>CM019170.2:13920229-14094316 GCA_009739505.2 Apolygus lucorum
AACGGGTCATTTCAAAATTTGGGGTTATTTTGACCTCGAGCTTATCCATAAATTATTGTTGAAGTTTTTATGTTTTTTCTCCCGTAAACGTCCTTTGTTTTGACCACTGAGGCAGATCCTGAAGTGGGCGCACACTTTATCAAGTAGTTTCAAATTTATAGAATTTTGAATTTTTTTCCATAATTTCGACTTTGTAGGGAGAGATAAAACATTGTAGGGAGAGAGAAAACCAAGTGTGAGTTGAACTCATGAAACCTTTTTATTCCTTCAAAATACGAGAATCTTAGTTTAGGAGTCTCTTTTATTTATCGCAATCACAGTCCGAAGCTATAATCTAGGTACATCAGAATTATCAGATTCTTCAAGTCTTTCAATCAGTTTAATCTTTCGTAAAATGTGGGTTAAGGAAAAGTCAGAATTATATGACCCAGCGGTGTAAATAGTTCAGGTAACTCTTAAAAATGTAAACGGCTTTGAAAAAACTTTTGAGAACCCATAGTTTATTGAGTTTCTTAATAGTACATAGGTAACTCATTTTCTTAATAATGCATAAGTAACTCACTTTCTTAGTAATACATAGGTAACTCAGTTTCTAAGTAATACATAGGTAACTCGGTTTCTTGATAATACTTAGGAAACTCAGTTTCTTAATAATAAAATTCTTACAAAAACGGTCGATTCCAAAGGTTCATTATTGAAAATAATAAACCAATAGTGTCCAACATTCGGGAATCAGAGCCTAACTAAAGTAAAATGAGGTAAGGATCAAAAATCCAAAAATGTCAAACTAATGGGAACTGCACTAATGGGAACTGGGAATCTGAACAAAATCTCCTGTATTTATGACTCGAATATCATTGTCATTAACCTCAAACTGTGCATGGATCCCTGGAAACGCCGTAATCCATTTTTTACTACAATAGTAAATTAATAGTATCGTTGCTGTAAACATAGTGATTAGGCGTAATGTTTTCCTTCCGAATCTACCAAGGTAGCGGAAGCTTTGTTTTCACTTTTCTAGGTAGAAAAAAAATGTTCTCCAAAATCAAAATTTCTACTCGCGTTTTACGTTTCAGATCTTCCTGAAGAATTTTGGTTCCGTGTCTGTCTGTCTGTCATGAAATCCTTGCCACAGCCATAACTTCTACATTTCTCATCCAATTTTGATGAAATTTTCAGGAATTGTACGGGTTGCCTTGTAGATGGTCCCCTATGAAAATCATCACCCCCGGATTAATTAATAGTTATTAATAGAATTCTTTTTTTTTGGACTCGCTCTTCAAGCTGGCCAAAATGAACATTCCTGGAGTGAGTGTTTCGGGCACAGGCGGCTTAGCTGAAGCTGGAAGTCCAGTAGAGGTAGAAGGAACAGCACACGTAGACGGTTCATCCAAGATTGACTAGAACTTCTGCACAAAATATGTTGTTGTAATTACTGATGTAACCTATGGATAACTACTAATACCAAGAATATACACCAAGAGTTCAAATTTTGAACCATTATCTTGGTGAACCATGAGCAAAACTTCTCTCCCTGCAATTCCATCTCTCTTCCTACAAACCAGCCTCTTCCCAGAAGTTGTAGGTAGAGAGGTTGTAGGGAGAGAGATTTGTGAGGTTGTCACTCTCTACTGGCCTCACCATTATTGATTCTGAACGTTAGAAAAAATACATAACACTATGGCATTCATAATTGTAATTTGAGTTTAATTAAACTTAGTTGAACACTTACCCTGATGAGTGAGGTGGTTGTAGGGATGGAGAAAGTATTAACCTACTCTCAAAGCTTCAACACTTCACAACATAACCCACACAACTGGGGGCTTGGAAATTCAACAAACTTCAGTAGCTTCGGAAGCCATCTTGCAGTAGTGTTCACTTTTGTTTTTCATGACACAAAATAATCGTTTTCCAGGAGTCGGCGGGCATTTCAAAAAAATTGTAGGGAGAGAGAATAAAACCTTGTGACAGCATCAAAACATAGCAAAAACCCTTCCAATTCATGGAATTTTCGTTCGTTTCTAATTTATTCCTGAAGAGGAGAGTATCCTGGACCAATAACATTTTTTACTTAAATTAAAATATGAATATAGAGTTCTCCAAAATTTTTCAAAGTTCCCAACCTACCCTTTGTGACAGGTGTAGGGAGAGAGAATTGGGATCATTAATGATTTTTAATTATCTGAGTTAATTGATTAGTGAAATTCATTCTATGTGATCTTTGTAGACACCAATCTGCTGTATCTCCCTGAAAAAATTCTGAATTTCCAAGACAAATAGAGTGTTCACAAAAGCTGCGTGACAAGAAATAACCCCAAATTTTGAAATGACCCAAACATGACTTTTTCTTAAAAAAAAAAAAACTCTCCAATCGCACATAATATAATTGCAGTATTTTAGAGAACCTTGCTTCATAGCTACCGATATGTAGCTATGATTTTGTTAACTGGTTGCAGCGTTGCATTTTTTGTGGTAAAAAAAAGTGTCGCGAAAAATTCTTTGACCCCCAGCCAACAGACATATCCATGTCAAAATAACCTGTATAAAATATGAATAAATAAAATAATATTTACAGAAATAGATAGGACATCACTAGAAGACCAAACAATTATAAACCAAAATATACACTACAATAATATAGATTATTGTTCAGTATTTTTCGTATACCAAGAAAGCATATTGTAAAATAAAAATGAAATAAAGGTGTTCTGACTTCTAAAATTTTTGGAAAATTACTACATTTTACTGACTAGGTACGTCATTACGTCAAACCATTTTAGTGATCACGTTTACGACATGAACTTGAAAAAATCACAGAGCAACACACTCGTAACTAAGATACGTAGACTCTGGTCTCATTCACTATGACAAATTGATATAGGTAAATGCTGAAGTAAATTTCGCAACTTTTGTGAATGTGCATGGATTTTTTGGTAGGCTGACGAAAATTGCAATCGGCAAAAAGTCCCATTATAATAAGACAGGTAGGACGTTAGGTAGCTGCAACTGAACTAATATCAATGAAATGTAGTAAAGCGTCATCTCCGACTAACTACTAGTAAAAATTGAGCTAAGTTAGGTATCTTAAGCTTTATAAGATTTTTGAAGTAAGCTTAAGGTAGCGTAAAATCCACTAATTTTCATTCAAACCCTGATGATTCAATCTTAACCAAATATTGTATTTCTATACCTACAATTATGGCTTGGACTTATCAAGACGCTCTAAATATGAGCTGAAACCGCCAATCTACTTAAATACTTTTATTGGCTTCATCAAAGTCTTTGATTCAAAGACCGTATTGAGCTCTGTTGGTCTGTAAAACAGCGATGCCTCTTAGTCTCTCGTTGCGGTACCAACCGAAACTCAACTCAACTCAAAATATTCTCAGTTGACGAGGCCTTCCTTGGTGCCTTACGGGCTGAGGACGTCCCATCGCCTTCGAAGCTCTTACAAAACTCTCCATTGTTCTTGTTGGTGGTGCAGAGAGGCTGCCAGGAAACCGCCCCCACTCTCCTCTATCCAGAGTCCAGATACAGGCACTAGGTGCCGCAACGTTCCCTGACCGCGGGCGATGAATTCTTTGATATCCTCGCTGACCCTTCCGCACCTCATTTCTTCACTTATTTCGATATTTTCTTGAATCGAAGTTAACAGGAATTCCATAGTTGGCGTCACTTGAATGTTTTATGGAACAAGACAAAGCTACGAATTCCACAACAATCGATCGAACCTGAATACCATGAACTACTGCATTACATAATAACGTAAAAGTAAGTAAACTCCGACCAAATTAATCGTATCTTTCAATATAAAAAATGACCTACAGTACATGAGAACGTTTGTATTTCCCAAATCTATCTCAAATAGTCATATTTCAGAGGCAAAACTGAAAGACGAAAGTGGCTGATACCAATGTTTTAGATCATTTTGTCATATTCTGATAGAATAAGGAACTAGCCACAGTAGATGTAGAACTGAAATGCTCTGGAAATCCGAATGCTGAAGAATGATTTGATTTCAAAGATTTCTATTTTTTCTGAATTTTGTTATTTTTATGGCGCCATGGTTTGGTACCTGGTAAGAGCCTCACTCAGACATTTTGCGGTGGATATTGTTAAAAATCTCAGGTTAATTTCGTTCAGGGAACGAAGCCCAAAGTTTAACCCATTTCAAGCCAAGGATATAAACAACTGAATAATGAGGAAAGGAGGATGAACTGTTTTACAAAATTCCAGCCGAAATAAAGCATCATTTGCTCACCAATCGAGAGCAAAAATACTCCATATTTTATGAATTTTACTTTTTAATGAGATTTGAGAGGCCTTAGTTTTCCAAATCGATATGATTCATCCAGTTCATTGTTTTTGGTAAAATGTAAAAGTCTATTTGTGGACCAGAATCTGTTTCAACTCATGGCCCAGAACGCTCACTCGTCCAGAATCGAATTTGAGCCACCATACTCATGCCTTCGGCCAAAAGGCCTCTTCTTCAAAAACTGTCCAAAATCCCAATGAGCTCCCGAACGTCAAAGCAAACTTTTCCTGAAAAGTTTAGGAACAGCATGAACGAGAAAAAATTCTCCTGCACAGATTTTCCACTATTTTTAATATTTAAAAAATCATAAATATGACTATGCAAAAGCGCATCTTTGGCCGGAAATGGGTTAAAACGTATCTTGCAAAATCACAGTCAACGATCGCCAGTTACCCCGCATCACTGTACCGATAGTTTAAACTCCTTGAATCTGAAGACATGATTCCATTTCAGTTGAAACCAGTCGGAGACATTCATTGGTTTCTATATGAATCGCCCGAATGAAATAGCTCCAAAACAGAATCAGGGTGTTCGATATTACGAGTAAGTTGTTTACTCTTCCCTAGTTATATGACATAGTTGGAGAAGTTTCACCCTCCCGCTTTACTTATTTGGGGAAGGTACTCCAATTCATTAGTAATCCAATTCAGTTTATCAATTCGTCAACAAATAATGTTTTGAATTAATTTCAATTTGAAAGTGGTCAACAAAATTGAAAGTTATTAGGTAAAATAAATACTGGAACGGAACCCTCCTCACTTTCTAATCTTGTTATCAGAGCGCCGGCCCAAGAAAGTAGAGATGGTCGAGTGATTTTTTAAAAGGCTTCGCGGAACGTGTTGAAGACCAAACTGGAATTTCTCGAGTTCTTTCACTGCAGCTCGAATGTGTTTTTTTAATACCCTCCAAGCCGAAACAAGTATCAGAGGGCGCTGTCTGACCTGGTTGACAAATTTTTAGGAGGGAATTCTTTCCTTTTCAGGAACTCACAAGATGGAATTTGTGTCACGAGATTTTTCTGAGGTGAGGGGGGGGGGGCTGTTTCACTTATGGTAAAGGTCCTCTCTCGTGAGAAAAGTTAGTTGTCAGAAAATAAGTATGTTGGCAGAGGAGTGGTCACATTTCAAAGGGCAAATATCTGTTAGAGGGGTGTACGCTTACGCGCAGAATTGAGAACCAGGAAGTGGAAAGTTGGGGATGAGAAACTGGGGTAATAAGAGCCTCTGGAATTTAGAATAGCTTGCGAGGTCTCAAAGTTTTAAAACTGTCAGCCAAGTAACGAAAGCTTCCTCACGTAGCATCACATGTTATTTTTCGGGCTGCATCATGATTGATGTTTGAAGAGAATGCGCTGACATTCAGATTGCGGGTGCGAAGACGCTAAAATTGACCCGAAAGCAATGATATTCAAGGCAAACTATAAAGGAACTAACTCCCACAAACCCAGAGCATTACATGAAAATCGGACAGTGGGTAGAACTTTTGATTCACCCGAATGATGTTCAATTTTGAGAAAACAAAATATGCCATCGAAAACCACTGGATCGAGGATGATTATGGATCGGATAAATACGTGTAGTCATTCCGAGTTTTGGAAGGTGAAAGAAATGCTTCCTAAATCAAAATTTCTTCTTGCATCTCTCTTTGAACAATTTTGGTTTCGTGTCTTTCTGTGTCCAATATTTGAAACTCCCAAAACTACTCGGAGTTACGAATACATCCCGATTTTGATGACATGTTTAGGAGCCGGTTAGTGCTTTATAAATTTGACTGCCACCGGACTAATATTATTTTTTGCGCTTGCGCAAATGAAAAACCAGTAATAAGCACAACGTTTATATAGTTACCACCCAATGTTTATAGTTACCACCCAATTGCATTACAATTTTCAGGAAATTGTGAGAGATGGAATCTAGATGGTCTCCCATGAGTTTCATAGTGATTTGATGACCAGTAGCCACTGCTCCTGTGGTAACTTCATCCACGAACTAACTATTTATAATTTTCTAACTATTAGAACGCACTTTTCAGTTTCTAGCAAGAAGAATGAATTTTTATTTAAGTTCGCAACAGGTCTTGAAATTATCACCTGTTGCCAAATGATTAATTGTTTTGTAGTAAGCAACTAACTAAAAAAATGAAATAAAAACGCGATTCCACGACATCCGCGGGAGCTTCAAGCTGATGCATCATCAGGGTTCTTCTTGGACTTCTAGTGGATACAAATGTGCCAGCGATCTTGAAATGTGAGTCCCATTTGGAAGTCGAAGCTGTGCTACCCGGATCTTCCCATCCTTACCTCTAATCAATTTTTCGATCGATGCAATTCGCCAAGTTCCTCTTGGTAAATGTGATCCGATGTGTACAACTATTCCTTCTCTAGGTACCACTCTCGCTGCTCCTCGTTTCAGCTGAACTCCTTTCTCAGGACGCTCTCGAAGACTGGCAACAAATTCCGTACTCCACATCTTCCAAAACTCTTATAAATAATTTTGCCCTTTTCGCCAAATCTCAACCAGCTATCGTTTGGTTAACGATTTAAATGGTTCCTCCGAGATCTTGGTGATGTACTGCGTGCTTTCTCGTAATGCGAGAAAATGTGATGGTGTGAGAATATTATTGGATTCTATATCATCTCCATCATATACCAACGGATGTGAATTTATTATAGCCTCTATTTCAATAATAAACGTATTTAATTGTGAAAATGTCAACGTCGATTTGCCAACCGTTTTTCTCAAACAAGTTTTGACAGAATTTTACATTTTCGTTACAAGCATTTCCACTGTTTTGATCCAGTTTCATTCAATGCTGCATGATTAAGAAGATTGGAGTCGAGATGGCCTAATAAGATATCCTTCGTAATGATCATCAAGGAGCAATCATAATTTCCGAATTTTCGTCCCGATGAATGCAACTTTTCCATCTTCAATGCTCATTTTGAGGGACCCTTCTGGGGCATGTCCTGCACCCTTGAAAAATTCTGTCGACCGAAAAGAATACAAAAAGTACCATGTCCGACCCCGTTTTCTACAAAGCAAAAAACCAGCTGTGTTCCTGAGGGAAGGCAGGGACCTTTCAAGTCGATTAAGGTCACGACGGGGGAGGTTACTTCTTCTTATTCGCTTTTTCACGTCAGAGAGTCCCCGAAATGATGACTATCGGCCGATGAGGAGGTGGAGGAAGCGCAAGAATACAATCCTTCTCTGTGTCTGGCGGGTTGAACGACTGGGGAGCGCGGCCATTGGGAACGCCAGCTGCTGCAGCGCTTTTGTCTTTCCTTCTTTTTGTGGAGTGAAGACCACTTTTTTACTGCTGACTTCGAGGTCTATGGTGTCTCATTGTTCCGAGAAAAGCCTCAGTCAAAGGCTGGAAACAGTGCTATAATGCTAATGATAGGGCACAAAAAAGAGACAGAGTTGGGACTTTTCTCCTCTAAGTATTGTTATCAACTTATACCTAACTTGCGCATCCTCCATGAGTGCTTTATACAATTTCCTGTATAATCTATTAAAAGTATCATCATCTCCTATGGATTGGTTTTGATGTAAGTATCACATTTCTGACTTCAGACAGATCAATGTCACATCTGTTGAATTGACGAGTGAATGAGTGTGCTCAGTCAACAAAGACGCCCGCAATTTAAAATTTATTTGGATATTTCATGATTAAAAGTTCTGGCAGACGGTTGCCATTTTTATCAAATGCTTGGTTGCTTACACAGTCATGTCGGATATTGTTGCTGAACTGGTTCCTTTGTGTTTTTCGTGGTATATTCAGTCTTCAAGAAAATTCAACAAAAAATTCAACTTACTACACAATCATCAATAAACTGTTGCTGCAGGTGTGTCAAAGTAATTGATGAACCAAGTATTTGAGGAAGAATTTTTATTTTTCTGGCTCACTTTCCGGGACCTTTGAATCATCAGTGAAGTGAGTCATGCCCTAATCAAACATTCTGATCGTGACACTGTTCCACTAAGTATACTGATCGAATTATGATTGCATCGTAGAATGCAGGGACGGGATGGTGGTTTGTATTCAATTACCATTGCTTGATGTGACAGATGGATGGACATTCACACTCGCTTCGATTGATTTAGTATGATTAATATCTAGTGGGACCAGGCGTCGCGACGGGACGTCATTTGATACTTCTGTCATTCGAACTGTTCAATATAATAGTTTCGCAACTCCTATAGCAGCTGGAATTGACAGTAATCTAGAATCCAATTGATTCCAACAGGATACTATAACCGTTAACTAAAGGCATCATAATACTTTCCAATTTCACGACAGTGGATCCATAGCTGCAGAAAGTGGATGTGAATATGAGGAATAGCCAATAAGGCGCCAAACACAGTGAAAGGGACTAGAGCAGTAGCAGTGAATCCGGTTTGACACTGTGATGGAAAAAATCCGGTTATACCACGAATAAATGAAATAGGTACTCCATCAACATTAAATCCTATTAATTTATTTTATGTTTGTTTTAAATTGAGAGTGTAAATTAAAATAGTAGTGGTATGCTATCGCTCGTTAAAATAGACATCAAATATAGTTGATTTGATCCTAAAAGTTTTATGATCTCGAGTGTCAACGTAGTTCATTTGTTTCACAAACAAGTTTTATGATCTCTTAAATAAATATTTTTACAGGTTACAGAGTCGTTGTCTACGTAAAATTTACTGGATGACGAATGCAATGACCTTGTTTGTTTTGCGAACAAAACCCTCCGCATGCATTCATTTTTGTGACGTTGAAATAACCAACTTTAACATCAGAACAGTTATTAACGGATAATATTTGGTTATGGATATGGATAATAATATGGATATTATTGATTGAAGAGCGTCTTCGATTTGGTATATATTTACTTTATATCGACGTTAAATCGGAGTTCTCCAATGAAATGATAGGAATTTATGTACGAATTCCTTTATTGTGGGGCTCCTGAGGGAATTTGAATTATCCTACCGGCCGAATTTATCCCGCTCACCGCTACTAAGGTGTTCATTTTCTATTGATCTGCATTTTTTGGATAAATCTCTCAAGCAATGTTTTCGGTCTGCTGGTTCAATAGTTGGTGAAAAGTTGTTCACTAGAACCTAGACAATTTTGCAGGTAGGTAATTACGAGTAGCTACGTGTCCAACTCCGACTAGCAACTCAGCATTCACGCAATTGTCAGACCATTAGAGCCTCGTCGCCGTCGACTGAATAATTATTGTAATCATGTACCATCGGGAAACCCCATTTTACTGACGGTGTCGGAATTTCAAATCATATTTTTGCGGCGAGAGGAAAAAAACAAAGGAAATTGTTCTTTGGTTGCGCAACAGGGACGATATTGCGGTTCACACCGAGTAGAGGAAATGCAGTTTTTTACTGTGTCATTCAGACACCAATAAACAGAAATAATTTTACTCGAAATGAGTTTATGTTCTCCCATTAATTCTATTTGTAATGACTACTAAAATCCAAAGGACATTGGGAAGATAATATCTTGTGTATTGTACAAACTTTTTTTAACCTCTGGTGTGTATAAACCCTCTGATGGACCAGTGTATAAAGGGTCTGACAGACACGCAGCAACTGTAAAGTTGTTTTTGAGACACATGATTGGTTAAATAATATATATATCGTCATACCAACATTTTATTAGTTAAAACAAAGTAATTAGACTGACTCCCAAGTAGTATCAAGGGGGTCTCAAGCAGTCTAATTAGGACAGAATTTCAAAAGTTTGGGTACAATTATTAAGCTATAAAGCAACCAAAATATTGAAAAATCGGAAATTTTGTGAATATTATCCCCCACTCGCCCCCTCCCCATACTAATTTCGATATTCTGGTCATTCGAAGTCATCTGAACAAAAAAGGATTTCTCAACTCGGTTGGAAATTGAGGTAAAATTATGCCCAAAAACGTACGTTTATTGGTTGCCTGAGGGACACGGTGGCTTTCAGAAACTAGGGAACAAAGTACTTCTTTTGGCGGTTAGATCACAGCTGAAGATTCGAAATCGAACCTTCTATAAAGGGGGTTCAGGTACGGAGCGCCTGGGATATTCAAAATGCTCACTGCTGTCAAAATACTTCATTGAAATTTCCCTCGTGTCTATCAGACACTTTATACACACCAGGGGTTAAAGTTGCTGCTAATGGCCTATTTGATGACTTCACAAAACAACTATTTTGGCGAGTTATATTGGAAGTTATCCATTTTATTAAAATTTCCATAAAAAATTCAGCATTAGGATACTTCAGTTCATCCTAATAAATATTTAATCAGGCAGTAATTAGCACACGGAGCAAATTTTCTCATCTTACCATACTAAGAGTGAGGAACGAACTGTGGATATCAAAGCTACGCAGATGTATGAATATTGCCGACGAGTAAAAGAAAGCGTGATTATTGGGGCTAAGTAGGTACCTATATGTAAGTTCCTACAACAGGATACGGTCCGCGACCAATCGCTCTGTTGTTTCAATGGCACTTTCTTCTCTCCCAGTTCAATCAGGACGCGGACGTTCCTGAGTTGGCATCGAGGTCCTACGTGATCAACTCGCTAATCACAATCAAAAAGTACACAGCAGGCTGTCTCTTGGATACTTCCCGAAGTATCCACCCAAGCCGGTCACGGTAATTCCTTCACGGTGGATCTCCCATCTCCGAGTATCTCTTGAGGATGCAATCTCGTCCGATTCGCCCCGATTGAGATGACAAGACTCGACACCGCCACTTCGACCTCCCAGACATTTTTCTGTTCTCCGTCTCTACTGTTTCACACAAGTTCAAGCAACAATGGTCAGTTTCAACTGATTTATACCATAAACGGGATTCCTCATTCACATCAATGATAATTTCATTTTCGAAAAACTTTGTTGTTCTGATATAATGGCGATTCAACTTTTAAACCATACTCAACTTTTCAACTTTTGTTTCAACCGAACAATGTTCACTGTTTACATATTTTCAACAAGAAAAGGAGATACAATAGGTGTGGGATCTATTTTTCAGCATTCTGATTGATATTGGACAGAATAGAACAAAATTGATGAGGATGAAGGGTTCGTCTTATTATATTATATGGGTGTACCGTATTAATCAGGTAGATATAATTGTTGGAATACCTATTATAATTTGGAGGGAAATATACAAGTCCTTGGTTGTTCTAATAACGTGTATTGACACTAATTATAAAACGCAATGTTATAATCGGAATAGTCAAAACCGGAATTGAAAACCGGGATACTTTTTCATGTCCTCGACATAGATTTTTTCAGGTTTTTTCAATTTCAGATTCGCTTCCGCCGGTGTTGCTATTGGCTTGGAATCTTCCATACTGAACTTCCTCAGAATCTCTTCAACGTGCTCCTCGAGTCCACACAATCACCTGTTGTCAGGTTGACACCTGTTAGTGATTGTGTGGAGTATCTCTTCATCCAATACTCCCCCTCAAGCTAGGGCTGCAATCCCAAGCTTGCTCTCATCGTCTGGTGCCTGGGACCTGGTTAGAGGACCATCCTCTCAGTTGGCAGATATTCAAGCTGAATCTTGCCGTCCGCAACAGCTTCCCTGACAAAATGATGGCGGATGTCAATATGCTTAGTTCCTCCTTCGCTCCGATATTATCTACGTGAAGCTTAGTAGTATTTTGTTCGTATTGGAGCTCACCAAGTAGAAGACTGATGCATATAGCTTCCTTAGCTGCCTCTTTCATTGCCATGTACTCGGCCTCTGTACTGGATAGTGCCACCGTCCTCTGTTTCCGGGATTCCCAGCTAACAGCTGCTCCCGCGAGGGTGAATGCATACTCAGTGTATGATCTTCGATCCTGCACACATGAGCCCCAGTCTGCATCCACATACCCAAGTACACAGGATCCACCAGACTTGCTGAACGTCAGCGCAAAATGGTGGTCCCCTTCAGGAATCCGAAGAACCCGTTTGGCTGCGTCCCAATGTTTCTTGGCATAGTTGGAATTGAACTGGCTCAACATGCTGATCGTGCCTGAGATGTCAGGTCTTGTATTTGTTGCCAAGTAGTTCAAACTCCCAATCAGATTTTGGTAGGGATACTTTTTCATGTCCTCGACATAGATTTTTTCAAGTTTTTTCAATTTCAGATTCGCTTCCGCCGGTGTTGCTATTGGCATGGAATCTTCCATATTGAACTTCCTCAGAATCTCTTCAACATGCTGCTCAACACTGGGCTCAGTGATAAGTGGGAGACGAATACCTATCCCGGCATTTGAAGAGAAGTGGACTGTGAATTTTAGTTTTCCTTATTACGCAAATTTAAATTGGGCATAAGAAAGAAGTTATGGTGTGTAAGATAACTGGGTTCAAGGAAAGAAGCCAATGTACAGCTGCAGCTGACGTGGTAGTCGCGATCCCCAACAGGCTCAAGGGTAGGGTGACGCGAGAAGATTACTTTTTTCCACAAAACTGTGCTTGTTTAATTTTCTCGGCACTCGCGACTTAGGGGTACCCGTTAACGCACCCGTTAACTGCCGCGTACTTTTGATTTTAAAAAGTTAAAGGGGTTGTTTAAGGTAGGTAGAGAACCGGCGAGAGGGAGCATTCCAGGAAACATGGCTCCACTTCCAGGAAAAATGGTGTGACGTCACCGTCTGCCTGGCTGATCAGATCAGTGAAGCTGCGCACTGTGAAGCTGTGGGTGTTGGTGCGCCAAAACAATAAATTATGCCCAATTTATCACATGCAAAACTGTGGAGCTCTCTGTACACTGAATGCTTAAAATTGAGGTACAACATACGTTAAAAATACAATGGTAGGCAGGCGATTAGGTAGGCGAGTGGAAGCTCCCGTGAACAAGCATTTTTAACGAAATAACAATAATTAGTTAGATTGGTACCAATAAGATGTCGTTTTTATCAACCCACGGCACGCATAAACTGTCAAGTATCGGGAATGGGGTCATCCAACAAACGCTGTTATTACCGAGCTTTCGGAAAATGCATTTCCTTCATCAGGGCTCAAAGCAGCTACATGTGAGGAGAGTGTATCCACCAACTCATACCTACTCTCATTGTTTCTAACTTTGTCAAAACTTTTAAAATAAATAAATAGCATGAGGCTTTCAATAATAACAAACAATAAATTTTAAAATTTTAGACGTATAAATAACAATAAAACTCTGGAAACAAAACACAAAACTCAAAGTTTTGTTTCCAGAGTTTTATTGTTATTTATACGCCTAAAATTTTAAAATTTATTGTTTTGTTATTGTTGAAAGCCTGATGCTATTTATTTATTTTAAAAGTTTTGACAAAGTTGGAAACAATAAGTATAAACAATAAGTAAACAATAAGTATGAGTTGGTGGATACACTCTCCTCACATGTAGTTGCTTTGAGCCCTGATGAAGGAAATATATTTTCCGAAAGCTCGGTAATAACAGCGTTTGTTGGATGACCCCATTCCCGATACTTGGCAGTTTATTGGTACCAATGTCAAAACGCTGCAAATCATTGCTCAAAGGTTTATTATTTTGTGTATAGATCATCCTTCTGTATAGATCACTGGTTCTCCATCAATAGCACCTACCACCATCTGTATTCTCCCTTGACCTTCCCTCTCAAATTTACGCTCCTGCGTTCAATAGGATTGAAAATGGCTTCGGAGCTCACTCAGCTGATCTGTGATCTGAAGAGTGAAGAAGATCTCCTCCAATGCTGGAGACGCCTGGAAGAGCACTTCCATTCAATAGGATTGAAAATGGCTTTGGAGCTCACTCAGCTGATCAGTGATGTGAGGAGTGAAGAAGATATCCTCGAATGCTGGAGACGCCTGGAAGAGCACTTCCATTCAATAGGATTGAAAATGGCTTCGGAGCTCACTCAGCTGATCTGTGATCTGAAGAGTGAAGAAGATATCCTCGAATGCTGGAGACGCCTGGAAGAGCACTTCCATTCAATAGGATTGAAAATGGCTTCGGAGCTCACTCAGCTGATCAGTGATCTGATCAGTGAGCAATGATTTGCAGCGTTTTTTACCTACAAACATTGTTTTACCTACCAACTTTTTTTTACCTACCAACTATTGGTAGGTACTACCTACCACACTATAATGGCTTCACACCTTCACAATCAAGTTTATTAGGAAGAACTAAACGCTTCACACTCGATTCGAAAAATAGAAAGTATTGATAAGTATAGCTTGATATGAAAATTTGATTACTGGTTACGCAGAAGGCAAAACTGTATACAAATCGAAGAAATGAACAGCGATCGCATTTTAGTCAGATAAAATTTGAACGGCGATTAGACCTCTTTTGCGATTCACACTCATGATTCTGTTTTATCGAAGGAAAACCTGCAAATACTCGTAGGGACCGAACGGTTTGTCCTACAGAGCTCCGGATGGTCTCAAAAATTTTTAAAAATTCAATACTATTTAAAATTGGTGAAAAAACGATACCTTTATTTCGAGAGTTTTCGAGCTAGGGCACTCTTGAAAATTTCAACCCTTAATTTTCACCCCTTAGAAGTGACCTACATCAACCAAAAGCTTCGCGGCACAACTAGACCCCAAATGGAGCCCATATACCAAATTTGAACCAAATCGGTCCAGTGTTGCTAAGAAAAGTGCCGCGTACGGCGGACGGCGGACGGCGTACGGCGGACGGCGTACGGCGGACGGACGGAAATTTTTTTATTCGATTTTCGTATTCTACGTACCTTGAAACGTAAAACATCAAATTTTGAGGGGGGGTTAAAATTTTTTTTTTCTTGCTCGATTCCAAAGGCTTATTATTGAAAATAATAAACCAAAAAATCCATGAAAAGGAGTAACGATAAATTAAAAGTGCAGGGTTATTAAAATGCCTGAGTGTTAATGTTCGAGATTGTTCGAGTTGCAAATGATCTACGCCGAAAACTGTAAGTTGAAACAATAACGGTAAAAAAATGAACCATTGTTTTGTGCGTACCAAATTTTGCGTTGAAAAGTCGCAAAAAAAAGACTTATAATGAGATAGGGAAAACGAGTGTATACATATCAGTAAAACCATAAAGAATATCCATTATCACGTTATGCATCGAAGATTGATAATTGATACTCAGAAAAGTTTGAGCGATGGCAGTGTGGTCCAAAAGAGAGACCGACATTTCCTGGTTCACCTCCAGATCTGCAACTTGGAACTAGTGCTTTTTCAAAACACTATCTAGTTGTGCACTACGGCGCCGAAATTTTGAATTTTGCTTTTTAAGGGGGGGGGGAAAGGGGGGGTAATGCTTAAAAAACGTGCGTTTGCGGGCATAATCCTGTAAACTCTGCCCAGGCCTCAATTTCCAACCGATTTGTGTTTCTTTTTTGTTTGACTCAAATAACTTCCGAGTTGTACATAATTTCACCTGAGTACCAAAATTCGCAAGGGGAGGGGGCAAGTGGGGGATAATATTCATAAAATATCCGATTTTTCAATATTTCGGTTCCTTTACTGCTTACTAATTGTACCCAAGCTTTGAAATTGAGGAAAAATTCTCATTATAGCTCCGTATTTTCATGAATTATTCTCTGTACCACCATGGAACTAATAGTGGTGCTACCGTGGTGCCAGGACACCATAAACCGCATATTTCGTGTTTTTTTTCTTTTTTTGTGTTTCACCTTGAATACGGATGTGAACCTCGACGGACCGCCTACTAAAACTAATAGATGAAAGTTCAATGTTACGACGTATTTCCGCTTTGGTGCCAGACTGGCACCATTGGTGAGGGAAGGGGGGGGGGGTGAGCTCGAAATCGCATATTGGGTATCGTAGATCATGGATTTTAAAATGCTCTTCAGATTCGAGGTTCCCATGCCGCTAGAAATGTTTTGTTAGATAAAGGTGAGGGGGGGGGGTCACTATTTCTTGCCTAAACAAATAAACCAAATTACATCCAGTGAAACAGTTTTATCGCTTAACAACTGGTTAACTGATCTAATGCTTATCCAATGGGACGTCCCCTGGAATGCATGCATTACTAAACAATATGTTTCAAAACACAACTAAATGATTTGGAAACCGCACAACTTTCTTCTCACATCTTCTTCCTGGGTCGTGTTGACCCTGACAACATCACTATACCTGAGGAAACTAAGACTGTCAGTTCTCTTTAGAACAGCAAATATGATGACCCAACAAACAATTCTCTGTCAAATTGATTGGGAATGAGGTCTTACTGGAATATAATTCCTCCTTTGGCGAGCTTTCGCTAAATTTATCACCTTCCTCAGGGCTCGAAGGATGTGTTACCGAGTGAACATCAGCGATAATTAGCAGTCATAAAACTGTTCTCTTAAAGCTGTGGATCCTCACATTTTTGCTTAATATTTATAGCTGAAATGATGTTTTAAATTTCCCCTCTCCTCTTTTTTCCATGTTTCTTTTTTTTCATTTTACCTGCATTAACTTCAAACCTCCATTTCCCACCAGATACGGCGACATCTTTAACTACCAGTTTGTTGATCGACGTTAACGTGATGTTTCACTCGGTAACACATCCTTCGAGCCCCGAGGAAGGTGATAAATTTACCAAAAGCACGGTAAAGGAGGAATTTTATTCCTGAAGACCTCATTCCCAATCAATTTTACTGAAAGTTCTCTTTTGACATACTCGTGAATACACCCTATAAGGGAAACAAAAGATACCTTTGAAGAAAATTCTCTTTATTCATTAAAATGAAGTGGACCGCTTCCGTTTTAAATGTTTTTGATGGTTCACAGGTCAATTGAAAACGCAAAACGTACCACCAATATGATTCACCTACCTGACAGCCTTCACGTCATGACAAGCACGACACTTGGTCCCCTCTTCAGACTTAACAACACATAAGTAGGTGAGTACCAAATCATACCTAATTTCCAATCTTTTTCTATTTTTGGATTCTAAATTCTCAATAAATTGCAACAGATTACTGGAAGGGAGAAAGAAGTAGATAACATTTTCATGAATGTAATAGGGTTTGCTAGCCTGTGCCTTGGATGGACCCCCAAAAATTTGACGCTGTCAGACGAACCCGGTTTAGCAATCTGTTTAATTGATCCTTACAACACCAAGCAGACACAATTTGTCTTCATTTAATGAAGAGTGAATCGTATGATCTTTGCTAAAAACACTCTGTTGTGATAGCAAGTACTCAATCTAGTCATTTTCAAGGATTCCTGTCACTTGTCGCGAAATCCAATTAAGAACGGTCGCCACTGCACGTTTGATATTATAAACAAAAAGAGCGCAAGGGCCAAATAGTAAAGGGATAATGTTGGTCGAGAGGAAAATATTTATTTTTCGCCGACGTTCAACAAGTGGTCGTCGAAATAAGCTTTTTCTCGCCTCGACCGAGGATGTTTCGAATGCCGCCTTCCTCCCGGACGGCAAAAACGATAAGGATGAGTCCTCTCGGCTTTTTAATTGAATGATCAACGAAAAGGAAACGGTTGACTCAGACCCGATTGTATCTTTGATTTGACTCAGTAAACGTCAGTGACAATGTGCGCCAAATAAGGCCACTCTTTGTGATTTTTGGTCTCTTTTGAGGAAATTATAAATCAGACTTGGCATTCACTCATATCGACTCTTCAATCTCACCTCAAGAAAAATCATCCAACGCGTTGGTAGGTAAGAATACCTTCCTCACAGCATAACATGGACATAAATTCGAGCAAGGGCACTCTTGAAAATTGCAAAACTTAATTTTCACCCCTTAGAAGTGACTGACATCAACCAAAAGCTTCGCGGCACAACTAGACCCCAAATGGAGCCCATACACCAAATTTCAACCAAATCGGTCGATGGTTGCTAAAAAAAAGTGCCGCGTACGACGTACGGCGGACTGATAGTAGTGGCTGCGCATGCGCAAACGTGAATTCCTTGTAACAGCCACAACTTCTACATTTTCCATCCGAATTCGACAAAATTTCTCAGGATTGTTCAGATTAGCGTGTAGATGGTCCTCTATGAGAGAAGTGGAAGGTACTTAGAGATTGATGCATCGGATCATCTATACAATCGGGTTATGGATACGAGGAAGCCATGTGCCACACCCACTTGGCAGACGTTTTTAATTACGGACGGACTTTTTTTATTAATTCGATTTTTGGATTCTACGTACCTTGAAACATCAAATTTTGACGGGGGGGGGGTTAAATGTTTTTCTTGCTCGATTCCAATGGTTCATTATTGAAAATAGTAAACCAAAATTCACTCCTGCGTTTGAAGATTGGTTCTAGTTCAAAGGAGGCTAAAAGAGAGTAGGCACCACCTGGACCAATTCTAAGCGATTTTTTAAAGATCTCAAGAAGAATACATTTTTTTGACTTGAATACTGTCAGGTTTTATTTCGAATGAGAATGTTTAAATCTCTTATAATATTCGTAAATCATTTTAGGACCAGCAACATTGACAGAGAAACTACGGATGAACAGTTTTTTGAACAATAAATTAAGAAGCCTTCAAATTTGAAAATAATCGAAGAGCGCGGCCGAAAAGGGGTACATGTCTTATCAGTAAATTTGATTGTATATTGGTTTAGACGCATTTAATTTTCAATTGACGGTTTGCACTACTTCCAACAATAAGACATATCCATATCAAAAGTTAAATTGGTTTATTTCGAAAATTTTAAAGATTTTTGACTGGTATGCTCGATTACTTAGAACTTGAAGCAGATTTTCAAGTTCATTCCGAACATGGGATAATTCTTACCATTTAATGTTTAAAGAGTACGAAAGAAACCATTTCGAGAGAAAAATGTAGTAGGTATTATGTATGATTTTTCCGAAAGATTTTTTGAACAGAATGAATAAATGAGTAGTCTTCTTGGTGATTGGAAAACTGAGCGTAGGAAGTGAAAACTTGTCTGCAGTCAATACCTGAACTGTTTCTAACAGAGGGAACAGTTCATTTGGAAGTAAGTTGAACCCTTTGCTCCAATATGCGGCAAGTTATATGGTTTATTCCCGTCCGACACAGGCACACGCGAATTTAATATAGATGTTGCGAAAACTAGGACGTGTGATTTGAGAGGAAACACCAGAAAATTACTTCCTACCAAACTCAAAGCTTTCGTGAGCTTTCCTCGATTTCCCCGCTCCAAGTTGCCCAGTCGAGCTCGTTTAGAAGTTCATTGTAGTGATGGCGTTTTGTTTGCTCGCATAATAAAAGAACAGAGACGATGGTAATACCAGGTAATGAGTAAATATCGAATGTGAATGTACAAGAAAACCCAAGGTTTAACGGGAGAATAGGAAGTGTACATTTCAACAAACCATCAGTGACAAAATCTAGAACGTACCAATCATATTTTAAAAGAGACAACAATGTCAACAGGTGATGGTTTCCAGCACAATATCAATTACATTGTATGAGACGCCAGTATGGTCACTGTACATTAAAACACCACCAATCTCCACCAAACACCACCAAAAATAGTGTTCTAGAAGTTTATTTTTCAATTTTTTACCTACCAAAAGTGGAAATAACTCTCCTTATGTCTCGATATCAAGAACGAAAAACATCTTGGTTCAGACTAAGTAAGGTTTAGTTTTCAGATCATATTTTCATTTCACATTATCTGACGACTGGAAACTTGGATTTGAAATCTGTAAACGCCATAATGAAGATTTTGATACTTAAAATGGGTTGATACTGGGAGCTCGTGGAGAGGAGGAGCTTAACATGAACACCTGGGGAGGATGACATTCTCCATGAATATTTCTTATTTCTTATTCTAGCGTCGCAAAAATTACCACCAATAAAAAATAATCGATGATACATAAAGTTTATACATAAAGTAAAACAATGGCCTATTTATACGACGATCATGAATTTTTACGAAGACTAGCCGAGCATGACACCTACTCCGTAAAGGTTTATTTCGCCTGTCCACCAAGCACCCCTCGACTCTCGTAGTGATGAAGAGAAATCTCAACTTGAATATTTTACCTTGTCATTCAATATTAGTACCAGTCCGAGTTCAGTCACCTATTTTATAACAGATATATATCACATTATAGCAGGTAATCTCTGGTGAATCACGATTTATAGTTTAGATTTCCATCCGTTGCGTGCTCTTCCGTCGGCTCTTTCTATCAAAGATAGAGAGTGAAAATGGAACCACAAAACTAGGATAGTCACGACCGAAGGTTTGGGTGTTACAACAACTGTTCTGGTAGATAGAAAGAAACCAGAGTCAATTTCAGTGGGATCAGATGAATATTGGAAACCTGAGTGTGAATGTAAAATTCCTTCTTAATTACTGATTTTATGTTCTTAAAAGGAGAATCCAAGCGATTTTTTCGTATTTTTTTGACATTTTATGTCTTTACTATGGCACATAAATGAAAAATCGTCACGCGGGGAGCGTTATGAGGGGAGCGTTACGAGGGGAGCGTTACGCGGAAATTTCTGATGATTTTCACGTACAACCAATCGTTCCTAGGGAAAACTAACTTCCTCATTTTCCACCCCACAAAAATCGTTCACCACTCATTGGAAAGTTCTCAATTTATTAAACATAAGACATAAAATGTCTCTCGTGGTTGCGTACTTGTACGAAAGCTGTATCCACCGTTTGTTTTTCGTGTGCCCTTGGTTATGGGAAAATGCTTCGAATGTCGTAGTAGGAGCAGCTACCAATCAAATTTGCTTTTAGGTCTTTAACTATAAATTCGCAGTTTTATTTACTATTTTCAATAATGAATCTTTGGAATGGAAAAAAATCATAACCTACCCTCAAAATTTGATTGTTTACATAACAAAGTATGTAAAATCCAAAATCAAATGAAAATTTTTCCCCTCATAACGCTCCCCGCGTGACGATCCCCGCGTGACGATTTTTCATTTATGTGCCATAGTAAAGACATGTAAAGTAAAATGTCAAAAATGTTTGACTACCCAGAGCTCTTTGGGACCAACCGATCCCTCAATGATCTAATTAATTAATGTTTGATGACTTTTCTTCTTCAGTTAAAGATAGTGTAAAATTCTAAAACGCTTGAAAGCACACAGTTTATCAACAATTGTTACATGAGCAATTATTGTGAAATTTATTCGACCCACGTGTAAGTTTCCCTGAGCCACACAGAGAAGAGCCACATCCCCCTCCCACCACGTACTACTTGTCCTTTCTCCTTGTGAATTAGTAGAAAACCCACGTTCTATGGAGACTAGTGATCTATACAGTAAAAAATATACCATTGTCTAATAATTTTCAGCGTTTTTAGTTCTAAGGAAGAACCAAACGCTTTCATACTACAAATCAGAGTCACCTTATTTGTTTTTAAATATATGACGGATAGGGCGTATTCACTAATCATAACTCGACATTATTACACCACTTGCATTGCTCTACAATAGCACTACGATTGAATTTAACTCATCAAACATTACTAGATCGACATCCCTTCGCGGGGTTCTCCCGAACTGCCTTGTCCCCCTCTCGATACATCGATACACCCGTCCAGTATCGATAGCTGATTCAATAGGCTTCTCGTTCATTCGATCCATCGAGAAGCCGATTCAGATATCTCATTATATTTCGGTAGCCCCTAATTTGAATACTGGCGATGCCGCCGACATATATTTTGAACTGATTGATTTGCCAATTTCTGTGACGGTCTACAGCCAAATACTCTGTAACTTCTATTGCTTCCAAACTACCGAAAGTAGGGAAGCTTTGTATCTTAGATGCAGTCCAAAACAATCAGGGTCTACAAAATCAAACCCTTAGTAGCATTTCGGTTAAAAGCATCTAAAACTATTGTGATTCTGAGTCTGTCTGTCCTTTAAATTTCCCGACATGATTACTCAAATTCGAGGTTCTATTTTGATGAAATGTTTTGGCGTATATGAGGATTAGCCTCCGTTGCCATCTGACCAATAGCTTGGTACTAAATACCTTTCTAGGATCACTTCACGATTTTATAATTACAAATCTGGCCTACATCCATTCTATCTTTTGTACTTGTGTCCTGTTTTCTCTTATTGTACAATACAAGTCCCTACTCAACAGTTAATGACGTTCGTAAGACCTGACCACCAGAATCTGGTATATTGATGTGGTCAAGTACGATGCAGGAAGCTGCAAGCCGAGACACCGCAATGTGATTTACATTCCACGTTGAGGGCTGCAACCAAAAGTCACTTTCTACTCTCATCATTCGACCAATATACCTCACAATAAGACCGCGTAAGTATTCTGAACCAGTCGGGGATGACTACAGACAAACGAACAAACCCGCATGCGCAACGTCACGATCCGCTTTTCTAATTAGAGCTCCCCAACCACCTCATTGAACCGTGAAGTTACTTTCAATCTTTATATTTCCTTTTCGAAAATGAAATCATCCGATTGACTCCGAACGAGGGAGTTGAAGGATTATGCAAGCACATCGAGAGAAAGGGCCGTTCCCTTGTTATAGCTGATACCTACTTACCAACCTGACTATAGTTGAGATGAGGTGAAGAATACTATGATCAGAGAGGTATGAAGAAAGTAGATTGCCTTGTTGAGCTTCTTGAAGTGGCCGCTCGGCTGGTGAGCTTAGCCTGCATTGTAGACCATTTTCTCCGTAAATGTGGGAATTTCATGGCTCAAAAAATAAATCTTTAGTAGTTTTTTATGTAAGTACTTGATTTACCTACGTCAGAAACAATAATGCTACAAAGCAACGTTTATGAGTTCGAAAATGAAAGTAATCTAACGTTTCGTTGATGGTTAGTCGTATTTACCTATGCCTCACACACACTACTTTTTTTGTACATACAACAGAGAAACCAATTTTTAATCTTCAGGGTTATATAAACTTTGAATTTAAAAAAAAATAGTATAAAAATATGCATTTAAAATTGTTTATCCGCTTTGGAATCACATTCGTGGCTCATAATGTACTCGTAGGATGAATGAGCAACATGCAAGTACATGAGATACCCATCCAATTCATGGCGTAATGCCCAAAAATGTGTGAATTTGGAGTCCGATACACGGGAAAGGCAAGTTATCAGAGATAGTTGAGGTTTTGAAAGGAACAGTGAAGAATTTCATCAAAGTGGCAGTTCAGAGGAGGCAGGACCTGAGAGGCCCGTAAGACTTCGAGTAGAATTTCCTAACTACCAAATTCAATTATTAATGAAAATTGTAAAATTTTACTGAAATGATTATTTAAAATCACATTTAAATAAATCCTAACTAGTGAAACACATAGAAAAAAAAACTTGAAAGAATTGTTGGTGTTGGATTCAAAATATTCTAGGTAGATATATGTGTAAGAAATAGTGACCACTCCCTGCGAAGGTAATAAGTACAATCTACATCTAATTTTTCTAAAAAAAAAAGCCTACAGTTTATTTAACAACATAAATTTCTACTTTATTTATTTTTAATTTTTTCCGTGTTTTCGACCTTGTCTCAGTAAAACGGCTCTTACTTCCTTACAATTAACTTCAAATTTGATTACACCGTTGGAAAGAGCTTTAAACTTGGGATTTGGGAGCGATAAATTTGTCACAGGGTGATATCAGAAAAATTTATAAAAATAAACTATTTTAAATTAATGAACAATCTGTATCAACAATCTGTGAGAATGCAACAATCTGTATCAAACTATTTCGAATAGATTGTTTAGAAAATGTTTTCCTGCACTTTTTATTCCTTAGAAGTGACTGACTGAAGTGACTTCGGACACAACTTACTCCCCCCCTAATGGACTCCGAATACAAAATTTCATCCAAGTCGGTCCATGGGAAGGGATTTTTTCTTGCTCGATTCCAAAGGTTAATCATTGAAAATAATAATACAAAATTCATAACTGTCAACATGTACGTGAAAGTCATGTTTCAAATTAGACATCTCATCAGTGGTAGTGCTCACGAATTACAATCAATCTTTCTATTTTGATTCTATATGCCTACCTGTATTAATCTGCCCATTTGACAGTCGTTCTTTTAAGGACGTGAATGGCTCGATAATCCTTCGAAGATTCAAACCTCTAAAAATTCACCATAACAAATTCTAAGTCCTACCCACGCTCATGAGCGAATTAACTAACGAGGGAGCTATTGGCAGAGGTATTTGTGGGAGGTATTTGCTTCGGAGCCCCAAATGATCTTTCCCCATTCGATTTTCAACAGTCCTTCAAAAATCACTTTCATCTTCGACGTCTATCGAGTTTCACAACAAACGTCGCCATTATTCACCACTCATCACAGTATGTTGAACGTTTTTATGATCCAATCTTTTTTTCGCAACGTCTGAATCATAAAACCGCGACAAGGCGCTCGAGCGATCAGTGCGGTTACGAAGACCGCAATGATAGACCATAAATCGGTGGAAAATCCCACAAATTTCAGACGTTCAGTCATTTAGCGGTCTCGTTTGGTAGTTCTAAGCCTTGAAGAGTCACTAGATGTATTGGTCATAAAATGCTGACAACTTCTAGCGGTCTAAATCTTTTTTGCAAAACACTGAAAACGCCATAGAAGAAGATTTAGAAACGATAATAACATTTTAAAGCGATATCCTATAGATGAACAAAACTTTCTATCAGGCAAAAAAAAACCATAAACGAATTGATAATAAATAAACTGATGAATTATTTAGACGGTTGAGAGCATTTTACTCTTCAACTTTACTGGCCCAAGATTGTCGCGAATTTTTCCATAACAAGTTTCTTTGAACGTTTGGCTGAAATAAGATGATCAGTATTTACTGTCTCACGAATGTTGATGCTAAATTTCACGTACCTATAATTTCTTGAACAAACTTTCAAATAATTAGTTTTCAAGACTATTGAGGACAGCCCTAAAGAACAGGATGTACATAAATTAAGATACCCATTTATATACTCATGAATATTTACTTGATACTCTCAAAGAGAGAAATGAAAATTATTAACTTACAATTAGAAGATTGGATGGCTGTGTGTGCTTACCTGAAACCAAAAACATTATTAGTCCAATATTACATGATAGTGGATACACTTACACCACTTTTGAATACCAAACATTATGATCGACTAACAAGTTGCCTGAGCACTCAATAAGGAGCAAAGTTGACAATTTGATTATATTTAATACATAAATCATTTTAAAATTAACTTCAAATTTGCTGAACTATCATTCTTTTCGATGGTGTCCTGACTCGGGTATTTTTTTATGCTGAATTTAATGAGATTCTATCTCAATTTTCCAAAGCCTTGACAAAGAGCAAGACAAACTCGAGCAAGTCGAACAAAAGTTTCATTATAAAGCTAAGACTGAGTATCGACATTTTTGTATCGTTACGCCAACATTTCAAGCAATGAAAATTTGGTAAAATTTTTTTACTTCTACTCCCCAAAATAATGTGAAATTCCTTGATTTTCACCAGTTTTGACGGGATTCCTGGACTTTTCCCCGGAGCATATAATTCCCTCACTTCTTAGGAAGTTCAGGTTTTCCCTAATTAGATACCATCCTGATGGATAACAACAAAATGAAAGAAAATGTCACTTTGTATTTACCTTGTTCATAATGCTATATTTTCAGTTATAAATCACAAACTTGATAACGTTTCTACGGAAATCCTGAGGTATACCTATAGGCAATGAATTTTACCATCCTTGCAAATTAGTAACGGTAATACGCTTAAAGGTCAAAATTCTTGAGGATATTTTCTTCGCGTTATTTCTATTTTTATTTACCTCGTAAATTCCAAGGTGACTTGAATTCTGCATGAAACATTATTGCTGGGTTTCGTCAGAGCAATATACCACAAAGGAGAGTCTGTAAAGACCTCTGTGAAGATACCCGTACGTAGAATCTTGGTTTATAAGGAAACGAGCGAATGAAAGAACGACTGATGTTCAAAAGGTGGGATGTTGCATTTAAATGGAGTCAGTTTGTCTGGTCTGTTATTTATTGTACACACCCGCACCGGGGTCGCCTCCTCTATTTACTGTTATTTCTCTGAGTTACCCACTAGTATACACACACACCTCGTCCAAACGCCAGTTTTAGTTCTTCAATGCTTCCTTCGTGACTCACAGACTACCTTTACAGGTTTCTTTGATTCGAAATACTAGCAAGGTACAGTTGATCATAGAGGCACCTACGTCGTATTCATGCAGTGTTAAAAAGAAACAGAAAAATAATAAGATGCGCCAAGTTGATTTGTTGATGACCAGGTCACAAAATATAAAGGATAGGATTTGTGGTTTCTGGTGGAGCTAAAGTAGTTTTTAAGTCCTCAACTCGGTAATCTGCAAGTTTACTGCAACTCCTCAGTTTCCCAATAACTTCCCAACTGCACAGGTTCCTGCTTTTGCATCTCATCTAAACAATTTCTGAAATCCTTCGAGTTTGAGAACAATATTTAAATAATCCTAAATCCTCCAGTGTCTCTCCAAGTTCTCAACTAATCCTGAATCTCTTTTAGGCATCTTTCAAGTCTACGCAAACTCCAACATCTCTTCAAGTTTTCAACCATTCTTCTTGGTTTTCCAATCCCAGTTCTCCACTTTTCCAACTACTCCTCTTGTTCTTAGTTTTCTTCAACTACTTCTCATGTCCCCAACAGCTGTATGTCCTCTATTCCTGCTCTACTTTTCGACTAGTTCTTGTCACAAAAAATCCCTACAAGCGGTTGATCCGATTATATACGATGAGGGGATATGCAGGAAAATAATCTATACTTAATTCTTCTTATGTACTTTATGAAATAATGTGGTTCGTTTTCAAATGAAATGAGTTTTGTACTTCTTGAGCAAACTGAATTCAATTCACGAGTATTATCCCTCAAAAAAGCCAAATAAGAAACGAAAAGGGTTTTCCATTCGTCCACTGAACCGTAGAGAGCGGCCATACTCTGTACATCAAGGATGAAAAGAGCCATTTTTTAATGGAGGGTCGTAATACACTTTACTTCCCTATTTTTTGGTTGTTCAAGATCACAATGTGCCTCTACGTTGTTCTTCATAGTTTCACCTCACGCAAGGTGGTAACAAACACGTAGTGCTATAAGAAAGTTACGATGCCACTGGATTTTGCGGTCCATCGTTCTCAACTTTCTTTACCCGACCCGAAGGGTTTTTCGGGGCACTAAAACCGAAGCCAAGATTCATACTTATGTTTTCTGAAAATAACACCTTCCACGACATAAGCAATTATATACCAAAGATTGCAGCCCACAGAGGTGTAGCTACTTGAATATATGGGTGGGCAGTACAGTTGTCTCACATAGATGGAGAAATGGTTCGCGTAAAAATGAATTAATGAGGTAAAGAAGACAAGATCTTCAAACCTGATCATCATGTTTTGTTATGTGAGTTTGATTGAGAAGAAATTCCTAAGGGTATATTCCTGTAGGGGCTAAACCCCATAGGCCCTGGAAAAAATCAAATGCCTACCACAATTTCGTATGGTTATGCCTGAGGCAAGGATCTCAACCGCAAATGCTCCAACGCTCTTCATTTGCACGCAAATGTTACGTAGAGGCCTCTGAAGCATGTAAACAAATTTTAATGACTGATATAAATTTTTTTGGCCTAATATGATAACTATATGAAAGATGAGACCAGATCTCCTATGAGTAATAACTTGACAAACTAGTTTTGTAATTTTATGCAAGCGTAATTAGAATTGAAGCATTTATGTTCATCTTTCTTACTTTTGAACATGCTCTCTTTTCACGCTGTGCTTTCAGAGCAGGCTGGTCCAATTGGAATAATGCTATCATGGAATAAGATAATCTGTCATAGGATAACTGTTAGTCTAGTTCTGGGTTCATTTTTGCTTCATCAATCTTTGCGAGGAATGTAAATACTTTTTTATTTTCGAACAAAATACCTCTACCTTTTCTCTCCAAACAAAATCCACTTTCTCGAGTATAATGACCCTCTTGAAACAAACTAAACCACCTTCGAGTGTGATATTCAAGACCAATAAATCCTTACAGGTTCAACAGGTTGGTTGAGTCCTCGCAAACTAATTCCGAATCCGACCAGTTCAGTTCGGCTCCACGCCTCCACTTTCACCCTGACATTGACCACCCTGACCCACAACTCATCTCACGGCCTTGCTGCTTATTATGGAATGCTTAGTCTTATTTTTCTCTTGAATTTGGTATATTCAATTTTTTTTTCATAAGTACCTTCCAGACCAACATTTTCAAACAAATTTTACACGTCCATCGGTTTGACTGTTAGAGGTCGATCAATACCGTGATCCTGACAAAACAATACAAAATCATGGTCTCATTTTGATTAATATATCAGGAATTTGATTGATTTATGCTTCACATAAACTTCCACTGGACCAATGGTTCCAATTAATTTTTCTGGAAAATTAATTTTCCTCGATTTAATTGCTCGAATTTGGTTTTGGTATTTGGTTTGGTTTTGGTTTGGCTGCCCTCAATATGGTCATTCATTGATAACAACAGGAGCTACATGTGCGAATGAGAGTAAACATCGTAAATTCGATAAAACAACAACCTAACCTATTAAGGTAATGTTTCATATTCCAGGATTTATCAGCCTCCCTTTTTATTTCAGCCTGTTTTTGGAATATAAAACCGTTTTCTATTTTTACTGGGCGCATTCCTCCGGATTTATTGGAGCGGGGAACACTAAACCTCTCCAGGTTTCTTTTCACGGACGTCCTTTGGTTGTGCTGGCATGGTATCACGGAATTCTCATTCCCTTCCACCAAACTTGGAAGTTGCATGGAATGTTTATATTAAGAATAACATTTCCCTAAAATAAAACTCCGTGTGAAAAAGGTGTCAAAAAACTCGGTGTTCACTTTGTGTCGATCAAACTCTCTCCGATAGTACTATCCATGATGGAAGGTTTGTGGGTTTCATTTAAACAATAATACGTAATAATGATCTCTCCTAGACCTAAGTACCTTGTTAAATAATAGATAGAGGAAGATAATTGATAGAAGGATCTTTTTTGCTTTATCATAAGGAGTGTTTTTCGGGATAATTACACTTACACACCAAAATAATCGGTTTTTAGGGTGCCTACTCTTCTCATCATAAATTTATTACAACACGATTCACTTCGACCAATGAATAGCCATTTTTGCAAGCTTTAAATTCAATTTACTTTCTAATCACGACAGGACATCAACGCTCCTTCTCATATTGTAGGGAGCCATTCATTTCTGACATCCTGAAGCATTTACATTTATGGCCTTCTGATTTGAAGATACTACTTTATTTTATTTTATTTGTTGTAAATATGTAACTATAAATATGGACAATAAAGATTCATTCATTCATTCATTCAAGTAAGGTCAAAAGCAAGAAAAAAGTCATGAAAGAAAAAATTGTATTCATTCATTCATTCAAGTAAGGTCGAAAGCAAGAAAAAAGTCATGAAAGAAAAAATTGCCCAAGCAGGTGTAGCACATAGCTTCTCCGTATTCATATTTTCTCCCATCGGTACGGTAGGAGATCAAAACTATCAACTACCTACCAAGTTTGAGGAAAGTCGATCAATTAGATGGTATTAAGAGGTCCTCAAAGTCGTTTAAGGTCCCCAGTAGGGACCTTTCATAGCTTTTGAAGCCCTTCCACAAAGTTTTTTTTTTTTTAAATGCATCACAAATTCTGCTCTGCTGACCTATGAAACGATTAGTTCGGAGCTGGTCTTTTGTTGGTATTTTACTGCTAAGTTATGTTCTCTGAATGTGTCATACTTATTAAATTCAAGATTATTTTCAGTGGTTTCATCCTGAAATAGTGGTAACTAGATAGTTTTCCGCGACGAACAAAAAAAGAACCAGGAAAATCGGTTGAGAACTAAGGCCTGTGCAGAGTACACAAGATTTTGTTACACACACACACATACACACACACACACACACAGACATACACCTATGGTTTTTTTCGCGGATTTGGATTCAGAATGGTCTAAAACGGATTACTGTGTGGTTATTTTTTTTTCTGTTGAGTGTTGTCCAACTTCACCCCAGATCGATCGCATAAGGACGCCCAAGTGGGACGTCCTAAAAAACATATTGCTTGTAAGGCCGAAGAACGGAAAGAAAGAGATGAGAATCACAACTTCATTTGAAGAGATTGGGGACCGTCAGAACCCCAATTCGACTCTTGAAGGTTAAAATCCGCCAGGTGATAGCCGAAGGGCCAATATTGACTCGGGAGTGAGCGTCCCTGATTAGTTCCGTTCAATTTACTCTCCGGATTCTGCCCCCTCGTCATTAGTCTTCTATTAAAAGAAACGTGTTGACAGGAGAAACGATAAATAAACAACTAAAAGACAACCTTCCGGCTTTCTTACCTGACTTACACAGTCTCACTGTTCATCTTCAGATATCAGATTACTCCGAAAATGATAGAGTTGGTTGGTTGCCATCTTCCAATAGGCGTATCCGCTGATAAGTATGTTAGTAGGCTGATGATAAAACGCTGGTTGTGAAAGATTGGCTTATTGGTCTAGAGATCAGGGTTTCACATAAATACTATTTTCAAATTATTATCTAGGATTGTAGACACACCTACCTCTTCAAGCTTTCTCAATCTTAAGATTGATAGTTGTTTTGAAATTTCCACGTTTGGAGTATCATGTTAAAAACCGTAACTCAACAGAAATGTTGACTATATAGTTACTCGTACTACCAAGGAATTCAGATTGGCGTATGTCCTAACATTCGAAGGCTGCTGCATCAAGCAACCCAGTTTACAGGGAACAAACTTTCCTGAACTTGGGAGACACCCTGATCCGAATCTTCCTTCGTGATCATGAGGCTGAGCATCTGGGCAGCACAGTTCATATTATGAGGTGAGAGTTAATAGCGTATATCGCTCCATATTGGACGAAATTACTCAAAGAAGTGTTCTATTCTATGGAATAGTCTCTAGAGGTAGTCGTCAGTACGAAGTGGTGAAGCAGCTCAACTTTGCGAAGCTGAAATCTGGATTGTCTAAGACACTTCCAATCACGTCATGAACAACCTCATACTTATAAACTTGAATGGAGATACCTTCAAGTCTTTGTATTGAACAGTAAAAAAAAAGGTTTCAGGCTGGATACTTTTGACTACTTTGCACCGTGTTCCACGACTGTTGGTTTCAGATTTTCAATTTTTTATCAACTAAAGTCAACATGGGACCTGATAATTCATGCAACATTGTGCAACTGATTGATTCTCTGCAACTGATTGGCACTTCTTGGCAATTGCTCTGTCCCTCTCGAAGACTGGGGTTTCTTCGTCAACGTGGACTTTTGCAGCTGCTGAACATTCTTCATTCTACGAATGCTTTCGCAAAGAAATGTTTCATTTAAAATTTTCGAATTTTGGGCAGGTCATTTAGATTTTACCCAAGTCAGCGAAATGATATTAGATGATATGCAAGCTACACCCTGCCACTATTTCGCATAGCAAACTACTAACACCTCTCTACGCTTCAGCGGACTATTGAAATCCTCATTTTCCTTTCACAGTCTGCCATTCCTGAAGACAATAAATCGAAATCAGACAACTTCAGAGGCGCAAAACGGCCCCTTCTCGCTAGACACGCCATTGTTCTAATAAATCATGTACATCCGACACTGGGATTGTTCGTTTTTCAACAACTTCTATCTTCGAGTCTCTCCAGTAGTTGTCTAACAAGGTAGACGCCCAAGGGTCGTGGCATTTCACGATTTTACCGCCAGTTTCAGTGGGATTGCCTCGTTAAACGTTTCTATTCTTTCGTTTTCAATTTCCTTTCTGTCAAAAGTCGAAAGGAGAAGAAAAGCCTCATTTTCATTTCACCTTTCCAATTGTGATTGTGAGAGGAGCCCGCGGTTTTTGTCGAGACAAGAACGCGGAAGGTTGAATCGTTCGAGAATCGAGATTGATTGAAAAGTTTTTTTCCGCCTTCGATAGTGTGAAAATAGCTCAGAACATAAGGACTGTCGCCATCAGACACCACAACGTCAGATTTTAGTAACCCGTTTATGTAAGGGATAGTTCCGACACCTACACATCATATCCATGAAGGCACCAACTTATAATATACAAGGCATATTTTATATGTTACATGAGATGTTATAATTACATCTCAAATCTCTTGAAGAACTGTGTTCTTGGAGGCGGTCGACGTAACCGGAGAAAACCGGTGAATTAATCACAACTGTTTTCTTATTTCTTATTCAAATTCAACTGTTTTCATTTTCAATTCCTTTTTTTTTAATTTCTTACTTAAAATATTACGTCTGTCGAGGACATTTTACTTACACCCGAAAAATCACCATCTTGGTTTATTATCAAGGTACGTAGAATCCAAAAATCGAACAAAAAATGTCCGTCCAACCACAATTCGCGGCAATTCCCCCAGCTGCCTTGAACCGATTTTTATGAAATTTGGTATATGAGCTCCATTTGGGGTCAAATAGTGCCACGAAGCTTTTGGATATTGTCAGTAACTTCTAAGAAGTGAAGAGTGCAGGTTGAAATGTTCAAAACGTTCTACCTCGAAAACTATTCGTGTAAGTTATAGTTTTTCATCAATTTAGAATAGGATTGAATCTTTAAAATCAAATGAGACCAACCTGAGCTCTTTAGGTCAAACCGTTGGCTCCTCATAAGGTATTGAGGGTTGGACTTATAATAAATCAGCAACACGAGTGTGAATCGCAAATGAGTGATGAACACTGACGGAAAAAGGCCTAACATTCGTTCAAATTTCAAATGATCAAATGCAATCATTGTTCGCTCCTTTGAAAGTTTCGTATTATAATACGAAAGTATACTCTTTTGAGCATTTCTTTTGTCAGACACTTGATTGTTAACCTTGTGTGATAAGGTCGGTGAGTGCCGCCTTCTTTGCAAACGGATATTCTGTACCGAAAAATATTATACCGTTGGATAATAATTTGCAGTGTATATAATAGACAGTATTTCTACCAGATTCCATGAGCACCTGATTATGACCATCAATAAGGAACTGGTCAAAAATGTCAATGGTATTGGCTCTAAATAGGCAAGCTGTTTTAGAGCTATTTTAGAGCTATTTAAGCTCAAAATGGGTTGGGTACCCTTCGGATACCCTGTATTAGGAGACATCCCCCATAGTATAAAACGAGGTCCAAGTAATTCCCGCTGGAAATCAATAAGAATTGGTTCTGTTTCCTACATGTCAAAGACAAATTGCCTTTTATGTCTGGAACGTGCAGCAAGTTAGGCACTAACCAGTTAGGTTTCCACCAGTTTCATCGAACGCTCGCAGTAAAAAAGGTGTCACTGTGAAGCAAGTTGTTGCCCCGAGGGTCAACTAAGGATGTCGTCAAACCTGCAGCCCTCATCCCGGTCACTATTACGAGAAATATACCTGCTATGGACTCCTTTCACTCTTCATGGCCTCCCCACTATGGCCCCTTCAGGACTTATTGCCCCTTCTCAGGTTAACCTAGTGCATCCCAGCATCATCTCTCGCTCGGCGGTCCATGACCCGGATATCCAGCTTTGACCGCTATCTGATGAAATGAACTCACCAGGTACACCTACCTGGTTGAGCTGTGCAATGCTTTAAACAGTTGTACCTAAATCGAATGAAATTTCATCGTATCTTCAAAAATTGTCAGTTTCACCAGAAATTGACTCTTGTTGAGTGGAATTCCATTATTCACACTCGAAAATTCATGTATTAATTACCAGTTCATTTCCGAATTCCTAGTGCCTTTCGTCCAGAAAAAAACATTTCAAGGGTTCAAATCAGCTGGCAAAACAAATCAAGTTCAACAGGCAACTGTTACCGTTTATGAGTTTTTACATGTAAATAAAGTAGAGGTAATCTTTGTACGACATATTTCATTTCTGAGTCAGTGTAGAGTAATCGAAGGTTGGGCAGGGTTCGTTGTTGCCAAACGTTGTTATCGATTGGTAAATAATAGTCTCGAAATGATGGGACACAGTGAAGAATCGATTAGGAGTCAGGTGAATGGGTGGATGCTAAAATGAGTAACATCCATTCACAAGGAAGGGCAGGTGGGGGAAAAGAAACCCTTCGATCGCTTGTAATGGGAGAAGTCGAATGTTCGACGCCTCACTTCCGGTTGGTTTATGAATAATTTGGTACCAAGTTATTCACTTCTTGTCTCTGCACCTTATTCGTCACTGGAAAGGCTTCAATTGAAATTGTCTAACGGTATTGATCCACTCCAGGAGCAACATTGTTCAGTGGGATCAAATATTCCAAAAATCTATATTCCTACAAAATATGTAGTAATATTATTACTTGAAAAAAATTATAATTATAATTTACTTCATCGCTACATCAAAGAGAGGGAAGTCTGAAAATTGTTCGTAATTTTTTTTGGCGCATTGAGAATTTTAGAATTTTTTCAGGAGAGTCAATCCTTAGTGACGTTCAAAATAGTCGTCAAATTTCTATGAAATTGCAGGGTGTATAGAAATTATCCCTAGACTGTTTCCCATGATTTTTTTGAAGAGCCTATTTCTCTCGATCTTGACTACTTAACCCCCCCCCCCCCCCAAAAAAAAAGTTAACATAATCAGACATGTTTTTACGATCGTTAGGTATTCTTTTTTATTCAGATAACTACAAACGCGAACGTTAAAGCCATCACGATGCCAATAATTTTAGCTACCTATCGGAGAGATGCACAACTAAGCGAGGTAGCTTCACTTTATGCACATGATTTCCTGGAAAAAGAAACGTCAAAAAAATTTAGAACTCGTTCCCGATGATGTCAAAATTCGTGATGAAAACTTGAACAAAACCGGGTTTGTTGTTTATGAAAAATAATAATTATTAATGTCTGAGGAAAATTAAATTTTTTACGCGCGCGCTGGCATTCCTATTGGTATATTGGCAACGCAATATTATCAAATCCAAAGACGACGAAGGAGTGAGCTAAAATTTCCTTACAACGTAGAATACGATTGAAATTTTCGATTTTGAAGAACCCACATTTATGATAACGCATCCAAAGTGGTGATGAACCGAAATTTTGATTTTGAGGCTTCTTTTCTTAATATATGAAAATAGGCCAGAATTTGAAAACCTGCCTACGGATTTCTTCTTTTTCATGGAAACAGAAAACTGGTCGTTCCACAATTTTGCTTCCGAATCCACCAACTTTCAAGTGTGAAGGGTGAGGAAAGTGGCAAATAGCCTCCAACAGGTAGTTTTCCCTAATACGAATTTTAGGTTTGGAATCCTTTCATAATTTTTCATCTCTTGACCAATATCGAACGGTGAAGGAATTTCGTTGTTTGGAGCGTCGTGTCGCTGTGACCCATAATAACAACCACAACAGGGAAGTGTTGTTACCTCACGTGACAGCGGTTGCGCGACTCATTGATAACAACACTCTAATAACAAATAATCCATTGTTCATTTTCATGTGATGCAAACTGTCGTCTGCCTTTTCACTCTTCACCTTAGAGTCGGGAACCCTTCAGTGCCGGTTCTTTCAAACGAAAACATTGAAATTGCGCTACGTCTTCAGTTTTCTAAAGTAAACAATTTCTTTTTTTCATGATATACGTTAAAAAATTTTTATTTATTCAGAATTTTCAAATAACGTTTCAACTAGTTATCAGTCATATTCTGAACAATGCAACTTTCTATTTCTAACAGGTAGCGGGGTAAGTCACCATCCGATTCAGCGTAAAAAAATAACCTGAATCCGCCTTCAAATTCTCTGAGTAATGCAGTTTTTTTTGGAAAAAAATCTTTAAACAACGTGCCTGAAAGCACACGTTTTTGAACATAAAAACTGAATTTTCTCAAAATATTTTCCTCTGAAAAACAAAAAGTCCATTCATGCAGCATGAATTAATGAGCGAATTTTCAAAGAAATCTTTCAGTTGAAGGTATGGTTAAGAAAAGGAACAATGGTGTTGAAATTTCTTTTAGAAAGTTTTTTTACACGGTTCTTGTTTTTTTCGATTTTCAGTATAGCATACCAACGTACTGTATGCACCGGGTATGCTTTGAAGATGTTAGGAATCCACATTCACGTTCTACTCGTCTCCACAAACTCATAGAGTACCCACACGGCTATTGTTGGTTTCTTTCGATTTTCAGTAAGTATACCTACCATACCAACATACTGTATGCACTGAGTATGCTTTGAAGATGTTAGGAGTCCATATTCATGTTCTACTCGTCTTTAAGAACTCATAGAGTACCCACACGGCTACTGCATTTCTGGGTACAACAAATACACGCACGTATTAATTATATATATAAATAGATACATACTTTTCTTAATTTTGGACAATTTTCATTTTTGAAAAAAGCATCAGTATCAGAAATTTTGTGCTGAATCCGAATATACCGTATACTACCATGATTTTGAAGGTAATAACCACAAAAAACGGAAAAACCCATTTTGTTGGACTTTTTTGAATTTTGGACCACTTTGGATAGTCCAAAATTGCTGGTTAACGAACTTGACCTATGGTTTGTTGTTACGAACATTATGATTAACATATGATTTTTGGAAAAACTTCAGGGATCGTTTCAGAATGTTCCAAAACGGATTTCAGTGTAAAATTTTTTCGAAAAAGTCGATTCTAAAAATATTGAGGCTATTGCAATAGCTTCATTTTCCTTGAAAATTCGCTAAAACTCACTATACCGTTGAAGATTTGAGTCTTTTGCACGGGTTTTCAGGCTTATCATCAGTATATCATCATCAGTTATCATCATATCATATCATATCATCAGTAAGAATATTGATGACTAATGACCGTTAAAAAAACTGGCATTTTTTAAAATTTGACAAAAAATATAAATTTTTGGGCTCATTTTTCACTCTCAAGTTTCCTTCATATGTGAACTCATATTAAATAGCTTCATTTTCCTTGAAAATTCGCTAAAACGAGTTTGATTCCTCACTACTTTTCTTAATTTATTCAGTTCCTCAAACAATTCTGGCTTCTGGTCAGTTTATATTCTGGTCAGTCGGATGTTAATTTCTTGATCCAAGCGAGTGAAGGGCAAACTCCAAGGAATTATTTTTTGTGTGGAAATATGTCCAATCTCCATGATTTACAATGGGGTATTTCAGTCAATTTTTTTTATTTTTTTTTCCAAAAGAGTAAGGCTCAGGAATAACGGTAATCGGGTCTGTTCGTCGAGAAAATGTTTTTAAAAAATCAGAGAAGCTAAGGAAAGTTGAAGATTTGAATGGTGTGACGTAGCTAGCCAACTGTCTTTCAAAAAAGTATCCATGCACAGAAACCCCTCTTGGATACTACAACATTCTACTCACACACGCGCGCGGGGCAGTCCGCGGCGTAGTCCTTGCCTAGTGTGTGTGCATTTATAGCGGCCCGCCTTTATCAAACGTCTGATCTCTTTAATTTATTTTTCTACCACATGTTATAGTGTCATTGGGCTTAAAGTTGGAGTATATAGGTTTTCAAGGGTGCTGAATCCAAATTTGAGGTCAAAAACCTGAATTTCCGACCCACCGAAATACCCCATTCTGGAATTATCATTTTAGTGGGTGTTTCTAATTTAGTAGTTTAATAGCAAAAGTTCTTGATTCACCGTTCTTTCAATTAATTGTAACTGGAACTTTTCCGGTTAATTTTGAAAAACATTTCCGGATTTGGAGAAAAATTAGTTGCAGAATTTGAGTAGGACATCACCTTTTTTGTCTGTAACTTCTTTTTGTCAGAAAGTACCAAACAGCAAAATATCGTTATCCGAGAAATGTGGGTTCCCTTATATTCATAACAAAATGTTTGGTTCTTGGTTGCTAAGGAAGCACAACTGAATGACACCACAAAACTATAATCGAAGGTCGCATTATATCAGCTAAATTTTCCGTCTGTAATGTTTGCGATTCACACTCGTGTTTCTGTTACATCATTCGACCCAAATAGTCTTCACAGAGAGTGAACGGTTTGACCTAAAGATCTCCAGGTGGTCTCATTCGAATCGAAAAATTTAATAGTATTTTAAATTGATGAAAAGACCTTTGTGTCAAAATTTTTTTAGCTAGGGCGTTTTGAAAATGTCAACCCCTTTTATTCACTTAGAGGTGAATGATAACCAAATGCTTCGCGGCACTAATAGACCCCAAATTGAGCCTATATCAAATTTCATCAAAATCGCCGCGTACGTCGGACGGACAAAAGAACTTTACTTGGAAAATTTCCAATTTTTGGATTCTGCATACCTTGAAACGTAAACTATCAAATTTGGGGGGGTTAAATTGTTTTCCTCGATCCATTCCAAAGGTTCATTATTGAAAATAACAAATCAAAACGACATTCCTAGGTTTCCAGGGAAGCGACCGAATTAGTCCTATCCAGCTGTATTTTTTCCAATACCTACCAGAAACTATTTCGAATGAAATGGGTCAGTAAGCACGAGTCTTAGAAACTGATGCCGCAGTACTTTGAACGATTTGACGCGCCCTTAAAAACTCGAAAGGAGAGTTTCAACGGTACAGAAAAAACCAGTGAAAATACCGACCGAGGAAACCCATTTTTTTCCGAACACCGTCAAAGAAAATATCGGCGTCTTTTGTTTTTCTTCTCTCAGAGAAGTCACTTCACTTGACGAATCGGGAAGAATCACCAGACCCAGAACGTTCACCGTTAGCAAACACGAAGGAGGTCCCTGCGAACCTGTTGTGTGTACCGGTATAAACCACGTCGTTTGATGATAAGGGGGTGCACGAAGATTCCACTACAAATTAACCTGGACATAAGCGACCAGATGTGGGCAAGGTAAGACACAAAGGTTTGGTCCAGAGCATTGTATTCATCGTGTTTTGAAGGTCGATTTATGTACTAAGATGTATGTAATTATTAATTATATTTAAATTAACAATATTAATTATATTAATAAATGTAGATCTCGTCTGCATAGAACTCTGCTATTGCATTTATTTTACCTACTATAGCAATTTGCTTTTCGAGAGCTGTGGATGCCTTCATTCAACTGAGTGGCATGAAATTTTGTTGAAAGAAACAAAGCTTTAACACTGTTCACAGAATTTGATCGGCTTAAATTTGAACGGATATTAGGCCTATTTCCGTCAGTGTAAAGCCCATTGTGATTCACACTTCCATGCGCGTAAATAAATAAGGAAAAACAAGTTATTCACACTCATGTATTTGATTTATTTTAAGTTCAACCCTGGAGTTCTTATGGGGAGCGAACGGTTGGTCCTATAGAGCTGTGGGTGGTCTCATTAAATTCTAAAAATTATTTGGTATTTCAAATTGGTGGGAAAAGGTAGGGCAATTTGAAAATTACAACGCCTATTTTTCACCCCTTACTAAAAAATAACCAAAATCTCAATGGTGCAACTAAACCCCAAATAGTACCCATGTACCACAATTTATCAAAATCGGTGCTAGGAAACTAAGGAAAGCGCCGCGTACGGGTCATTTTTCATTCGATTTACGGATTCTACGTACCTTGAAAAGTAAACCATTAAATTTTCTTGTTTACAAGAAGATTCTTCTCTGTGTTTGATATTCATTGGTGACCTGGTGGACGAGTTTTGTCTTGGTCAAACGCTGAGACGTTTGGAGTAAACATTATTACACTAAGAAGGCCTAAAATAATAAATGAAACATGTAAATTTGCAGGTTTACACGAAGTTCTAAGTTTTACTCTTCGAGATTTTAAATTCGAGGTTCAGCACTTCAAATACTACCTATATTTTGCAAATAACAAAATTATAGAGTTTATTCGTCATAGTCGAACTTTTCCAATTTAAGTTCAAGGTATCCTCTATCCCATTCAATTTGAAGATTTTTGTTTGAAAAAATGATAACCCTAGGTATATTGAAATAAAAAACCTCAAATTTGATGTGTCGGTTTATTTATTTACCTGGAAGTTGTGTGAAACTTTGCATTTTTGAAGTATCGACAAAACCTCGAAATTTACGTGAAAATGCTGTAGGTAGGTAAATTTAATGCTGTCTACTGAAAAGTTGGTTGTCGTTTATAACTTTGCATTTTAGGAGTTTCAACAAAACCTCGAATTTTATGTGAAAATGCGGTAGGTAGGTAAATTTAATGCTGTCTCCTGGAAAGTTGGTTATGGTTTATAACTTTGCATGTAAGAAGTTTTAACAAAACCTCGAATATTACGTAAAAATGCTGTAGGAAGGGAAATTCGATGCTGTATTCTGAAATGTTGGTTATAGTTTATAGCTTTGCACTATACAAGTATCAATACAACCTCGAGTTTTACGTGAAAATGCTGTAAATAGATAAGTAAATTCAATGCTATCTTTTGAAAATTTGGTTATCGTTTATAACTTTGCATTTTAGAAGTTTCAACAAAATCTCGAATTTTACGTAAAAATGCTGTAGATAGGTAAATTCAATGCTGTCTTCTGAAAAGTTGGTTATTGTTTATAACTTGAAGATTATTTTAACATGTTACCTTTGGACAAACAATCAGAGGAAATAACTCCGAGGAAGTTGGGGGCTGGACCGGCGAGGAAGACGCGATCGCGGGGGCAGGCGACCCGGCAAGCGAAGGCACGAATGGGCACTAGATCGAACCGACACGACGGGCCGCGCACGACCGACTGACGAGTGACGACGCTGAAAGAAGCCGAGCGGAGGGCGAGAGGCCAGCAGAGCGCGAAGGGCTCTTCCGAGAAAGCTTGTTGGCGGGAGGGCGGCCTCAGGAATCGAGATCAACAATGGCGTTCTGTGAAACACAGCTTTGCCATTTCGCATTTTTCATACATACCGAATTTTCGAAGAAAGTGACCTGTAATTTTTCAGGGACGACACACTTTGAAGATTCACACTGGGTTTGAGCATCGACGAATCCGAATCGTAAGCACTCGCAAACCGTTAGACACAATCAGTGTTTCCACAATGTGGAAGGTAGGCTCATGTGGATCGTACCTAGGCTTATTCGGTGGAGGTGGGGGAATAAATGGGAAAATCCAAAACCTCTTTGTAATGGGAATTTTGGTAAATTTACACAAAATAATACATTTGCAAAAGTTTTTATTCCTGAATTTATAGAGAGGGTTTTTAGAGCAACTACCTACACACCAAGCACCGACAGTAAAGCCCCATGTTGATACCATGTCTCTTTCTGTAAATTTTACAGATACAATGAAAACTTCAGGGTTTACTCATTATATTACGAAGACACATACATAGGTACCTAGTTTTGCGAATTCACTATCGACATACAAAATCGTGCGTAGGTATACAAAATAGTCAAGTATCAAGCATGATTTTTCGCCAAAATTTCATACGTTTTATTTTTAATATTTTGTATTTCAATTTGATTTTTCCAAAAATCGAAAGGTAAAGGTCGATTTTGGTTTATTATTTTCAATAATGAACCTTCAGAATCGACCAAGAAATTTTTTTTTTTTTTAACACCCCCTCAAAATTTGATGGTTTACGTTTCAAGGTACTTAGAATCCAAAAATCGAATAAAAATTTGGCCGTCCGTCCGCCGTACGCGGCACCTTTGCCATTTAGCATTGACCGATTTTGATGAAATTTGGTATGTAGGCTCCATTTGGGGTCTAGTTGTGCCCCGAAGATTTTGGTTGATGTAGGCCACTTCTAAGGGTTCAAAAATGAAATTTGAAATTGTGAAAACGCCCTAACTCAAAAATGTTTGATATTTTGATATTTTTGTTGTGTATTGTTTTTCCTTCAATTTAAGATTCTATAGAATTTTTAGACTCTTTTTAGACTCTACAGAGACCACGCGGAGCTCTGTAGGACAAACCGTTCGCTCCCTACGAGAATTTAAGGGTTGGACGTACGATAAATCAGAAACACGAGTGTGAATCGCAAAAGAGGCGTAATCTCCGTTCAAATTTTAGCTGACCGAAATGCGATCGATGTTTTTCTTCATGTTGGATGGTTGGTGGCTTTGCAGACGAGTGATCAATATAGAAAAATAATAAACCATTGTGTAATAATTTGCAGCGTTTTTGATTTAAATCAGAACTTAAAATCGCAAAAATGACAAAAAATTGATTTTTTGACAATTTTGGAAATTGGTTTTGTCCTTATTACAAGTAGGTACCTGCATACCTATAAGAAGCTTAATAACAATTGAACCTTACCAAGCTAAAGCTTCTTCAATATACAGGGTGCTCCATGTTAAGGACAACAAAACTTCAGGTGTCGTTTCTACAACTAATTTGAGTAACAAAATGTCCTGTATCATTTTTCCTCCTCAAAACCTCGAGTTATTTCACTTTTAAGATTTCTTTCGTGTTTTCGATCTTGAGCCATAAGATTGGGCATAACTACCTAATTTACATGCAAATTCGAATTCGACCATTCTGTTGAAAAGAATCATATTCTTTTCAACAAGAAAAGGAATAATATTCTTGATATTATCAAGTTTTCCATATTTCTAGTGCCTACAAAAACCAGACGGTTCTGCAGTCAAATCATTTAATAATGATTAATTTTACGCCATTTTTTTTCCTCCAAAAAAATGTTAAATGTTTATTTCTCGACACCGTGTGTTTAAACGTTCACATGAGATTTTTGTTAAAATGAATATGGTTATGCTTCCTTGAGTCGTGACATCGGACGCGAAGGTGAGATATTTCGATTTTTGCCGTGATGTGACGGTCGGAAAAATAACAGAAAACTCCTGCTAATCATTATTAAGTGATAAAAATATTTGTGGTGTCCTGATGTGTGAAAAATCAACTAGTCAATAAAATTTATTGACTAGTTGATTTTTCACACATCAGGACATTTAATGTTAATGTTCGTCAAATTCTTGGTTGCGAAGGGAGCACAACTCATTGAGTTCTACGCGAAGCTTTATTCAAAGAAACGAACAATGATCGCATTTGATCACCTGAAATTAGAACGGATATTAGGGCTATTTCAGACAGTGAGAAGTCTTTTGCTATTCACACTCGTGTTTCTGATTTATTGTATGTCCAACACCCCACATGGGGAGCGAACGGTTTGTTCTACACAGCTCTGGGTGGTCACATTCGATCCAACAAATTCAATTCTATTTTGAATTGGTGAAAAAACAATAACTTTACATCAAGCGTTTTGAAAACTGTAACCCCTATTTTTCACCCCAAATGGAGCCCATAGGTATACCAAATTTCATCAAAATCTTCAGTACATGGTAACTAAGGAAAGTGCCGCAAACGACGGATGGTCGTATTTTGATTTATTATTTTCAATAATTTAACCCCCCCCCCCTCCCCTAAAAATGTGATGGTTTACGTTTCAAGTTAGAATCCGAAAATCGAAATTTCCGGGAATTTCCTTAGTTAGGTACCACGGACAAATTTTGGTAAAATTTGGAATGTGGGCTCCATTTGAGGTCTAGTTGTGCCGCAAAGATTTTGGTTAGTATCAATTACTTCTCTGGGGTGAAAAGTAGAGGTTGTGATTTTAAAGTGCCCTAGCTCGAAAAATCTCGATACAAAGGCATTGTTTTTTTCACCAATTCACAATAGAATTTGAATTTTTAGAATCGAATGAGACCACTCAGACCTCTGTAGGACAAATAGTTCGCTCCCTATGAGGGCTTAAGGGTTGGGCTTGCGAAAAAATCAGCAACACGACTGTGAATGCACCTTTTCGATTTGCACACCTACAATTTTTTGCTTAAATTTTGATGCCGTTGCAATCTAGTGAAAGGGTGAAAATGTGGAGTAGAGACAAGTCATCAGATAAATTGATTATCGAGTCAGGAGATGAAATTACAGCGAAAGTTGAGAGGGCGCTTGTCGTGACCTGAGATCCCATCAACTGCAATGCGGCCAGAAATGTGAGTATCGGACGGATACTTACCCACCAGATAGGTAACTATTGATAGGTCAGAATCGGGTTTGTGGATGTTCGAGGCCCAGGAACGACCTTTGGCGTTGGTTCGAAAATGCCGTACGTTCATGAAGGTACGGTTTTGCTTCCGAGTCAATTAAAGGCAGAAAAAACATCGTCGGAAGAGGAAAAAACTACAGACAGTAGACTTACGGTTCTACAGTTATATCATTCAATAATGATAACTTTTACGCCATTTTTCTCCATCAGTAAATGTTTTTAATGTTTATTTTGCGACAAATGTTCACATGACATTTGTGAAAATGAGCATAGTTACGCTTTCTCGAGTCATAACATGGCAATCGGTCGCCAAATTGCGATATCGACCGTGACGGTAAAAATGGTGGTCGGAAAAAAAATAGAAACCTCCTGTTGATCATTATTATTATGATGGACATTTTTTTATGGAAAAAAATTATAGAAGATTTGTTATTTCGATTTTGAATTTTTTATAATTTAATAATGATTATCTGGAGGTTTCCGCTATTTTTCCAACCACCATTTTCTACCGTCACCGTTGATATCGCACCTTCGCGACCGATCGTCACGTCACGACTCAAGAGAGCGTTACCATGTGCATTTTAACAAAAATTTCATGTAAAAGTTCGTCGCGAAATTAACGTTAAGAACATTTTCTGATGGAGAAAAATGGAGTAAAATTAATCATTATTAAATGATCTGACTGTAGAACCTCAGGTCAACCATCCGTCGATTTGGTTTATTATTTTCAATAATGAACCTTTGGAAGAAAAAAAAATTAACCCCCCCCCTCCCCTCAGCATTTGTTGGTTTACGTTTCAAGGTAGGTACGTAGAATCTGAAAATTGAATAAAAAATGTCCCGTCCAACCGCCGTACATCGTACGCGGCACTTTTCTTAGCAACCACGGACCGATTTGGTATATGGGCTCCATTTGGGGTCTAGTTGTGCCCCAAAGCTTTTGGTTGATGTCAGTAACTTCTAAAGAGTGAAAATTAAGGGTTGACATTTTCAAGAGTGCCCTAGTTCGAAAACTCTCGAAATAAAGGTATCGGTTTTTCACCAATTTAAAATAGTATTGAATTTTTAGAATTTTTGGAGACCACCCGGAGCTCTGTAGGTCAAACCGTTCGTTCCCTACGAAAACTTAAAGGGTCAGAAATGTTATTTGTTTCTTCGGGTTGTACTCAGTTTTGCTTCCTTGGCAACCAGTATTCAAATTTCCTAATAAAAGGCAACCTCAACTCCCTATAGATAGGGAGAGATCTCTCCGAACTGAGTTTGAAGCGTTTATTTCTTCCAAATAAACTTGATTGTGAAGTGGGTATGTGGTAGGTAGGCTGTATGTATGGTTGGTGACAATGGCAAAGCCGTGTTCTTTGCAGACGAGTGATCTATATCGAAAAACGCTGCAAATTATTACACAATGGTTTATTATTTTTCTATACAGGGTGTAAGCCTAACTGGTCTGCCATACGGTACCAGTCGATTCTACAACTAATTTGAAACAAAAAATGTCCTCTAGCAATTTTTTTTAAAACCCTTCGTTTTCGAGTTATTCTAACTTTAAACTTTTTTTTCGTGATTTTGACCTAATGTCATTAAATTGGTCATAACTCCTTCAATTTGCTGTGTAAATTACAATTTGAGGGTACCGTTGGAAAGAACATTAAATTTCCTATCGGATAGATGCCTCAACTTCTTTTTAAGTCAAGGTTTGAGACATGAAAACGTCCTCTAAAAAGAGAATTTTACGTAATTTTGGAAACCTTGCATTTTTTCAATCTCAAATTGAACTATGAGAACCCATACTTTTTCAAGATGCAAGAACAGTGAAAACTGCGCCAGAATCTCAGCTTTCCAATGCTATAATCAAAACATGTTCTACAACCGTATTTGAGGGAGAAATTCGTGTTTGAACGCGGAAAAACGTGCATTTGCGCTCTGGCCTCCTGTTTCCGGAGGCCTCGCGGTCTTCTGCGGCGCCTACACCCACTGCTGTCGTCCGACCCCTCAAATCGACTAGGCGGAGCGCCGATTTCGTTGAAAAAATGCACGTTTTTCCGCGTTCAAACGCGAATTTCTCCCTCAAATACGGTTGTAGAATATGTTTTGATTATACCATTGGAAAGCTGAGATTCTGGCACAGTTTTCACTGTTCTTGCATCTTGAAAAAGTATGGGTTCTCATAGTTCAATTTGAGATTGAAAAAATGCGAGGTTTCCAAAATTACGTAAAATTCTCTTTTTAGAGGACGTTTTCATGTCTCAAACCTTGACTTAAAAAGAAGTTGAGGCATCTATCCGATAGAAAATTTAATGCTCTTTCCAACGGTATCCTCAAATTGTAATTTACACAGCAAATTAAAGGAGTTATGACCAATTTAATGACATAAGGTCAAAATCACGAAAAAAAAGTTTAAAGTTAAAATAACTCGAAAACGAAGGGTTTTAAAAAAATTGCTAAGGGACATTTTTTGTTGCAAATTAGTTGTAGAACCAACTGGTACCGTATGACAGACCAGTTAGGCTTACACCCTGTATAGATCACTCGTCTACAAAATCACCATCACAATCATATTTCAATATAAACCCTTAAATTTCCGTAGGGAGCAAAGAAAAAAAAAAAATGAATTTGAAGAAAAAAAAAAATTGAATTTCCAGAGCTCGGCGTAGTCTCAAAAAATTCTAAAAATTCAATAGAATCTTAAATTGAAGGAAAAACAATACCTTTATATCAAAATTTTTTGAGTTAAGGCGTCTTCAAAATTTCAAAATTGATTTTGGAACCCTTAGAAGTGACCGACATCAACCAAAAGCTTCGGGGCACAACTAGACCCCAAATGGAGCCTACATACCAAATTTCATAAAAATCGGTCAATGCTAAGTGGCAAAAGTGCCGCGTACGGCGTACGGCGGACGGACGGCCAAATTTTTATTCGATTTTTGGATTCTACGTACCTTGAAACGTAAACCATCAAATTTTGAGGGGGTGTTAAAATTTTTTTTTTCTTGGTCGATTCCAAAGGTTCATTATTGAAAATAATAAACCAAAATAAACCTTTGTGTTGTAATTTTTAGCGTTTTCTATGTTTATTTCGCGACAAATGTTCTCATGACATTTGTTAAAATGAACAAGATAACGCTTTCTTGAGTCATGACGTGACAATCGATCGCGAAGGTTCGATATCTTGCCTACTAAATCATTACTTAGGTACTAAATTATGTAAAAAAATCAAAATTCTAAATTTAAAAAAAGTATTTTAAAACTTCCTAAACAATTTCAGTTTCGTGATGAAACTCGATTTACTACATTTTATCCAATTTCGATGTCAGTACGATTCTGGATTTGGTATGATTCTGTACGATATTCAGAGAGCAGGTAGGTAGTGTAGGAGATGCGGTTTGAGGCATTATCCTGTTTTTCGACTCTCTATTGGCATATTGAAATTCGAACATTTCCAATTTTATTACTAAATTATCACATGCATGTTTCAATATTTTCTGAGTTAGTTGTCCCCCTAATCTTCCCATTTGGATTATATCACTGTAACATCGTTGGTTTCCTACTATTGAGCATTCTAGAAGATCAATTTCACGGAACCAGCATAAATTCCTCAATTTTCTATGACTTTACGAAGTATGGCTGGCCCAAAAATAATAATTTTGGTCCCAATATGGGATGTATAAGTTATAATGGCTTCATGCCCTGAAAGATCTTCTCCTAGGTATTTCTATATTTTTTTATCAATCTATCAAAACGCAAATACAAAAGTGTGTTGGTGACTATACAACTTGATAATAATGATTATGGGGGCCTAATTTGAAATACCCTAAATCTCTATCCCAAATTAGAAACAGCCAACAAACAAATTTGTCAGATCAACCTACTGTGAGTTGAACGAAAATAACACTTAATATTATGGAATCAATAGGTAACCTGTGAACATCAGAGAGTTTGCAAAGTTATAGTCCAAATTCTAAAGATTTTTAGACAAACTAAACTGGTTCATCAAATCACAGTCATTGTTTGACGAATCTGTTTGTGTGATGTCAAGGCAACAACTGAATCTTTTTCAGTGATTAGGTGGTAGCAAAGAATACCAGAGACAAGTTAAGGTGGTTGATATCGGTGTTGGTTTGTAAAATAGCTCGCTGTCCTTAAATTAGGAGCTATCCTCAAATTAGGCGATTTTCCCAAGGATTACAATATGGTGTTTATGTGATACTCTGTGATCTGTTGATTACAGTCTCTCCAGCGAGGTCTCGTGAGCGACAGGGAGTACCCGTAGTTACCAACAGACTCCAGTAGAGAGCGTCTGATACCCACTTCAAGTTTTCATCGAGAGCTTATTATTCGATGTTTTGGTAAACAAGATACCTACTATACAGTTACTATTACCTACATTAAATTGATATGTTTTAGGTACATACCTAGGTATACATGTCATGATTCTAGGTACCCATAGGTATCCCATAGGTACCTGTACCTACCTTTAAAACCAGGGGCATCTCATTACACGAGAGTTCACCTTCTATGAATCGATTTTTCCAAGTACTTAATTGTAATGATAATTCCCTCGTTTTCGTAAGTTTAAAGACTTTGCAGCCTTTTCCAGGGTCCTTACGTTGGGAGGATCATTGATTTTCGTTTCATATTTTTTATAGTCCTAACATAAACGAATGTTGAATTGTGTACATTCAGCTGACAAACTAACAGTTTAGAACAAAACACTGGACTTGAAAAAATTGGTTAAATAAATCTTGATTGAATAAAGTAGTATAAATATAATCATGAATTATTGTAAACAATGGGCGAATAATGAATTTATTCGTACCAAGTGATTATTGTATTATTGTAATAATCACTTGGTACGTCATATTGTTCATTGTTACCTGATGTCTTGCTCCTCAATAAATAATATCAATTACAAAAAGTCTGCCAAATGGATGAGGCACATTGCTTCCTGATATCTATAACCCTGTTTTATAGATGATCCGATGCGTAGTAGATAATCTGAAAACTTCAATCTCCTTGTCCCTACGAATTCTACGATCTAGTGACGATTACATTTATATGGAACCATCCAGAGTCTTCTCATCTACACAACTCCTTGAAAATCCTATCAAAACCGAGTGGATAGTGTCGAGTTATGCTGAATTTCACCTTGGCGCATGGGGAGTAGGTATCAATGATCCGATCACGAATTAATTGATAAGGGACCGTTTATAGTCTCTTACACAATTGCGCGACATTTTGTTCCATTCTCGGGGCAATGATTTTTTTTAAATTTATTTTCTTAAAATTTTTATTTGTTTTACCCGCCATTCACGCTCAATCCCTGAAAATTGCATTGAATTCGGACGGAAAGTGTATGAGATATGGCTATCACGAGGTTTTACATTTGCACATCCGCAGGTCCTACTAGGATCAATCTCAGTCCCTGAAAGTTTCATAAGAAGGCCTACTAGGATCAACTCGCTCAATCCCTGAAAATGTCATAAAAATTGGTCGCACCCGTTACAAGGATTTGCAGACACACAGACCGACTGACAAAATGTTCTGGAATTTTTGATTTTGGAGGATTTTTTGTCTATTTTTCAAAAGTGAAAACAATTTTTCTAGAACCTTGGTATCCTAGAAATGTTCTCAGCGCTATAGTATTTAGTAACATATCTTTAAAATACTGTACGAAGGGATTTTACCGGGTATGTTTTTGATGGGAATTGGCGTTTTTGATCTGGAACTCAAAAAAATCTGAACCGAGACAAAACGCTGCAAATTAATACCCAAAGGTTTATTATTTGCAAATTATTACAACAGCTTTGCCATTGTCACTACCTACCAACTAAGTTTTAGCTTCATAATAGAGTTTATTCAGATGAAATAAAAGATTCACTCTCCATTCGAAGAAATAAAGAATTTCTTCATTTAGAAATTTCATTAGGTTGCTAAGGACGCAAAACTGAGACAACTCGAAGGAACGAACAACGATCGCATTTTGGTCAGATAAAATTTCAACAGAGGTCTTTTTTGCAAGTCACATTCGTGTTTCTGATTTATCGTAAGTCTAACCCTTAAATTCTCGTAGGGAGCGAACGGATTGTCCTACAGAACAACGATACCTTTATAGAGTTTTCGAGCTGGGGCACTTTTTAAAACTGCAACCCTTAATTTTCACTCCTTATAAGTGACTGACATCAACCTAAAGCTTCGGGGCACAACTAGACCCCAAATATACCAAATTTCATCATAATCGGTCCATGGGAACTATGGAAAGTGTCGCGGACGGACGGAAAATTTTCGGATTTTACATACCTTGAAACGTAAACCAACAAATTTTGAGGGGGGTTTAAACATTTTTTTTTCTTGGTCGATTCCGAAGGTTCATTATTGAAAATAATAAACCAAAATGTCACAATTTATGACAGATGACTGTATTATTGTATGAGCAAATTTTCTAGCTGAACGTATCTACTGTTTAGTAGGACCATGTGAGCGAATTTTCGAGAAAAGAGAATCCTTTCCAATGTGACCAACTATAATAGGTGTTTCCCCATTTCACACATAAGTGGCAAAAGTTGGCTGTTGTTGTGAGGAAGACCAAATCCGTGGATATTGTGATTCTTCGTGTTAGAATTCTTGATGTTAGAACGCCGAATGATCTCGAACCTAACGACACTTCGGCTCAGTCGTTATTGGAGTGAAATTTCTCCAAATAATTAGGTTAATATTCAAACTGTTGCAATAGGAGGAACCGGGTTCCGTACGGTCCCTTCGTGTTTTTGGATCGTCGTGACCCAACTCGACCGTAGGCAGGGCTCTGAGGGCTCTTACGCCACATTCCCGTTTTACTTTCGTGAACAAGTTCCGTGCACCGTCGACCCCGATGTTATACTCGGCTGCCTTCCCGAACACCAAAACAATCTCCTGGATTGGAGAAAAAAAACACATGGCACTTATTACACACTATTTTCATTACCCGCCTGGATTACATCGGTGAGGGCCGAAATTTCGAAGGCTCGCAGAGAAGAGATCATTGAGGGAAAAAGTCGCTCACCTTTAAGTTTCACTACAAATATTGTCTCAGAATCGTCTGAAACTGGGATTGAACTGATCACAGTCTCACAATTTTTGAAGTCTCGTTCAGACCTTTCCGTGACTTTATTGAAGCTCTACAATTAATAACACACTATTGCTTACAATACCAAATGGGGGGTGCGCCTTGATTTTTTTTTTTAGATTTTTAATCGAAACTAGACTACATCCTGAGAATTTCGGTACCAACCGCGACCTTCTAGCTTGTGTAAATCTTTTCCTGTGAATTTTTAAAGTTTCGACCGTTCATGACGTCACGCGCCCCTCTCGCCTGGGCAGGACCCCCCAGCTCACTGTGACGTCATAAACGGTCGAAAATTTAAAAATTCACTGGAAAAGATTTACACACGCTAGAAGGTCGCAGTTGGTGTCGAAATTCTCAGAATGAGGTCTACCTTAGATTAAAAATAACAATAAACAGTTTTTCCTACCCAGGCGCACACCCTATTTCCTTGATTTTGAGGTGCAGGTACACCATCAATTCGTAAAAGTGACCCATTGTTTGCTCATCAGTCACATCATGCCAAGGATCACTTGATCGAACATACATGTCTGAAGATATGTCTCATACATTATTATCCAAAGAGCTGTGCTAAATACTGGCGATGGATTCATAAAAAAATAATTTGAATCTAGGTTCAATAAAAAAAAAACAATCCATCCTGCTGACATCAGAGCGATATCCAGATAATCATAACGTCAGTGAGATGAACTATCGACATGACTTCGAGCCATATTTTTGTTGTTTGCAGATCACTTTCATTACCTTTCCAGATAAAACTAAAAATGGACACAAAATTCCAAAGAATAGAGAAGCGCTCATTGAGGTGAAAGTCGCTTATTTAAGTATGTTTTTCTCACCTTGTGTAATTGGCTACCTATTAATGGAATATTCCTCAGTTTCGGAATTTCACACTTTCATCCGCACATCCGAATTCAAGACCTTCGGAAATCCTTGAATAAAAATTTGCATTTTGATATCGTGTGCGCACGCCAAAACAAAGTTTTCCAGAAACTCATATTTTTTGAGTTCACACAGGGTCAAACTTGGGCGAAATTCCAAAACATTCATTTGTTCAGAATTGGGACGGAGGAGGGAGTTGAATGAGATGGATTATGAACCTACTTGCGTACAACAGAAACCGAACCATTACAGCCTATGGAAAATACTCATCACACTATATATTAATTTACTTCTTTAGTAGAAAAGTATGTGAAAAAAGTCATAGGTATAATAATCTTTAATTGAGGAGCTTGATTCCAAAAGGTAAAGATTACTATATTCATTTTGGTCAAACGTGAGACAATAGCGACCTGAAAAACGTGCTATAAACCAATCATGTTTTTTTCATGTATTTCTATATGAAGACTACAGGGGAAGAACGCACCATGTCCCATTTTGTAAACTTTTCAGGAAATCATTTTTTCCGGCAAAAACCCAATATTAGTTTGAATTTGGTCGATACAATTTTTAAAAAAATGGAATTTGTATCTCAGCGTACTGTAGAATGCGGTGGTACAATCAAAACTACTGCAAAAAGTATTTTAAAACTCCATATTGCTATCCAAAGTTGCAAAGGTCCATCTGTACAGGGGAAGAACGCACCATGAACGTGTATTGCTGGTTTTATTCATAGTATCCTACCATAAGATTTCTCTCTTTATCAGGGCATAACGGTTTCGTGACATTTTAATAATATATATAATGATTTGGTATTTTCAAAAGTTCACTCACGAAGAAGTTTTGCAAAATATTTTAATGGAATAAAATCCAGGAAATTCATTTTTGTTTCACCGTTTTCAAGAAAACAAACACTAGTCTCATATAAACTTATTGGTATGAAGAAAATAATAATGATCGCCGCTAACAATCGAAAATAATACTGTGAAACCCAGGAAAACCGCATGAATGCGTGAATTTCAGAGATCCATCAGGTAGGGGAATACGACCTGGGGGAGGGAGCCCGAAAGTTGGCACGTTCTTCCCCGGTTGCGCTCGGCTTGGTGCGTTCTTCCCCTGCACGGTGTTTCGTTTCTCGCATTTTTCTCCTATATTGGATCGTTTTTTCCCATTTTGGTTGTCACCATCGAGTCCGCCGTGAAAAAATCCATAAGAACCAACCCAAAAGAAAGAATCCATAACCCAGAATCCATAACCTACCTATTTTTCGCAAAAAATCGACTTGGTGCGTTCTTCCCCTGTGGTCTTCATATTATAATAAATGTTTTTGGAAAAAATGTTAAATTAGTTTAAATTTCAAAATAATTTTGAACGAGATTTAAAATATCAGATTTATGGATACAGTACTTTTTGGAACAAAACGTGGCGTTTAGTACTTTTTGGAATCAAACAAAGTGGATAAAGTACTTTTAGAAAAAAAAAACGAGGTGGATATAGTATTTTCTGAAGCAAAACTGATAAGAGACTGCCATTGTGCTGGACATAGTACCTTTTGAAATTAAACGGAATATTCACCCTCATTTTTCAGGGAAATAGATTATTTTTTGCGCCAAAACTATTGCTTTTTTGTGAAGAACTACCTCCCTAAAACCATGGGAAACTGTTAACTCAATTTCGATCAAAATAGTCTTTAGTACCTTTTGGAATCAAACTTCTCAATTTCAGTTCAAACTTCATGATGCACTTCTCCTAGTAGCTTTGTTCTAAGATGAACATATCAATAAAATATAATACATTTAAAATGAGTAGGTAGTAACTAAATTTATTTATATAAGATAAATTTAATTTAATTTCCATGGTGGACCATTGAAACCATAAATTCTCGTACACTCTGCACATATCACACTCTTGTTATCATCGCCATGTTACCCAGAAGCTACAATATTGTTAACATTCTACCTTCAAACTTGTTAATAATAAAAAATTATTATCAAAAATAAATAAAAAATAAAAAAATAATTTAATTCAAGGATGACTGACTAAATTTATGCATTTAAGAATAAGGTATTTCGAATTACCACAAACAATTTTAAGAGTCATGGTGCTGGCGATTTTAATCAAATGTAATGACCACATGATCAAATAACTAAATAACAAAATAACTAAATTCAAAGCTGAAAGAGCAAAAACGTAAGAAGAAATAAGTACCTATCTACACGTTTTTATCGTACGGATATTAAAAAAGAAGGAACTTACAAAATCAAAATTTCGACTTTAAATTTGTGTTTCAGAGCATTGTGAAAACTTTGGTTTGGTGTGTGTCCGTCTGTAGTCACAGCAGTGTTTACAAAATCATGATCCCCTTTGGATGGGATTTTAGAGACAGTTCATATGAATCTCGTCAACATTGGGCAAACTGTAGCGAGAGCACACGCACAAACATGATCTTAGATTCGGTCATGAATTTTTCCTAGCTCAAATTCGGAGGATGAGGCTGAGCAATAAGAGATTTCGCATTGATTCCATCTTGATATTATAATGATAACAACTTTCAGAATCAACTTTTCCAGAAATACATACGCAAGAACCTTTTTTCTACACACCAAATCAATAATTAACAGCAATAATCTCAAAACCAAGACCACTACTGGAGGTGATTTATTACAATATTATCAATAGGATCCACAGAAAATATACATTATTGAAAAATCGTCAGCATAGTCGGGAACAACTTCTTAATTGTGTTTCTGTTTGTGGACTGAAAAAAACGTTAACATGAACGTGAAAATTAGGTCTTATGTCGAGGAATTCATCAATAGTTACGCTCAATGTTGCAATACAAGCATTTTTACTATACCTAACCAATTCCAAGGTTCTTATTATTTTATGTGAGGAACTGATACCGCCCACCCAACTGGGCGAATGTTTTCTAAGTGTTCAGCGGTCGAAAACAATATTTACAAAATTTGGCCAGAAATTTGGTGTTCTAGCGCCATTGTGGGTCGTTCGGGGCTTACCTATTCGCTAGTTTCCTGGATGGGAGTAGAAATTCCTACCAACGGGTTTCAAGAGAAAATGTCTACTTGGAATGTCAACAAACTTCACCTACTGACTGATCAAGACTTGCACTTCCTCGGTAAACTCGCAAGCAAAACATCAAGTTCCTCGCAATCTTGATGCAGATATACCATTGAGTTCTGAGGAACTGGTTTTTTCGATTATCCAACGCCTGCTACCTGCCAATCAGGCTTATTTTAACCACATCATTGAGCTTCGTCCCGCTAATTCGATTTAATACGTTGAGCATGACTCAAACGCATGGAATCAGCTCATCACCACGTAATTACAGCTCTGCAGTTCACAAACCTGTTTAGTGTACAGTAGGCCTTGAAATGTCGCCCCATGCTTTACTCGACGGCCTCCCAGGAGGGCCTTCGCGTCAGTCAATGGTGTCCACATTTTTAAAATGTCATGCAACAGGCAGTAGAACCGGTGAAATACTTACCTGTGCGTTGGAACGCGTGCGAACTATCATACTCTTGGAGCAAGCGCAGAAGCACTAAAATTGCTCTCAGTTCGATCGTAAAAACGTCGACACCACTCCGTGAAAAATGAAGTTCAAACAACGTTCCGAGCCGAGTCCATAAAAGCTTATTCCTAGTACCCAGGCATAAAACTGACCAGAATTTCAAAATCCGTTGTCAATTATTAGAATCACGTGAATTGCCCACCATTTTTTGTAGTTTTGCCCAACACTTATTTTATGAATTTACCTTTGCTTCGTGGCTTCTACTGATCATAATGCTATGATAAGCATTTTTATTCACAATTTGTCCTTATTGTGAATTTGTTGTATTGTGATGATCTACGGCAATAAAACCAAAATATCCTGTGATCTGAATTTTGCTATGTACCCTTACTTCTATTTTCAGAACAACAAGAACAACAACAGCGGCAGATCTTTTTTAACCAATTGTTGCTGACGATTTCACGACGACGGATAAATAAGTACCTAAGACAGTCTCTGTGAACCTACCTACTTTTCAATTTAAGCCCATAAAGCTATACAGGGTGTAACGGTTAAGGTCGTACCACCGGCCAGGGTTCGATTCTACAACTAATTTGTGACTTTTTTTGTCTCATGACTTTTTTTCTTAAACCCCTTAAAATCGGACTTTTTTCACTTTTAAGATTTTTTCGTATTTTCGACCTTACGCCATTAAAACAGCCGTTACTCCCTTGTTTTTCAGTCAAAATTCAAATGTAATTATTCCGTTGGAAAGAGCGTTACATTATCTATCTCCCTAGTGTTAAATAAAACTTTTTAAAGAAGACTAAGATGTTGAAAAATGAGCCCAAATAGTACAATCTCGCAAATCTCGGAAATTTTTCGTTTTTTCAAACATTTATAACGAAGGGGATTTATGTCATTTCGCTCACCGGATTTCAATTGTAAGTATTGAATCCTTCTTTCAATAATAACTGTGTCTTCCATCAACTAGAAAGGCTTATTCCATTCATACAGAAAATGAGATTGGTTTATGTTTGTTATTGATATCTTCAAGTTTTATGAACTGCTATTTTGTTTTAGACAGGTTATTATGAACAGGGTGGTTTGATTACTTGCGATGTGGGGAGAAGGATGAACATTAAAACATACCTTTGTCCTTATTGTCAATGGTAGTAACTTGGCCGATCTAGTAATAAAAAAATTGGCATACAAATTAACAGAAATAAAGACAATTTTCGAAAAGTGAATTGGACAAGATAACAGTGACTGCTTTTTCGATAAGTCTTGTGTCATCATTTGACTCAGTGAGACAAAGTACGAAAAGATGGCTGCCTAACTCATTTTAGGGTAAAAATGTCGATTTTCGCGAAAAACGTCGATTTTTACTGGAAGATCCACGGTTTTTGACACGGGAACGAGGATTTTACACCATTAGTCCACTGTAAACAATTTTATGACCATACCGTTGGAAAGCTGAAATTTTGGGTCAACTTTTGGGGTTACAGTGAGAACTTAACCGGCAGTTTCAGTTAGTGTTATAAACGTTTGAAAAAAACGAAAAATTTCCGAGATTTCCGAGATTTTACTATTTGGGCTCATTTTTCAACATCTTAGTCTCCTTTATAAAGTTTTATTTAACACTAGGGAGATAGAGAATTTTAACGCACGAGACAAAAAAAGTCACAAATTAGTTGTAAAATCGAACCCTGGTCGGTGGTACAACCTTAACCGTTATACTCTGTATAGCTTATAAAGCTTTGATAATATCATACTTTTCTTTTTCTTGATATAGACCCACCCTAATACGTTTAAGACATCTAGGAACTGAGATATTAGTTGAAGGAGCTCAAGTTACGCATGCGCACTCGCCACCATTAGTCCAACAGTGATGCAACTCGAAAGCGACTGTCTAGGGACCTATTCCCATGGAACTAGGAATTACTTCAATTCCGACTTTCAGGCTTCACCTACACATTTCCCGCAATTTTCTCCAAAATCATATACGACATATTTATATGTCGTATTATTAATATTTTTGCTTCCGAGTCTACCAAGGTAGCGGAAGCTTTGTTTTCACTTTTCAAGGACGAAAAAAAAAAGTTCTCCAAAATCAAAATTTCCACTCGCGTTTTGCGTTTTAGACCTTTCTGAACAATTTTGGTTCCGTGTCTGTGTGTCTGTGTGTCTGTCTGTCTGTCTGTCTGTCTGTCTGTCTGTCTGTCTGTCATCAATTCCTTGTAACGCGCATAACTATACGAAGTTATTGTCCGATTTCGATGAAATTTTCAGGGATTGTGCGGGTTGGTGTGTAGACGGTCCCCTATGAAAATCATCACCCCCGGACTGATAGAAGCGACTGCGCATGCGCAAACGTGAATTCCTTGTAACGGCCATAACATCTACATTTTCCATCCGATTTCAATGAAATTTTCAGGGATGTTACAGACTTGTATTTAAGAGGTCCCCTATGAAAATCATCACCTTCGGACTGATAGAAGCCACTGCGCATGCGCAAACGTCAATTTCCTTGTAACAGCCATAACTTCTACATTTTCCACCCGATTTCAATGAAATTTTCAGGGATTATGTGGATTAGGTTGTAGATAGTCCCCTATGAAAATCATCACCTTCGGACTGATAGAAGCGACTGCGCATGCGCAAACGTGAATTCCTTGTAACGGCCATAACTTCCACATTTTCCATCCGATTTCAATGAAATTTTCAGGGATTATGTGGATTAGGTTGTAGATAGTCCCCTATGAAAATCATCATCCCCGGACTGATAGAAGCGACTGCGCATGCGCAAACGTAAATTCCTTGTAACAGCCGTAACTTCAACTGTCCCCCAGGGGTCGCGGGTTCGAATCCCAGCCGAGGCTAAGTATTTTTTTGATCCAATCACATATATCTACTCACTTAATTTTTCATCCGAATTTGATGAAATTTTCTAGGATTGTCCAGATTAGCGTGTAGATGGTCCCCTATGAGGGTAGTGAAAGGTACTTAGAGATTGATGTTTTGAGATTAACAACTATGCATCTGATCATCTATATAATCGGGTTATGGATACGAGGAAGCTATGTGCCACACCCACTTGGCAGACGTTTTTTATGTTTTACCCGAAAATAAATTTGTTGAGTTGTTCTGAAGTGGAAAATGGGTGATTTTGAGGGAACCAAATTTCTTGCTTCCGTACTACCGATATTTTCATGCAGTTGGTCAAGTAAATTTGAGACTTCCAAAATGAAATTTTCACCGGAATTTTGCGTCTCAAAGCTTTTTGAGAAATTTTGATATTGTTTCAATCAGTAGCATATCCATACAAAATATGTCCTATTTTGATGAAATTTGAAGGGGTGCCCCTTGAATTTTATCATCATCAGACAAATAATCGCGCAAACGTGATTTTTCTTAACAACAAATTTCTTACGATCTAATTTCTCGATTTTGCTTGAATTCAACCATTGGATGGCGCTAACTTCCAAAAATAATAGCAAAATAGAGAAATTATTCACACACATAATATATCACATCACGTTGATGTTCAAGTGAAATCACGTTTCCGAGTGTCGATGATGATGAAATTCCTCTCAGTTTGAAAACTGAAACGGATACCATCTCAAGAGTAATCAACAAAAAAAATCATGGGAAATTTCTTCAAATTTCCATGATTTTGGGTGTTTTTAAGACTGGGAACAACAAGGAATTGGCCGCAGACAAACACTCTGAATGAAAAATAGCTCAACATAACTTGTATTTTGGAGGACCCACATACTTAATAGTGAAAAGCGAAATTGTAGGGTTCTCTTCTGAATATCGTAAATAATTCAATCAATATTTTTTTCATGAGCTCATGATTGCAAAAGTTTAGATTGATAAGTATACATACGAGCTGGACATGCTTTTGTCAAATATTTGATTAATTCCTAGAAAATGAATACAAATTTCATCAATTCAATTTTCCCGCAAAATCGGCAGTTAGAGCTATTTCTATTCGGTTAAGTTGAACTCAGATCACTTGAAATGTGAAGCTGATGAATGATAAAACTGATGAAACCTCTTGGCGTCTTCCCTCTCAGTAGCACACTTGTCGTTTCCCATGGCCTTGAAACGAATAATTTGAAACTTGGAATGAAAAGGCTCGAATCGAAAAGTGAACCTCCGAATCGGTAACAAATTCTCTTGTTGATGTTTGATTCAATTAATGAATCATAACATGATCATGAATAAACTTCTCAAAATAGAGAATTTACCAGCCAAATTTGAACCATAACTTGGACACAGAAAGAACTGGAATTGTTGATTCGGAAGTCCTCTGAAATGCAAATGAGCTAAGAATCTTAATCTTATTTGGCAAGACTAAATTTCGTAGTAGAGAGGAAGCAAGTGCTTGTATGTTCGAAAAATGCTCTTTGTCATCACGAAAAATCCTTCTTCAACCGTTGTGTAATTACGTTCAGCATCATTACCCAGTATTTGGAGTGTTGGTTCAGGAGGTATCACACGAGTGGATCTCCATCTCCCCTCACCGTGACGATTCACCCTAATTAGGAAGAAGCACCACACCGACACGAGAGTATATTTTCAGGATGTTTCGCAAGTAATTAAGTTTTGGTAGTCACGTAAAATGCGATATATTGTATAAAAGTACTAATTTCGTCATTTGGGGGGCTTCCGATTTCAGAACCTCGAAAACGAGGCAAAGGCAGACGTGAGATAGGCGATCTGCACTGACGCATTATAAATAAAAGAAACGTTGCGACATGGTGTATTTCATTGCTAATCAGAATTCAGCATCCTCTCGTAGGCCTACTCGGGATTGAGGGCGTAATTGGGAAGGAATGCTCAGACTTATGGACATTTGACACGCTCTTCCTCCAATGTGGAAGACAGTTCTGCCAACTAATGAGATATTTCGTTCTTCACTACCAAAGCTAGCCGTCCTAGATGTCAAAAATTATTGTGTAAGTTCATGAATGTTAGCATATTGATAACTCATCAGCAGAGATGACAGATCATAAATACCACGCCACATTTGAGAATGAGAATGACCGAATTGTGGTTTGTCACACTTGTGGAGGAAAGCAGACCCAGTTCAGAAAGGTAGGAAGTAAGAACTTTCTAGTCACTTAGTAAAGAAAAAAAATGTAGTGTTCTGTTCGGATTATTACCTTTCTAAGACCCTACCCACTTCCCAGTTTGCTTCACCTGGTTGAGTCACCACTAACTGTTCCTCTAATTCCAATAAGCATTTCATTAAATTCCATCTTCCGCTTCCACTAATCAGTCGTGCTCATACCTATGATTGCAAAAACTCCAAAAATCCACGAAAATATTTTCTTTTTTTTTACAAATTGGGCATTAGAGCACATTATTTAAGTTGTACACGATAAGATGAGCAGTACTTCACCCACGTAATCTACCACTAATTTGAAACAACAGGTGCCTCCTAGAGTTTTTTTATTCCGACTTTCAAGATTTTTTGCCTGTTTTCGACCTGATGCCACTAAAACGCCCGTAACTCCCTTCGGATACAGTGGAACTTAAAATTGATAGTACCTAAGTGTATAATGTTAATTTTTTCATCTTCCTATTTCAGAATCAAAATTTTTTGAGCGCATTTTCGAGGGGGAAATCAATTGTTTAAGATCATTAGTAATCCTACTCGATTTTTTCCCTCTAAAACGCTGCAAATTATTAGACAACTATTTATTATTTTTCTCTATCCATCACTCGCCTGCAAAAAACACAGCTTTGCTATTGCCACTATCTACCAACCATATTTTCGATTCACAATCAAGTTTATTTTGAAGGAATACAGTTTTCCAACAATTCGAAGAAATGAAGAGTTGTGTGTGCCTTCATTAGGAAATTTGATTATTGGTTGCTAAGGACGCAAAACTGATTATATCATGAAGAAAGGAACGAAAATCGCGTTTGGTCAGCTAAAATTTGAACGAAGATTAGGCCTATTTTGCGAGTCACACTTGTATTGGTCCTACTGAGCTCTGGGTGGTCTCATTCGATTCAAAAAATCCAATACTATTTTAAATTGATGATAAAACAATACCCATTTATCAAAAGTTTTTGAGCTAGGGCGTTTTGAAAATTTCTGCCCTTATTTTTCAACCCTTAGATGGGACAACTGGACCCGAAATGGAGCCCGTATATCAAATTTCATCAAAATCCAGTTCCATGGTAGCTAAGGAAAGTGCCGCGTACGGCATACGGAAAATTTTTTATTCGATTTTCGGATTCTACGAGGTATCTGAAACGTAAAACAACACATTTTGAGGGGGTTTAAAATTGTTCTTCTTGATCGATTCCAATTGTTTATTGCTGAAAATAAGGTTTATTATTAATGGCCAAAAGGCTCAGGTTTCCAACGGTCTATGGAAACAAACTCGTCAACCGAACTGGGGGTAAAATCTGTGCTTGAACGCGGAAAAATGTGAATTTTTTGGATTATTATTTTCAATAATGAACCTTTGAAATCGACCAAGAAAATTTTTTTTAACTCCCCCCCCCCCCCCTCCCCCTCAAAACTGGTTGGTTTACGTTTCAAGGTACGAAGAATCCGAAAATCGAATAAAACACTGCAAATTATTACACAATGGTTTATTATTTTTTATTTTTCTATATTGATCACTCGCCTGCAAAGCCACCAACCATCCAACATGAAGAAAAACATCGATCGCATTTCGGTCAGCTAAAATTTGAACGGAGATTAGGCCTCTTTTGCGATTCACACTCGTGTTTCTGATTTATCGTACGTCCAAACTTTAAATTCTCGTAGTGAGCGAACAGTTTGTTCTACAGAGCTCCGGGTGGTCTCAAAAAATTCTAAAAATTGTATAGAATCTTAAATTGATGAAAAAACACTTATATCAAAATATATATATTTTATATCAAAATTCCTTTATTCCTTTATATCAAAATTGTTTGAGTTAGGGCGTTTTCAAAATTCCAAAATTCATTTTGGAACCCTTAGAACTGACCTACATCAACCAAAATCTTCGGGGCACAACTAGACCCCAAATGGAGCCTACATACCAAATTTCATCAAAATCGGTCAATGCTAAGTGGGGAAAGTGCCGCGTACGGCGGACGGTATGTATTGACCGATTTGATGAAATTTGATATACAGGCTCCATTTGAGGTCTAGTTGGGCCCAGAAGATTTTGGTTGATGTAGGTCACTTCTAAGGGTTGAAAAATAAGGTTTGAAAATTTGAAAATGCCCTAGCTCTAAAAATTGTTGTTTTAAAGGTATTGTTTTTCCATCAATTTAAGATAGTACAGAATTTTTAGAATTTTTAGATACCACGCGGAGCCCTTTAAATCAAACCGTTCGCTCCCTACGAGAATTCAAGGTTTGGACTTACAATAAATCAGAAATACGAGTGTGAATTGCAAAAGAGGCCTAATAAAATCTCCGTTCAAATTTTAGCTGACCGAAATGCGACCGATGTTTTTCTCGATGTTGGTTGGTGGTAACAATAGCAAAGCCTTGCTCTCGGCAGACGAGTGATCTATATAGAAAAATATTAAACCATTTTGTAATAATTTGCAGCGTTTTAAGACCGAAATCAGCGTTTCAGCGTGATGCTCTGGAGTCGCCGTAGTTAGCGTAGCCTCCTTCGTCCAACCCCGGTGATTACGTTCCTTTCCAAGCTATTATGCCGTATGTACTGATTGCAACATGGCCCAACATAAACCTTAATATTGTAAAATCCAACAAATTTTTAAAGTCAACGTCTTATAATCATGTTTCCCAGAATTAACTCAGTCAAAGACCAAAACACAACAAGATTTTTTCATTCGTGTCAACAAAACATCAAACCAAAATAAACACATGATTTTCCTGATGCTTGGAGTGGATTCCTACAATATTTTATGAAGTATTGTTACTCATTTTTTGTGAGGAAACTGTACACTGAATTTTAAATCATTATATCGAAAAGAAAAACATCAAATTTTGGAGTATTGGAAAGCTTTGGACTCAAAAAAGGTATTGCCCATAACTGGAGCTATTTCTACAAGTGGGGAACCCATCCTATTATGACCAGGTTCAGCTGAATCGGGCCCCCGACCAGCCCCCTGGCTTGAGTGCTTCCTGGCGCTTCATGTGGGGCCCCCTCTTCCTCCGCCCCCATCTCTCTCCAGGCTGACCCTCGATAGGGAGCCCGCCACGCTTCTCTCGCCAACTGTTTAGTCTCATTCCGGTTTCGTAGTTGTGCGGTCGTCGCTTGTGATTTTTTCCTTTCTCAGGTAAGTCGCGTAATGTTAGTCCAATTCTTCAGTTAGGTTATTCTCAGGTACTGAGGTTTTTTTTTCAGTTGTCAAAATCCCACGTTTATGTAAATACGAGGTGACATTCTTAGGGAGCACATTCTAAAAAAATTATATTTATAACTATAATAATATTATTGAATTGCTGACGTTATTTTCAAAATTACTTTTGAAATTTTTGGATTCACAAATATGGATAAGTACAGTCTCCAACCTAACAAGTGTAAACAATCAAATCATACTCATATTAAGCCAGCAAATTGAATTGGGTATGTTTCTATCTAACAATTCAAATACTTGGCGTTGACAACTTGGAATTTTTGAGTTTCGACTGATTATGTTTCTTCACTAAACCGTTGAAACACTATTTTTGAGACACGTATTTTGCTTCTGAGTCGACCAAGGTAGCTGAAGCTTTTTTCGCTTTTCAAGGTTGAAAAAAAAAAATGTTCTCCAAAATTAAAATTTCCACTCGCATTTTATGTTTCAGACCTTCCTGAACAATTTTGGTTCCGTGTCTGTCTGTCTGTGTGTCTGTCTGTCATGAATTCCTTGCCACAGCGATAATTTCTACATTTTTCATCCGAGTTCGATCAAATTTTCAGAGATGGTTGGCGTGTAGATGGTCCCCTATGAAAATCATCTCCCTAAGACCAATAGTAGTTGCTGCGCATGCGCAGACGTGAAATCTTTGTAACAGCTATAACACCTACATTTTGATTTAGGGTATCTAAGTCTTTCTAAAACTACCTGGCACAACTAACTGACTAACAGCCAGATCGTTAACTAAATCCTGCAATGGTACAGTGACTTCATGTTTTACCTGCCTACAAGAGCTTTGGGGTCTAAACCTACTCAAAATAACTAATATCTTAATCACCAAGCAAATCACACCACAGAAACACACAGAAATATACATTATTTTCAAAATCTGGCTGAGTGTACCCAATGAGTGCCACCTTCTAGTCTTACGTTTAAAAGCAAATGACCAGACATCGTTGAGAATGGGAAGCAATATCTTCTCCAATGTTCTCTGAGGTACTATCCAAAACCCACTGTAGTGTCTGCAGTTCCATTACAACGTGTAATGCGACTATTTTCCAACCGATCAACACACTAAACAATGATGTGCGTGAAAAAGAGTACAGTATTCAAACTAGGTTGGTAACTACCTACCTGACTAGTTGAATTTTATCAAATCCAAGATAATCCTTACAAATAGGAAGAGCTGAACTTGCCTTAATGTATAATAGATAATGAACTCGAAAAATTCCTTCAAAGCACACAACCCTAAAAACCTTTATCTGTCACTCTGTTTTGTATTAGGCCCACCATGGAAGACTCCAGCACTGGTCACTTTTTGCACCCCACGGAATTCCAAACTTGTGATTATTTTGAAATATTTCGATGCTTGATAGGTACATCGAACTATCTTTGAAATTTGAAGAGTAAAAAACCTATTGAATAGAAAAAAAAACCCCGAAACTTATGTTAGGTACTTAAAACTACTAGATTTATTACATGTAAACAATGTGCTTTTGTTTGTTACCTTTCGACAACCATGGAAATTATACGATTATTAAACTGAATAAATTCATATGCGCTAAAAATTTAAAATGTCTCATTGTTTATCTTAAATATTCCTAGATAAAGAAACGAGAACTTGCAAGCATTTTAAATTAAAACCACGGCTCCAGATATCCCGGATGTTCAACTACAATAAAAAATTATTTTATTGGAGAGGATGTTATGTAAAGTTAGGTTTTTATCTCTACGATGGAAAAAATCTTAATAATTTTACGTGAAACACCACCCCCCACCCACCATAAATTTATAAGTATAGTACATGATGCGAGAGTTTTTGGTATCACGAAGTATGCAGTAACTATTGCTATCCACCTCTCAAACACATCTTATCCGACTTTGTTTTCAAAATATATGTATTGAGAGGATTCATGCGAGGCCCTCGCGTATCGTTTTAGCTCTAACTGCAGAGCTTTCCAATATATCTTGAACAATCATTGCCAATGAGAACGTGGTGGAAGTGATTTCCTAGGAGTAAATACAGCCCCCTAGATAAGTAGGTACTTATCAGGATCTACAAAGTTTCTTTTGTGTTTAGTTAGGCTACATCCAGTGCACCGTGACCGTGACGATACTAGCTTCCTTCGCTCTCAATGGCGAATCGCCCACTTCCCAGTTTTGACGGTGGTTTTTCTGCTCGGACGGATTTGTCGCTCAAACGATGATCTCATTACCATGAGCATACTCCTTATTTTTGCACTCTGTATAATTTCAACAAATGAAAGTTTGTTTGACAAATTTGGGCTTCCTCACTACTCATGGTAGGGAAGAAGAAATAATTATTTATACTCTACATCGTAAATCAGAACAACCTCACCCCCTACCGTCTTCGTCTGTCTTTAGGACCTCTTCCAACGCGTTCCTCCTCTTCGTGACTAACTTAGTATCAGTTACAATCTATGGTGTGTTTTTTTCTGTTTTTTCCCTGACATCTTCATTCTTCTGTTCCGATGCTCTTTCTGTTATGATTTTTAGGAGCCCATCCAAAATCCTGAACGTACCTCCTCACAAGTCACTATGTCCTTTCCGAACGATTTCTCTCATTGAAATATAGCAAGCGCAGTCCTCGTTTGATGGATTGTGGTACTATATTGTGAATTTCTTTAAAAACTCGAGCGACCAATCAAGACTAACCAGTCCTTAAGGTTTCGAAACCCTACTATAACTTCTTGACCTGACCAAATCCTTGTCCCGGTCATAGCGACGTGTAATTTGGTCAAATGTTGATACAATTTTCAATAAACATCAATTCTCAACTCTCGATCTAATGTCCCGTTTTCGCTAAAATTTGGAGGGTAGTTGCGAGCTGAGTCCAGAATGATTTTTCAGCAATTTCATCACGAACCGAACAGTACGAGTCACGTACGTGTAATAAAACGAAACATCATCAACATAATTGGAAACAACTTATAGACCGTTGTAGTTTGCAGAAAATTATTTTTGAATTGAAAACTATCAACTAAATTGTAAAAGTAACAACGAAATCCTGAATTAACAGCTGTTTATTTTTTAGCAATCAAATAATTCTATACGCCCATGTTTTCCGTGTGAGGAATCTATACTGCCTACCCACTTGGCAAACATTTTTATTTATTTAAACAATGTGACAAGGCATTTTTTATGGGTTTCTTAAAATATTGAATCAGGTTTGGAAATAACGAATTTGGTTAGGTAGGTAATTGTTGATTTTGATTGGGAACCTGTTGTTTTGGTAGGGAAAGTGGTAATTCATTACTCGTATTTTTCTTATTATTTTGTTGAATCAGTTTGGTGTAAAGTAGGTGAAGTTTGGGTACACCCGTGCATAATGTGTACTTCCACTGGTAGTTTGACTTACAAGACCTTTCAGTTTCCCCATAATGAATGTTTATACATCCACTTGGCCTTCCCCGGTTCCACGTTAGAGAGCGGTCATCCGTTGAGAAATCCTTCCTGAGCAAAACGCCTGAGCTGGATGGAGGCAGATACGAGTGTAGGCAGGGCTTGGCAGGCAAGGTTGGTAGGTACTACGAAACTCAGCGTCTCACCTGCACCTTTCTGGAGACTAGTTGGCCAACATTTTGACCTCACTCCGCTATCTGAATCTTAATCATGAGTTACCTACCAGCCAGAGTGTCTGTAGTACCCTTTTTTCAAAAGTATGTCATCTCAAAAAAATTGTTAGGTACGAGTTGAGACCTTCTGTGCAAAGTAGGTAGCGTAGAAGAGAGTAATGAGGTACGATCAGCAAATTTCACCTTCAACAAGATCCAAAATCGGCCTTGGTTAAGATTTATTTTTGCTCTAGATACCTCGTAATCCCCTTTTTTCTGAGTAGGTGTAGTTAGTTCTTCCCGTAACATTGAAAATTATTAACAGGCTCGAAAAGACTATTCAAGCCCAAGCCACGTTCTTGCCCTGCCATAATCGGTGCGTAACCAACTTTCAAAAAGCTTCGAGCAGATCTTATTCCTTCAATAGGGTAGATGGATAAGAACAACTTCTTACGATCATTTGGATTGTGCCATACTTACTGAAATTTTACACTTATTACATAAATTATTCCATTACATAAATTATGGTGTTGAAATGCATAGGAATATTCAATTAACTTGGGACTTGGACAAGAGGCAACAATCTCCCCTTGGGCAGGTGATTATTCACATTATTAGTAAAGCGCTCTTGTGAGAATATCACGGAGTTAATTCTCATCCAAAACCACCTGATGGGTGGATGGTTTCACTCAATACATCACGAATACTCAAGAGTCTCCTCACCTCCTCATCTTCTCACCTCTCCTTAAATTTAGGATTGTTCACCAAATACCTACGTGAAATCCATTCTAAGCTCATAGGTAACTTCCAGAATATTATCGGAATCGACCTACGAAAATCTATAAAAGAGGGGAGTGGGTCAATGGCTTAAATGGTCATGCTGCCAATTTCATTGCCGTTAGACTGATGATCTCTCATCGACATTGAATCACGTTATACAATTTTTATTAAGGGTACCTACGAGGAATCCATCTGCAACGTCCACTTAGCAAATGCTTTTTCATTCGATATCATTCCTAATTTGGGTTTGTAATTAACGGCTACTTATAGAGGAGATAAATGGGCAATTTCATTTCCATTGATGCTATGTAATGATCCTGCAAGACTGGAAATATGATCCCATCGGCAATCATATTTTTTAATAGCAACGTTTCTGCTTCTGCAGACTCTCTTCGAACCTACAACAACATTTTTATGATGTTTTTAATGACCAACTAGTCATTGGGAATGATTACGATTGATCGCATACCGTTATGCCTACTATTTTACTATCAAATTATCGTGAATGTGTAAGATAAACACCTTAGTTGAGGTTGTGAATTTCGTGTTCAACGAAGTATGATACACCAAACAATTACACAAAGGTTCATCAATTGGGGATATATCTGCTATTGGAATCGTATTATTACTTTCATTTCCTATTAATTGTTCCTTTCTTTATCTAAAAGACTGAAGCCAGATGACCTCTCTATCAAACATTAATAAACATTTTAATCTAAATTCTTTCACGGGTTGTTTCCCATTTCCTCCACTAAAGATTTTTTCTATATTACAAAGTTTAGGTCGGTAGTAAGCCTGAATTAGTTCTTTGACACTGTAAGATCGATTCTACAACCAGACAAGTCTCTGTCAGTATTAGATATAAATTCATAATAAGATTGGATCTGTGAGGGAGAACTGCGTCCTGTTCGAATTATTACCGACATATAAGGACGCTAATAATTATTGGTCACTATTGGGGACTTATTGATTTCACCAGTAACAATATAAGTGGAGAACCTTAGTATATCTGCCCGTATCGAAGAAAATTACTTGCATGTGTCTACCACGATTGATACGTGAAGTTTTTTTTGGATATTGATATATCCTTAACAAAGTGTTGGGTGTTGAGAATAGAGCTGATGGAGATGACTATGATAATTGATGACATAAAGATGAAAATTTATAAGCCGGTGAGCTTTACCAGCGAAACTGCCGCTTTCAATTATACAATAAATACCAACGTTCCCTTTTTATTATTACAAAGCGGACCCAACCTCGAGTCGTTTCAACCAACGGATGACATAATATGTACCTACTCAACAAAGTGCATCACCCACATAAAAACCAATTGAGAGTTTTCTAGGGCATTTAGAGAATCTAATCTCACATTTTTCCAACCTTTTGAGATGCTCAACTAGGCACCAAATGTTACAAAAATATTTCTTAACAAATGCAAATTAATGATACGTAAAATTAAATATTCACTTACCAACCTACTGTCCACCGATGAAAAGAATGAACGCGAGGACCCTACCGAATCCTAAACTGAAAACATCCGTTCGACCTCCTCCGAGCTTGTCACTCGTCCAGGGAAATCCCATTTTCGGTCACTTCCGCTCAAATCCTTTACCTGACTTAGTACGTTCATTTCAAAAGGTAGGTACCTAGGAAGCAATATGGAAGATTATACGCACGATGAGGGTTTGCATAGTGAAACAAGGACTTTTGCATTCAAAGTGGAATCCTACAGGCACAATCAAAGAAGACAGGTGGCGTACTCAGAGCGTGAAAAGTACACCGGGGTCAGTGCCCCACCAACCCTCGGATGCGTCTGTTTCATGATAATACGGGAAGAACACGAAGGCACATCCTCAATGTGGCACTCAACTGAAAAGGGCATGAGAAACAAGCTGGAACGAACTGTATAATTGGCCTGAGGGTTTCTTCACTGTTCTTTTGTGGAGTCTTCACAATCACTCGGTCGATCTTACTCGATTTTGTTCCTCGAAATTCAAAACTTTGTTTTTTGGATTTCAACTTGCTCTAGATTTCACAGAATATCCATACGTGATCAACTTGGAACCAGTTCCCAATCACCCTCAAATTTTGAGCCAAGATTGGCCTGAGGGTTTCTTCACGGTTCTTTCGTGGAGTCTTCACAATCGATCGATCTTACTCGATTTTGTTCCTCGAAATTCGAAACTTTGTTTACATTTCAACTTGCTCTAGATTGCACAGAATATCCATACGTGATCAACTTGGAACCAGTTCCCAATTACCCTCAAATTTTAGCCAAAGTTAGTTTGTGGGAAATTCATGTTTCTGGAAAATAAAGTTCACATTTGTTGTGATGCAATTCATTAGGGATCGTCTCTAGACCCGCACCCAACCCAAAATTTCATCATTATCGGACCATGACTTCATGTAGTTTTGACAGGGATTAATGACCATGGATAGACAGAATCAAACCAATTGACCTACAACATCTACGAAAAATTGTTCAGAGAGCTATGAAACACAGAAGAAGGAAATTGAAGAGTGAAATTTTTTATTTTGAACGAACCAATTTGACCTACGCCTTCAAACACACCTAAATTAGTCGTTTTGTAACCGTTACTAAGTATAGTACGGATGAAAGTTGATTTTCCAAACTTGATGAGAATCCCTCAATTTCCGTGCAAGGATCCCAACCACGAGGATTCCGAAGAGTTGTGTCATTCGAGTTTAAATCTATTCAGAAATGCCGGCACGAGATCGAAGTGGAAAGTGGGTTGGTCGGCTGCCCTCTGGCTCACCAGTTACCATCCTCGGCGGGTTATGAAATGACCTGGTCAAATATCCCACGATACCCGCCGTCCTTCACATACGTCGGGGTGCCGAAATTAGAAAACAGCCGTTTTTCGGACTCGATAAAATATGGTGGAATTAGTCTCGGGGTCCATTAGTATGGTGCAACTCTTCTCAGCATGAACGTTTTATTAGGACATCAGAGGTGTTTAAATATCTATAATTACAACGAAATTGTGCTGCTTACGACATAAATACGCCATAAATCGAATCACAAAATGAATATTCACTCCCTCCTTAAATTTTACTTCATTTTTGGGTAAAATTCATTTATAATATTTTTGCTCACCATCTAATGTATGAGAAATGGGTCAGAAACTTGAATACTCAAAAACAAAAAGTTATCTTCTCGATAAATATTATAATATGAATTTTAGGGCTTTTGAACAGTTTATGCCCTTTGACTTCTTCTCAGGCATTCTGGAGAAAAACCCATATTTTCCTTTCAAAAATGATGAAAGATTTCAATGGAATTTTCAGGAAACGTGGAAGCTAGACAGCCACACAAGTTTCATTACTGTTAGCCTAACATATCATACGTAAACTTGAAATCGTCTAAGCTAAACGTCTAATTCCTCATTTCAACTATATTGAAAAAATATACGATTTTGTTGACATTTTAGTCATTTGTACATGAATCTACGAAAACTTCGATTTTTCACAATGTAATCGCCCAATTTCACACGAATTTACTGACGAATTTAGTCACAATTTAGTATCGATTCAATTCGGCATGAAAACTATGGGAAAACAGCAAAATTTGCTTTTTTACTAAAAAATATTACTAAAAAAATAATAATTCTTTGATATGAAACATGAACTTCACATTCAAATTGCTGGCTTTCTGCATTTAAGAACCTCAACACAATTGAGAGCTATTTTCTATTCAAGTCGATTTGTCAGAATAATTAAATTATTCTGACAAATAGAAAAATTAAATTATTCATGTTTCAAATAGAAAATAGCTCTCAATTGTGTTGTTCTTAAATTCGGAAAGCCAGCAATTTGATTGTGAAGTTCATGTTTCAAATCAAAGAATTATTATTATTTTTTACTAATAGATCTTAAGTGTTCATGTTTTGAGCTTTGGAGGAAGCTGTACTGTCCATATAACTTGGCAGAATAAATATTAACCAATCCAATCTTTGCATAAATATCGATGAATTTGAAGAATGTTTAATTTTAATAACTACGTGATTTAATAATTAAACTGATATTACTGATTCAGCTTGGAAAAATACTCCAAAAATTGTGTCTCACTTGAAATATCCTCCGAGTTCAATTTTTAAAAATAATACTTTTCGGTGATTTTCTTAATTGTCTCTTCTAGAATGTGGAATCCGTTACCCTTGGAACTCTTTGGTCAGTCTCAACAATAATTATATAATTATTTGGTATCGTCTATTCGATCGAAATCAATCTGGCTACAAGAGTAGGAAACCGAGGGAAAAAGGCTTTAAAAACCAGCTGAACCGCGAAGAGCCGTCCTTGCGCCCCCGGCAAGCGGTCCTGAAGATGTAGTACGTAGAGAGGAGAAATGTGTCAGGGCCTTGTCACCTCGACCTCTCAACAGGTCCTCGCTAAAGTCGACAATCGTCAACTTACCGACAGTGGGTCAATAATATTGTGCTTTTATGAGCGCGAGAGAACCATAAATAAATACCATATCGAGTGTTAATTACAAATGACAAATTATTAGGGGTCAATATCAAACAACAACGAATAAGGGGTTACAAAACATGGAAAACAAAAAAGTGTATCCTAAATTGTTGACAGCTTGATAAGCCTTCAACCCTATCCATATACCAAGAATTCTTACCAGTAAAACTGTAAATCAAAATAACTTTTTTTATTTTGACAGCTTTGTCAACCACGACAAATTTTTTGACATGGATTATGTCTTACCGCTGAGGGTCATGAAAATGGTACACCTTCTTCTCAGTCTCTGCTCAACCGAATTTGTAATTTTTTTTTTTTTTTGAAGAATATGTTTTCATGTTTTGTTTATGGGACCCTTTTTCAATTTATCGTTTCAACTTTCTTTTAGAGCTTCTGTTTTACAAAATGGAGTTTTTGACCACCTTCCTCATTCTCTTTCCTTTCTCTTTGGATAGTTAGAATTGGAAAATTTGAAGTGGCACTGGATTCGACAAAGTCTTCATCCAAGTGCATTCATTGAGAAAATACGATCAGTAGTTCCTGAGAAAAAGGTATATTTTATCATGAAAAATTGCGAGAGTTTTGAAGTGGAGTGGTAACAAACGACGGTTCCTGCAGCTGAATCAATCGTTTCTCACTTCAGGTTTCTCGAAATTTGACTGGTTCCTCAATTGTTTATTTAACCAAAGACATTTCAGTTTTGTATTCCGACTTTTAGTACCAATTTTTCAGTCTTGTATCGAAATAGCGTAACAGGTCGGTATGTCAATAGGGTAGTTACTAGTTCGATGGTTATCATGTTTGTGTCCCGGTGTTTTTCATGAATTTCTGCGTTTATCAACGCATTTGACGTCTTTTTTTATTTCGTTCTTGGTGTTCTTTTCGTTTTGACGTTAATTCAACAATGCCGAGGTTGCATAGAGTTCACAACAACAAAGAAACTCCAAGTCGTTGTCTCCTAAAATCTTTTGAGTTTGCTACTCCAAAAACGTCGAAACCTATCATCTTAACTTCTGGCAAGAAACTCCTCGAAAATATAAAGACCTGCGTTGAGTACGTTAATTCACAATCAAAAACTTGACATATCATTGACGTTGATTTAAAAAAAAAAACTGAGTTTGTAGTTTGTAGGAACTGTAGTGGTGAGGTTTCATTCAGTGCTGGCAAAAATATGGAGCAGGGCTGCATTAGGTAACCAAAGTTTATTTTTCTTGCCCATTGAGATGGAATTATTCGGTAATTTTTGTTTCAACCTTTCTCAAGATGTTCAAATATGATTTCTAGTAAAAAAAATAAAAATTAAAATATTCATAACTATTTGGGTTCCGTTTATGACAAGGCAACTATAGATGAAATTATAATATAATGGATCGAGCAATTGCTTACCTATATGTATACCGGTAAAAAACCATGATTACTACTACAACACAAACGTATCCATCGGCATATTACGAGGTATCTGCTTGTAGATAGATGGATAGTTACTAAATCACCCTTTCATCGAGAATTTAAATAACCCCAAGAAAGTTGGATTGGAAAAAACTGCCTTCCAACCTCATTGGAAGATTCCCAAGGAAATTGATGCAACCACACGAATCACAAATCGTGACAGACACACACCAACCTTTTAAAGAGAATGAGCTTCACTGAGGTGTATTGTGGATATAGCGTGATATTGTAAGGAACCTGCAATCTGGACCAGTGGAGAGAACCTTCGCTATCTAACTGTATAATCCACGGTCCTACAAATAATGTATTCCTATGCGACTCGCTCGAAGTTGGAGCTTTCTACGTTTCTATGAACTGATTTGGTAGCCATTGCGTCACGCCACGAGCTACATCGTTGGCTAGCATAAAGTTGACCAATGTATGGCCACGTTCTATCCGACGTGACGGCCAATTTAACCCGAAAGCATGAAAAATCTCCCACGGTCGGGAGTTGGCTCTCACTTCCGCTACACTGCGTCGCGTTCTTTGAAGTTCACATAGTTCGTCAGTTTTACACCCTTTGAAAAATCTGGAAGATTATCAGGAAGGCAGATTGTGCGTGTTACAATTTATATACGTAGGTAGGTAGTATACAAATTTAGAGAAAAATGATGTAGATCTAACATAAACCAATTGTGCACAACCTGTAGGTGTGTAGCTTTGTCTGGTGAGTGGAAGAGCCGCTCTGCGTATGCGCTTCTCCGACCTTACTAAATTTTTGAGTCTTAAACATTTTCGCATCTTTTCAAATGGTGTGGTGAGTGAATGAAAAGAGGTATTGGGAAAGTGATAGAGAGGAATAGTTGGGATTCCAGTGAGTGGAAGAGCCAAGATAAACTGATAAACTGAACTTCTCCCCTCATTTTAGCCATTTCAAGTTGGCTTCAAAGAGCCGAATTGGCGAATGAGAGGAAGAATTGCCTAGTTGATGAGTGAAGTATTGGGACACCATGGACTCTTCCCATTACTATTTCTGAGAGTGGACTGACCATACGGAACATCAGGAAAAGAGTTGGCTTTACATTTCTCTTTAAAGTTGTAAACATCCCAGTTCTTATGTTTCCCTGAAGTCGTTCTTTAGGCAGAAGTGATTAATGGCATTTCAAGAATTTCACGAGCGATTCGTTCTTAGGAGCTAATGTCCTTGATTTCCTCTGCCGCATCCACCTAACGACTTTCCAACTTGAAGTGAGAACACAAATAGCATGCCATTAAGATTCTCTACCGACCAAAGTCAAAGCCCACTTTATCATCAAGTACTATTAATCACCTCTGGTAGAACGATTCTGCAATAATAAATTATCTGTAGTATTCTGTTGTGTAAATACATCTTACGCTCAAAAAATGTAACTTGAGGAGCCTGCTGAGGGACGCCAAACCCAGACTGATAGAAAGAGTAGAAGATGATATTCATGCAGCTATTCAGCAAAGAGCAAAAACAGATCCGAGGGTGAACTATTGCAAGAAATCATAGCGGTTGTGCAGGAAACGGAAATAGACCAATTTACCGATAACCAGAATCCATTTGATTCCATCTACAAGAACCTGTTCCGAACCTGAAAATTACGAGGTGCCACGATAAATTAAGTACTGTTTACGGTCCTACCGAATTGAATACATAATTTCGACTACCTTCACAGTTATTTCGTAAGCGTTTGTCACTTCAGATTGCAATCGCGGTTTCAGATTAGCTGCTCGGTCAGATTTGGATCTCGAACAACTCTTATATAATGCACCATCATAATAGTTTCTACCTGGCCAAATCGTAAATCAGGAACGAATTACTGGTCGAGTTTTGGTGAACTGACAGGTAAGAAAGCATTGGAAGATCACGGTGCCAATACGAGTAAAAAAAATTGTTTTTCTTCACCACGGTTTCAGAACAGCAAACTTGATTCTTCACCCTCTCAAAAACCTTCAATGCCGAGATCGGATTCTCTCCCTTTGGATTCTTATGCAAGAATGATGAAATTGGATCAGATTTCAAATTTATCGGCTCCACTCTTGACAAATGATGGTTTATGATGATGATTTGCTGCCCATCCCGCTCAGCCACATGGAGATATTACTTCAGAGTACAACAAGATTACAATCAATATTTATTATGGATTTTACATTTTCGATCTGTCTGAAATGAACTGGCAAAATGTGGATGCAGAGCCATTGATCGCCGAATATTATTGAGATAAATAAAATCCAAAATGTTGGAAATAACCTTAATATATTTAGATCCTGAGTGGGACACTAACAACATCACACATCGACAGTATACCTGCTAAACCGTGTATGTCGATTTCCTGAAATTTTTCGGGAGACTATATAAACCGTCAAACTCACTCCACCATCGCATTGGGGAATTTAAAAAAAATCGGACATACACGGTTTGGCAGGTATACTATCGATATGTTACTTTGTGCCACTTTACACAACAAAACAACAAAAAACATTTTACAATAATTAATTGATGAAGAGAAAAGGAGACCATGTGCTTCAGCCACATCCAGTCACTGTTCAATTTTCAACAGCAATCCAGTTTTTCTTCAACGTCCCTCCTAAAAATACAAGGAGTTTGCTTGTTTTCTGCATAATAAAATCGAGTGCCTCGGAAAATCTCTCGAATTCCTCCGGGTCGTATGGAAAACTCTCGACGAGAGGATTATGGCAGTGACGACACTCTAGTGCACTCCATATTTCACGAGAGGCTTCCCGCCGCGACTCCATCAAATTTTCAGCGCTGGAAACTCAACTAGCGAGCTACCGTATCAGTTCGACCCTGAAGCTTAAGAGCTGTTTCCTATTTTATTCTGTAAAGTTACTGAAAGCAATTAGGGTTCGTTGCAGTACATAATCATGTACTCGTACATACATGTATAGTTCGTCATACATCGATACTTAAAAGCATAGAGGCGCTATGTCCAAAAGCGGAGTTTTGAGAAAAACGAAAAAGAAGTTTTCACCAGTGCAAAAATTCCAAAAACAATGGCTTATTTCTATAAACAACAAAAATCAATCAATTCAATTTTTCTTCAATTTCTTCAATATATTGTTGTATTTGAGTTTATCTGAAATTAGAAAAAAATCAAAAATAAAAAAAATTAGGAAGATGGATGGACATAGCGCCTCTGCGCTTTAAGGTATCGACATACATCAAGTTGTGCTATCAAGTGAAGGGAAGTTCACTATAGCTAGACAGTCCCTGATGGTAAAGCGGTAGAATCGAGTTGTGCGACATCATCTCGACTGGTGGGAGATGGAGTAGTGGTGCGAAAGTAGTGTAAGAGGAGAGTAATTTGGGAGAAAAGTATTAGGATAGTACGCTCGTAGAGCCACAAGAAGACATCCATGTTTTTTTCCTAAATCGTCCCCAACAATGCATTCAACGTGCAACCATGCCCGAGAGAGCATAAAAGTTAAATTTCAGTGATTTTCTGGGCGAATTTGATCAATTGTTTGACATGAAATTGTCTTCCAACTTCGACAATCTCAACAACCTCAATGAATTTACCGAGATGGGCCGTTTCAGAACGATTTTAGTTGTGTACTGATGGCATAATGATACGATGTTTGAAGTTTAAATAGCCAATAATTGATCAAACGATAAAACAGGTCAATATAGTGGGAAATGATTAACTCAAAGATGATAATTACCTCAAAAACGGACGAAAAATAAATGCGTTGTTTTAGTGGAATTGGCGACGGTATGTATTATTTGGTAGTAAGGGAATTGATCTCAATTAGACTCCTGCCAATGAATCAATGCAGTATTACTGTTTCCTGTTTCTGTGAGAAGGCAAGTCCTTGGATACCTTCGCTTCAAGTATCGTTCAAGGTTTGAAGTTTGATTACGCAGTTGTCTAATCACTGCAAGTCATGCTAAGAGGACTCCTGGAGAGCGACCTTAGTGGAGGCAGAAACTCTGACACTGTACATGACTGCACACAATGACACTAACCTTCCTGACTCAACACGCTTTGATCGCATTCATTCATTTTCTACAACTCATTTTTGTCATTTTTTCAAAACATCAATCATATCAATGCTTTGATTTAACTCCATCTCATGTCGAATTTTCCATCCAGATGAGTAACAGTGAGGTCAACTTCTTCTCAATCGTGAAAAGCATTTCGATACCAACGGTGATAGAAAATCGACGTTTCAATGGAAGACCTCTGCTTATTTTGTATGTAACGTTGATTGTTTTCGAAGAACAGGTACAGGTCAGAGAAGCATTGAGACCTCATTCTCGTGCAGGGTGGGGGAGGTTTCCAGGGGAACTCCACTGAAAAAAAATTGTCTGAAACGAAATAAAAGTTGGCCGGAAGGAGTTTAATTTTAAACTCTTGTTCGATAACATTAGTTTTCTGTCAAATGAGAACTTGTTCAATTCCACTCCATGGTAATCAATGCAGGATTCCCATAAGGGAGTGATTTTGGTCCGCTCTTGTATGTCCTTCATACCACTGATTTCCCAGAAATTGAAATGAAAATGAATGATGCCACCTTCGTCGATCATACAGTGATTTTGGCAATCGGAGAATGTAACACTGAATCCACTAAAAAGATAAATCAGTCAATATCCAGCAAAATGGAGAATTAAAATAAATAAAACTAAGTCGGTAAGTTCAAGTTTATTTAACTAACAAGAGAATCGATTAAATCCGGTATATTTCAAAGGAAAAGTTATTCCGAATGCTAATGAAGCCAAATACCTAGGCATGACACTAGACGCCAAACTTAGAAGGAAATCCCACGTCAAAAAAAGGAAGGAATAAATTCTTCTAAACTTCTGAAAAATGAATTGGCTGATGGAGAGACGGTAGAAGTTGTCAATCCAGAACAAGCTTACATGTTACAACCAAGTCCTTAAACCTGTCCGGACTTATGGAGCTCAGGCTCAGTCAAATCGAGACATCATCTAAAGATTCCAGAACAATGTGCTAAGAAGGGTTGTTAATGCGCCAGGGTACTTTCGAAACGAACGTCTCCTTCATGAGCTTCGGATCGAAACAATAAACGATGCTATAAAGCGACAAGCTGTGAGACATCTACATCGGCTAAGATGCCACATAACGAGGAAGCTGTCCAACTCCATGATACAAGTTATATCATCAGAAGATTGAAGAGTACCTATTCACTTGACCTTGCTTACTTGTGAAGCAGTGAAGTGAAGCATCCACAATAATTAACAAAACTCAGTGATGTATGTTTTGAATACTTGTCCATATTTTAAAAATAACATTGTTAATAAATTATACTTGGAGCAATAAAGAAAGAAAAAAAGGAAGGAAGCTGCAGACGAATAACTCCAAATTTTCATATCAACAAAATGAAAACTGTACGGTGCTCTAAACTTTTCAACAGTTTTCGCATTGAATGTGTCACAAATTACGCTTTTCCTTAGATGGGGGACGCAAGATGCAAAAGATCGCATCTCGACTTCCTCACTCCATACAATGAAAATTGCCCTCGTGACTGCTGGCCTGAAGAGGTTGAGGGGTAAACATTGAGAAGACACCCGGCGGTGGATGAAGGATCGGGGGATGGCGTGTCAGTCTAGCAGGTCTAGGGCCCGGCATTGTTCTTCCCCGAGAAGGTCAAGTGGTTTGATACTTTGAGAGTCAACTCGGCGCCCATTCATTACACAATGCAATCCGACCAAGTCCTCAGTGGTGATTTCGAATTGATAGACACCTTGTTTATCCATTTAGGTTCTCTTTAATATCCGAGATGAATATCGATCCTCCGAGACGGTGACGCTAAAGTGTCGGGAACCTCGCCATGTTCACAACTGATTGTGATGAATCAAAAACGAAAATTGACTCAAAATTATTTTAGGCCAACGACGTCCAGTTTTTGCTATTATGGAGTCTGCTCCGGATCTATCTAACTGCCTGTTTACGCGTCAATATCGATTAACAAAACGTGCTGTAAATAAATTATTATCTTCCCTAATGTTTGAATTGGTCTTTTTTTATGACGTTGCTTTAAAAAAATGCGTTAAAATCCACTTCTTTTTTTATTTTTGAAATTCCAACGTGAAAAATCCGGTGGTTATGATTTCCCGTTTTGCTCAAAGGGGTTGAGAAGAGAAAAAATTTAAGAACAATTTTGGCTGTGAAAATAAAATTATTTGTTTAATTATTTTAAAAAATAACGTAATTTTAAAAATAAAGTTAAAAAAATGTTCTGACTTGCCAGAAACATTTATGGTGTATCCAACTCTTTTTCAATGATAAAATGTTATGATTAGTACTGATCTAACTTATTAGTAACAGGTCAAAACCTGCCAAGGTACTCTCTGAGTTCTCAAGCGAACTTTTGTCTCCGTAAATTGATCACAGATATTGATATTCTTATCCAATTTTGTAATAGGATTAAGTATTATTGTCTAAATTTGGGCTGCGATCGATGTTTAAACACGTAGGTATTTAAAAAACTCACCATCGATGTCTTGAAACATCGATTTTTTTCGAAAACTTCCGTGTTTTAAGCAGAAAATTGGATCAATCAGTGGTGCGACCAAAGCACCAAACTGAATTTCATGTCAAAAATGAAAACTTCCAAGTGTATAACCCCTGAGCTGTGAATCCTTCCACTATAATTTGAATAGTGAATACTTCCACTATATCTCACCAATTAGTCACACTACTAATTACAACCTTTTGGTTTATTATTCAATATTTTTTTTTGTATTTGTATTTATAAAAATGAGAAACAAACATCAGTTTGATGAAAACCATAAGAGATGAAGAGGGGAAAGAAGAAACATCAATTGCATGTAAAACATCGATGTCATGAAAACATCGCAAACAAAACATCGACATCGATGTCGCATCCATAGTCTACATTATTGTGCGCCCAAATTCAGCTTCTTCCTAACTCTGTAAACAGGTACTCTCACTCAAATTGACGAAAGTCGGCTTTAGGTACATCTAGGCGCCACAGTTTTACAGAAGTAAAGACGTTCACCGTTACTTTTTAATTATTTTTGAAACGCCTTCTTGAACCCATTGATAACTTAATAGCATAATACTTTCCCGCGTAGGCTAAACCTTTCCGTAACCACGAACAACTCTATGGTTATATTCTCAACCGGACCGCTCAAGGAAGACTGACTGTGACTAGTCCAGATAGCAGATGGGACGAGGATAGGAGAACCAAAACAGACATTCACCCTTTGAGCATGTGAATAGGCCAAAACACTTTGAGCTTGAGTTGACATTTGGAGTGCGGAGCATTAGAAAGCAGCAATTATCTCTTCACGCGGCCTGAGTCTAATTCAGGCATGCTGACCTGCACTTACAGCCTCTTGGGAATCTCTGAGAGTAATTGGGAGGAATTCAGTTGAGCTGAGAAATCGTTAAAGCGAACGTTATTATCTTATTACGTTAAAGTTATTATCTTCGCTTGACGATGAAATTTGGAAAAACCTCGATAGCTATAATTTGAGCTACCTGTGTAGGTATTACGTCGTATGTGTGACAACGTCCAGCAATTATCAGAACATATCTGTTGCTAGTTATATACTGGTAGTTTTGATATAATATTAAGAATAATTTTGCAACATGAGCGTCCTTGCCATGCTGACAATTCCATGGTTTTTTTCCAGAAAGATCAATCGCTGCGTTTTGGAATCAGCTCATCAAAACATCCAGGTACCATTCAATTTTTGTAGTCAATAAATATAGTTCTTAGCGCTTTGAAGAAATGTTGCACAGCTGACGCCCATCTCCAGCTTTTGAGGCTTAATCGACGTGGGGAATATAATTGATTTGATTATAAGTTGACTTATTATTATAAGGACTTATTTGAATAAGTCCAACTATACACTCTTCACAACCGTTACTCTATAACAGAAGAACCGTCACACTGATTTCAAATTGTACATTTTGCCCAACTGTTTGCCAATTAATTGGGAATCAGGTCTTCAAGAATAAAACTCCTCTTTTGCCGAGCTTTCGGTGAATTTGTCACCTTCCTCAGGGCTCAAAGGGCTCAATTTTTTCAAAACCTACGTATGTAACTGAAGTTCCTGAAGTTACGTGTTCAAACCTTGGTAGGGTGACTCGCCCAGTGAATGAACACCCCCCAGTGAAGGAACAGTACGAGGTTATTTGGGAATAATAAGGCTTGTGATGCACCCTGGTGATAACGGTGTTTTTCATTAGTTCCATCAACATATCATAGATAGCAGGGTGAAGCAGTAGATAAAAAAAAGTCTGCCATCTTCTTCGGTTTTGATGTTATCAACAGGTCTGTCTCCAAGAACGTCTCTGGGGGTAAGAAATGGAGTTGGCCATTACGTGGGGATTATTGTTTAGAGGAAAGTAAAATGCTAAATCAGTCAATGATCAGTGCTAGGATCAGTCAATGATGTGTGTGTGTTTCTTTATTATTGTAGCTGATATGTTTTTCTAGAGAGAACTAATTTTGTAGAAGGGAATTTTTTTGATTATGATATGTTTTGTTGGGTGTTCATACTGTGGGAGCTAAAACATGACCTCCAACCAGTAAATGAACGACAGTAAAATGACTGTTCATTCACTGGCTGGAGGGTTATTTCACGGTTTTAAATCGAATGGGAGGCTTCCCAAGTGAAGAAACAACTAAACTGATGATTTTTTGCCTCAACTTGTTTAAATAACTATCCTATCCAGTGTTCATTCACTGGAATTTCAGGGTTCATTCACTAGGAAATAGTGTTCATTCATGGGGTGAAATACATTAACTCCTTTATTGTGGAAAATTAGCTATAAAAATCAACTTTTCTCGTCTTCTCCCATGCTATTCTTGTTCCTTACATAATTTTAAACAACATCAGACAAATTCAAGTACTGTAGTACTGCAACTTTAAGAACTATAGACATTAAAGTTCGTCGCTAGTGTGCTAAGAGCTTAAGTGTTCATTCATTGGGCAAGTCACCCTATGTAACTGAAGTTCCTGAAGTTACTTGTTATAACACTAACACAGTTACTTGCTGTCTTAACACTTTTCCTCCGAAGGTACTTTTCACAGCCAATTATAACTTGGTGGTACCTGTCGAACACAACTTCATTCGATTCCAACGGTACCAAATACATGCATGTGAACTGAGCCCTATGGATCTAGAATCTCCATTGTACGAGTATTTCTAAATTCCGAACGAAAACGTTAGTTCTTTAGTTGACAGTCAACTTAGTGACGTAATAATCGTACTGGAAGAAGTTGAAAAAAATTCGAATATTTGAATGACCCCTCTTCCTTCAGTTTTGGGGAGCTGCCAAGCTTATAAACGATAGCAGTTGCCTCAAACTCCCCGAAATGAAGTACTCTTACTGCAGAATATATTCAAGTGAACCCCCTCATTCTGTCTAAAAGTCTTTTTACAATGAGTTTCGAATCTATGCGGTCTTTCTTGGCTCGGAACCATTATGGCTCCTAGCGGAACACCCCTTTCAGAAAACCCTTCCATCCGCTAAATATAATTTTTATGCGGCTATGTGGTAGGTGGCCATCATTATTGGAGTGGACTCATTTTTGAAAATGGAGAATCATTATATATTTAACCTAAAGCAATTCCTTAAAATGAACAGGGACAGTCAAAATTTCCCTCGAACAGTAATGGTGATTTGAACATAAGGCAAACTTTAAATTTCTTGATCACTTAGTTTTACTTCCTAACGAGTTGATTATGGGCTATATAAGGAGATGTCTTAAAAAACGCATTTTCTCCCAGTTAAAGAGTGTTTAAGACCTGAAGACTAACCTTGAGAGGTAGGTGGTACATGGTAAACACATTTAAGGGGGTCTCAGTCGGTCGCCGTTCGTTCCTCGTTCCGGGTCAGTATTTTCCTAAATAGCAGTGGCTCAAACTTTAAAGGAAAAAACCAAACTGAATAAATTGTTTTTCCCATATTTCCCTGGCAATTGTTGTTCGATTTTGATGATTCCAGCGGCAATCTTTTAGTTTTTCAATTCCCTACACCCATGGACTAATGAATTTCGAAAATCCTGAACCATTTCAAATTTAGGTACAACTCTTAAAGTTTGAGTTTAGTAGATAGCCCCTACCCAAAAACTAGTCAAAAAATAATACAAATTTAGACTATTATGCAAAAAATTTAGTTTGAGATCTTTCTTTCAGTTATCAGATCTGCTCAGATTTTTGGCATAAGGGCGTTGGGAAATTGATTATTTTCAACGGTGCCCTTATTTTTACATTTACACGGTAAATTTATCAAGAAAGTTGTGGTCGTTTTTGATTGTGGAGTTTTTGTTAGTGATGTAAGTTTGAAAAAACGAATTAAAAATCTTGAAAATTAAAATACGAAAACAAAGGGTTTAAAAAACTAAGAGGAACTTTTTGATGAAAATGAGTTGTAGATCGATGCCTTGAGGGTTGAACACATTAAGTTGTTACAAATTCGTTGTAGAATCAAACATGCACTTAATTTGCATGGAGTTTGAAAATATACCGATCTACCAAGTTGGAGTTTAAGCTAACGTCAAGATGATTTTATCTCTATTGGATCAACGCGTGAGCAAACCAAAACCCTTTTGAAGTCACTACGATTATTAATCATGAGATTTATGCTGATTTATGGCCGGAAGAATTTTGGAAACTAGCAAAATTCTAAGTTGATTCATCCTAATAACTATAATTAAATTATATATTAATTACATTTTTTTTTAAATTTTTTAAAAGTAATAAATTATAAAAGAGTTTGAATACTGTGGCAGAAATAAAATAAAAACACATTTATCAGTGGGGATGAAGCCACAAAATTTATTCAAAATTCGGTAGGTAGAGAAAGAAAATCCTAATTCTCAGAGTTCCATAGAATTTTCACACAAAAATATTTTTCCACTACAAACTTAATTCGACCTACTTAATATCTCTTACTACTCCTCTTACTCTTACTTAATATAGTACTTACAGGTAGTTATAAAAATCGGCTGTGATATGCTACAAAATAGACAGATTTTTTGGGAGGTTGAGAATGAAGAGACCTCGGTTCCTGGTGATGGAGACTGATCCAAGATAAACGGCTAACGTAAGTAGCCCGGGACAGGAACTGCCGAAAAAAAGGAAAAGAAACCGAATAAAAATTATTTTGAAGTCCCAAAATTCCAAAAGTCGATAGAGAGTAGATTGTAGAGCGCACATACCGATACGAAAACGGATGTTTAGCTGAGAGCTGGGTACTTTTCCAAATTTTTCCTTGATTCTGGAGGACGGATGGGTCTTCGAAGAGCGAAAGTGGCATCCAAATTTCGACAATTTTTTTGAATTTATATTTAAGAAAAATCACCAACTTGGTAGAACAATATAGTGAGAGAAACGGCATCGGCAGACGACACAAGGAGCCAGGAGAGCTCGTGATCGATGAGTTCCTCAAATTAGTGGAAAAGAGCAGCACTTGACAGACAAGTTCACCGAGACCGATCATTAGCGGGAATTTTTAAATATTAATTTTCGTCACAATACGAGAATTTAAGACAAACCACAAAGTTAATTATGAACCCATTGATTTTTCATAACAATTCATTTTCATTTTTTACCCCAAATTCTGCTACGAGACTTTCATTTACGTAACTGGTTGTCGGCCTAAGGCGCATAGAACAATCAAATTGTACATTTAATTATCAATATTTTGAAAATTTCTGCTGCCTCAAACTTTGTTTAGTTCTCCTGTTTCACAACCAAAATTTTTCTTTACTCGAACGATGAATAAAAGAGTCCTCACGCATGTACCTCCATTAAAATTCTTGCTCAAATCCAAAAAAGGATAAGTGGCACGTGAAAATGAGTTTCTCAGTAAATCTTTTTTAATATAAATACCCGGTGATTATTGCAAACGTCGATTTCACAAGACGTCCTCAATGGACGACAGTCTAATGAAGAGCCTTTACTCGTTTCCGTCAAAGACCTGTCTGTGGCCCAGCGCCGGAAATTATGAAAGTGCTCATCAGTGATGCGACCCATTGCAAGTCTCCGATGCAAGACAGGTTTCGTTCCCACAAACAAGACCAAAAAGTGACTTGGAAAAGTTATTACTTTACCCTTTTATCGAATTTAGCATAATCAGCTTACGAGTTCAAAATTGCTTCCGGGGTAATTTACTCAGTTTCTTGCATCATTTTATACTTAGGCAATTTAACTGCTGCTGTAGACTAATTTACGAGTAACAAGTTGGCTGAATTCTTATTAGCGCATTGTCGAAAAAAGTGAACATGTTGCAATGAAAGGAATCACGAAATATTTCAACTTTTTGCTTCCGAGTCTACCAAGGTAGCGGCTTTGAGGTTGAAAAAAAGTTCTCCAAAACCGAAATTTCCACTCGCGTTTTATGTTTCAGAACCTTCTGAACAATTTTGGTACCGTGTCTGTCATGAATTCCTTCCACATTTTTCATCCGGTCTCAATGAAATTGAAATTTTCAGGGATCATGTGGATTAGGTTGTAGACGGTCCCCTGTGAAAATCATCGTCTCCGGACTGATAGCCGCTGCGCATGCGCAAACGTAACAGCCATAACACTTGCATTTTTATCCGAATTTGGTGAAATTTTGTAGAATTGTTCAGATTGGCGTGTAGACGGTCCCCTATGAGGGTAGTGGAAGGTACTTAGAGATTGATGTTTTGATTGGTGTTTTGAAACTTGAATTCTTGGTAATAGCCATGACGTCTACATTTCCCATCCGATTTCGACGAAATTTCTCAGGATTGTTCAGACCACCGTGTAGACGGTCCCCTATGAGGATAGTGGAAGGTACTTAGAGATTGATGTTTTGAGAGTCTAGCCCATATGGAAGCTAGCTCATGTTATACCAGTAGATGCTGTAAGTTCACTAGGTGGCTCTTGGATATCAGCAAATGGGTGAAGTTTGAGCGTATTTAAAACCCATTTGGGAAAAATTTGCGAATTTATTTGATAATTTGTAAAATTAACAATCAGCCACTGCTCTCGACCTTCTACGAAGGAACGTCATTAAATGACGTTCCACAAATTTTGTGGCTTCCTAATCTACCGAAATTAGAAAAAAAATTCTCAAAAGTCCACTTGCAGTTTATGTTTTAGACCTTCTAGAAGAAATTCTATTTCGAGTCCGTACGTCAATCTGTTTTAGTACCCGCAGACCCATGCTGTGGGAAAAAATATGCAGGATTACTGTTTAATCCAATGAAATTTGCAAGAATCCCGCCCTACAGATGATCCCCTGTCAATTTCACCAATGCTGAATAGATCGTAGCCTCTGCGAATGCGCAAACGTTAAATCTTCTAAGATTGTTTTGGGACACCAATACAATCCTAAGGATAAGTTATGAGGGAACTTTGAAACTTTGTCGTATGCACGACCGCGTTTATTATACTTGTTGCGTGATTTGAATCGAAAACCGTAAAATTATGTCTTCCTTGAATTCATTTTTCCGGCGGTTACACAGAATCTCGGACGTTGCTCAACATGCCAAGACGCGATTTCCTGCGACTACAAACAAAAATGTAATTGTAAGATGTAAGCTTCTGGCTTATCTTTCTTTTGCGGGTGACGTTGCTTCGCGCTCGGCTGATCTCCAGGTGTGTTTATTACAAAGTCTGTTGTTATGGAAGATAGCACGTTACATGATTATTATTAATAATCTCTAATATCTTGTAAATAAGTGATCACTGGCAAATCTTATCAAAAATCTCATCAGCAACATTGTATATTAATAGCCTTCGTACGGCCTTTGATCTGACAATTAGGTTATTATCTTTGACATCGCATGTAGGCAACGAAGATATGCAAATTTGCTTCTTCATTAAGTACCCCTTCATTAAGAGGAAAATGAACTTGAAACATCTACCATGTTGGAAGGGGTTGAGCTCCCTCACAACGTGCTACTGTCATTTCGTTCACTCTTATCTCCTCGTCGAACGTTCCTTAGCTACGGTTCCTACAGATCGCTCTTGTAACTATTACTATTATGTAATTATTACCCCTAATTGGTGTATATTTGGGAATAATATGGCATTGCAATTGACAAAGAGGCAATTCACTGTATTGGCAATTGTCTTAGAGACTACATTTTGCTTTATTATTTTCAATGATGAACCTTTGGAATCGACCAAGAAAAACATTTTTTTAACCCTCCCTCAAAACTTGTTGGATTACGTTTCAAGGTTACATAGAATCCAAAAATCGAATACAAATTTGGCCGTCCGTCTGCCGTACGATGCATTTTCCTTAGTTCCCATGGACCGATTTTGATGAAATTTGTTATATAGGCTCCTATTGGGGTCTAGTTGTGCCCCGAAGCTTTTGTTTGATGTCGGTCACTTCTAAGGGTTGAAAAATAAGGGTTGAATTTTTGAAAACGCCCTACTTAGATCAAACAATTTTGATATAAAGGTATTGTTTTTCTAGCTCTGTAGGTGCTCTATAGGATGTTTAAAAAAAAATGGTTTTTTCGGATATTTTTCATGATTTTGGTGCACAGAATTGCTAGTTTTGATCGAGATGTACGTGGATTTTCTTAATTTGATTAAACTGGACGATTCGTTTTTGGACTCCTCAAGAGAGTGTTTTGACTGGATGGAACCAGCGGCTTTTCTTCTAAAACAAATAAATTAACGAAATAACATAAATAAAATTAACAATTTTATTGGGATTTTATTTATTTTTATCGGGCTAACAGCCCAATAAGACCTCTCCATTCTGGAGTATCTCTCCACCCCCACTCCTCAAGTACCTATCCAAAAAGACACCATCGAAAAATCGAAATTTTTTGATATTCGTGGATACTTCAGCCACAATTTTTATTTTCTCAACTAACTGTAAAGCTTTTTCTTGACTGATTTTGTGACGCTTTTTCGTGACGTTTCTACGTTTATATGCTAAATTAAAAATATAAAATATCAATAAGGTATCTGAAAAAATCCATGAAACTGGCCTTTACTGTGCCTCAGTATACATGGTAAGGGTGGTCAGTGGTCATGATCTTAACACAATATTATCTCAGGGATCGATGTTTTTTCTGGGTTTTTTAACACAATACCTAGTTGATTAAGGTAGCCAACAGAATATCAGTTTTGGCTCAAAAGTGGTTGAACAGTGTTGCAGAATGCTTAAAAAATCCGACTTCTGGAAAGATACCTCAGGACATTTAGGGTTAAGGGTTGGCCTTAAAAATACGCCTTCCGTCGTACGCAGTACTTTTCTTAGTTCCCATGGGCTGATTTTGACGAACTTTGGAATACGGGCTCCTATGGGGGTTGATATCAGTCACTTCTAAGGGTTACATTTTCGAAAATGCCCTAGCTCAAACAATTTTGACATAAAGGTATTGTTTTCCATCAATTTATGGTAGTATTGAATTTTTAGAATGTTTAGAGACCACGCGGAGCTCTGTAGGACAAACCGTTCTCTCCCTACGAGAACTTAGGGGGTTGGACTTACGATAAATCAGAAACACGAGTGTGAATCGCAAAAGAGGCCTAATCTCCTTTCAAATTTTATCTGAACGAATTGTGATCGTTGTAGGTACGTGGTAAGTAGGATCTATGGTTGGTAGGTGGTGATAATGGCCAAGCCGAGTTCTTTGCAGACGAGTGACTTATATAGAAAAATAATAAACCTTCGTGTATTTGAAATACTAACAAGGAGACCTTTCAAAAGTTTGCATTTGAGTTCGGATGGATCGTCCCGAATCAAATTCTATGAAATTTGCAGTTCGGATTCGATTCAAAATATTGACTGTTTCAACGCACATACGGAATTGAAACCCGTGAGGTGTGTGTAGACTTTGGTACCTGCCTTCTCGAAGTGGCCAAGCTCACAGCGTAACTATTGCGCAACCACCCAAGTGCGAGGACCGTGGATTGTGGATGCTGTATCTCCCTATAAGTATCCACAATAGGACGGCCCTTAGCATTCCTTCTCTGGTTGGGGTCATCTTCATTCAACTCACCTTTACTGGGCAAAATCCCCATCAATCTTATTACGCCAACTAAGTGAGAGTGATCCCACCTCGCATGCATTGGGTCACCGCCTGGGAACCGTTAGCCGTATTCAGCACAAAGGCATCAATCACTCGTCTCAACCAGCTCCATTCAAACTGACAGCCACAACACTTTCGTTGAAAATAACATCAACAACTTAGTTTGGTCTGAACGGCCGATGTTGTGGATGTACGAGAAAAATGGACAAACGTGTAACAGAGAATATAAATAGGTTAAGACCTAAGCCGTCCCAAGGAAATAACCTGTGTGTCCGCTCCACGATGTGTGTGATGTGTAATAAACTACTCTTTTTCAATCCCCAACGTTTTTCCCCAATCCATGATGTTTTCAAGAATTTTACTTCGACGTTTATGTTGAAACACGTGCATATTATAAATCATCAAAGTAATATTTCAGGTAAGGAAAAAATAATTAATATGAATGATAAAAACTTTGGGAAGCAGAACGTTGGTCCTGAGGAATGCATCGTTTCAGAACCTGGTAGATACTTGTCGCAGAGCAAAGGATAATGGCTGTGCATCTTGCACCCGAATCCAAGAGCACAATCCTTGCAAGGTTTGCCGGATCTGTATATCGGCCAGCCGTTTATCGGGCCGACAGGCCACATGTTGCAGATGAATAGCCGACCGGTGGTTACAAGGCCATCGAGAGTGACGGTAGCACTGGCACAACCGATTTCCCGGAGTTTCCAGAAGAGTAGGGCTGGTGAAGTGAGATTGTCGAACGCCCTGTCGTACTTTCTGATTACCTCTGGCGTAAGATAAGCCGCGTCCAAGTACCAGTCGTTGAAAACCTTCAAAACAAACATGGTGGATGAACCCAGCTCTCAGGTAGATAAATATTAAATTCCTACACATTTTTTGGCAAGTCCTAACAACTTAGCATTGCGACTTTCTAATCAATCCGGACTTTGAATATCAAATTTGGATTTGGAATCCTCGATAAGATCACCTTTGGTGTGGAACGAGCTCTGTCCAGAAACCAGTAGCTGAATACAAGGTTTTTGTAGCTCTTATGTAAAAATCCTTTTCCTATACCTTCTTCAGTACGACAGCACAAGGCAGAATGTTTAGTCTTTAGAATCCATCTGCATTGAACACAAGGAACCTCAGATTACGATTTTGCGTTCTTGCCAAAACCGCTTCTAGTTGTGTTGAATGAAGACTTCCAGATCCTACCTTGGTAGCACGTTAGCAGGATCACCTATGGTGTGGGACGAGCCGCGTCCAAAAACCAGTTGAAACCCTTCAAAACACTAAATGCATTACCCACGTACTCATCAGGATCAATAGTTATTTTACTGGGTGACTACATTAAGGCTGGGCTGATATCCAGGATCAATTGTACCACTAATTTGCAACATTTCTTGTCCTAATACTTTTTTACCCCTCTTGAAATCCATGTTTTTGTCCGTAATAAATAGAGCTATCTTTGGAATCGTCCAGGATCTCAGCTTTTCAACAGTATGAATTTTGAGAAAATTCATTTTTTATGCGAAAAACGTATGCTTTTAGGCGTGTTTCGCCAGCGAGTCCTCCAAGTGAACGAAAGGGTTGTTTTCACTTTTCAAGGATTCAAAGGAAATATATATATATCCTCCATAATAAAAATTTCCATTTGCATTTTATGTTTTGGAGTTTCCTATATAGTTTTGGATTCGTAGGCATTTTCTTCGTAGCATTTTTTTTAAATTTTTAAACCTAGAAAAATGGAAACAATACCTTTGCTATCTTGGTACGTAAATAGTAATATATGTACCTAAACGCAAATGTTTTTTTGCATAGGTTCAAACTCAATTTTCTCAAAAAATTTCCCTCTAAAATCCGACAAAATCTCCGACTACAATTTCTCACTCAAACTTGATGGGTACATTTGGGCTGGTCTTCTTAAGGATTTTACTACTCTATTGCTCTGAAGCGTATGATCGTATGTGTCAAGTTTGTATAATAAAAAACACGGAGCTTCGCGTCTCGTCAAGGGGGGAATCCGTAAATTACAAAAACATGGAACATATTTTAGCCAAATTTTACATTATCCCTAGCAACATATCTAAAATGCATTAAAAACTGTATGACACTCCGCGGAGTGTTGAATCCTTGTTTTTTTTTTTTTTTTTTTTTTTTTTTTTTTTTTTAATAAACTCCCCTCAAAGACAAATTGTCTTTGGTGACGGAGGGGGCACGCCATAAATGAAAATAAATAAATAAATCAAATATAATGGGGAGGACGCCCAGGACTCACCCGACGCCGGCCCTAGGGATATGGGAAGATGAGGAAGGTGGGGGTGGGAGAGAAGGATGAAGGGAAGTGCCTCTATAAAACGACCACCAGTTCAAATATGAGCCAAGCAGGACACGGGTGGTGATACCACGGAGTACGCCTACCGAGATGCCCAACTCACGCAACTCCGTGGCACTTTTCCCGCACCACACACCGCGCCATGATAAGGTTGCAGCCATCACCCTGATGTTGTTGGGTGCCACTCCTTTTAGCTCCGACACTGCTTGCCGTAAATCATTTGTGTCATATTTCCTTATCTTGGCCCGCCAAGTCTGCTCCATGTCCAAGCTGCCATTGACAACTTGGACATCCAGGATAATGCAAGACTGGTCGGGCTTGACGGCAACAATGTCGGGCTTCTTACCCTGGTCACTTGGCATGTGATACAATCTCTCTCTCTCAACATCCCAGCCGCTAGATGACAAAGCACCTGCTATCTGCTTGGCAACCGCATCATGACGGAGGATGCGGCCCCCATGAGTTCGTGGACACTGCTGCACCACATGATACAGGTGTTCATTACCACTCCGACAGGCACGGCAAAGGGGTAGCGTTGTCCCGCGACTACCTCTCGAACACCGCACCGCAGTTGGCAAAGATGCCACGCGGATGGCGTGGAAGTGTCGGTAGTCGCGGGCCCCAATGCCCTCCGAAGCCCAATCTACCCATTGGGATGAGACAAGGCTTTCGGAGCACTGTCGGAGTTCCTTACCATCCACCGATTCATGCAGCGCAGCAGCGAACTCAGCAGACGAACTGGGTTTTGGAGCAGATGGTGTTGCTCGGTCGCACCATGCTAACTGCTGTCTGACAAAATCAAGATCAGCAGCCGCACAGGCGACCTCCCAGCTCGACCCTTGAAGGGCTAGCAGGCGCCGGCGGCGCAGAGAAGGGATACATGCCGAGAGAGACACAATGCCAAGCCCACCGGATTTGACCGGTGCATGAATATAGGCACTTGGGACACCAGGTGGGAACTTCAGCCAAGAGCGCACAGCAGAGCGAACTTCTCGATCTAATTGTTGCAGCCTCCCCGCCGTAAGCCTGCCAAAGACTAACCCATAGGTTAGCTTTGGCAGTAAGTACGTGCGGAGGAGGCGCAGCTTCTGCTGTGGCTTCAATGGAGCCTTGGTAACGCGAGCTAGCGCTCTACCAAGGTCCACACAGCTGGCAGTAATGGTGGCCACCCCCATGAAGTCGACTCCAAGGTACCGCCAAACCTCCAACACGGATCAAGACGGAATGGGGGATTGTCCTACGACAAAACCCCCATCCACAACTTTCACCTTATGTTGGCGACCTGACGGGACCAAGGAGACCGACCCACACTTATCAGGGTTAACCACAAGTCCACACCTGGCTAGCTGCTTAGCAAATGCATTGAGGGCGATCTGCAAGCCCTCACGGGTTTCTGCGAGTAGGATAACATCATCGGCAAAGGCCAATGCTCCTACTCGCACCCAAGGGGCGAGATCAAACCCTACTTCAGTGGGCAGCTTACCCAAGGCCGTATCCACAACCAGGTTGAAGAGGAGTGGTGATAGGGGATCCCCCTGGCGTACCCCACGCCCGATCCGTATATCCCCTGATACCTCACCTCCTGCCTCGAGGACCGTCACGCCTTCCTGGTACAGACAGGCCACATACTCGATTAACCGAGATGGGGCCCCGACACCACGAAGGTAATCGGTCAGGGCAAGGTGACTGACTGTGTCAAAGGCCTTAGCGACGTCCAGAGCGGCGAGGTGGAGTTGCCGGCGTTTAATACGGGCCAGCGAAATGACAGTTTGGAGAACTGTAAGGTTCTCCGCTGTGCCATCCGCTGGCCGAAACGCTCTCTGGACATCACCAATGACACCAGCCACCTGGAGGCGAGATGCCAGTACTTTTTGGAAGTGGCGGAAGACTACCGAGGACACAGAGATCGGTCGATAGCCTCCAGGCCCACTTCCCCCTTTCTTGGGGATAAACACGGTCCGGGTACGGGTTAACGCTTTCGGGGGTCTTCCCGCAAGGAGGAGCAGGTTGAGGATGAGCAGCTTAATTGTCTTTGGTGCTTTATTCCAGCGTCGGGCAGAAACACCATCGGGTCCAGCGGATGTGGAGTTCTTGACACGGCACTTGTGTGCCTCGTCAAGTAGCACCGGCGAGCACAAGATGCTGCGCAAGGAATCCCTGGTGGATACTGGGGGAACCACACGCTCCCCAGGGTTGTGACTGGGAGCACTCAAAAGTGGTTCCCAGAAATCCACGAACTCCTGGAGAGGGGGTTGAACTTGATTTTCCCCAGGCTCCTCCAGTACCTCCGCAGCCACACGCGCCGGATGCTTCCTCCACAAACTCTGAACCCGGTGGTACTCCCGCCGTCTCGCTTGTTTAGCCGCTCTGCGACCTCCACGCAACACCACTCTGGGAGGAGGTCCCCCCTGGTGCTGCGTCACGGTCGCATCCCCAACCCGCGGGAAGATTCTCCCTAAATAGGCTGCAACCTCATCTTCCAGGTTATCCAGCCCTTCAGCAGCCCGCCTCACCAGATCCTGCAGGTAGGTGCTTTCATAGCCTTCAATACGACCTACCTGCCCCCCGAGCCTCAAGACTTCGGTCTTCAGATCGGCAAGAAGACCAGAGGTCCCGGGGGAGGGATACTGAATGGCAGGCTGCTGCTCCACATCAGCACTAACCACCAAACTACCGTCTTCAGTAAGTCTGCCTGACTCAATGCTGTGTCAATAGAAGCAATCCAGGCTTCGAATCTCAGATTTGGATTTCGTGTTCTTGCTTAAATCACCACTAAGCTTTCAAGGCCAGAAACCTGTTGTCGAAAATTTTTTTTTTTTAAAGAACAAAAAAAAACGTGGTTTTTTGAGACGTGGGCAGTAACTTGCTCTAACTCACCACACCGATCAATACCCAATAATTTTCCGAGTTGATGTGATATTTTTATCATGGTTTTTTCTAAGAGATTGGATCTAAAAATGTGTAGTATCCAGTTTTTAGCTAATAATGGTGTTATTTTAATTCAAACGAGAACTGGAAACTACGTGGAAGCTTGTGGAAACACTGTGAATGAGTGAGAAGCTGTTGCACTAGATCCCTACGATGTTTACTAATATCGAATCTATTTCTCTCCAAACGCTTTCCATCACCACTTTCACTGAAAAAATCACACATTTATTTACCGCATTCGTCGGACTGAACTGTGTACCTCATTATCCCCCGGTGGCCGCGCACCGTTGTACAGCTTGAAAAAGAAAAGCTGCCCGACCGAACCCTCCATCTTGTCGCGACAATCATCGCCCGAGTCGATCAGACATTTCTTGCACGTTTGGTGCGCTAAGTTCTCTAGATGTGAGGACCACTCCACCTTATGCATGTTGCTTGAACCTGAGAAAACGCCGATAAGAATTGTGCAGTTTGTGTTGTTATAACCGAACAGAGATGACGATAGATACTTGATGGTCCTCATTAAATTTCATAGCTGGAATCTATGGTACCATGTTTGTGCAAAATCTCTCCAAGCACCAATTTCGCACTAGAAATCTAATTATCCATCTAAACAGGTGAACTCTTTTTGCATGTTTGTACTTATCTACAATTCGTCCACCATATAACGGTACTATTATATACAAGGAAATAAAAAGTTCTGTCTCTGGAATCTTCTGCAACAAATTTCCATCAAAAGGTTCTTGAATAACCCATCAGATTTTTTTTTAATCCCTACCTGGGAAATAATTGTCAAAGTCCAATCCGTAGCCACTGGCCCACTCGTTTCGAACCTTATTGAAAGTGTGAAGCATTCCCAATTTCATACTATGAATCTCGGAATCTTCTGGAAAAGTCACGGTTGTGCAGTTTTTAGCTTTGACCGAGTTACATGTTATATGATAAATCATATTTCCGCAAAAGTCCAATTCGCAAACTGGATTCAGAGGTACTATTTCTTCTACTATTTTTCTCAGGTTGGGATTTCCTGCTCTAGCGCCCGAATGGGAGTCTTCTCCGGAATGGTTATTCGTCTCTGTCGCGAAATTCGAAATTATGAGTGAAGCAATGTGAACGATAATAATAGACGCCAACACCATTCAATTCCAACAACTTGAAACATCAATGATGAGAGAAACGTAAAATTGTTGATTTCGTGAGGCAAATAAAGTGCTTTTAGTGTCGCAACGGTTACCTACTAAACCTTACCACAAGAGCCATAATAATTAGTATTTTTTTCTAAACATTCGGCTTTATTTTGATAACGTCGCCTAAATTATGACCTAAACAAGTACCTACCTCCTACACTTGTTTGTTCATATAACCAACCAGGTCTCACTTGAATTAACCATAAATATTCATATTGTACCATTGTCTCAGACAGGAGAAAAGTTCCTGTGTGAGAGAGACAGTATCGAATTTCACTGGTCTCATCTCTTCGGATGCCGATTTTCCGAAAATCGTTTGGACTCAGCAGAATTGACTTTTATAAAAATCCGAAGTGTGGTTTCTGAAAAAGACGTACTTATTCATAGTAGGATGTTAGAACCTATTCTGCAGATCTGCCAGTGGAAGAAGTGGAACTTAATCCTCCCCCTATCCTAGGCTTGTACACTTCCTGGCAAAGTTGAAGTTCCAGTGGCAAAATCAGCAGTGGAGTCCTATTATTGTTGAGTACACTCCCTCGAAGGAGTGGAGGGGTTCATTAATCAGGGAATCCTACCAGGGTAGTGTCTATCCAGGTTTTTCTTTTATTCTGGTACATTATTGAATATTGAAGCAAGGTTACGCCATCTCACCAGAAACCATACATTTGGATCTTTGGCAAGAATTATCAAGTAAAGGATCCTCCCTGTGATGTGTGGAAAGGTTGGTCTAGCAGCTATGTAAATAGGTTCAGACAGATGTGTGCTCAGTCTTGGAGCTCAATAGTAAAGCGTCCCAAAGGTTAATATTTCAGTTCACCCCTAGGAAAGTTATATTACGATTATGAGAGTGATAACCTAAAGAGAGATTTCAGCAGAATGGTGGTTATAACCATGATCGAGTCAGATGTAATTTCAGAGCTGTTCAAACGAGAGCATAAACACAATTGATGAACAAAGCTAATTTAAACGAAGAAATAATAATGAATGGTTTGGTTTGGATGACCGGATCTGGAACGATCAGGTTAAAGGTCCTCAGCAGTTTTCCAGAAATGATGTACAACAGTACAATAATTCATCTACTCGGATATTGAATTACTGTACAAGTGCTGCCTGATGTTTTCCAAGGAATTGTTGCCAACCCACAAGTGTCCTAATATGTACCTTCTAGCTTTGCTGCATGAACAGGTTCGTGCTCGGTAAGGAGACATGGTGGCCCATGTTCCTGCTCTCATGACCTCTGAGAAATTGTAATTACGTGTACGATCACAGTTTAATAAATGACTTATTACTCCATTTAGCTGAAGACTAGTACAGTTTGATAAAGTATGACCAGACCAAGGATGCAAGCTCAGAACTGTTCAAACAGGGAAATTCTAAGCGGTTGAACCATGTATGATGAGGCCAGTCAACTTTCCTAGACCTGCTGCATCTGTGCAAGTGGCTCCTCAGTGAAGCATTGCTGAGTTCCTTTCCGTCCAACAAGCTTTATGTAATTAGTTTCTGCACATGATGCATTTTTGTTTAGATAGTCTTTCGAGAGGAATTTTGTACTAGTTTCAATCGCGAATGCTCCTCTCGAGCAATCATGGAAGGAACTAGTGGTTTATAAGAGCTATGTTTATGGAGGTACTTACTTCGTGGACTGCGGCCGGCGTTGTGCTGGTAAGAGGTTTCGGATTGCGGACTTTACAACCGGCAGAGGGTGAACTGAGGGTGGGTTTTGTTGCCGGTCTCACCCCCAGTGAACTCTGAGGGGTTGTCGAAGGTGGTGGGGGTGAAAATCGTTAGCGACCAGCTGATCATCCCCTACCGGGGGTCGATGAGGAAGAAGCCGGTATGGACCCGTCCGCAGTCATAATAATCATACATAATATTGCATAACAATAGGTACCTACCTGAGAGAGCCTGAAGAGAATTCAGAAATATCCCTAAGCGCTGAAGTAACCCTTAAGGGGGCCTAAGTCAGTGAATTATCCGTTTTCCCCACTTTTCTCTGGCAATTATAGGTCGATTTTAATGATTCCAGCGGCAATCTTTTAGTTTTTCAATTCCCTAGATAGATGCACCAATTCAAAAATATTTGAAATTTTCAAATTTTGTTACATTTTTAAACTTTTTTTTTACTTTTGAAGTTAAACAAGTGCTTTAGTGTAGAGATTATAAATATAAGAAGAATGCCACAAGAAACATGAAAATTAGATGATTATTTCCTGAAAAAAAGGAGAAAACTGATCAGCTATTAGAAGGCTGGTGGATGGGGGAGGCACTGAGAGTGGTGGGTAGCAATGTTGTTCCTTCAGATGGGAGGAAAAGGGGCAACCGAGCGCCGGTTTCTTAGAGATTATACTAACCTGGAACGAGGACCGACTGATACCCCTGAGCGTGATTTCATTTCATAAACTTATTTGAAATTCTTCTCAAACAGGAATGCCAAAAACGAAGAAATGTCGTTTGAAAAATTTTCCAAACTCGTCCTTCAATTTACAGTAAATTCTCACATAAGCGCTTCCTTAGCTAAGGACTATTTACTAGCTTTTTCCTATCATCATCTTCCTCCATTCCTTGTCTCTCAAAAATGCCCGTATTTATACAACAAAACTAAATTTATGTTTTGATTTGATAGGTACTTAGTTGTTGAATACAATAATTACCTATTCATTCGGAATTTCTATCGATGTTGCAGGATGCCGACGCCGATTGTGGATTTCTACAATGGGAAAACTCTATTCATCACTGGTGGGACGGGCTTCATGGGAAAAGTATGATCTTATTAATATCCAAGATTAAGTTAATTTAAAATAGTTGATTGTGCTCACCCACTGGCTTCTATGCAAGAACAGAATGAAAGTATTGCATTTCGCATATTTTCATTCATTTACAGGGTGAAATAAATCAACGTTATAAGTAATACTAGCTGCACGAGTAACGCTGACGAGCTTTTTCGTCAAAATTGAACACTTGAGCCCTATAAGCCTATAATAATGCAACCAAAATAGCTAGAGTATAACAGGCACAACTTCACTACTTGGATCTTCCGCTCTCTTCCAATTTGGATAAAATCGTTCTCATTTCAATGTAATTTTTTTAAGGTCCTCATCGAGAAACTACTTTACTCCTGTCCCGGCGTCGACACGATATACTTCCTCCTGCGGTCAAAACGGGGTAAATCCATTGATGTCCGAATGGAAGAAATGCTCAAAATGCCGGTAGGTAAAGTACTGATTCTACAACTTAAAATTTTCCTATGTCGGTTTATAACGGCCCGAAGTACATGGATTGCTGATAGAGCAGATCATATTTGACTTTTGGGCCCAGGGAACCAAAATTGTGAAACACGACGGACCAAAACTATCTACTTAGCGCAAACTTTATCAGTGTTCATTTCCCAAGCTCATTTACCTTAATCATGAACGTATCTAAGTAGTACCTACCCTTAACCTAAGCAAGGGTGCCCTACGCCTTCCCTCCCTACCTAACTCTCTAATAATTAAAGTGAACATTTTGAAGAAAATTCGTATATCGTAACTATCCTCAATTTTTGGGTAGAATTTGTAAGGGCTTGAACATGAACACTAACTTTTCATTAAATGAGAACCCTATTTTTTTATTGCAAAAAATACACAACTCACGTAAAATTTAATGGAATAATTACCAATAACTCAAATTTTGTAGTGCATAAAAATGTGAGTATTTACGATCGAAATGTGCCCAAAACCCGTAATGGCCAATATTCACACATACAAGATTGATACATGAATTAAACACGTTGAATCTCATGGTGAACTCAATTTTGTACCATTTAGAGAACGGTTCATTTCGATAAGATCGCAAATGGAGAAAACAAATGGCATCATCACATCAATCAGCAAAAAAAATCATTAAAATCATGAATATCGTACTAGGTAGCTTCAAAAACCTAAAAACTCGATTTTTGCGTTTTGGCACATTTTTCGAATCCTTTATTCAACTGCTTGGATGACAAATCATGTACAAATTGTAGATATTTCACGACAGAAAAGTTTGCATTGGACGTTTATTATAAATGTTGCCTAATTTTGCACCCTGACGCCCAAAGATCAAAGTAAGTCAAATAGTCAAAATTTTTCATTATAGGTATTCAATCATCATAGTGATGGTGTCTTGCTATTATAAATTACTTACAATGTATATCTACATATATTTCGCACATTTTTAGTATCATGGGATGGGTCAAGAAGAAATATGAATGGTACTTTTCTACTGTTGTAATGTTGCCGAAATAAAAATTCTATTGTTGTTGCTGCAGATGTTCAACCGCCTGAAGAAGGATTTCCCAGAAAGATTGGGGAAGCTGGTGCCCATCAACGGCGACGTGTGTACCGACAACTTGGGCCTCAGTCCTGAAGATGAGCGCCGCCTTGTGTCCAACGTGGACATCGTGGTGCACAGCGCAGCTTCCCTCAGGCTCGACGCGAAACTCAAAGAGGCCATCGCGATGAACACCGAAGGAACCCTCAGGGTTTTGGAGCTGGCGAAAAAAATCAAGAACCTCAAGGTATTATTTCGTGAATTATTAAATTCTTCTTGTAGCACATCAATGTTGACAATAAAAATTCTTCTAAAATGACTAAAAATTGGTTTCTACGAGTCTGTGGAGAAGAGTAAATTGAATATTGAATAACTACTAACATTTTCAAAACCTAGCCTGTATACAGTATGGTATTATAGTTTTCTGAAAATCGAAGAAAATCAACAATTTGCTCGTGGGTACTTGATGAGACAGTAGAGACGAGAAGAGTATGTATATTGGGTACGAAAAGTTTTAAAACATTCGATTTACTGAATATTGAAAAAAATCCACTATACATGAGTTCGTACTATTTGGTCTCTATGAGTCGATTATTGAATACTGGATACTAACATTTAAAAAATAATAAAACCAACCCAAAAACATAGGTACTGGTAAAAAACCAACAATATTATTTGTCTGGATACTCCATGGGTCTGTGGAGCCGAGTTGAGTATTTTTTGAGGTATTTGGTGAAAAGTGAGTTTTTTACTGTACAGTAAAGTAAACAACCATCTCAGGTTGAATTTTTGTGCAACTGGCATTCCTGGCGTCGTAAACGGGTCATTTCAAAATTTAGGGTTATTTTGTCCTCGAACTTTTCCATAAATTATTGTTGAAGTTTTTATGTTTTTTCTCCCGTAAACGTCCTTTGTTTTGGCCACTGAGGCAGATCCTGAAGTGGGCGCACACTTTATCAAGTAGTTTCAAATTTATAGAATTTTGAATTTTTTTCTCCATAATTTCGACTTTGTAGGGAGAGAGAAAACCAAGTGTGAGTTGAACTCATGAAACCTTTTTATTCTTTCAAAATACGAGAATCTTAGTTTAGGAGTCTCTTTTACTTATCGCAATCACAGTCCGAAGCTATAATCTAGGTACATCAGAATTATCAGATTCTTCAAGTCTTTCAATCAGTCTAATCTTTCGTAAAATGTGGGTTAATGAAAAGTCAGAATTACATGACCCAGCGGTGTAAATAGTTCAGGTAACTCTTAAAAATGTAAACGGCTTTGAAAAAAAAACTTCTCTCCCTGCAATTCCATCTCTCTCCCTACAAACCAGCCTCTTCCCAGAAGTTGTAGGTAGAGAGGTTGTAGGGAAAGAGATTTGTGAGGTTATCACTCTCTACTGGCCTCACCATTATTGATTCTGAAAGTTAGAAAAAATACATAACACTATGGCATTCATAATTGTAATTTGAATTTAATTAAACTTAGTTGAACACTTACCCTGATGAGTGAGGTGGTTGTAGGGAGAGAGAAAGTATTAACCTACTCTCAAAGCTTCAACACTTCACAACATAACCCACACAACTGGGAGCTTGGAAATTCAACAAACTTCAGTAGCTTCGGAAGCCATCTTGCAGCAGTGTTCACTTTTGTTTTTCATGACACAAAATAATTGTTTTCCAGGAGTGGGCAGGCATTTCAAAAAAATTGTAGGGAGAGAGAATAAAACCTTGTAACAGCATCAAAACATAGCAAAAACCCTTCCAATTCATAGAATTTTCATTCGTTTCTAATTTATTCCTGAAGAGGAGAGTATCCTGGACCAATAACGTTTTTTACTTAAATTAAAATATGAATATAGAGTTCTCCAAAAAATTTCAAAGTTCCCAACCTACCCTCTGTGACAGATGTAGGGAGAGAGAATTGGGATCATTAATGATTTTTAATTATCTGAGTTAATTGATTAGTGAAATTCATTCTATGTGATCTTTGTAGACACCAACCTGCTGTATCTCCCTGAAAAAATTCTGAATTTCCAAGACAAATAGAGTGTTCACAAAAGCTGCGTGACAAGAAATAACCCCAAATTTTGAAATGACCCAGACGTCATCAGCTGTCTTCCAAAGGGAAAATTAGTTTTGAATTGATTCTGAAAGGCAGAATTGGTTATGACGATTTCACTAACGCTACTTATCGCCTCAGCCGCTTAAATGACACAGTACAGTAAATAGAATCAGTGTAAAACTTCCTTATAGAATAAATAAATTAATATATCAAAAAATGACAGAAAAATATTTATTTACAAAACCTTTCATTTGCCTATGCTGGTCAAATGCGGCTTTTGGTTTATTATTTTCAATAATGAACCTTTAGAATCGACCAAGAAAAAAAAAATTTTACCACCACCTCAAAATTTGATGGTTTACGTTTCACGATACGTACTCGTAGAATCCAAAAATCGAATAAAAATTTGGCCGTCCGTCCGCCGTACGACGTACGCGGCACTTTTGCCACTTAGCATTGGCCGATTTTGATGAAATTTGGTATGTAGGCTCCTTCTGGGGTCTAGTTGTGCCCCGAAGATTTTGGTTGAGGTAGGTCACTTCTAAGGGTTCCAAAATCAATTTTGAAATTTTGAAAACGCCCTAACTCAAAATATTTTGATATAAAGGTATTGTTTTTCCTTCAATTTGAGATTCTGTAGAATTTTTCGAATTTTTTGAGACCACCCGGAGCTCTGTAGGCTTCGCTCACTACGAGAATTTAAAGTTTGGACGTGCGATAAATCAGTAACACGAGTGTGAATCGCAAAAGAGGCCTAATCTCCGTTCAAATTAAAGCTGACCGAAATACGATCGATGTTTTTCTTCATGTTGGATGGTTGGTGGCTTTGCAGACGAGTGATCTATATAGAAAAATAAAAATCAATAAACCATTTTGTAATAATGTGCAGCGTTTTAACTTACCTCAATAGGGAGAGTCTTCGCTGTTTTCATGTTGTAGGTAATCCATTTTCGATTTTATTCAATTTGACAGTTGATGGTCCACATGTCCACGGCCTTCTGCCATTGCGACGTCGATGTGATGGAAGAGAAGGTGTACCCTCCGCCCCACGACCCCATGGAGATCATCCGCATGTCCCGCTGGATGGACGCCGACATGATGGAGAAAATATCCCCCGAGTGAGTTGTTCCGTGAATCAGTACTCGTAATGAAGGTACTTTGATAGGAACTTAAGTAATATCAAATCGCAGTAAAGAGATAACATTGTGCTACGTTTCGTGTTTTTTTTTTCAACGCCTTCATTTTTCATAGCACTTACCTACCTGAAATCACAATGGATCAATAAGATTATCGTCTGAAACTTACTGCAATCATATCAATACTCAGAACACAAGAAAATGTCGTTGCAGCAACTTTTATTCGGTAGATCAGGTATCTACTCGTATGTATTTGTATAATATCGTATCCATAATTATGCTGTTTCATTAATATTTTGATCTTTTCCAGCCTCATCAAACCTCACCCGAACGTGTACACCTACTCGAAAAGGATATCTGAAGCTCTCGTCGCCAGTTACTATCCGGAAATGCCAGTTTGCATCGTTCGGCCATCTATAGGTAGGTAAGCGTTACATATTAGTAGTAAGTAGATAAACAACTGACGTCAAACCTGGCTAAGGCCCTGGTGCTGCTTCTGGGGCACCTACATTTTGCGCCACCAGAGTCAACGATGTGAAATATCTTGGTGTCAAATGAAAAGGATACATGCGGTGGATAAGGGACATCCAATCGCCTTATGCAAAGGGAAAATAATGATCTACGTACTTCAGATGGGCGATGGAAAACTCGGGACAAACCATTCCGACGAAAGGAAAAGTCAGCCCAGCCCCGATAACGGCCTGCCTAAATAACAATTGCCAAAGGAAAACTGGGCCAAACTCAGTTAATGACCAAAATGGATAATTCGAGTAAGGAAAGCTCAACCCACCTGTGAACTAAAAGAATGAACGAAATGAACACTAATATAATTCAATTTTATTATCAACATAATTATGATACCCATACGGTGCCAAGGTACCTACCTTAAATATATTTCAAGTAACTGACTTAAGAATTGTTATCTTTGCTTTGTATGAGACATTTTTGTTATACAGGGTGTCGTCACCCTTGCGGGCGCACCACCGGGCAGGGTTCGATTCTACCACTAATTTGCAACAAAAAATGTCTCTTAGCAATTTGGTTTTAGAGGCTTCGTTTTCGACTTATTTCACATTTAAGATTTTTTTCGTGTTTTCGACCTTACATCATTAAAATGGCTATAACTCCCTTAATTGATGGAGTAAATTCAAACTTGATTATGTCATTGGAAAGAGCGTCAAATTTCCTATCTCCCTGATGGGGTTTTAGAAAATTTCAAATGAAACGAACGGGTGTAAAATAAACCTAAAGTAAAAAATTGGGAAAGTTTCGAAAATTTTCACTTTTTTCAAAGTTTGTTTCTCGAAACGTTGTGAACGGAAATTTCCATGCTGTAGGCCTAAAAGTTGCATGTAAATTGCAGCTTTCTAACGGTGTAGTCTTTTTTTTTAAAAACCACTTATTCAGTTAGAAAACGACGTTTTTAGGGCAGAAAACGTTCATTTTCGGGTGTAAATCGGCGTTTTTCACCAGAAATGCTTTCCAACTTAATAAATCATTTGACATGAAATTTTGCGTACTTTTTGACGCTGAATCGAATGGTAACACTTTCCGATCTCCTCGACAAACAAATAGTACTTTTCAAGCCCTTTCTCGGTTGAACAGGGTACAACAACTGAGTCCTCGACTCCCAATTTGTTATCTATCGAAAAGATAAAGCTTTCCGCAAATGATCGGGACGATATTTTCAAGACAGAGGGCAAAACTTAGGTAAGTCAACAAAGTGGAAGGAGTGCGAGTCATTAATAACCCTGACCTCCCTTAATGACGATTTTGGATAAAACGATTAACGAGATTGAGCCCTTCGCCCAACGGAAAGGGCTTGAAAAGTACTATTTGTTTGTCGAGGAGATCGGAAAGTGATTCAGCGTCAAAAAGTACGTAAAATTTCATGCCAAATGATTTATTAAGTTGGAAAGCATTTCTGGTGAAAAACGCCGATTTACACCCTAAAATGATCGTTTTCTGCCCTAAAAACGTCATTTCATAACTGAATAAGTGGTGTTTTTAAAAAAATGACTACACCGTGAGAAAGCTGGGATTCACATGCAACTTTTATGCCTACAGCATGGAAATTTCCGTTCACGACGTTTCGAGAAACAAACTTTGAAAAAAGTGAAAATTTTCGAAACTTTCCCAATTTTTTACTTTTGGTTTATTTTACACCCGTTCGTTTCATTTGAAATTGTCTAAAACCCCATCAGGGAGATAGGAAATTTGACGCTCTTTCCAATGATATAATCAAATTTCAATTTACTCCATCAATTAAGGGTGTTATAGCCATTTTAATGATGTAAGGTCGAAAACACGAAAAAAATCTTAAATGTGAAATAAGTCGAAAACAAAGCCTCTAAAACAAAATTACTAAGAGACATTTTTTGTTGCAAATTAGTGGTAGAATCGAACCCTGCCCGGTGGTGCGCCCGTAAGGGTGACACCCGGTAGATGGAGATTGGCAACTATTAATTTCGACCATAATTTCTTTTTGGTAATAGAGCGGTTCTTGTGAAATGGCAAAAATGTTTGGGTGTGGGCTTCAAATGTCTCATCTATTGAAATCTAATGGATAATTAATTTAGGTTATATGTAGGTAAAATATGTGATAACGTAATTTTATTATCACCAGAGTTCAGTTCTTAGGATTGCGCTGAGAATGCCTTTTCCAAGTTGAGTGGGCAGTACAGCATCCTCACATAGAACAACATGGATGTAATCGACAGCACTAGTTGGTGCAAAAATGCTTATGTTAAGATTTACTGACTGGCCCTAATTATAGACCTAGTAATCTTTTCACTTTGTTTTCTTCGGAACCTAATTAGAATCGGATCGATCGAAAAGATGAGTGACATAGGAGATTAATTGGCCGGCGTATTTATGGGACAAACCGTTATCATTCAAGGAAGAGGTGATAGAAATATTAATTTGTACGGCGTATGGGACAAAACGTTATCAATTAATATAGGAGAACGCCTAGCCAGAGGGCAACCCCCTGGACCCCCGGATGGTTACTGCTTACTTTTAGAGCCTTCGGCTAAAATTCAAGAAACATGGAACATGTTTTATTTGATTGCTGTCTCTTTTTACTAGGAATTTGTTGTCGGTTATTTTAATTTAGCTCTTTATAGGCCTGCTTTTCAAATTGCTCGTCATTTCATTCACTTCTTGATGTCCCAAAGGTATTGTTATTATTAAGAAATCGAAAACATCTAAAACGTGTCATGCTCTGGATAGGCAGAGTTCGCACTATCAATGAGGGCCGTGGGCTTCGCGCCTCGAAAACCGGAGTGTTGAAAATGGCGAATGATCGGAGTATTTAAAACTCACGTGACACTTTCGCGTCTCCCTTTCGCGTAACTTTTTCGGATAGTTACCCTAGGGCAATAACATGTCCCATTTCAAATTAGTAGGGGTTGATATAGAGTTGATTGAGGATGAGTAGATCGCCAGCGTTGATCATAACAATCCATTAAGTATCTGAATTAAGAGTGAGTCCCTAATGAGATAGAAGTTGAGGTTGAGTTGCTTGATTTGGCTTGACGTGAGAGACAAGATGAAATCAAAATTTGAGCTCGGAATATCGGGAGAACTGAGGAACAACCTTATTAATGTGGACGGTGATTTCGGTAGCGAAGAGGTTAATTCCCCTTGAGGGTTGACCATTCCTGCTGAGGTCTCTCTCTCTGAGTGTGTCCCCTCTTGGGTGCTATTAAGCTCGACCTTTCTTTATTCTAGAATTCTAATCAGATTTTGTTAAATGAGAATCATAACGGCTAGATTGTACTATTGTGAGTGCCACTGATATATTCCCCTTAAAAATTGAAACTGGATTTTCACGATCGTGTTAGTGGCTTTTTAAGCCAACAATCAGCAACACAATTGCGCAGTCGTTTCCACTTTTATTGACTATTTTTCGCCATTTTACTGAGGAAAGTTTTGTAATCGGATCATGAGCATTCATCTAGGAACCAGCCTCCAAATATGTTCATAAATCTTAAAAAATAGGTTATTAACTTGATAAGTTCGAAAGTTCGGGTTCCAAACTGCATGATGATGCACCTGTGAGTGGTTGGTGGGGAAGTCTTCAATCTAATATGAACAAAGATGACCACCGTCGTTTATCCATTTCTGCAAATTTGTTACTGTTTAACTTAGTTTTTCTTCCCCAAAGGGCTTCGAATTGAATTGGAGAATTTATTGATTTATTCCATGATTTGTTTGTATCCCTAGTTTGTCCTGCTGTCGAGGAACCACTACCAGGTTGGGTTGACAATCTTCACGGTCCTGTCGGTCTCTTGGTTGGCGGAGGAAAAGGTAAATATTGATAATTTTATTAGTAGTAGGTATAAGACATGGTGTCCCATCTCGCACATCAAATAGGTTTTCAATAAAATAGAATAAATAATGTAAATTAGAGAAGGGCAATAATTATATTCGTATCTAACCATTTCAGCTCATATCTGAATGATTGAGGAACCTTCATTCATTTATTTTTTCATATTTGGGTTTTTGTTTATTCGATGACAATTTTTTTTTCTTCCAGGTGTGATACGATCGATGCATTGCAACGCTGACTACAACGCGGAAGTGATGCCGGTGGATATGGCCATTGCCGGCCTCCTGTCCATCATTCAAAATATTTGTGTCAACGACAGTGTGTAAGTAAATTCTTATATTCTATTATTTTTATCATTTAGTAGTGATTAACAGGAGGTTTCCATTATTTTTCCGACCGTCACGGTTGATTTAAACAATAATAAACGTTAATTTAAACAAATAAATGTCATGTGAACATTTGTCGCGAAAAAATTTTTTGATGGGAAAAAATGACGCAAAATTTCTGGGAAACCCGGGTTTGATTCCAGGCTGTGACATCAAAATTGTTTCCTAACTTAATGTATTACGTGTTTATATATAATTTTGTAGTTGACATTTACGTCACGGTATTACGGTTTTCTTTGCACATATCTACGATTTGTTGCCTCCGAGTCTACAAAGGTAGCGGAAGCTTTGTTTTCACTTTTCAAGGTTGAAAAAAAGTTCTCCAAAATCAAAACTTTCACTCGCGTTTTGCGTTTTAGACCTTTCTTAACAATTGTGGTTTCGTGTCTGTCTGACTGTCATTAAATCCTTGTAACGGGCTTAACTATACGAAGTTATTGTCCGACTTCGATGAAATTTTCAGGAATTGTGCGAATTGGCGTGTAGACGGTCCCCTATGAAAATCATCATTCACGGATTGATAGATGCGACTGCGCATGCGCAATGTGAATTCTTTGTAACAGCCATAACTCCTACATTTTCCATCCGATTTCGATGACATTTTCAGGGATCATACAGATTAGTATTTAGATGGTCCCCTAGGAAAATCACCACCTTCAGATTGATAGTAGCCACTGGGGATGCGCAAACGTGAATTTATTTATTTATTTTTGTAGCACTTCCTTTCATCCCTCTCTCCCACCTCCACCTTCCTCATCATCACTCATCCCTAGGGCCGGCGTCGGGTGAGTTCTGGGCATCCTCCCCCATAATATTTGATTTATTAATTTTTATTGTTATTATTTTTTTTAATGGCGTGCCCCCTCCGTCAGATAAACCTTTTGTCTTTGAGGGGAAATTTGTAGAAAAATAAATAAATAAATAAAATTTAAAAAAAAAACAGCTATAACTTCCGATTTTGATGAAATTTTCTGGGCTTGAGCGGAATGGGATGTAAATGAATCCCTATGAAAATCATTCCTCCGGACTGATGGTAGCCACTGCACATGCACTAATGTAAATATCCTTATAACAGCCGCAATTTCTCCATTTTCCACCCAATTTCGAAGAAATGTTCATAAATGGCTCGGGTTGACGTGTATTTTTGACTGCCTTTAGCAGGCTTTTCAGCTAGTTGATTAATAAATGATCTGACTGTAGAACCGTAAGTCGACCGTCCGTAGATTTTTTTTTCAAGTCCCCTCAATGACAGAGAGACCCACCATACAAATAAACTAATTGATGGATTAATTAACTTATAATGGGAAGGGCACCCAGGACTTACCCGACGCCGGCTCTAGGGATAAGAGATGATGAAGCAAGGTTGAGTAGGGAGAGATGGACAGAGAGAGTCCCCATAGAACGACCATTATTTTAGGTATGAGCCGAACAGGTCGCGGGTGGTGACACTACGGAGTACAACTGTGGACATTCCCAACTCTAGTAACTTCCAATTTCCCCGCACCAGACACTCGAGATGCAAAGTGCCATTCCTTTCGCCACTTAACTTTCTTCAAAATAATCATGACCGTTAGCCCTGCGCTATAATACGTTTCATAGGTACTGGTATAATGGAAAAGCCATATTCTCCGCAGGCGGGTGATCTTTAAACAAAAATTTCCAATAATAATGTAATAATTAAAACACTAATAAAAATAAATAGAATGCAAGTGTAATAGTTTGCAGCGTTTTTAAACGATTTTTTCAAGCACGAGCAGGTAACAATTTTGTTGGCTCTTAGAATAAATATTGAAGTTTCGGAGGTTATAATAGAAGGTCAAATTTATCGAGTTCCAAAACCTTTCAACGTAATCGGGAATTGAGGAACAGTCATTTTTTAATCAAAGTGACGGAAAAGCTCTTCACTCAATAAGATTAAACGGCAGGGCTCTCCTCTCACTTAACTTCGTAACTTCCGAGAAAATTGCTTTCACTTCAAATTAATTTTCCAATGTTTGTTCTCCGCACTGTAGAACTGCGTCGGTCCCCGTCTACAACTTGTCTCAAGGGAAGACGTACCCCGTCAACTGGGGCACGATCCTGGATGAAGGGAAGAAGTGCTTCTACGCCAACCCCTTCGAAATCATGCTCTGGTACCCCAATGGATACACCTACAAGTCCAAAACTATCCACGACTTCAACGTGATCTTTTTCCACTGGCTTCCGGCCTATTTTATTGATTTCCTTCTTCTGATTTTCGGCCAGAAAACTTTGTGAGTACAGCACTTTTTGATTTATTTCGTTTTTTGGTAATCTTTGCAAGAAAAATTTCTTATTACCTATAAAATTTTACATCGGACTTATCGTGTTTAGAGGAAGAAGAAATACGTTTATTCAGCATATGTTATTACAATATAATACTGTCTTTACATATTATACTACAAACATTACGGCATGGTTCCTTTAACCGTCTGCCGGAGGTTCAGGATTTACCTTTCCTTAAATCAAAGTTACCATTTGAGTTAACATTCAAATTAAATTCATCAAGTTAAAATTTTGAGCATCAATGATCTCAAAAAATTGTCAGCAATACGGCAGGTATTGAAAGAAAAGTCTTTTGCCTACCGCGGCACGACCCGCCTACTCGTTTCCAAATTTATGGTTTTATGGCTTTACCGTGGGTCAGAACAACCGCAGGTTTAAACAATTATCGTTTTTTTGGAGCCAAAATGTTTAACCTTTTACCGGGTGGGCTCAAACTCAGGTTGCCAGAGAATCCAAAATGCTCAAATAGGATACTAAAGTCATATTATGTAAATTTAGATTGATAAGTTAAGGATATAGATAAGATTCAGAAATAATTAAGCTAAGTACCGAATTTTAATACATTCAGGTAAATATCTAGGAAACAGTTGTTTCCTTTCGACATGGCTATGTCTTTTATTATTACCTATATTCTCGATTTCAATGGAACTCTTACCCTAACAAACATGTACATTAAATGGAAATAAAATATATTTAAAAAAACCTACTACTTACTAGAAATGAAAATTATAGTCTGCATTACGGGGTACAGAGGAACATACTTGAAGGCCCAGGTATCATTTTGAATAGATAAAAGTAAAATATTATTGAGATGTTGTTCTAAAGGGTGTCTATTAAATAGAAAATAAAATACAATAGCTCAGAAATTGAAGTGTTCTGCGAGAAACCTCCGATATTTCCACGCAGATTTGCAGAAATCAATTACGCATGCCCACCCTCTTTCCTCCAATGCCAAAAGATGGCTACCTAAACTTATCGTATTTATGTCTCAACACTTTCAGCATGCTGAGAGTACAAAGGAAAGTTCAAGACGGCCTCGACGTGCTGCAGTACTTCACGACCAAGGAGTGGAAATTCAAAAACAACCAGCTGCTGGATATGAGGAGCAAAATGAATCCTACGGACAGGAAGATCTTCAACATCGAGTTCGAATCCGTGCAGATGGTTCCCTACCTCACCAATTGCGTTCTGGGCGCCAGACACTTCATATTGAAGGAAAACCCCAAATCTCTGCCGAGGAGCAGAGCAATCCTCAAGGTGTAAGTTGGCTAGGGTCAGCGGTTTAGAATGATTCTCAGAGATAAGAGATGACTTTAGGGTAGCACCAAACTTCTCCTAATCGAAACTCGAGTGAATATTTCTTTCCAAATGAGGTTTTATTTATTTTTTTCTTCAAGTTTTAATTATCAAATTAAATAAGTTTGTAATTCCGAAATTCGAATACATTAAGTGTTTGAAACCTGTTCTCGTCGGTTGCCTGGAAAAAGTTATTAAGTCCACTTTTTTGTGGAATTAGGTTCTTGGCATTGGATTCGTCTAAAACTCACCTACATGATGGTACAATGAACTCTCGCACGTGGATATTAATATCTACCCTTCATCCTTTGGAAACACGAAAAAATCACCCCTCTCTCCGTTTATCTCAGTTCCCTGGTAAAATTAATCAAGTACCACTTGATCGTTTTTGCCAGTAAACCATTCGGCGTAGAAATACGAATAAGTACCCAGGTACCTACCGATCACCAGTGGGATTTTTTTGACGATAAAAATGATGCCTCGAAGGCATTACAATTACTATTAGTTGCGAATAACAAATTTTCCGCCGACCAGTACGCGGCACTTTGCCCAATTCCCATGGACCAATTTTGATGAAATTTGGTATATCGGTCCCATTCGGGGTTTTGTTGTACCCGAAGCTTTTGGTTATTGTAAATCACTTCTAAGGGGGGAAAAGTAGGGGTTTAAATTAAATGTTCAAAATACCCTTGCTAAAAACCTTCGGTATGAAGGTATTATTTTTACAGCAATTTAAAATAGAATCGAATGGGACCGCCCAGAGCTCTGTAGGTCCAACCGTTGACCCAGTATGAGGACTTAAAGTTGGGAAAAATAATGAACCGTTGGGTAATAATTTGCAGTGTTTTTATGACTTAATATAATTATTATTGCTTTACCTATTTTGATCCCTTCTCAAATCTACCTTGATAATTTTTCTTTAATTTTTTCCATGAAGCACTTCGTAAGCAGTCACTTATTTTTTACAAATTGAAAAAATTTACTATTTAATTTTTAGCTAGTAATTTATTAGCTTAGTAATTTATTAGCTTAGTAATTTATTAGCTTAGTAATTTATTAGCTTAGTAACTAGTAATTTATTAGCTTAGAAAAAATTTACTAGGTACAAAGGAGGTAAAGGGAAGGGTAATGCCCATTCTGCGCTTGATAATTTTGCTTCTGAGTCTCCCAAGGTAGCGGGAGCTTCGTTTTCACTTTTCAAGGTTGAAAAATAAGTTCTCCAAAATCGAAATTTCCACTTGCGATTTACGTTTCTGGCCTTTCTGAACAATTTTGGATCCGTGTCTGTCTGTCTGTGTGACCGTGTGTCTGTCATGAGTCACTAGCCACAGCCATAACTTCTACAATTCTCATCCGAATTCGATGAAATTTTCAGGGATTGTTCGGGTTGGCGTGTGGATAGTCCCCTATGAAAATCATATCCCCAGACTAACAGTAGTTAACAGCCATAACTTCTACATTTCCATCCTATTTCATCGAAATTGTTCAGGATTGTTCAGATTAGCGTGTAGATGGTCCCCTATGAGGGTAGTGGAAGGTACATAGAGATTGATGTTTTGAGATTAACTACTATGCATCGGATCATCTATACAATCTGGTTATGGATACGAGGAAGCAATGTGCCACACCTACTTGGTGGACTTTTTTTCTGTTAAATTGTAATTACTCCGACAAATTCATACCTACTGGAAAAAAATCAGTAAAAAACAGACTTGATCATTTTTTCCGGGCAACGCGGCTTTTGACGGTTGAAATACTTTCAACCGCTTTGGCGTAAAATTTGGTTTTGCGACTTACCTAATCACTTTTTCCTGGCAACCAACATTCTAATACTCGTAAAGGTATCTGAAAAGAATTCGCCAGAAAATTAGTCCAGATGTTTAGCTCGTACCTATGCAGAATCCAAATTTTCCTTCGTCGTCAAATTTTAGCTCGGTTTTTGATGTGTTCCAACACTTTTTCCAGGCTGTGGGTTTTGGACTGGCTCGCGAGCATCACCTTCTACTACCTGCTCTTCCTCATGATCTACAACTGGTCGGACTCAGCCAAATTCCTTCTTGATGCCGTCATCGGATCTGTGTCCAATTTCATTCCTTTCTTCAGGAACATCCCCTCTCCTCCAGTCGACTCAACGCCGTCATGAGCATGCTGTGGAATGTTTATGTAAATATCGTTGAATCAGAAACTGGTATAATCCAGAGGTTCGGTTAAGATCCGGGAAATAAGTCTAAGATAAGTCCAATCCCTCTGAGAAACTGTTGTATCAGGATGCTGTTATGATGTAAATATATTGTAAAAATTGAGTGAAAAGAGACCACAAAACTTGTAGAAAACGTTTTTAGTTTATATTAGAGAGCAGAACACAATAGCGGATTGCACTGGAGAACTGAAAACTGAACTGTTGGTAGAGATCAGGCTGTGAGGTCACAGCCCCTCCTGTTAGAGCACAATTGCTGCCAACTTCTACATCTATGTGTACCAAAATTTCGTAATTGCTCATGAAATGGGATCTTAAGCTCAAAAAATCAGCCATACTCGGATTACATCAGATTTACTTCAGTGAGCCCTGAAATGTTGTAGGAAATCTGTGTGAGAAACATTCCGTCTCCCCAACGGAAATTCCTGATTCAATTCTCCGAGAAAATATTTGAAAACGCAAGTTGGAACTGATTTGAAATTCCTTGTAAATTCTCAAAAATACTCTAACGTCATTGAAACCAAGGATTCAGATTTTTACCTCACCCCTACAGTCAGAATGAGAAAAAAATGCAGGTAAGTACCCTGTAAAGTGTAAATAAACGTAAAATTTCACTATTTCGATCTAAATACAGGCACATTTTATTTTAGAGTCGAAATAATAAATCTATGTGATAGTTTGCGGGGATCCTGATTTGAGGTCTCTTCCTACCTCAGGAGTTGCCAATATCCATCAGGCCACTAGAGGACAATTTCCTCAACCGTTGTTTAGAGCATTCTTCCTCTTCTTGACATTATAAATGGATAACTCTGACCAGAAACGTAGAAAATAAATGAATGTTGAGTTCTTTTCAGTGTAAATTGTAATAGCAGATTACCATATTCTGAAGATCCTTAATATATGACTCAATCTCAGTGGTCCTTGAGACGCCAAGACGTATTTTCTCCGTGAATTTTGTCAAATTTTGTACCTAGAATCTCGAAACTGGGTGCTATACAACTTTTATTTTGAGCGTTATTTCATTTTAATTCATCTGATTAGAATAATATGTAAAGGCTTAAGAAAAAAATTGGGTGTCTAAAATTTGTGTACCTACAAAGTGTTTTTTCTTGTTTTGGAAGAATTTGAATAAATTTCGAAAAAATTATCGAATACTCCCTGATTATTTCTACGAAGAGCAGAAGAAGACAACAAATTTTGAAAGATCTTTTGTTTGCATCTAGTGGCAATAGGTACTGCAGAAATTTCGGGTCACTAGGTTGCGTTGTTAGCCTATTACTCTTATGTTAGGCTGGTATCCTACTTACCATTAAACAGAGTTGCTCATCGAATGCATTGAATCGAATATATTGAAAAACATCCATAGTACTTCCCAGTAGTGGGGGGATTGTCGGAGATCGTAACCAAGGTTCTAACAAAACATGAAAGTTCTCCATTAGAGGGAAAAACAAAAGATCATGGATATGTCCATTGTTTCTACGAATAAACAGAATTTTTTTCTAAAAAAACAACTCTCCGATCGCACGTAATATATCGAGGTGCGTCTAAACCACACCGGCAGCAATAGTTCATGTATCCTCCGCTAGGGATAATACAGCGTTTTTCCTTTGAACCAGATGAGATAGGCTCACAAATTTGTTTAGATACAGCTCGAGATATGCAAAGCAGCTGATTCAAAGGAAAAACGCTTCATTATCCCTAACGGATGATCGATGAACTAATGCTGCCGGTGTGCTTTGCTTCATGAATAACTAAGCACTCAAAACCGAAGAGGTTTTTATTCAACGTAAGACACGACGTAAGACAAGAGAGAAAATTAAGTACTGACGTGGATGTCAAAAACTCGGTAACCATGGAAACGGAAAACGATTTATAATAAATAGTAGGACATTCTCCCCCACTAATTTTGTTTTTCAAGCCAAAATGGAAATTTTGAATTCAATTTGGAGGATGATAGGAGGGCAAATAGCCCCTCATAGAGAGTTATCATGAAGGTGTTGTGGCCACCCACTACCCAGTTATCTTTCTTGGCCTTGGAGTTGGTGGTTGGTTAGGGCTTATATCAGGTAGAGATTCAGCATTCCAAGTTTCTTGAACGATGGGATTCTGGTTTCAATCTTGAATCGGAGTTTGAGTTGGTGTTGGGCTTGCCTCCTCCTCTGGCGAGGTTTGTGGTGCTTCCAGCTGTACTGATTGCTGAGTTGGAGCTAGACCTCCTCTAGGCGCTAGGTGTCTTAGAGATACTGTTGCTTCCGTCCAATCTTACCGACGAATGGTGGCACACTCATAAATAGTAGGACAATAGCTACCGATATGTAGCTATGGTTTTTTGTCGGCAGGCAGGTGAGAAAATCTTTAAGATCCATGGCTGGAGCTGGATCTCATAAGATAACTGGAAGGATCCGCGTCTTCCGGTTATGTTGGATTCAAACCCTCTAAAAAAAACACCTCCTTTTCTCCCACGTTAGAACTCAGCCCGGAACCGTTTAATACATTACTTCGGGCTGAGTCCTGGGGCGTTTAATCAGTTCTGGGTGAGGGGTGGACCAGATGCTCTCTCCTCACTCTTTCTCGTTCTAAGAGTATCTTCCTAGTCAGGATGCTTTCTGAGTACTCTGCCACAGCAGCCCAGCTCCTTTCACCTTCCAGCATCCTGCTGACAACAGCCTCTGGTGTTGAACTCTGGGGAGCTACCTACAGGTCTGCCATCAGCTGGTCTGTTTCAGGCGCCCGTTTGGTGCATTTGAAGATGTGGAGCACATCATCGTCATCTTTGTTCTGACAGTGTAGACATGTTAGGGCAGATACCTTCCCAATTTTTTGTTTGTGTAGGTTTTGTTTACAAGTATCGCGTTGCATTTTTTGTGGCAAAAAAAGTGTCGCGAAAAATTCCTTGACCCCCTGTCAAAAGACATATCCATGTCAAAATGTTGTCTCTTCTGAGAACATCACACGTCCACAACGTCCGCATGCACAAAAAGCACTAGTACTAGTTAGTAACATAGGAAGGTACCAACATGAAGGTATCTCCTGTGCCGGGTAGTTGCAATACGATGTAAGGTGAGTACCGGTTTAAGATAAAGTCCTTTTTCAAGCCGATTTGAATCTAACATGTACTTTTATATTAATTTATGGGGAAATGACGTCATGTGCCAAGAACAAAAGTCGATAAATTACTCTCTTTTGGACAATAATGACATAAGTAGGTACTGTTAGGCTTTTAATAGCAAATTTATACAAAGAAGTCGAGTGGGTATGAAAGAGTTACTGGTGGTATTGTTTGTATGAGTTTCAAAGATCACTGTGAAGTTCCAAGGAACTAATATGAGCCAGTAAGAAGAACTTGTTAGGTAGAAAATACATCAATACGTAGGGAAGCACCTCCTCTGTATCCCTTTAGCAATATTGTGTAAAAAATTTAATTTTTTATTTTTCAATAACTACTTAATATTTTTTAATCAAATTGTTAAAAAATGAAGATAAATAAATATAAATATATAAATATATATATAAACCAAGATAATTATCATTGGCGTAGCATTCGCGTAGATATCAACAATATTTGTATAAATTACAATTAAGTAACGTAGAAAGACAAAATATTGATTTAGGTAATCAATTTGTGGGTTTTATCGTAAATTAGGGTTGTAAAGGGTCTGTTCGACTACATTCAATTTAAAACCATACAACAAACAAAACAAATGGCGTAATTGTAGGTTAAAATTAGAAATCTAGTCCCTGTATCCCACGACTGATTCTCAAATTCTTGGAGTGTCAAATTTTGATTTCGTACCCGCGATATTTTTTTGAAAATGTAAATAAATCAGATAGAAGGTAAGTGGAAGATTGTAATACATTTTTTATTGTGGATCTTTGGTGGGTCAGTATTTTTTTTGTAGGCAAACACCAAGTATTTTTATGTACGTATTTTTATGTAAGTATTTTTATGTACAGTTTGGATTGAGGTTGTACGACATTATTTCTAATTTTTTGTGAGTTGTATTTTTTCAAGATAAGAATTAAATAACGTTACCACATTATGTTGTTTAAATCATTTCGTTTCCTCGTTCATCTTTTTTACCGAACTGGTCGAAATTATTGGTACCTAACTATCTGAAGAAACCGTCGAGGCGCCGTCTGACAAGGAAAAGACCTCAAGAGTTCCTCGTTGGCTCAACAACAGACTGTGCGAAGTACTGCATAGAAGGTCAACGTAATGTCCTGTCAAAGACAATTGATGGATTGTACCCTCCAATCACGGTCAAATAGTGTGTATAAAACATTCATATCATATTATTTTTTTAGAGAGAGAATAAACACTTTATTGAACATTGTAGAAGTAAAAGAAACGCTGCAAATTATTACACAAAGGTTTATTATTTCAATACAAATCACTCGTCTGCAAAGAACTCGGCTTTGCCATTGTCACTGCAGGTACCATAGGTACTACTTACCTACCTACTTCATAAAATTTATCTGGAAGAAAAGAACGCTTCAAACTCAGTTCGAAGAAACAGGGAATTGAGCTTGCCTTAATTATTAGGATATTTAATTACTGGTTGCTAAATAGTTCAACTCGAAGATACGAACTACGATCGCATTTTGGTCCGCTAAAATATGAACGGAGATCGGGCCTCTTTTTCGATTCACACTCGTGTTTCTGTTTTATCGTACGTCCAACCCTTAAACTCTCGTTGGGACCGAACGATCGGTCCTACAGAGCTCTGGGTGGTCTCATTCGATTCTAGAAATTCAAAGCTATTTTAAATTGAGAGAGAAAAAACAATTTATTGAACATTGTAGAAGGAATGAAGGTGGACCAGGACTCCAGTAGTTTATGGTTATGGATACGAGGAAGCTACGTGCCAAACCCACTTGGCAGACGTTTTTATATTTTTTTCACTTAAATTGAGTAATTTTTTTTTTTTTGCAAGGAAGCAAGAAGAAGAAGAAGAAGATACAAAGATATTATTACCATAGAGAACTAGATAACAAAATTTCAACTTGAATACGGAAAAAGTTACATCGCCGGTTGTCGTAAACGTGTTTAATACGTGAGTTTCAACATCAAATTCTATTTGATTGAATTTTGTGAGAAATCCTTGAGTGATTATAACCTTGTTGGTGATTATTAGATCTGAAGAATGGAAGACTGGTCCACTCCTATTCATCTTTCGATTGCCCCGACTCCAAATCTTGATTTAATACCAGCATGGATTGTAGACAAAACCATCAGATACAGTAAGTAGTATTCTGTAGCGATATCTAAGAGCTCGGCAGATTGTAATTTCTTCATATTTCAGTTCCTGACTTTCTGGGTGTTGAGGGATTGATTTATATGGGAGATCGTATGAGGAGTGAAGGAGAAGCCTGGAATGTACCGGATCTTCTTAATATTCTAGGGATCAAAACATAAATATCTCGGTGATGAAGTCATTAGAAAACAAACATCATTTAGATAGACAATTATCGACATATCGGAAGATATACTTTGAAATTATGGTTAACTTCATACGCATGCACACGTTCTGCAACACACTGGGACATTTTATGTCTCCACTTTTTCCTGCTACCTACCTGTAAAGGAAGTTACTTCACTAATTTTACTTTTCCTACTTGTGTAGGTACTAGCTGTGATGTTCTAAATTTGTAGGTGATGGAAGGATAGACCTGTGTTCCTGTGTTACCCTCAGCCCTACAGGTCATAGGATAGTAACTCGTCGGCAAGCGTTCCCAGATCTGCCCGCCTTGCCGATGAGGGGATGAGAAGAAAAGGTTAGCAAATATTGTTCTGTCGTTCCCAGCTAGGCTGCCCTTACAGAACAATAATTGACTAGCACAAATTTTCAATTAGGTAAGTGGTTGTTCCCGGATAGGTATCCGCCCTCACCAATTAACTACTTGAAGATTTGAGATCTAAATGGAGGTTCCCTTAACTGGCCGTTGTATAAATTTTGAAGAAATTTGTGGAGGTGAAGCTTTTAAAGGGTAGATGGTTTCTTGAATAAGACAAGGTTTTTACTTTAGAGCAATAGCTTCTCAGAAGGTCCCTAACCTGACTAGGTATCTACCGCTGGCTTGAGCCAGAGAGGTTCTCCTACTCCGGAGCCTTCCCTCAACAAAAGGCTGTCCGGCGTGGGAGGTGTTAACCCTTTCCTGGAGAATTCCCGTCTAAGTGAGTGACCCAAAGAGCGCGTTTTTATTGTGAATAATTATGCAATGTAGGGTGGCTCTTTAAATATATATATAAAATAATAAATAATAATAATAAAAAATATAATAAAATAAAAAATATAATAATTGCTTATGATAATTTGCTCATAATAATTGCTCAATATAAAGCTTGCTCAATATATTGCTTATAATAATTGCTCAATATAAAGCTTTGATGGCTTGTAACAAAGCTCTTGCCGCGAATTTTGTTTACAGTTGTTTGCGCTTACCTTATTTTCGACCATTTTCTCTGCACATATTCACCAAAACCAACACACAAAACTGGCACATTTCGAATAAATATGTAATTTTCCATTTGGTGACCATGAGGTTGTTTGTTTATAACCTCAAAATCGCAACCTACCTATAACCTCACCAAGTCCAGTGGAATCGTTGTTGCTTGTTAGTGCAATACATCCATGAACAGATAGCTTTCCATGGAGGAAGTATGGATACGTTTTGACGTATGGATGCTATCCCTATTTATTTATTGTTATTTTCTGGGAAATTAATCCCCATAATTTATTTATTAATATTTATTAAATTGTTGCATATATTTATGTATTTATCTGTGCAACAGTGGTGGTTATTAGGGACCTTTTTAATATCACCTGTTGCCAGTTTAATTTACTGGAAATCCAGCTACATTTTCTTGGAAGCCATCTTAACCTTCTATCCGTACCCCCTTTCTACCACTGATTAGCGTACCGCCGGTATGGGATACCGCCATTCAAGGATACGCCTCACATTCGATCACTATTGATACATTTTGAAAATGTAAGTAGTTTTAAGTACCAATTTTTCATAATATATCAATTAATTCCGACTTTGAGAAATGTTTTCACCAGAATACCTCCCTGTACGTACAATTGGTAGGTAAGTTTCCATAAATTGGATGAAAACTAGATCAGTTCATATTAAACTTTATTGACACAAAAAACAACAGTCTTATCTTGATTGCTACAGTCCCATTGGTATGGCAAAAACCTCTTCATCAAAACAGTCTCATTCTAACGTTTACAGTCTCATTGACAGTGGCTGAATTGCACGTTTCTCGTACGGGGAGGGCTGAGGGACCGCGCTCAATCTGTAGATACACCCGTACATAGGTCACTAGAAAACAGCAGACAGGTAGAAATAAACAAATGACACTCACGTGACCTTTCTCGTCGAATGTTAGGAGGGTAATAAGGGGTAAGAGATCATTGCTCTTTCTTATGAAGTGTACATTGATGTTTGAAGGGAGGGGTGCGGTATCCAACACCGCGGTACGGATAGAAGGTTAATCACTTCCCTTCTGTTAGCCCATGTGCAATCATCTATAAAACCAGCCTTTTCTTTCTAACTTATTATCTTAAAATATCCAGTGATATATTAGCCATCAGTGAAAGTTTCCTAATGGATTTTGTTGAGTGAGCTCTCCTGCAGCTTCTGAAGCTCTGTTCAGAACCATAGCTTCAGTTTTTCCCCAATTCCCAACTTGCACCTGGGATTTGAGGTTGGACTTGGAGGACTGGACAACTGGACATTCCCTCACTACCTGGGATCATCATCCTGCCTTGCTTTGGAGTGCTGGTAAAACTTGGCTGCTGCTCCTCACTTTGGTGGCTGATTCCTGAAGGACTGGACTCAGGATAACCCTCTCCTGGATACCACTGCACCACTGGACTCAGGATCACCCTCTCCTGGATACCACAAGGAAAAGGACATCTACCTTTGTCAGTTAAGACTAGCATAGCCCAATATTCCATATTCAATATCTAACAAATTTTTTCTAGTCTTAAGTGGCCACTTTAGGTTTTTCACAAGTTGGGATAGGTACCTACCAAAGATTTGAACACTCTGAGCCATTGATCTTCTCTCAATAAACTGAGTATTGTTGATGCTTCATCAATTTAGTTGTTTTCAATCAAAACTACCTGACACCTTATTTTTCATCATTGTGAGTAGGTACTTCTATCATCATCTATCATAGTATATCAATCTCATCTATCAATTCAATATCATCATCTTATCTATCTTAGCATCATTTATCTTCATCATCAAATCTATCATTCATCAATTTAGCTACCTACCACTGCTCTACCACATCTTATCTTTCCTCCCTTCTGGAGGTGGTCCTTCGAGCTATCTTTGGCGATAGTATAGGTACTTGTAGTACTCCAAGCTACCAGTCTATACATTACCAATCATTTGTTGGTCCTGTCGGAGCCGGATACCATACCAACTAGGTAGTCTGCCATATCATTGACTTTATCTTTACCGTGCTATTAGCACCAGCTTTACAAGGTGTCAGTATCATACCTTTACCTATATCACCATATCATTCAATGTGCTCTTAGGATAGAGTGATTCATAATTGTACCTGTATTATCATTGTACCTGATCAGTTATCGTTATTGTCTATATATACCGTTATATATCTTGCTCTCTTATACAGCAACTTTCTATCAACTGTTTTTGTTACTTGTGCCAGTTCTTACTTGTTTTTTTTTGTGTGTGTGTGTGTTTGGATAATAGCTTTCTATTCAAATCAAATCATTTCATCAATAGTTTGCATCACATAAAACATCATCACAGATAACATAATATTCAACATGTCTACTAGCAATCCTGGTAATGTCGACACTGCATCCAGGACAATTTCGAGGATCAAGAGGAAGTATACTGCCTTAGGCGAAGATATCCTAGCAATCAAGAACAAAGGCGCATCTGCAATCAATAGCGAAGGGGATCAAACCATATTCTTGGGTATGTGTGAAGTCCTCAATAGTCGTTTTGAAGCCTTCATGGAACTATTTGATGAAGCCATCGAGTATAGTGAAAGTTACTCGTTAGATCCTTCATTTCCCTCTGCTGCTGACAAACTCTATCTAGCAACTGTTAAGTCCTTGTACTATGAGGCACTTGGGTACAAAGAGATCCTCCAACGCAAACATAAGTTATCTCTTGAGCAGAGTATGGCAGCTTTATCCATTAGCGGCACTTCTCGAACCTCAACCCAGCAGTCTAGCGTAATGCAGCAGAAGCTCTTCTTACCAAAGATTAAAATCAAACCATTTACTGGTGAATTATCTGAATGGCCTGCATTCAAACAATTGTTTTGTGCCTTGATTAAGGATGAAGGTTCTTGTCCAATGCCGAGCGTTTCCACTTTCTAGTGTCTTATCTGGAAGGGGCGGCGCATGATACCATAAAACATATCCCCATCATAGATACTAATTTTGATCAGGCCTGGGAAGCACTTACCAAGGTATATGATGATGAAAGGAAACTTGCCTGTTCATACCTGGAAAAGTTTTTGTCGTTTAAGCCCATATCTGGGAAACCTACTGCTGAATCTCTGCAGCAATACCTTTCTAGTGTTAGTGAAAGTATAACCTCACTAAAGAACCTGAACATACCTGATTTTTCTGACTATCTTCTCTGTGAGTTAGCACTTAGGAGTTTGGATCCTATCACCCGAGAGGATTTTGAGACATCAAATGTTGGTACTACATATCCTACCTTTACTGCACTTCGTGTCTTCATCCAGAATAGGTGTCAAGTTCTGAGAATAACTGCTGGTCCTGCTTCACTTAAGACTGAGCAGCAGCTGTCCAACAGACACTTAGCGAAGCCAAAGACACCAAACAGTTTCATGCCTAAGGGTAAAAATAGTCGTCATGTCTTACTCACCCAGTCAGGTTCTCCCACTAGTCAGAATAATAGCTCGTCTAATCGTCAATCCTCATCATTGCCTCCCATGTCCTGCTTTATTTGTAAAGGGGCACACATCATTCGAGCCTGCGAACGCTTCACCAGGGCTGCACCACATCAGCGTCTGGATATGTTGAAAACTTATCCAGGTTGCAAAAACTGTTTTCATCCTCGGCATAGAACCAAAGAATGCCAATCCAAATATCGATGTCGTCATTGCGATGGTCTTCACAATTCTAGTCTTCATCTATCATCTAGTCACGAATCATCAGGTTCTGTTAACCAGTCCAATCATCCGACTGCTAGCAGCTCTAATGTATCGCCATCATCTTCTGCCTTCACAGGGTCCAGCACCTCTTCTAAAAAACATGGAGTTCTGTTGGGTACTGTGGTCGCTTCTATCAAGGATGCTCAGGGTAACCTCAAGCGTTATCGAGGTATCTTGGACATTGGTTCTCAGTTCTCGTTTGTCACCGAACAGTGTGCTCGAGATTTGGGAAAGTCTACTCGACCTTTCCATGGTGGTATCACCGGAGTCAATGATTCCTCCTTACATCAAATATCAGGCAAGATCAGCCTTACCTTTTTATCTAACTCATCAACTTTATCTCTTGAGACGGATGCCATTGTTGTACCATCGATCACACCTCCTCTACCTCAGGTGGCATTGCGATCATCTATCTGGAAAGATTATTTATCATATAATCTTAGCGACCCGAACTTTATCACACCAGGCCCTGTATCAGTTCTTGATTGGAGCTGATTTGTTTTCTGAAGTGGTGACAGGGGCTCCTATCGTAATCCATCATGATGGACCCCGTCTCATCGACACTATCTTCGGCTATGCTGTTGTTGGAAAATATCGGGACAACTCTTCCCGTGAGTCTAACAGATCTCTATCCTTGTTATCCTGTGATGCTACCTCGACTCTCATTGAGAAGTTTTGGGAGATTGAGGAGCCAGTCTGTCAATCGTACACTCTCTCCCGAGGATGAGCAGTGTGAAAATCATTTTGTATCCACACATCGCCGAACTGAAGACGGTAGATATATCGTGGCCTTACCTTTCAAAAATCCAAACCCCAGCATCGTTCCATATACGAGTAAAGCTCTATCTCGCCTTGTACTCTCTTGAAAACAAGCTCTCAAAGGACCCTAACCTCAAGAAAGATTACTATGATTTCATGTCAGAGTATCAATCTCTTGGGCACATGTCTGTCGCAACATGTGAGCCAGCATATGTAATACCACACCATCCTGTGTATAAACTCGATGCAGAGGGTAATGGGAAACTCAGGGTCGTCTTTGATGCGAGTTTCAAGTCTGCAACTGGATCACTCAATGATCATTTATTGACTGGGCCTAAGCTCCAGGCTGATATTGGCGATATAGTACTTAATTTTCGGAGATTTACTTATGTGCTAACTTGCGACATTGTAAAAATGTTTCGCCAAATTCTTATAGAACCTGCTGATCAGCGCTTCCAGCAAATTGCATGGCGGAGTGATCCTCGTGAACCAGTAACCTTCTATCAGCTGGAAACAGTAACATACGGCTTACGACCATCTCCTTTTTTGGCGCAGCGTGTATTGAAGCAGCTAGTCCTCGATGAGGGAGCCATGTATCCTGAGGCAGCTTCTGCAATTCTTCACCATACTTATGTGGATGACATTGCCACTGGTTGTGACAGTCACGAAAATCTCAGTCTCCTCAAGGATCAATTAACCACGCTTTTAGGAAAAGGGGGTTTCCAGTTGAGCAAATGGAATACTAATTATCCACCTTTATTCCAGGATCTTGCTTCCCCTTCCAATTCCGTTCAGTTGGGACCTGAGGAGATTTCCACAAAGTTGTTGGGCATGGAATGGAACCCAGTGTTGGATACCTTATCATATAATGTTAGTCAGCCTCAACTTGGATTCACCAAACGGATAATTTTGTCGAACATTGCACGTTTGTTCGACCCGCTTGGATATTTAACTCCTGTAATTTTCTTTGCCAAGACCATTATGCAGGAAACCTGGAAGATGGATATTGGATGGGATGATCCAGTTCCTAAAACCATTGAATCCATGTGGCAAGCCTTTATCAATGAACTTACCACCTTAGGTAGAATTCATATACCTCGTCTTCTTCCAAAAACGTCGTCTTCTTATCAGCTTATCTGTTTCTCTGACGCATCAGAGAAGGGCTATTGTGCGGCAATATATCTTCGATCAACTCATCAATCATCAGCTACCTTAACATTGCTCAAAGCCAAGTCTCGCTTAGCTCCTCTCAAGTCCTTAACCATACCTAGGCTTGAGTTGTGTGGAGCTGTTCTGTTGTCACAGCTCATCAGCTCACTGCAATCTCTTTTAGAAAACCTTACCATCTCACAAACCTTTTGCTTCACGGATTCCACTGTGGTACTTGCATGGTTGAGGACAGCTCCTCATTTGCTGCAAACTTTTGTAGCAAATCGAGTACAGCAAGTGCTACAGAGCACTGATATCTCCTGTTGGCATCACATCAGAGGAGCAGACAACCCTGCAGATGTAGGTTCCAGAGGAATCCTTCCATCTTCTCTTGAGGAGCATCCTCTATGGTGGACAGGACCTCAGTGGTGCACTCGTCCCATTGATGAGTGGCCACTATCGAATAACATCCATGTTGAGGATCTTCCAGAGTTGAAGAAGCTTCCTCAGGTATCTTTAGCTACCCTTGATAGCTCTACCAACTTTATTAGATTTACCGAACGATTTTCATCCTTTCCTCGAATGATTCGAGTCCTGGCATACATCATGCGATTTATCCATAATTGCAAAATACCAAAGAGAAAGCGTTGTAAACGCCGTAAAGGGCAAGCTGTAACCTCGGAGGAGTTCAATAATGCAAAGATCCACTGTTTCAAACTTGTACAGCGGCATTACTATCCAGAACCTTTCAGGAGTCTCGACTTCAATGAGCTGCCTCTGGAATTGCGTCGCCTTGCTGTGTTCATTGATCATACTGGAGTGCTTAGAGTTGGTGGACGTTTGTCCAAAGCTCCCGTACCAGTTGATCATAAATATCCTGTTCTCTTGCCAGTCAGATCTCATGTTACCACACTCATCGTTAGGTATTTCCACAATACCAATCATCATGCAGGTCCATCAGCCATACTTGCTTCTCTCAGACAGCAATTCTGGTTACCTCGTGCAAGAGCTCTTATCAAGCAGCAAAAATTGAGATGCGTAACGTGTGTGCGATTCTCTAAATCTGCAACAATGCCTTTCATGGGTGATCTGCCGAGTGCCAGATTTAGTTCTGCCAGGCCCTTTGCTAACACCGGCATAGATTTTGCTGGGCCGTTTCTCTGTCGGACATCAGTTCGTCGAAATGCTCCTTCTGTGAAGTCTTACCTGTGTGTCTTCATCTGTCTATCGACCAGGGCTGTGCATTTGGAGCTGGCAACAGGATTATCTGTTGAGGCATTCCTGGATGCCTTTGACAGGTTTGTCGCCCGCAGAAGCCTGCCATCACAAATCTACTCTGATTGCGGAACCAATTTCATTGGTGCTGCCAGCTACCTCAAAAACCTTTTTGAATGGTATAATAGGGAAGATACCCAGTCAGCCATCACTCATCATACTGCTCATCTTTCTGTGAAGTGGAACTTCAATCCTCCATCTGGTCCACACTTTGGTGGCAGCTGGGAATCAGCTGTTAAATCTGCAAAAACGCTACTATACAAGATCTTCGGGAACCATTCATATCTTCAGGATGAGTTGTCTACGATGTTCATCAAGGTTGAGGGATTATTGAACTCCCGACCACTCCTTCCCTTATCAGATAGTCCGGAGGACGTCGAAGCCTTAACTCCTGGACACTTTTTGGTGGGACAACCCTTAAATGCACTCCCAGAACCGGACTTTACTGAGGTGCCCTACAATCGCCTGAACCGTTGGCAGATTCTTCGTGAACGAGTTCAACACTTCTGGGATCGTTGGCGTTCGGAATATCTTAGCTCATTGCAGGTACGCCAGAAGTGGTACAACAAGCATCGTGACTTCAACGTCGGTGATGTGGTCCTTGTCTGGGATAGTCCGTGCTTCTCCTTCAAGCTGGCCAATGGGACGTGTTACAGCTGTGCATCCAGGTGCTGATGGAACAGTCAGGGTTGTGACCATTCGCACATCTCGTGGGTCTTTCAAACGCCCAGCAGTGAAGTTGATACCATTACCTGTGACTGATGAATCGGATGCATAGTATTGAATCTTGTACAATAATTTATTTTTCATTTCAATTCACGTTTTTTCAGCATTGATACAGTCGAAAATAGGGGGGGGTATGTTTGCGCTTACCTTATTTTCGACCATTTTCTCTGCACATATTCACAAGAACCAACACACAAAACTGGCACATTTCGAATAAATATGTAATTTTCCATTTGGTGACCATGAGGTTGTTTGTTTATAACCTCAAAATCGCAACCTACCTATAACCTCACCAAGTCTAGTGGAATTGTTGTTGCTTGTTAGTGCAATACATCCATGAACAGATAGTTTTCCATGGAGGAAGTATGGATACGCTTTGACGTATGGATGCTATCCCTATTTATTTATTGTTATTTCTGGGAAATTAATCCCCATAATTTATTTATTAATATTTATTAAATTGTTACATATATTTATGTATTTTCTGTGCAACAGTGGTGGTTATTAGGGACTTTTTAATATCACCTGTTGCCAGTTTAATTTACTGGAAATCCAGCTACATTTTCTTGGAAGCCATCTTAATCACTTCCCTTCTGTGAGCCCATGTGCTAGCATCTATAAAACCAGCCTTTTCTTTCTAACTTATTATCTTAAAATATCCAGTGATATATTAGCCATCAGTGAAAGTTTCCTAGTGGATTTTGTTGAGTGAGCTCTCCTGCATCTTCTGAAGCTCTGTTCAGAACCATAGCTTCAGTTTTTCCCCAATTCCCAACTTGCACCTGGGATTTGAGGTTGGACTTGGAGGACTGGACAACTGGACATTCCCTCAATACCTGGGATCATCATCCTGCCTTGCTTTGGAGTGCTGGTAAAGCTTGGCTGCTGCTCCTCACTTTGGTGGCTGATTCCTGAAGGACTGGACTCAGGATAACCCTCTCCTGGATACCACTGCACCACTGGACTCAGGATCACCCTCTCCTGGATACCACTGCACCACAGGAAAAGGACATCTACCTTTGTCAGTTAAGACTAGCATAGTCCAATATTCCATATTCAATATCTAACAAATTTCTTCTAGTCTTAAGTGGCCACTTTAGGGTTTTTCACAAGTTGGGATAGGTACCTACCAAAGATTTGAACACTCTGAGCCATTGATCTTCTCTCAATAAACTGAGTATTGTTGATGCTTCATCAATTTAGTTGTTTTCAATCAAAACTACCTGACACCTTATTTTTCATCATTGTGAGTAGGTACTTCTATCATCATCTATCATAGTATATCAATCTCATCTATCAATTCAATATCATCATCTTATCTATCTTAGCATCATTAATCTTCATCATCAAATCTATCATTCATCAATTTAGCTACCTACCACTGCTCTACCACATCTTATCTTTCCTCCCTTCTGGAGGTGGTCCTTCGAGCTATCTTTGGCGATAGTATAGGTACTTGTAGTACTCCAAGCTACCAGTCTATACATTATCAATCATTTGTTGGTCCTGTCGGAGCCGGATACCATACCAGCTAGGTAGTCTGCCATATCATTGACTTTATCTTTACCGTGCTATTAGCACCAGCTTTACAAGGTGTCAGTATCATACCTTTACCTATATCACCATATCATTCAATGTGCTCTTAGGATAGAGTGATTCATAATAGTACCTGTATTATCATTGTACCTGATCAGTTATCGTTATTGTCTATATATACCGTTATATATCTTGCTCTCTTATACAGCAACTTTCTATCAACTGTTTTTGTTACTTGTGCCAGTTCTTACTTGTTTTTTTTTTGTGTGTGTGTGTTTGGATAATAGCTTTCTATTCAAATCAAATCATTTCATCAATAGTTTGCATCACATAAAACATCATCACAGATAACATCATATTCAACATGTCTACTAGCAATCCTGGTAATGTCGACACTGCATCCAGGACAATTTCGAGGATCAAGAGGAAGTATACTGCCTTAGGCGAAGATATCCTAGCAATCAAGAACAAAGGCGCATCTGCAATCAATAGCGAAGGTGATCAAACCATATTCTTGGGTATGTGTGAAGTCCTCAATAGTCGTTTTGAAGCCTTCATGGAACTATTTGATGAAGCCATCGAGTATAGTGAAAGTTACTCGTTAGATCCTTCATTTCCCTCTGCTGCTGACAAACTCTATCTAGCAACTGTTAAGTCCTTGTACTATGAGGCACTTGGGTACAAAGAGATCCTCCAACGCAAACATAAGTTATCTCTTGAGCAGAGTATGGCAGCTTTATCCATTAGCGGCACTTCTCGAACCTCAACCCAGCAGTCTAGCGTAATGCAGCAGAAGCTCTTCTTACCAAAGATTAAAATCAAACCATTTACTGGTGAATTATCTGAATGGCCTGCATTCAAACAATTGTTTTGTGCCTTGATTAAGGATGAAGGTTCTTTGTCCAATGCCGAGCGTTTCCACTTTCTAGTGTCTTATCTGGAAGGGGCGGCGCATGATACCATAAAACATATCCCCATCATAGATACTAATTTTGATCAGGCCTGGGAAGCACTTACCAAGGTATATGATGATGAAAGGAAACTTGCCTGTTCATACCTGGAAAAGTTTTTGTCGTTTAAGCCCATATCTGGGAAACCTACTGCTGAATCTCTGCAGCAATACCTTTCTAGTGTTAGTGAAAGTATAACCTCACTAAAGAACCTGAACATACCTGATTTTTCTGACTATCTTCTTTGTGAGTTAGCACTTAGGAGTTTGGATCCTATCACCCGAGAGGATTTTGAGACATCAAATGTTGGTACTACTTATCCTACCTTTACTGCACTTCGTGTCTTCATCCAGAATAGGTGTCAAGTTCTGAGAATAACTGCTGGTCCTGCTTCACTTAAGACTGAGCAGCAGCTGTCCAACAGACACTTAGCGAAGCCAAAGACACCCAACAGTTTCATGCCTAAGGGTAAAAATAGTAGTCATGTCTTACTCACCCAGTCAGGTTCTCCCACTAGTCAGAATAATAGCTCTTCTAATCGTCAATCCTCATCATTGCCTCCCATGTCCTGCTTTATTTGTAAAGGGGCACATATCATTCGAGCCTGCGAACGCTTCACCAAGGCTACACCACATCAGCGTCTGGATATGTTGAAAACTTATCCAGGTTGCAAAAACTGTTTTCATCCTCGGCATAGAACCAAAGAATGCCAATCCAAATATCGATGTCGTCATTGCGATGGTCTTCACAATTCTAGTCTTCATCTATCATCTAGTCACCAATCATCAGGTTCTGTTAACCAGTCCAATCATCCGACTGCTAGCAGCTCTAATGTATCGCCATCATCTTCTGCCTTCACAGGGTCCAGCACATCTTCTAAAAACCATGGAGTTTTGTTGGGTACTGTGGTCGCTTCTATCAAGGATGCTCAGGGTAACCTCAAGCGTTATCGAGGTATCTTGGACATTGGTTCTCAGTTCTCGTTTGTCACCGAACAGTGTGCTCGAGATTTGGGAAAGTCTACTCGACCTTTCCATGGTGGTATCACCGGAGTCAATGATTCCTCCTTACATCAAATATCAGGCAAGATCAGCCTTACCTTTTTATCTAACTCATCAACTTTATCTCTTGAGACGGATGCCATCGTTGTACCATCGATCACACCTCCTCTACCTCAGGTGGCATTGCGATCATCTATCTGGAAAGATTATTTATCATATAATCTTAGCGACCCGAACTTTATCACACCAGGCCCTGTGTCATTCTTGATTGGGGCTGATTTGTTTTCTGAAGTGGTGACAGGGGCTCCTATCGTAATCCATCATGATGGACCCCGTCTCATCGACACTATCTTCGGCTATGCTGTTGTTGGAAAATATCGGGACAACTCTTCCCGTGAGTCTAACAGATCTCTATCCTTGTTATCCTGTGATGCTACCTCGACTCTCATTGAGAAGTTTTGGGAGATTGAGGAGCCGTCTGTCAATCGTACACTCTCTCCCGAGGATGAGCAGTGTGAAAATCATTTTGTATCCACACATCGCCGAACTGAAGACGGTAGATATATCGTGGCCTTACCTTTCAAAAATCCAAACCCCAGCATCGTTCCATATACGAGTAAAGCTCTATCTCGCTTGTACTCTCTTGAAAACAAGCTCTCAAAGGACCCTAACCTCAAGAAAGATTACCTAGATTTCATGTCAGAGTATCAATCTCTTGGGCACATGTCTGTCGCAACATGTGAGCCAGCATATGTAATACCACACCATCCCGTGTATAAACTAGATGCAGAGGGTAATGGGAAACTCAGGGTCGTCTTTGATGCGAGTTTCAAGTCTGCAACTGGATCACTCAATGATCATTTATTGACTGGGCCTAAGCTCCAGGCTGATATTGGCGATATTGTACTCAATTTTCGGAGATTTACTTATGTGCTAACTTGCGACATTGTAAAAATGTTTCGCCAAATTCTTATAGAACCTGCTGATCAGCGCTTCCAGCAAATTGCATGGCGGAGTGATCCTCGTGAACCAGTAACCTTCTATCAGCTGGAAACAGTAACATACGGCTTACGACCATCTCCTTTTTTGGCGCAGCGTGTATTGAAGCAGCTAGTCCTCGATGAGGGAGCCATGTATCCTGAGGCAGCTTCTGCAATTCTTCACCATACTTATGTGGATGACATTGCCACTGGTTGTGACAGTCACGAAAATCTCAGTCTCCTCAAGGATCAATTAACCACGCTTTTAGGAAAAGGGGGTTTCCAGTTGAGCAAATGGAATACTAATTATCCACCTTTATTCCAGGATCTTGCTTCCCCTTCCAATTCCGTTCAGTTGGGACCTGAGGAGATTTCCACAAAGTTGTTGGGCATGGAATGGAACCCAGTGTTGGATACCTTATCATATAATGTTAGTCAGCCTCAACTTGGATTCACCAAACGGATAATTTTGTCGAACATTGCACGTTTGTTCGACCCGCTTGGATATTTAACTCCTGTAATTTTCTTTGCCAAGACCATTATGCAGGAAACCTGGAAAATGGATATTGGATGGGATGATCCAGTTCCTAAAACCATTGACTCCATGTGGCAAGCCTTTATCAATGAACTTACCACCTTAGGTAGAATTCATATACCTCGTCTTCTTCCAAAAACGTCGTCTTCTTATCAGCTTATCTGTTTCTCTGACGCATCAGAGAAGGGCTATTGTGCGGCAATATATCTTCGATCAACTCATCAATCATCAGCTACCTTAACATTGCTCAAAGCCAAGTCTCGCTTAGCTCCTCTCAAGTCCTTAACCATACCTAGGCTTGAGTTGTGTGGAGCTGTTCTGTTGTCACAGCTCATCAGCTCACTGCAATCTCTTTTGGAAAACCTTACCATCTCACAAACCTTTTGCTTCACAGATTCCACTGTGGTACTTGCATGGTTGAGGACAGCTCCTCATTTGCTGCAAACTTTTGTAGCAAATCGAGTACAGCAAGTGCTACAGAGCACTGATATCTCCTGTTGGCATCACATCAGAGGAGCAGACAACCCTGCAGATGTAGGTTCCAGAGGAATCCTTCCATCTTCTCTTGAGGAGCATCCTCTATGGTGGACAGGACCTCAGTGGTGCACTCGACCCATTGATGAGTGGCCACTATCGAATGACATCCATGTTGAGGATCTTCCAGAGTTGAGGAAGCTTCCTCAGGTATCTTTAGCTACCCTTGATAGCTCTACCAACTTTATCAGATTTACCGAACGATTTTCGTCCTTTCCTCGAATGATTCGAGTCCTGGCATACATCATGCGATTTATCCATAATTGCAAAATACCAAAGAGAAAGCGTTGTAAACGCCGTAAAGGGCAAGCTGTAACCTCGGAGGAGTTCAATAATGCAAAGATCCACTGTTTCAAACTTGTACAGCGGCATTACTATCCAGAACCTTTCAGGAGTCTCGACTTCAATGAGCTGCCTCTGGAATTACGTCGCCTTGCTGTGTTCATTGATCATACTGGAGTGCTTAGAGTTGGTGGACGTTTGTCCAAAGCTCCCGTACCAGTTGATCATAAATATCCTGTTCTCTTGCCAGTCAGATCTCATGTTACCACACTCATCGTTAGGTATTTCCACAATACCAATCATCATGCAGGTCCATCAGCCATACTTGCTTCTCTCAGACAGCAATTCTGGTTACCTCGTGCAAGAGCTCTTATCAAGCAGCAAAAATTGAAATGCGTAACGTGTGTGCGATTCTCTAAATCTGCAACAATGCCTTTCATGGGTGATCTGCCGAGTGCCAGATTTAGTTCTGCCAGGCCCTTTGCTAACACCGGCATAGATTTTGCTGGGCCGTTTCTCTGTCGGACATCAGTTCGTCGAAATGCTCCTTCTGTGAAGTCTTACCTGTGTGTCTTCATCTGTCTATCGACCAGGGCTGTGCATTTGGAGCTGGCAACAGGATTATCTGTTGAGGCATTCCTGGATGCCTTTGACAGGTTTGTCGCCCGCAGAAGCCTGCCATCACAAATCTACTCTGATTGCGGAACCAATTTCATTGGTGCTGCCAGCTACCTCAAAAACCTTTTTGAATGGTATAATAGGGAAGATACCCAGTCAGCCATCACTCATCATACTGCTCATCTTTCTGTGAAGTGGAACTTCAATCCTCCATCTGGTCCACACTTTGGTGGCAGCTGGGAATCAGCTGTTAAATCTGCAAAAACGCTACTATACAAGATCTTCGGGAACCATTCATATCTTCAGGATGAGTTGTCTACGATGTTCATCAAGGTTGAGGGATTATTGAACTCCCGACCACTCCTTCCCTTATCAGATAGTCCGGAGGACGTCGAAGCCTTAACTCCTGGACACTTTTTGGTGGGACAACCCTTAAATGCACTCCCAGAACCGGACTTTACTGAGGTGCCCTACAATCGCCTGAACCGTTGGCAGATTCTTCGTGAACGAGTTCAACACTTCTGGGATCTTTGGCGTTCGGAATATCTTAGCTCATTGCAGGTACGCCAGAAGTGGTACAACAAGCATCGTAACTTCAACGTCGGTGATGTGGTCCTTGTCTGGGATAGTCGTGCTTCTCCTTCAAGCTGGCCAATGGGACGTGTTACCGCTGTGCATCCAGGTGCTGATGGAACAGTCAGGGTTGTGACCATTCGCACATCTCGTGGGTCTTTCAAACGCCCAGCAGTAAAGTTGATACCATTACCTGTGACTGATGAATCGGATGCTTAGTATTGAATCTTGTACAATAATTTATTTTTCATTTCAATTCACGTTTTTTCAGCATTGATACAGTCGAAAATAGGGGGGGGTATGTTTGCGCTTACCTTATTTTCGACCATTTTCTCTGCACATATTCACCAAAACCAACACACAAAACTGGCACATTTCGAATAAATATGTAATTTTCCATTTGGTGACCATGAGGTTGTTTGTTTATAACCTCAAAATCGCAACCTACCTATAACCTCACCAAGTCCAGTGGAATCGTTGTTGCTTGTTAGTGCAATACATCCATGAACAGATAGCTTTCCATGGAGGAAGTATGGATACGTTTTGACGTATGGATGCTATCCCTATTTATTTATTGTTATTTTCTGGGAAATTAATCCCCATAATTTATTTATTAATATTTATTAAATTGTTGCATATATTTATGTATTTATCTGTGCAACAGTGGTGGTTATTAGGGACCTTTTTAATATCACCTGTTGCCAGTTTAATTTACTGGAAATCCAGCTACATTTTCTTGGAAGCCATCTTAATCACTTCCCTTCTGTTAGCCCATGTGCAATCATCTATAAAACCAGCCTTTTCTTTCTAACTTATTATCTTAAAATATCCAGTGATATATTAGCCATCAGTGAAAGTTTCCTAATGGATTTTGTTGAGTGAGCTCTCCTGCAGCTTCTGAAGCTCTGTTCAGAACCATAGCTTCAGTTTTTTCCCCAATTCCCAACTTGCACCTGGGATTTGAGGTTGGACTTGGAGGACTGGACAACTGGACATTCCCTCACTACCTGGGATCATCATCCTGCCTTGCTTTGGAGTGCTGGTAAAACTTGGCTGCTGCTCCTCACTTTGGTGGCTGATTCCTGAAGGACTGGACTCAGGATAACCCTCTCCTGGATACCACTGCACCACTGGACTCAGGATCACCCTCTCCTGGATACCACAAGGAAAAGGACATCTACCTTTGTCAGTTAAGACTAGCATAGCCCAATATTCCATATTCAATATCTAACAAATTTTTTCTAGTCTTAAGTGGCCACTTTAGGTTTTTCACAAGTTGGGATAGGTACCTACCAAAGATTTGAACACTCTGAGCCATTGATCTTCTCTCAATAAACTGAGTATTGTTGATGCTTCATCAATTTAGTTGTTTTCAATCAAAACTACCTGACACCTTATTTTTCATCATTGTGAGTAGGTACTTCTATCATCATCTATCATAGTATATCAATCTCATCTATCAATTCAATATCATCATCTTATCTATCTTAGCATCATTTATCTTCATCATCAAATCTATCATTCATCAATTTAGCTACCTACCACTGCTCTACCACATCTTATCTTTCCTCCCTTCTGGAGGTGGTCCTTCGAGCTATCTTTGGCGATAGTATAGGTACTTGTAGTACTCCAAGCTACCAGTCTATACATTATCATTCAACAGTTCTTTTAACTCAGGGGTATATCTCAGTTTCTTTCATAATTACCTACAGCGGTTTTGACAGTATATAATTGATGCATAAATTTAGGGCTTTCCAAAGATTTTTCTACGAACACGAATCACGAAGATAAAGTTACGTAGCAACGACTTGGTTGTAAGTAAAAATCATCAGAAACTTTTCTTAACGCTTTTGCTTCCGAGTCTATCAAGGTAGCGGAAGCTTTCCGCTTTTCAAGTTCGAAAAAAAAGTCCTCCAAAATCAAAATTTCCACTCGCGTTTTACGTTTCAGACCTTCCTGGACAATATTTTGGTTCCGTGTCTGTCATGAATTCCTTGCCACAGCCATAACGTCTGCAATTCTCATCCGAATTTGGTGAAATTTTCGGGATATTGCGGTTTGGCGTGAAGATGGTCCCCTATGAAAATCATCGCCCCCAGACTGATACGTCCATAACTTCCACATTTTCCAACAATATTCAGAGATTGTGCCGGTTGACGTGTAAAGTCCCCTATGAGGGTAGTGGAAGGTACTTAGAGATTGATGTTTTGAGATAAACTACTATGCATCGGATCATCTATACAATCGGGTTATGGATACGTGGAAGCTATCTGCCACACCCACTTGGCATTTTCGTTTATGTGCCAAAGTAAAGACATAAAATGCTAATACTTAATACATTACATTCATGCCGTAAAATCTCATATTTCTGGTGTCTATACTCACTGTATAGACATTTATTATAGTACAGACATTTATAAACCATAGTAAAAATCCTCATTGACGTATTAATTTGACTGTAAGACTAATTGAAAGAAAATTCGTTCAGTCATGTACAGAAATATCAAGCGTACTGAACCGCAGAGGGAGGTCGTTTGTTACGAATTGGATCCGTACTGCTTTTCACCGAAAATCAATGGAATAAACGGAGATGTATCTTATGGGACGCTAGGGCTACCTCAAATAGTGAGTTTGGTACTTCCCAGTAGTTGGGTGTGAAGTTAAAAATACATTTCGCTTCCGAGTCTACCAAGGTAGTGGAAGCATGTTTTCACTTTTTAAGGTTAAAAAACGCTTTAAATTATCACACAAAAGTTGATTATTTTTCTGTAAAGATCACTCGCCAGCAAAGAACACAGCTTTGCAATTGTCGCCATCTACCAACTAAGTTTTCGCTTTATAATCGAGTTTATTTAGATGAAATAAAAGCTTCACACTCTTAGCTCACCCTTAGGAGACATAAATCATCCTTAAGGGTCTAATTAGGTATTTTACAGATCTTCTAATGGAAGCATTAGAAGACAATAGTTTATATATTCTTGGGTAGGACTATCCTTTTTTCAAATAAATTGAGGGTGAGACAAATGAAGTCCTGTGTTCTTTGTAACAGCTTTTACAAACTTTATAGAAACTTTTACTATAAGAAACTTATAGTAAACTTTATAGAAAAGCTTGAAGTTCTAGAAGCTTTTAATAAAAGCTGTTACAGAGAACACAGGACTTCATTCAATGAAAGACAAATTTTGTCTCACCCTCAATTTACTTGACAATAGTTTAGTCATAATTTATGCGGTCAAGTATTCCAGCAATAGGATAAAGGTATTAAGAACCCTCGCTGTCCTCACTAGGGATGTATTCGCTAAGTCAAGTTGTAGGCACCAAGCAAAATCGGATACCTACTGAAACCAAGCCTTCATTATCATCAGACGTCAAATGGATAGTAGGCAATGATAATGACTGAAAAATCCTTAGTATTCCAGTCGATGCTGATGCAAAACGTTCACAATACATAAAAACGTGTAGGTAATATGTTTGTTAACTTGTTTAAATAAAAAACTTACCACTTTTGTTGAAAAACTGGACGAAAGAAGACAACGGCGGAGCCGCGTTACCGCAGACAGGACCAGCAAGACGGATTGTAGGCAACGATACTCACTGATAAAACCTCATTATTTCAGTCGATATTTTCCCAAAACTTTTATAGAGTATAACAACCGTGAAAGTAATATATTTTTTTAACTTAGGTAAAGAAAAAACTTACCACTTTTGTTGAAAAACTTGACGAAAGAAGACAACGGCGGAGCCGCGTTACCGCAGACAGGACAAGGGTTAGGCTGTGGGTTAGAGAAAACTGATCAGGCGGTGTTAATCTTTTCGCGATTTTAGCGGTTTTAGAGGGAAATAATCTAAATTCCGAGTACACCACGATACGAGGCGTAAAATTTTCTATAAGAAAGTGTTTTAACCCGAAAAAGTGAAAAAATGGGGTTAGGCTGAGTTGCATCTTAAGCGACTTCATTTAGAAATTTGATTACTGGTTGCTAAGGAAATAAATGGTTAAAAAAAAATAAATAAATAAATAAAAATAAAATAAATGGTAATAAATGGTTGCTAAGACGCAAAACTTAGTACAACTCGAAGAAACGATCAGCGATCGCATTTTGGTCAACCAAAATTTGAACGGAGATTAGGCCTCTTTTGCGATTCACACTCGTGTTTCTGATTTATCGTGAGTCCTACAGATTGTCCTACAGAGCTCCGCGTGGTCTCCAAAAATTCTGGAAATTCAGTGAAATTTTAAATTGGTGAAAAAGCGATACCTTTATTTTGAGAGTTGTCGAGCTAAGGCTCTCTTGAAAATTTCGACCCTTAATTTTCACCGCTTAGAAGTGACTGACATCAACCAAAAGCTTTGGAGCACAACTAGACCCCAAATCTCCATATACCAAATTTCATCAAAATCAGTCCGTGGGAACTAAGGAAAGTGACGCGTACGGCGGACGGACGAAAAATTTTTTTTATTCGATTTTCGGATTCTACGTACCTTGAAACGTAAACTAGCAAAATTTGAGAGGGGGTTAAAAAAATGTTTTCTTGATTGATTCCAAAGGTTTATTATTGAAAATAATTGATAAATACCTATTGTCAATAAAATTATTGCTTTTCTATCAGTTTAAGACAGTATTGAATTTTTAGAATTTGTTGAGACCACGCGGAGCTCCGTAGGACAATCCGTTCGCTTCCTACGAGTACTTACTCAAGGTTCGGACTAGATAAATCAGTAAAACGAGTTTGAATCGCAAAAGAGGCCTAATCTCCGTTCAAATTTTATCTGACTAAAATGCGATGGCTTTCGAATAGTATTCAGTTTTGCTTTCTGAGCAACCAGTAATCAAATTTCCCATATGAACCTCCCTATTTTTCGAATCGTGTGTGAAGCGTTTATTTCTTCCAAATAAACTTGATTGTGAAGGTAATTTTGTAGTAGTAGATAATAGGTATTTTGATGATTCCAACGGCAATCTTTCAGTTTCAATTCCCTGGGGCCATGCACTAAAACATTTCTAAGATCCTCAAAAATTTCAAATTTAGCTACAACTTTTAAATTTTTTACCCCTACAATTTAGGGAAATACTAACCCGTAACGAGGGACGAACAGCAACCGACTGAGACCCCCAATGCTCAAGTTTAAACAGAATTATATGGGAGATGAAATGGTGACGTAACACATGATTTTAATAAAACTGTATGTTTGTACAGAAAAAGAGACTGACGCTGAGTCGAGACCATAACGAAATCGGCCGTGCGTTGAACACCTTGTGCGATATGGTTCAAGATCCTGAAATAGCGACGAACGCGATGAAAATTAATATATTCGCACAGTACGTTCCTACTTCTCTCTTTCATTTGAACATGTCAAGAGTCTACGATTATTCACTAACATCCCTGAACCTTCAAGGTGCAAGTTCAATGAGGGCGGCGTTTAAATACGAATGTAAGTCAACTGCAGGAGTCAATTCTACTATGTAGAATGTAGAATAGAAGAACTATGTAGAATGTACCTACTAGGTAATTTGCAACAAAAAAATCCTGTTTGAAAATTTTGTTTAGAAATTTCGTTTCCGAGTTATTTCAATTTTAAATTGCTTCCGAGTCTGCCAAGGTAGCGGAAACTTTGTTTTCACTTTTCAAGGTTGAAAAAAAAGTTCTCCAAAATCAAAATTTCCACTCGGGTTTTACGTTTTAGACTGTTTCGTGTCTGTCTGTCTGTCATGAGTCACTTGCCATAGCCATAAGTTCGACATTTCTCATCCGATTTTATGATATTTTCAGGAATTGTGTGGATTGGCGTGTAGATGGTCCCCTATGAAAATCATGGTCCCCCGACTGACAGTAGCCACTGCACATGCGCAAACGTGTTAAGGCCATAACTTCTACACTTTCCATCTGATTTCGACGATGTTTTCAGGAATTATGCGAGTTGGGGTGGAGATGGTCCCCTATGAAAATCGGGGCCCCCAAAATGAAAGTATTTTGTGCGCATGCGCTAATGTAAAATCCTTGTAACAGCAATAACTTCTACATTTTCCAACAATATTCAGAGATGGTGCGGGTTGACGTGTTGATTGATTGTTGTGATAGTGGTAGGTACACTTAGAGATTGATGTTTTGAGATAAACTACTATGCATCGGATCATCTATACAATCGGGTTATGGTTACGAGGAAGCTATGTGCCACAGCCACTCGGCAGACGTTTTTTTGGCCTTGCGTCATTAAATCGGTCAGAACTCCTTTAATTTGCTGTGAAAATTACAATTTGAGAATAACGTTGGAAAGAGCATCAAATTTCCTATCGGATCGGCCTTGCCTTTTGGTTTATTATTTTCAATAATGAACCTTTGGAATCGACCAAGAAAAAAATTTTTTCAACACCTCCTCAAAATGGTTACGTTTCAAGGTACGTAAAATCCAAAAATCGAATAAAAATTTGACCGCCGTACGCGGAACTTTTGCCACTTAGCATTGACCGATTATGATGAAATTTGGTATGTAGGCTCCATTTGGGGTCTAGTTGTGCCCCGAAGCTTTTGGTTGATGTAGGTCACTTCTAAGGGTTCAGAAATAAATTTTGAAATTTTGAAAACGCCCTAACTCAAAAAATTTTGATATAAAGGTATTGTTTTTCCTTCAATTTAAGACTCTATAGAATTTTTTGAGACCACCCGGAGCTCTGTAGGACAAACCGTTCGCTCGCTAAGAGAATTTAAAGTTTGAACGTACGAATAAATCAGAAACACGAGTGTGAATCGCAAAAGAGGCCTAATTTCCGTTCAAATTAAAGCTGACCGAAATGCGATCGATGTTTTTCTCTATGTTGGATGGTTGGTGGCTTTGCAGACGAGTGATCTATTTAGGAAAATAAAAAATAATAAACCATTGTGTAATAATTTGCAGCGTTTCATGAGTCAAGGTTTGAAACACGAAAAAGCCTTCTGAAAAAAAATTACTTTGGGGAATCTCGAATTGTTTCAATCGAAAATTGAACTATGGGAAACAATATTAAATTTTTTCAAGATGCGAGAACGGTAAAAACTGCACCAAAATCTCAGCTTCCCAACGGTCGTCATTTGAATTTTTAAAGTAGGGCTTCTTACAATGATTTGTGTTTGAACGCGGAAAAACGTGAACTTTATCAACGAAATCGATTCGAAAAGATTCGAGGTTTCCCAAATAACGTAAAATTTTCTTTTCAGGGCTTTTTCATGTCTTAAACCTTGCCTCAAAATATAGTTAACACATCTATCGGATAAGAAATTTAATGCTCTTTCCAACGGTATTCTCAAATTTCAATTTTCACGGCAAATTAAAGGGGTTATGACCGATTTAATGACGTTCAATTCAAATTCAAAATTAAAATAACTCAAAAACGAAGTTTAAAAAAAAATCAAGGAAGATATTTTTGTTGCAAATTAGTTGTAGAATGGACTCCTGCAGTATGGAAGACCTGTTTGGCTTACACCCTGTAGAATAGATAGTGCAACTTTCCTGAGCTATTGTCTTTCTTTTTCAGTCGAGAATGTCCAAACTTGGACAGATAGCAGGCACTAAGTACAAGTCAATATACAATCCAGTGTTCACGTAGGTACACAAAGCATAAACGAGTAATTTGTCGGCATTTTTGTGCTTGAAACAAGGCAAGGGAAGACTAAGGACGTGCATATTGAAGAGGAATAAGCTATCAAAAAGGAAATCAAGTGAAGGAGTACAATATCTGAGGGTAGGGGGTAGAGATGTAGTGGTTGTATTTTTCCTCTCTCTACATCCTTTATGTTTTGATTCAGCTACCCATATGCTTTGCGAGCTCTCTCTTTTGATTGGACCACGCGAGAATTGCGAAATCGACAAATGACAGTGATTTTCACGGAGCATGCTACTTATACTTATTTCCACCTCGAGGTTGAGTGCCTCTTCAAGGGTTACGTTTTGAATTTATCCCTCAGAAATCTGCTTTTTTATTGAAAAAAAAAAAATGATAATAATAATACCGAGAGCTTTAAAATCTCTTATGTGATTTTCTGCTTCGAGCTTTGGTAGAGAAAGGATTTCCACATGTTCTCGTTGGAAAAACTCAGGAAAGGCTTGGAAGATTCAGCAACAACTTCCACTTCACGTTGGGGAATGAGACAATTTTATAAATCGTTGGTAGATAACAGCTCAGGTTACAAGGCCTTGACACTAGGATAGTACTATCTTCGTCTACCTGTTTACTAAACCTACTGATAAATCGCCACAACTCATAGGAACCTACTCCCGTAAGTTTCGAGTCAAAATTCGAACTTGAATGGTTGTATACTACTAGCAGGACTATTTTGAGACTGACGGCTGCGGTTTTATTTCGTAGGCTTCGACGGCTGATAGCACACCCCCACTGGTATGTTCGAGAAAGAACAGTTCAAGCTCTGAAAACATTAGTTCTCCAAGCTTCAGGGAGAGAGCGAATAGTCAATGATGAAGATCTGATGGAGAACATCATATGCTGCGTCAGGGATTCAAGCCCATGTGTCAGGCGAACCACCTACGACCTCGTACACCGGCTTTCTACAAATTACTTTGGTAAAGTGCATAATCCGTGAAGATTCCTCATACCAAATAAGAACAATATTGTGATATTATTGGGCAATATTAACCCAAAATCAATCCGCTCCTACGTGAAGCCTCTGCGTAGAAATCCCTTCAAGCCTGAATAACTTGTCAGCTCCCAACACAACAAAATATTTCAATTCAAATGTCTTTTCCTCGACACACTTTCACTAAAAAATAGTCCAAGATCAAGATTCACGTTACTCATCAGTGAATCCCTTATCTGCTCCTATTGAAAGTCTGTTAGAAAAATTTAGAAAGACGCTTCTTGGAGCAATGCAGGGGATCCGAGCACCACTGTCTGTTCTCACTTTTGAACCACAATTGTACTGGATATGTGGGCTCTGGCTGGATGGTAGGCAACATTCTTATAATAATAAATTAACTAAATGAATTTATTAAAGTAGTAGAGTAGTAGTTAAAGTTTATTAAAGTAATAGTAAGTAAAATGCAAGTAGTAGTTTAAATTAGGTAGTTAAAATTTATTATAGTAGTAAATTTATTTAAAGTAATAAATTTATTAAAGTAGTAAATTATCAAGTAAATTCATCCAAGTAATACTTAAATTTATAAAAGTATTAAATTTATTAAAGTAGTAAATTATTAAGTAAATTCATCCAAGTAATACTTAAATTTATAAAAGTATTAAATTTATTAAAGTACTAAATTTATTAAAAAGGTGCATTTATTAAAGAGGTGAATTTATTAAAGTAGTAAACCTGTACCTGGATACTGACACTACCTGGCAAGATGCCCAGTACTACCAGAGTTTAAGTCGTATACTACCTTATTATTATTATTAAACAATTTAAAGTAAGTACAAAAGGAAAGAGGGGAATTTACCTGAACGTTTTGCTCTGAGCTTTTTCAACAGACTGAAGATCCCCATCAGCCTTTTTATTTTATTTTTTTTTTATCCTACGATGGACGCAGGCCTTAATGCCATCTCCTTCCTGGCAGCCCAGTATAAATTGCTTTTTCTTCTCCACTCGGAGTCTTCATCAATATGTCTGGTTTGAGGGATTGATGGGCAATGGTCCAAGTGCCTGGCCTCCATTGTTGCATTGGTATTGCACAGGGGGCATGCCGGTGTAGGAGCAACGCCAATTCTATGGAAATGACTCTGGAGGAAGTCATGCCCACTTGCTAACCTAAAACCCGCAACGAAGTCCCTTCTGGGGAGATTTCCAGGGATGGATTGTACCTACAATGAGCGTTTCCCATTGTTTACCCAGGGCTGCATTTTGGTGCCGTTCCAGTCGGGTTTGAGTGATTCTCATCTCAGCCTCGTTCATTGCCTGGTTGTGGGTGATGGGATCGTCAGTGGGTGGCATGCCACTTCCTTTCTTGGCAAGTTCGTCGGCCTTTTCGTTACCCATCACACCACAATGCGAGGCTACCCATTGGAGAACCACTTGCCATCCCTTCAAGATCCCTGAAGAGCTGAAGGTACTGAAGACCCTGAAGGTGCAGTGTTCCTCGTTCCCATCAGCCTGAGCCAGCCCTCTCATTTTATTATTATTATTATTATTATACTATCCCGCCCATCAGATATGAGCTTCTTACCAGTTGGACACAGCTGCCATTTTTCCACCACGTTGTCCCATCCGGAAATTCTCATTTTCATCAAGAGTTCCACCCCTTCAACGTCAGAAACATCATAAGTGGTTTCTCTGTCAACAAAAGTTTCGAATTTATGGAATTCGAGAGTTCTTTTTCACCCACGTTTTCAGTCAATTCAGTAAGCTCGACCCAACTCCAACATAGCTTCTACAGACTACTTGATATTTTCTTCTCAGAATACAACTATCACAAACATAACTCCTCTTCACACCAATGTTTTCAGCTATCAAGAAACTGATGGATTTTGATTTCATCAAAATCATCATGGAGGAGCTCAAACAAAAGCTCCGCGAGGACGATGAGGTGGGTGGAGAAGGGTGGGAAGCTGAAGAAATCACTGACAAATCTATGAAATACAAAGAACCCGGGAGCCTCCAATTTCCATCATTGGATCCAGCCAACGAAGAGAGTGAGATTGACGTTGAGTACGAGGAAGTAGGCGAAGGTGAGGAGGAGGAAGACTTCAAGGAACTTGTAGAAGAATGTGAAATACTTGGTGAACCAGATTTCATGAACAAGGAAATCAGTATGATTGTAAGTATATTCAATGACTGAATCAAAGCTAGGTACACCAACTTCACAGGAAATGAAAGCAGGTACTTTCACCCGAATTACATCTACTCGTACGTGACAGCTGAAATAGAACAGTCTCTGATCTCTAGGATGTTCATAACGTAAATTTCAACTATCAGCTTAGGAATATTAATTCAAGTATCAAGAACCTTCGTTTTATGCTGCAAGGTGACTCTTCTTGAAACCTTGGCGAACTTGATGACCTTCAGCAAAGACGCCACTCTGGATGCCATTTGTCACGATGTTCTCCTTCTCAAGAAACTATTGTATCACGAAGACCGCTCAGTAAGACTACTCACTTGGAACATCTTCAAGCAAGTATTCTCAACAGACATTGGACAACTGGCGCTCATTCCTCACAACCTCTTGGACGACATGATGAGACCTTTTCATCACGAGGTCTGGTTATTTGGCTTAAAATCTGTTGTTAAAGAAAAAAAATAGGCAGATTTGGGTACGATAGGGTCTTGTATGGAGTATGGATAATCAGCTTCAGGTTGTGCAGCCACGGCAATACACGTAATGTAAGGTAAACGTTTAGAGCGTCCTTGGCTAGGAAATTGGGAGATAAAGCATAGTTCACTTGATGGCAGAAGCATTAGGCATTACACACCACCACCACAAATCGTGGTAGGATGGCCTGAGGCTATATCTACCAGATATTATGTTGATTTGCTAAGATGCACAGAGTGCCAGGGACAAGCTAAGTTGATCAGGCTAAGATGGCATCTGCTGACATACCAAATAGTTTTTGCAGCATTCGTGTTGGCAAATCAAATTGAAGAAATGCTGATAACACCACTCTAAACCAGGATTAAAAGTTAGCTTAGTTGGTTAGGAAGGTAGGACATTAATTGCAGAACAGGTGATGAAACGACCAAGTCATATTAGGCAACGGCATAAGTTAATTTAATATACATGCATTGCAGACGGACGAAGGAGAAATGTTGGAAATTATGGGAACTTTAATGCTCGCCCTGGTCAAAGTAGAGAACAGAGTTGCAGCCTTGAAGAAAGGGGTTCTAGACAGGATTGTCAGTTTAGCCAAAAAAACGGATCTGTCATCCAACAAGAGACTGGCAGTTCTGAACGTTTTATCCCATCTTGTGGAAATTCCTGACGTTCGAGCGACGCTCATCAAGCATCTCCCTGACACAGTCCTTGCAGTCAACCTGGACACTCCAGCCATTGATCACCATGTTCAAACCCATTTGGAGCGGGCCTTGTGGAAACCCTGAAAGTTTGACGTTTGACGGTAATAGAAAATGATAACTAACACTTTATGGTCAACGAACTTATTGAAATAGCCATTAACCCATTCAGAGGAAGGCACTGCATCGGTGCTCAGCCAGTTTTGCTCAAAGACAGAGGGCACTGCAGCAATGCCCTGGCGCGTAATATACCGTCCCGTTATTCCGACAATTACCCTTCCCAAATGTTCGATGAATCTTTAGTTTATGCTGACCCCGCCGTTTTGAGATAGAGGACGTTTAAGTAACGCAGTTCGAATATAAAGAGGTGGGTAGAAATTAGATTCTCGCTCTGTCTCCTAGTTTTTAGTCCATTAATTTACAATGTCTGCAAAGAAAAAGGTTGAAAAATGTGAATCCCAAGACCTTAATATACTCTGGTTCAAACTGATAGGTTATTTTAATTTATTATTATTATTTTTAAAGAACTCCCCTCAAAGATGTAGGGGGATGTGTATTAATGAACAAACAAACAAAAAAATTAAATATTAATGGGGAGGACGCCCAGGACTCACCCGACGTCGGCCCTGGGGATGAGTGATGATGAGGAGGAGGGGTGGAAGAGACTGATGAAGGGAAGTTCAAATATGAGCCGAGCAGTCCGCGTTTGGTGACGCCACGGAGTACACCTACTGAGATGCCCAACTCCTTGGCACTTTTCCCGCACCATGACAAGGTTGCAGCCACCACCCTGATGTTGTTAGGTGCCACTCCTTTTAGCTCTGACACCGCTTGCCGTAAATCGACAGTAACAATGTAAAACCGCGTAAGTTGAAAAAACGAAATTTTTCAGGAGACAGTCATTTAGAAGTTTTTCACGCCTCCTGAAAATTTTCGTTTTTTCAACTTAGGAGGTTTTACATTGTTACTGTCAAAATCGTCTCAATCATACTTTCTTATCTTAGCCTACCAGGTCTGCTCCATGTCCAATTTGCCAATACTAGGCAGTATCTGTAAAGGAAGTGGCAACTCCCACTAGGCGCGCTGGTGGTAAAAGTAGTTTCTCGTACGTCCAATAGAGTACACTGATTAAAATTACCTTGGAGAGATCACATCAACTTTTAACGAGTGCCAACTTTTTACATTGGTTCTGTTGGTTAGGACTCAGGGTTTTTTTGTTCCTTTTTGTAATAGAAAAAGGGGTCATTCCGACATCATCTCATATCGGACAGAAGACATATACATTAATTATTGTTGAAAATTATCAATGACACTCGAAAAAAGTTGATGTGATCTCTCCAAGGTAATTTTAATCAGAGCCCTCTATTGGACGTATGAGAAAATAGTTTTACCACCAGCACACCTAGCGGAAGTACACTAGGTGGAAGCACACCAGCACACACTACGGATACAGTCTAGTTCTTCCAATAGACCAGAATGCTTATTACCTCATAAGGTAGTCAGGCCTTATGCCTTATTACTGAGTTCTAAACTTCCGAAGAATGCGAAACATCATTGACAATCTTATATCACCGATGTGTTCATTTCAACAAGAAGCTGACTCGTCTTCTGGAGGTCTACAACGGAAGCACTCAGTCACCACATCTTGGAACGCACTACTTTGCGTGAAATCTCCTGAAAAATTCACTGATTCCAATATGGGTAGCCGGCGGTATCTTCTTTTCAAAGGGGCATCGAAAGAGAGAGGACAAGCCATCACAGCCAGACACTTTTTTCCAATAGCAAACCCAGGGACTGAATGAGTACCTTGTAGCAGTTCCTCGGAGCTTGCTACTGTTGTATCCCTTCTCCTAGGCCACTACCACCTTTTTAGGGACTGAGGGAAACTAAGACTCACAAATAAAAATCAAGGGAAAAATTGTACCTTTAATCAGGTCACTATATATCACACGAATGAATTCACCATGGGCCTACAGTTCCCGTCACAGGGCTACCCCCCTCCTCTCCCATGTTCCACTTTCCATTCCTTCCTCGTCAGCAGCTAGGTGACGTCCCTTTCCGAGACTCCCACCCTGTAAGAGTGACAGTGTTATCCGTCCACAACATCTCCCTCGGCTTGATTTGCAGGTATGGCATCATGCCTGCCATGGTGGTTGCCTGCCAGGACACTTTCCAGGGTCTGCAATGCATTGGGTCTCGTCAGACGTGGCAGCACATTGGTCCTGAGTGGGGGCAACAGGTGATGGAGGCGTTGGCTCTGGTGGATCCTGTTGCTTTTTGGGCTCAACGTTTGTCCGATAAGGCGGTGGCTTGACTCGTGTCTTGGGAGGGAGTTGTTTTGATGACCTAATCTTAATGAATTATTGTTTCTCTGAAAAATGCTGAGGAGACCATCTGGGTCTGGTGCAACTGCGCCACATTGTTGAATCATCAAAAATTAACTTCCCTCGACCAGGGATCGATCTCCTATCGTTCCAATTCTGAATCGGAGCTCCTACCACTGAGCTAAGGAAGCGAATGGACAGAAATGCGAAGAGGTCGCTGATCACAACACTACGCCTACTGAACAGGCGATTGTGACGCGCCCTGCTCTGGGAAGCGAGGAAAGTTTAGTTCCCTCGTGGCCTTTCTCGGAGTAAGTACAGCGTCCCATATTTCTCTACGGTTTCCTTGATATCCAAGAACCTTTTTGATTTTATTTCGGACCTCTTCCTCGATTAAACATTTAATCGATATAAACTACACTCCATCTTATTATTGAACTATACCCAACTCATATGATTTAGTTAATTATTAAATATTTATATATTTAAATCAATGGGTAGGAATATGTATGATAATGATAACAACCTGAGGGAATGATAAACCCTGAGGGTTTATTCCCTCAGAATATTAACAACTCTATTTCAACCTACCTGATGGATATTGCTGTAACTTCACCTTCACGTGAATCGGTTTTTTTAAGGGCGTAAGTCCACAAAAATGCCATTCAAATTTTTCTTCATTTGTCTGTTCTAAAACCCTAGGCGCATCGTTTGCAATTGAAAGGACATGCGAATGAGATCTCAGACATAGTAGAAATCGCTTTTGAAAATCCACAATTTTATTCAATAGCGGCATACAGGATTTTTTTCCCCACTAGTTTGGTTGCAAGGACTTACGCCCTATAAAAAAAACCGATTCACATGTTTCACCGCTGTTCTGCGGTTACAAGTTTTTCTCTTTCAAACGATTCCCCCTTTTCCCACAGTAAAAACACTTCCACTGTACATCAGCTCTGCCGAAAACCACATATATTATAAAAGGAGCAACAATATAACAACGCAAAATCATTCAATTCATTTTATTATAAATATCTTCATGTCTTTGTTAAAAGCGTTTTTTTTTAATTTAATTTTTATTTAGTAGTACAGGCTTTAACAATAAATACCTACGTCATTTCGCAAGCTTTTCCTTCCAAACAAAGTGATGTCCACACAAAAAAAGAAAAAAATTGCAAAAAAAGCACAAACGAGTAGTCAGCCCAATATATATTTTTTTAAAAAGAGAGTAGCAATTCAGCGAATAAAGACAATATTATTTTTAAAATAAGTATTCAGGCACTCTTTTTTCATTTCATTATCATTATTTCCTAAAATTTCTTAAGTAAATATAAATTTGCCACCACCCTTTATATATTTTTTGACTACCACTCATAACAGTGAATGATATGACGAGACATTTAGATGCACAAAAGGTTATTTCGAAGAGCATTTTTTCAATTCTGATTTCATGTAAGTTTCAAAATAATTGGTTTATAGTTGGAGGGAGTGAGGAGTGTTGGGGTTTCAAACAGAATTACCTCTGCTTCGCGAAGTCACAGGATCACAAAAGGTATGCAGAGGAGAGTCTTTACAAGCGTAACGGCGACTTTGACTTAACTTTCTGCTAAACGAGTTCAAGGAGGTGCTAAACAGCTGAAGAACTTAAGATGGAGAAGAGAACAGTCCGTGTTGAGGCCTACAGTCACTTTAAGAGGTGAGTACTTGGACTTGTACATGAAGAGATGGTTATGAACTTTGTGTCCTTATTCCTTGTCAAGGGCACCATCTCTTCATCAGCAGATGACTTGTTGAGTGTATGCTTACATAAAGAGATGGTTATGAACTTTGGGCTCTAACTCTACCTGTGTCCTCCATATGAGTGCACTTACGCCTCGTCAAGGGCACCATCTCCTCATCAGCAGATGACTTGTTGAGTGTATGCTTACATAAAGAGATGGTTATGAACTTTGGGCTCTAACTCTACCTGTGTCCTCCATATGAGTGCACTTACGCCTCGTCAAGGGCACCATCTCCTCACCAGCAGACGACTTGTTGAGTGTATGCTTACATAAAGAGATGGCTATGAACTTTGGGCTCTAAATCCATCTAAGTGCACTTAAGCCTCGTCAAGGGCACCATCTCCTCACCAGCAGATGACTCGTTGAGTGTATGCTTACAGCGCCCATCACTTGCCAGCGAAAACCTTCTCAAAACTATACAAGATTAGACGACCTCGATGAATAAATCGTCACAAATCCTCCGTAATTCGCGAAGAAGAGGGAAATCAGTTTGCACTTTGACTGGGGGACTTTATTTGGCACGTTGCAGGACTTCATTCAACCACAGAACCAAATTAAAAACAAGATTGCAAAGATGCTCATGAAGCCTCGAACTTTGATCACTAACAAGTAATAATACAAATATTGTCGAAATAGTATCAAAAGAGTTTGGACCACAAAATTATCGTAGGATAAACTACGATGTGGAATAGATAATCTTATTTTTCGTCAACATTTTAATACAAAATTTCTATTAATAGGTACATAATTATGATTTTGAAAAAGCAAAATAACGACAAAAATATTTTTATTAATTTCTGGTTTTTCCAGAAAAAAAATGCGGATGAAAATAGAATCAGAATGACCAATAAGGTAATTCTGGTGGTTTTCTAGTGAGAAGTAGTGCCACAGTGGGTTATGTACATTAGTGCAAAAGGAGCTTGTTCAAGAAAAAGTGAACGAATTGAGTAAAAATTACAAAAATAAGTACTCTTGATTAATCACGGGTTTGAGGATTGGTTAAATGAAAGAAAAGTTCAACCACATTTTACCGCATAAGCGCAGTGTTGCCATTCGTCGACTCAAGGTCGGCACGGAGTCGGGATCTATGTCCTCCATTTTGGCTAGAGGAGCTTTACGCACCTGTAGAAGAAACAAGAAAACTCTTTTTCAGTACGTATAATATGTTTGTGATGACAAACAAGATAAAACAATGTAGTAATTTAATATGGTTGCATACATAATTATATACATACTAAATTGTAATTATACCTAAATGATCCCAATTTTCTAGAAAGATAACTGCTTCAAAATAGCGCTACATTTAATACAAATGTATTCTCCATTTCTTCATTTATGAAGAGAAACAGTGAAGGGTCGGTTACAAGTGAGAGTTTACAAGCTACACGCCAGCAAGTAAGAAGCCGGTGAATTGGCGAGCGTGCTTGTTTTTGTATACACAAAGCTTTTCCACTCGCTCGGTAGATGGTGTCTAGAAATACCTTACAGGGTGTTTTTTAAATAATTATTACATATATTTATCTCAGTTATTTGAAGGATTAGAAAAAAATTCTAAGCAGTGACCTTCATACTAGAGGTGTGTTGGTCCAGGTATCTCCCTGGAACGGTTCCAATGGTTAGAGTGATAAAGATGTAACCGTTCAAAATTACTGGTACAGCCTACCAAGGGCAGTGAAATCCCTATCTTCTTCCTTGTAGATTGTAGCTGAATCTGTGGATCAGGGTGATGGGAGCCCAAAGCGCAGAAGCCTAGTAGCTTATTGTGCTACTCTGCGGATTGTGTTCCTAGTCAGAGTCCTAGCCCTTTGGTAAGGGCTAGTTGCGTTTTGGCTAAATTTGTGCTGGGAAAAGCCTCCATTGGTGTAAGTGACCCGAGGAGGTGAAACTTGCTATTTGATAGCATTTTGCAATCGAGTATTATGTGGGAAGCTTTTTCTTCAGCCTCTTCACACAGCCTGCAGAGGGTTGTATTCTGGTTTACCCCACTGCAGTTGAGATGGAATCAGAGTGGAGTAAAGCCTGATACCAGGCCAACCACTAACCTGACTTCCTTTAGGCTTAGCTGCAGCAACTCTTCAGTGGCGCTGGGGTTAGGTTTAGCCACCATGCGCTCACTTAGAGCATGCTTTTCAAGGTTTGACCATCTACTAGTGGTTTCATTGGTGACACACCGGTTTATGGTCGCCCTTAAGGAAGATTTGGCTCTGGACCAATGAACGGGGTTAGTGAGCCCCTTCTGGCCAGCGCATCTGCTTTCTCATTACCCATTACTACGCTGTGTCCTGCCACCCACTCCAGAGGAACTCCGCTGTGTTGCGACAGGGAGCAGAGAGTTCGGAAGCAGTCCCACACTAACTTTGAGTTAATGGAGGAAGCGGCTAAAGCCTTGATTGCAGCCTGGCTGTCCGAGTGAATGCAGAATAGTACACCTCGGTGTTCCCTCTGCAGACTTTCCCCAGCACAGACCCTAATTCTTCTTCCATGCTCATGATCTCAACTTGCAATACAAAAGGAAAGAATTAAAACAAGTGTTACAAAAGAGACAATAATTAATGACAGTGACTCATTTCATGGAAAGAATAATTTATCGTTGCTGTTTAAGAACATAACAAGACTTGTTAAATCGCCGATTCGATAGTTTTCTGGAGTGTAAAAAAAATCGATAGTTTGCCATAGTGGTGACGAAATAATACTGGAGACAACTTCCACGCTAACCAGTCCACAAGATCCCTCTCCAGTCTAGAGCCATATCTTATCGGTCTGTGGAATTGGTAAGGGCGCTTCCCAGTACATGGAACTGAACTGGAGACAAGTTCCAAGCTAACTGGTCCAGAACATCCCTTCCCAGTCCAGAGCTGTTCCAAGATACGATACCTTCTCAGTCCATGTAATGGTAAGGGCACTTCCTGGTACATGGAACTGAAATGGAGACAAGTTCCATGCTAACCATTCCAAAAGATTTCTTCCTGGTCCAGAGGCATTCCATGATACGATATCTTATCAGTCCGTGGAATTGGTTAGGGCACTTCCCGGTAGGTGGAACTGGACCAGTAAGGGAACTGGACTGGTAGAGCTGAGTTTTTAACATAAGACAAATAATACCGGAGACAACTTCCACGCTAACCAGTCCACAAGATCCCTCTCCGGTCTAGCGCCATTCCATGATACAATATCTTATCAGTCTATGGAATTGGTAAGGGCGCTTCCCAGTACATGGAACTGAACTGGAGACAAGTTCCATGCTAACCAGTCCAAAAGATTTCTTCCTGGTCCAGAGCCATTCCATGATACGATACCTTATCAGTCCGTGGAATTGGTAAGGGTGCTTCCCGGTAGGTGGAACTGGACCAGTAAGGGAACTGGACTGGTAGAGCTGAGTTTTGTCACTGCATGGAACTGTTACAAGTTGATACTAGGTTCCACAGTCCAGGTACAGCTGTACTGACACACCTCTACCCCTTACTATAGTTTTACAAGGAATTCAATGAGAACACTTTCACATACTGCACTGTCAACTTTGTTTTTTCAACAGCGAACCTCCATTTTTTATTACAGATCCTGATTCTACCGTCAAATTTCAAGTTTGTATACCCTTTGAACAATTTTTTTCATTGCGCACAAAGATGCGTAGATCATGGATAGATCAATAATATGTTTTATTAATCGGAATCAGAACATTTTAAACAATAATAATGAACTGGAAGTTCGCCGATTTAGGTAAAAACTGTCATTTTTTGGTTTATTATTTTCAAAAATAAACTTTTGGAATCGATCAAGAAAAAAATTTCAACCCTCCTTCAAATTTGTTGGTTTATGAGTCAAGGTATGTAGAATCCAAAAATTGAATCAAATTTTTGCTAGTAGCTTGTAAACTCATCCTGTGCAAACGACGCTTTACATTGAAAAACTGTCATGCAGAAATTATTTTGCCAATAGGCTGAAGAGCACCATGACTATCATATTCTTCCAATGTCAGAGTAGTATCCATGCAATTACAACAAAATGACTCGTCGTAGATAGAACTCAGTTCAAAACTTCAAAAATGTACGATAACATCAAATGCTTACAACATACCGGGATCACTTCAACAACAACAATTGTGTAGGAGTATTCTGGAGTACCAACTGTGGTATAGTATCCAAGTATTATTGCATCCATATTAATTTGACGTTTAACTGTGAGTGACTCAGTACCTTTCAAGAGGCAGGCCTAATGTATACGGTTCTTTTTCATTCTTTACTTGACCTGTATCATAAAGGAAAAGTATTGCTTTTTACCAGACCTAACCTACGCCTGTTCAAAGTCTTCCTACAGAAACAAGTTCTTTATAGTACAGTATGGAATTGCCAAAATCGACCTTTTTCTCGTTCATTCTTGTTCTTGGATGTATGGATACTATACAGAACACGTTGATACTCAGTTCCTCCTTATTTCCATAGCATTAAACATGCTATGTCATATCAGTTCAAGTATTTTTCATGCAAAAATTGGAGTTAACTTTCTTGATATAGGCCATCTAAATTTTGAATGCCTGTCTGAAAGAATGAAGCCACCTCAATGCATGTATGAGTCGCTCAGGAAACCCTGATTATTTCTTCAACCCTTCAAGCGTAAAGTGGACCGTGGCATCATAATGAGTAAAGGTAGGAAATTTGAATGATTTAAAAGGAAGAAATTGCAATCATGCAAGTTACCGATATTTTAGCATTTTCAAGTTGAGAGTCATCTCAGAGCTGGGTAAGTCCTGAGAGTTTGCAAAATTACTGATATTTTACCTGCATTTAGAAAAATTGAAAATTATTGTTCGCAACTTGAAAATGCTGTTCAAAAAGCCAAGAATAGTGTATGGAAGATGTTACCAACTACAAGACATCTACAGGAAACTACCTAGGAATTACAAGTATTTGAATAATAGCTGCCCTGGGGGTGAGACGAGAGGTATACAAGTTTGAATGGAAAATAAAGCACTAAAATACCTACTCCTGTAGCAGCCTAACAGGAATGCAGTTTTACAGCAAGATAATGAAAGATTTCCAGAAAACAATACCGATCCCTAAGGAAGAGTTGTCGAAATTTTGGATATAATAACGTAGAGGAAGTTTCAATATTAGTTCCATGTTTGCAAAGACAAGCAGGGGTCCTTCATTGGCTCATACCTCCAATGGTCGCTGGTACGAAAAATGAAGGAACTCAACAAATCCATATCGATGAGGTACCATTAAATCTCGAGAATAAGTTTGTTCGTCAGTTGTTTTTGTTTTAAAGGATTGTAGGTAGTCTAGAGAATAGGTTCTGAGTCCAACGAGAAGGGTGGCGTTGACAATTGGAAAGTAAAGACACTAGAGAGTTCTTGCAGTCCTCTGAGTGGCAAGTATTCTGATGAGAGTAGACAAACAGCTGTGAAGGAGTGCCGGGGTAAAGCCGTGAATTTTAAATGAGAAGTGCGTCAAATGGACTCCTCCAGATGAAAGAAAACCGCAATTGAAGATAACATCAATGACTTGCTTAATCTGTAAAGATCATTTTCAGATATCCCAAATTGCTCCCAGTTTGGCCTGAAGACAACAGAGAAGAACGCTGAGTTGAAATGGGTGGCAAGCATGGATGGATACTGCTTGATGCCTTGGGTGGCAAGGCAATGGATACTGAAATGGGTGGCAAGCATGGATGGATACTGCTTGATGCCTTGGGTGGCAAGGCAATGGATACTGAAATGGGTGGCAAGCATGGATGGATACTGCTTGATGCCTGCCTTAGTTACTACAGCTTGATCAGGAGGTAGGAGTAGGTGCTATTCTCATTCCCTCACCTTTTTAAATGTTGGCTCATCCTCACTTAGTCTTTTTCTTCATCCCATAGATTGTCTTCGTGCAGATCATTGCCACATGAATTAGCTTGCAATTTGTTTGTATATAGGAATTCTTAAATAGTTTAAGATCATTAAGCAGGGTCCACACTTGGGATCGTTTCTCCTTATCTTATCACAGTTGGGTAGCAAATATTAGGCAACGCCCTGTATCTGTGGCTGAGATGCTGGAATTGCAGGTCTGCCAGCAAGCTGTCAGCTGTAGACCTCTTGGTTCCAGTAGACGTTGGAACCAACATCTAGATTAGAGTTTATTTTCATATTTGTGACTTCGATGAATGAATACATATGAAACTGCTGCATTTTGATGCGGTTTCGTCACTATAAAATTTATAATAATTTAATTACTGAGCTACCACTTTACTTTTTTTTTTACCGCCTCAGGAGTTTGTTGTTATTCCTTCTTGAACGGGGTGGGAGATCTGCTGAATTCAACAACTTGTCCAAATTTTCAGAAGCTCGACTCATGTCTTGGGGGAGCTGTTTTGATAACATAATAATAATTGTCCTCTGAGAATGCTGAGGAACCATTTTTGATCCTACTGACTGCGCCACTTTGTTGTATCATTGAAAATTAACTTTCCTCGACTGGGGATCGATCTCCTGACTTCCGACTAGACTACACAAACCTAAGTTGGGCTCGCTAACACTGAGCCAAGGAAGTGAATGGACAGAAATGCAAAGAGCCTCAAGACTTCGGTCTTCAGATTGGGGAGGGATACTGAATGCAGGCTGCTGCTCCATGTCAGCTATAGGAGATGCAGGAGAAGCCCCACTGCTATTTGCCAGGATAGCTTCCTGGACAAGCTGCTTATAGTGAGGCCTCTGGCGGAGTTTCGAGATGGCATTGATTGTGCGTGTGGGAAAACGCTCACTTAAATAGATATTGATATTACGTACCCCACTGCGCACAGCCACCACCTCATCACCCGCCATCCTGCGCAAACCCTCGGAAGCATACCTAGGCTGTACTCTTTCTTTTTCAATTGCAGCATTAGCACAAGGTGGTTCAAAGAGGCAGTTGAAGAGGAAGAGGGAAGGGATGATGACTACACTATTGAGGTACAATTTGGAGAAATGATACAAGTGTGGACCTGGGATTCAACTATCCTTGATGCTGCTATCTCGTGAGACAAGCCTGAACTACGCCCCAGAGCATTGACCAACCAGAAACTCAGACGGCTGCAAAAACTCTCGGATAAACGAATGTTACAACAGTTAGTTCAGCACAAAGGGGTAGGGAGGAAATGCGATTAAGAGGAGGTTCAGATTTTTACACGAAACGGTCCAAGCTTTTGTTTCAAGTTTGAAAATACCTGTGGCAGGGGCTGTTCAGCGTCCTCTCCCCCAGACTCAGCTGAAGAACATTTAAGAAAAATACGTCACTCGCTATAATCTACATAATTACTTCAATCTTGGACTAAAGTAAATGAATAAATTACTGGAAAAAAGTGAAAATACAAACGAGAAGTAACAAAAAAGTGGTGCGTGCAAACTCGGGAGATGAATTTGTCAAGTAGACACAACAGCCGACATTTCTTTGAATTTCCATCATATTGGAATAAGGTGTAACATTTAGTTACAGTATCGACATTGCATCAGTGGAATGACTTTAAACGAATCAAAACCAATGCTGGTGATTTTACAATTTTAAGGAAAAAAATCAGCAATTTTTGTCTCTTGTCATTATAACTAGAGACTGAAATTGTATATAGTGTTTGCTTATCGCTATTTTAGAGGATATATCGCTTTACTTTTGACGTAATGAAGCGTTTCCACTCAAATTCAACCAAAAATTTTGGATTAAAATCAGCATTTTGCTGCATACATTTTCGGTTTGAGGGCAAATTGCATATCTGACAAAAATCTTACAACATTTTAGAAAATGCGCAAAAGAAATCTCTGAACAAATTTTGATTTCTACTAAATTTTGAGGGTATTTGAGGTACATAGAATTCAAATCGAATACAACAATTTCCATCCATCCCCCCCACACATATTCCCTAGTTCTCATAGACCGAGTTTGATGAAATTTAGTACCAATATGAGCTCCATTTGGGGCCGCCCTAGAGGGTTTAGTTTCCAAGTTTCAAATTTTAGTAATTTTTTGATTATTGTTTTTTTTATTCATATCCAAGTTTTATGGCGATATTCCACAAAACCCTCAAACACGATCGATCAAAGGTTCTTACTGGAAGAACATCCTTTGAAAAACTGGTCCAAATTAGGTTTTTATTTTAGTTTTTAAATTTCAAGAATTAAGTACTTATGTAATTTTATTTGGAAATTGTAAAATCATTTTTTTTGGTTTTTGATGGGGGGGGGGGGGGGGGGGGTCAACACCGAAAATCGACGTATCGACCCTTCCAAGGCAGAGTATCGTAAGCGAGATTTTCAGCGTTTGTCACACCGTCAGATTCTTCTCATCAAGGTCTATTTGTAGGTGAAAAATCTTAAGCTCCAGAACGTTCTATAGGTCTACCACAGAAACTTTGCATCCGTGTGGCGCCCCCTAGGTGGCGGATCCGCGAACTATAACGATCGAGTCAACCTTCCATGGTGGAGCCTTGACACGGAAATTGGAGCAGTGAGAAATTTGATGTTCATGTAGTGCCACGAAATTTCAATTTCGGAAATGCAGGAAAACTTCAATCTGCAGTAGGAGGAAAATCATGTCACTTTTAAGGGGAGAAATTCGCGAAAAATTATTGTAAACGCAGGAATTTGCTTGATGATAAGAGATAAGTAGTTCTATGTTCTCCAGAAGAATGCGCCAAAGGGATGCAAAGTTTCTGTGGCATACCTATAAATTATAGAAAAATGGGATTGAAATATTATTATTGTAACCACCATAGAGCTTTGAAAAAGCGTAAACGACTTCAGAAATGTCTTAACGACCAATAGTATGTGGGAAAATATCGTAACCTCCACTATCGTAGTTATTTTAACCACCATCATGAAAATCAAAATATCTTATATCAAATGAATGGGGCTAGTTATAAGAACACAATTATTATCTACGTACCGTATTGGAGAATCCGTCGTAACCAGCAAGTCGAGTACAGGAGGCGAGCGCTTTCGATATAAGGACATCATCTTCAGGTCGTCGAGAGAGCCCCCTTTCCTTTCTGATCCTTTCACCTCCCTTTCACCCAGACTATATAAATAGAACGACGGACTGACAAACTTTAGTACTCTCTCGACGGCCTGAAGATGATGTCCTTTTATCGAAAGCGCTCGCCTCCTGTACTCAACTGGTTACGACGGATTCTCCAATACAGTACATAGATAATAATCAAAATATCTTAAGCGACGTCACTTACGATGCTATTATCTTCAACTGAGTTATCGTAAGAACCAATCAAAAAACATCTTAAACACCAAACAGTAGGTAAAAGTATCTTAACCACCGTCTCCTTTACAATATAAATTTTTTCTCAATAATTGCACGAAAATACGAGTATGGGATAAAGTAATTGAAACACAAAAAAGAGATTAAAAAAATATTTTACCCAAATTCCCCATAGGGGAATTTGCCTCACAATTTTTTATTTTTATTTTATTTCATTTTTTTTTCAAAGAAGGGTTTATTGATATGGAAGAAAACTATAGTGTGCTGCTCAAAAACACATCCAAAACATTTAGAGAATTTAAGGAAGATGGATATTTCCAATGTACCGGGAGTCTGTGACAAGACGAGTTTCCCCTTACAACAGCAGCGCTACCTCTGATAGCGCACATGAAACAACTAGCTTACGTGATTGAACACACAAGTGTGCCGCAAACTGGCAGAAAGAACCCAGACACGAGAGTAACAAAAAGAAGCAATTTTACTCACAAGTTTTTACAATACGATTCTACCTATTAGTTTATAAAACATTATTAGTCTTCATCTTCTCTTATTTAGTTTCTATATTAGTTAGTTTTGACATCACATTATATGAGTGGATCGTTTCGTGTGGTCAAGAGGGCGCCTACAACTCTACCTGTTGACATTCTCCGAAACTCCTTTTACACTTTTGCACAGTTTTGCGTGAGGAACCCTGGGGAGGCATCTTCTTCTACGGTAATTTTTTTCCCTTGGGTATTCCTGATGTTAAATGTCATTCTGGGGCTCTATTATAGGATTTGACTGGAAATTCCAGAATGTAAAATTGAGGCAAATTCCCCATTGGGCATCTTATACAGTTTTTTGTGTCTCCTGAAGACTTAGGAAAATGTTGCTTACGATACTCTGCCTTGGAAGGGACGATATGAGTAGCCACAACGATTCTTTTGCACGGTTTTGACACCTACTCGACAGCAGATGGGTTCTAACGGGCAATAAATTACAGAAGCTCACACGAATTCAGCGTAAAAAGGGAAATTCTACCTGCTGCAAAACAAAACTGTGAAGCTGTTGCGCTTAAATTGAATTTATGGTTGTGCCATCAAATCGACTAGAAAAATGTATTCTTACCTAAACACTTGCTGCATGCAAATGGTCAACTAAATAAATAGTTACACAACACACACATGCCATCAATGTTAAAACCAAAAATGGCTAGAGTAAGAGATGAAAGAGTATTTTAATTGTACCTACCATGTAAAATACAAATGTAAATTATGTAGGTACATAACTTAAGATATGTACCTAACTGTAATGCTCCTTCACTTTAACGCTTATGGCGGTGAATATGTGAACTAAAATTTCCATAAGGGAAGGTTATGTTTTGCTTTATGAAGTGATGATATTATTTGATGAACACTAATACTGCTACTGAGGAAAGTGATACTCAAGAACTTGGATATTACATTGTTCTGACGACTGTGGATGGAATATTATTCAATTCTATTGTTTTAGGTAAGTTCAACCTTGTTTATACTTGCTATAATTTTCCTCGTGTTTATTCTACTTTGAAACCTTTGATTGATAATAAAACTATTGTTTCAGCAATCGTCTAATTGTCTCCCTTCTTCGGAATTACACATAGTAACCAGGTGATTTTAAGTAAGAATATGTGTATTTATTTATAATATGAATTTTGCATGTTCAGAATATCCTGAAAACATTTTCCAATTTTTTTGGGTCATTAACCCAAATGCATCATCTTCCTGTTCAGAATAACTCATTGAATAAATGTGATTTATTAATCAATTTTGTAGGAATAAAATTAAGTTTGTTAAATTATCGATAACAAGCTGGTTTCAAGGCATTACTTACTTTCGGTAGGGGCGACATTGTTGATATGTTGAGTCATAGATTCACTTGTAGTGATCACAGTCGTGGAGGTTTTAGTGGTCATAGAAGATTCAACTTTGATTGTCTCATTTTTTATCACTTCCGTCTTCTCTTCGAGGCTAAGATTGTTGATATTACTGGAAATCACGGATGAAATTCAGTTAGTAGGAGGTAGAAGTTTCTCCATACTTATATGAGTCATAAATGGACTCCTTCAAATAGACTGATTTTTTAACTTGAAGTTTACTACCTACTAAAATCGATTATTATATCGTCGTGCAATATCGAAGGCTGTCTTCTAGTTGAAAGGACCGGTTCTCATTAGATACTTAGTGTATAAGCATTTCTTCCATAAGCATTCCATTTCTTCAGTTCTTCTTTATGACGTTATTCGCAAAACATTCCGCTTAACTAGCTATTTGATTCTTCACATCAATCAATCCAATTCAAAGCAAATACGAGGTCTGATCAAAAGTTCCGGAACTTTTCAAATTGCGCGCGAACGGGGGCTCCCAGAAACTTCCCGATGGCCTCAGCTGTTAGCGTTACTCTTCATGAGTAAGTAACGTCGTTTTTTTTTTCATCGCGATAACCTTAGTTTCGAAGTTATCGCATTTCTCGTGAAGCGCGATTTCGGTGTGCGGCGATTTTTACGATGAACGCGAAACAGGAGCAGCGAGTGTGTGTTAAGTTTTGTGTTAAATTGGGGAAAACTTTTACGGAAACTTTCAAGCTGGTGACTGAGGCTTACAGGGATGAAACTATGGGTCGTTAGAGGTGTTATGATGGGTATCGGCGATTTAAAGAAGGTAGGATGTCCGTCGAAGATGACGCTCGTTCTAGGAGACCCTCAACATCAAATGAGGACGCTCATGTGGACCAAGTGAACGCCCTGGTTCGTTCAAACCGCCGTCTGACCATCCGTGAAATGGCTGAAGAGTGTAGGATATCCTATGGCTCGTGCCAAGAAATTTTGACCCAGAAATTGGGCATGAAAAGGGTCGCAGCGAATTTCGTTCCGAGACTCATGTCGGCCGAACAAAAACAACACCGTTTTGCAGTTTGCCAGGAGCTTCTGGAAATGGCTAATTCCGATGAAAACTTCATGAAAACAATCATAACCGGTGATGAAACGTGGATTTATGGTTACGACGTTGAAACCAAGGTGCAATCATCACAGTGGAAGTCACCAAATTCTCCAAGACCCAAAAAAGCTCGTCAGGTCAGGTCGAACGTGAAGGTGATGCTGACAGTTTTCTTCGATTCCAAGGGTGTTGTCTACCACGAACTCATACCAGAAGGTGGGACAATTAACCGATTTCGTTATTTGGAAACCCTGAGAAAATTACGCGAAGCTGTGAGGAGGAAGAGGCCAGAACTGTGGGCGAGCGGCGAGTGGGTGCTTCACCATGACAACGCGCCCTGTCACACCGCCCTACTGATTCGCCAGTTTTGCGCCAAAAACGCGATGGCCGTCATGCCCCCCCCCCCCCCCCGACTTCTTCCTGTTCCCCAAGCTCAAATACCCGATGAAAGGACAGCGTTTTGACACCACAAACGTCCTGAAGCAAAAATCGCTGCAACAGCTGACAAGCATTCATACAAGGGGAGTATTTTGAAGTGGAAAAAATTTGAAATTGTTAAAAATGTATTAATAAAGTTATTGAGAAAGTTCCGGAACTTTTTGATCAGACCTCGTATTTCATTAGTTCTGAGCTCAAAACACGTTCATGCCCATATTGTACTACCTAGTAAGCACTACTAATTAAGGATTTTGGGCGTATTCTTGGTCCTGTTCCTATCATTGAATGTACGAGTAAAAGTAATGTAAACAACCATTTCATGTTGGATTTTCGTCCGATTGCCACTCCTGGCGTAGTGGACGTCATCAGCTGTCATCCATAGGGAAGATTGGGATTTCTTCTGATGATTCCGCTCATGGCTTCCTATTGCCTCACCATCAAAGGTTGGGACGAGGGGGGCCATGAGCCCCGTACGCACAAACGTCGGCGGCGAGACTCGAACCCACGACTACCGCAGAAGTCGGGCCAAATCCCGCCACCAATGAACGAGCGCCGCAGCGCCCACAGCCACACTGGACCGCTGAATGTACGAGTAATGATACTATGAAGCATTACGAAGGTAGTATTATCAAGTAGAAACTCACTTGGCGAGGTGGTCTTTGACAGAATCTATTGTTATATCGTTGACGCAGGAAACGTCGTGGGAGCTGGCAGTGTCTGACACGCCGTTTTCTTTGATTTCTTGTCGCTCCTCGCTCTTCTTGTCGTCTCCATGTTTGTCACCGCCTAATGTGGGCAAGAAAACGAGTTTTTATCAAACCTGATCATCGGCAGGTAGGTGCACCATAAAAATATAATCGGAAGGTTACCGTTCTGGCTTTCACTGGAGGAGGAGGAAGACGACGAAGATGATGACGACGACGAGGAGGATACGGTGGATGCTGCGCTAGCAGCGTCGTCTGTACTGGGTCTGCAGCCAGGGGGCAAGTCCAACTTACACCTGGCGATCGTCACTCGAGATGCTGAGACAGACACTCTCTGCAGTTCCGAGCTTGAGTGAAGGTACAGCGCCTCTCCTCTATCGGTGAAGCAGAGGTTGGATATGCCGCTGAAAAGACCACAAAGCGTTAGTCGTTCCAGAATACACTAATCTGCCAAAAAGTCCTATTGTCGTCGCTCAAGTAAATTCCAAATAAATACTGGATCTAGATAGACAAGACAGTCCTTCATTACAATCTCTTTAAAGCCGAGGAGAAAGCAAGGGACACTTCACAAGCTGAATAGTTTCATTCTGGTTTTTACAATAATTAGTGAAAACAGAGCGATTTCTTTCAAATTTGAAAGTTTTTGCTATACCCAACTCTTCAACATGTACTATGGTGTACACAGATCGAAGAATTCTGGTCAATCTCCAGTCTAAGGGTATGAATTGGAACATGAGTGTAAAGGTGCCCCTACACTATCAAGCGGCTAGATCAAATGTCTGAACCTCTGATTGATGGAAGCTTCAAGCGTGCTTCAATCAACCCTTCAATCTTTTGATCAAAACTCTCAGGTCAGTCGAAGCATAGAAGTGGAACAGTGTGTGTTCCGATCGTGCTTTCGCTTTTTCGATTTACAATGGTGTCAAATTCAGATTTGGGCTTCCTAAACGCTACATTGCTTGCCGTGAAGCGGAAAAAGAAGCAAAAGAAAAAACAACGGCGGTCGAAGGAGTGGTACAAACTGAGAAACCGCTTCACTCATGAAGACCTCCTAAACTTCTTGAGTGATTCGGAACCAGAAGACTGCTGAAACTTTTTGAGATTGAATACTATTTTGATTATCTACTGGGTTCACTCTGCCTTGACATTGAGAAGAAGGATACAAAGATGCGTGAAGCGATTCCTGCAAGTCAGAGATTGTCTATTACATTGAGGTACCTATCATCTGGCATGGATTTAGAAGACCTGAAATTCACGTGCGCCATTGCTCCACAGACTCAGCAACACATCAACGCCATGGCTTCCACCGAGTGACTGACGCAATGCTTGACGAATATTGCCCTAGACTATCAAGCCGCTTGATCATTCGCTTGAGTCATTCAGAGTTTCTATCAATCACCGTCAACGCTAAACTATCAATCACGCTTGATACAATCAATTTGGTCAAGCATTTGATCAAGCGGCTTGATAGTGTAGGGGCTCCTTTAATCGCGAAATGTCTTCAGTGTTGTCAACAAGCAGAAACAAACCCGACTCCAAATTTACTTCCCTCAACACGTTGAATCTCCCATGCGACGAAGACATCAATTAACACGTATTCAGCAGTCAGGACTGTTTTTCAGAGATCATAATAGAAAGCACTCACTTGATATCTTCTTTTCTAATTACCGCAGCATTCAGCTGCCTCTTGAGATCAGGGATGGAGAGGACGATGATGTCTCCCAAGTTGGTCAAACATAGCAGGCACGTCTCTGAATGAGTGGAACCGGCAACGAACAAAGCCAAGACAGTACGCCTCACCCGCGCGCCTTCCATAGCCGTCAATTTCAGTTTGTTGCAGGGTTTCAGTTGAGGCACAGTGAACACCTGAAAACCATCAATAATTTTTTGTACCAAAGCCCTTCTTGTGAACTGGAAATAACCTGACTCAAGTGCAACGCTTACAGCCAGAAATTATTTTATCAAACAAAAATGAAATCTCTCACCTTCAATTGCTCCTCGCTGCAGATGAGGACTTTGTGAGGCGGAGGGTGGTCGTTTTGACCGGCTTGTGTCCACTGAATTGCAGTATCCGTCTATCAGGGAGATGGCTACTACTGGCGCTCGGTGTTCAATTGAATTTCTTTACCGAGCTGACAATTGACCGACTCGTCCTTCCTTTTAGCTCCTGCCGGCACCGCTATCGAAAACACGTAGACCGTTCCGTTGTTGGTGCCCACCCAAAGGGTTGGAGACTGGCTTTGCACTGATGAAAAAAAATTCTACATAGAGAGGTAATAAATACATAGAACGACGAACTCTTTTCTGGTTTCTTGAAGTAGAATCAAAATCAGTCGAGAGGTTTCGTTTCAGTAACTCTGACTCTCCGATACTGAAGACAGGGACGAGAGGGGGATCGGTTTTAGCAATGTATTGATCGTCAATGAAATTAAGAATCAGACCTCTTGCCACTTACAAAATCATGCTGTTACATATTTCCTGCACTCCTTGCACTTCATATAATTTTGGAAGGGGGTGGCCTACTTTCGCGGTCTTCCCATCGAAGTTCGTGATCGGGATTGACAGCCCCTTATAAACCGCTATCAGCACCACCACCATTCATCCATGTCACAGCTGTGGTCACTGCGTGGACACTGGCAGCGGTGGTTGAAGGCTCATGACAAGGGTGTCCCATAACTTATCCACCAAACTTCAGTAGTTTCTACAACTATTCGCAACAAAAAATGTCTCTTAGCAATTTTATTTTAACCCTTGGTGCCTTGGTGCTTGGCATCCTCGGGGGACTAGGTGCTGGGGAGGAGCGACGGCGGAGCAGACCCCGGATTCTTCCCATCAAACCGTCGATTTCGTTGAAAATAATGCAAATTTTTCCGCATTGAAACACCGTTTTCTCCCCCAAATTCCACAGTAAAACTAAAAATCGGGTGACCGTTGGAAAGCTGATGAAATGGAGAAGCTTTTAAGCTTTTGAGCCCCTCTGGCAAATACCTTGTTTTAATGAGGAAAAATCATCAACATTAAAAAAAAAAAACACAGAAATTGACTATTCTTCAAGTTTGAGGTAAAAATACTACTCTAGCGTCTTGTTTTTCTCGACAGGCCGACGGCTCATCTGTTGAGAAATTTTACGCTCTTTTCAACAGTATCCTTATTTTTAATTTTTGAGTGTAATTTAAGTGAGTAATGACCCTTTAAATGGTGTAAGGTCGAAAACAGGAACAAAATCTTAAAAGTAAAAAAAAATCGGATTTTAAGGGGGTTAAAAGAAAATTGCTAAGAGACATTTTTTATAGCAAACTAGTTGTAGAAAATACTCCCGAAGTTTGGGGATAACTTATGGGATACCTGTATATTACTGCTTTGTGGTCGAGCTAGCTTTCGCCATTGGTGGCATATCGTCAGGACAATTTAAGATGACTTATGAGGTATGTAGCTGTAGTACCAATAGTTATACGCTTTTGCGGTAACATGATTGCAATGGTAAGTGCTTAAAACCTATAACTACTGGTACTACATAAATAATCTTAAACTGTCCTGACGATGCCACCAATGGCGAAAGCTAGCTCGACATAAGACATAAGAATATGTGAATCAGACCGAGGATCTGCCACCTTATTCCTCCCATCGCCACAAACCCGTCTGAAGAAGATAGGCAACATCATGAATAAAATCAGAGATGGTGTCTTTCCTCTTTCAGTCTTCAGCCAAGAGAATGAAGAAAAAACGGGAACAACAAATTAAATCAAAAACGACTTAATTACTGTTCTTCACGCCAAATGATTTACAAGTCGACTTCTACTTTCCACGAATGAATCGGTTTCTTATAACGCAGTATTTCATAACTTACTACTTATGAGGTAGGTTCTGGCGAATGTAAGACATCGAACCATTGAACCTAAGGCGTCATCGACAGGTCTGGCTTCAATCGCTCTTTCCACGGGTTTTGTCTCTGTATCTCTGTAAACAAAGAAGACAATTTTTAGGGATTTTTGCATCATTTGATCTGTTCTATCCAAGTTTAGAGTTGGACTATTATTTCGATATTCCTCCTTCCATCTCAGAAACAAATTTCAACTCAAGTTCATCCACTTGGGAATTCACCAATGAGTAGAATATGAGCAGCTGAAACCTATGAAGCGTAAAAGGGCTCACCCTGAAGTAATACTGTACAAGTGGTTCCGGGGTGAATCCTAAGCAGAGGGAGTGGGGTTTTAGTTGGTAGGCCCAATGCTGGGGAGTCCAACACTGTTGGGGTGAATTTCCCCTTCGCTCTTAACAAGTTTCCCCACTCCCGTAACAAAAAAAAAACCTATGAAGCGTGTTCCACCTCCAGGGGTACAAGTTTGGTGGACAACCAAATCGAAACGTAAACGGCGTTTTCATAAGACCCATTACATGAAATTACGCTAAATAAGATTGCTAAATAGTAAACAATTGTTACCCAGGTGTGGCAGCAGGTGTCGGTGAAGCGGATGTGGTGGTGGCGCCTCGTTTATCACCAGCGCGCTGAGATCTTCCTTTTCGCAATCTTCTGAAAGACTCTCTCAGAGACTTCTTGAAGGATTTCCGCCTAGAGATGGGACCTTCGCCGGCTCCTGACATGTCTGATGAAAAGAAATTCATTGCTTAGCACTGTTTAGCATGAGCAAACCCTAATACTCTTCCACAAATGGAATTTGAGGAAATATTATTCAACAAGAAAACCCACTGGGGAAGAGGTTTTGGCTTATATTCCTAAGCTCCATGGTTAGAAATGACATGTTTTGCATTATTACAAGCAAATATTACTTTAATTACGATTCATTTTCTTCATTCATTTGTCGGCCCTTACGAAGTCATCCAGAACTTGAGCTCAACGCACTATTTGGAGAAAACTACACTATCCTTCTTCCTCATCAAGAGAAATGTGACTTTCTGGTCTTGTAACAAACAATTCGGAAGACTTCTCGGAAAGACGCTGATGTTGTTCCGATTAGAGGTGTGTAAGACTAGGTTCATTTGGCGGATTCGAATCCCAAACGGTCACTCATTTCAAGGACCAGACCCATTACAAGTCACAAAAACGAGCGAGTCTGTAAACCGAACGAGTCGGAATAGGTTTACAATGAGTAGGCGATTTGAATGAATCGAATGAGCTAAAAGACAAAAAACAACTGAAGATCGATTCGAATCGTATGAATCAGTCTTTGAGTGTGTTTTGTCTTTTTAGTCCTCAGTCCATCCTTCACTTGGATGATGGAAGGTTTTGCAGCAAAACTTTTTGCTTAGAAAACCACTTCCATCTACTTCTTTCTGTTGATACTTCCTTGTCATTTTCACACTCGATTGGTGGGTTGATGAACGAAGGACCGTGTTCATTTTGATAACTCGTTCAGTTCTGGAAGGTCATTTTGAAGAGTTGGTCTTTTCAATACGTTCACCCTCCTGACCGACACAACCTCTAGTTCCGATTAAATCGTATCCTGGCTGTCTTAGGTGGCTTTCACACTGGTTAGACACGAGACATCAAAACAGTAGACACGCGACTTGAAACATTAGACAAGTCCTTTCACACACAAGAGAATATGGTTTTTGTATTAAGTCAAGTTAGCCATCTTGTTGATAGTGTTATCACTCAAAATGAGTTCATCATCAGATGACGATTAAATTATTGGGCAACCGACTTCCATGATTTATCTTGCTTCCTCCTTTTTTCGAATATTCTGCTGCTGTCACATCATACAACGCCCGATGTTCTTCTATTGCCTTGACGAATATGATAGTGAATTGTTCTGTGTCCGGCAACATCGCCAAAACCTGAAAAAAAGGGACGAAGAAGGAAACGAGGTACGAGAGGGAAGCGAATTGCTGGACACAAACTGAAATGTGAATCACACAAACCTACTAGGGACGCGTGTTTGATGCAGAGCCTAGAACCCAGGGACGCCCTGGCATTGCAGATAACTATGACCCACAATACCGTGAGACCTGCCCCCAATTCCAACCTTCCGGACACTGTTCCATGTTCAAGAATACATGAAGCACGTCACTTTAGTGTGAAAGCTCTCAATACTCGTACTTTCAATGGGTGGATTTGGGAGGAAAACAAGTCGCGTGTCTACTGGTCTAATGTCTCGTGTCTAACAGCCCTGAAAGATGACTTAGTACGTTAAATCGAGGCAAGCCACGTTGTACAGGTTCACCTGATGTAAATAGTATAATATTGGACCACCACGCGAGAAACACATCTGTTGAATACAGAGATGGACATTGAATGTCTTACCCTCTTTCCAAAGTGGAAATCGCGTATTAAAGGAGGACTGAGGCCCAAGCCTTATGCTCTCCCCCTCCACTGCAAGCAGCAGAGGAAAAGCTCCTCCGGAGAGGGATTGTTCACACAATCAGCGTCGATGCATAATTGAATCTCCCTGTTACTTCTTACAAGTAGAAGCCGCATGTACTAGCTCATGCTTCCAGACTTAGCGGGTCCGGCGCCGAGTTTTTGGTAATTCGCAAAACTCACATGCCGGGATCCGAGTGCCAGGCCAACATGTTGGCCATGGCCCTCAGATCCCTACCCAGTTCTGCAGAACCCGCACTGCAGCCTGGGTTTGTAAACCATGACCTCCGCGAATCCAACCTCAATTGGGGGGGCAGTCAGGTAGCACTTTGACTTCCGTCGGTGTGCCAGTAGCCTGGGGCTCCCCCACCCACGGTACCAGTTTAAGGGTAGGGCGTTAACCAGTGTGCTGGCACAGCCCGCGCCCCAGAAGTCATGACTAGTCACAGGCCTGGAACAGATAGTCTTAGTAGATAGTCTGATCCTACCGCTTTACAGCCTCCTAGGATAAGATCCTATCCCGAGCATTATGGGGGCGTGACTGAGGGATACGGTCCCCAATGTACAGAGATGGACATTTACATTACTCAAATCGGCACGTACCCAGAGGGTTGAGGGTGCACTTGACCGTCACTGCGACGCTTTTGATGAAATCGTAAACCGCCCACACCATGTGCGGTTCCAGCTGCAATCAAACCCCACCCCGAGTGCACTGCTAAAGCTGTGATAGCTGCTGGAGGATGAAGCTGAAGAAACACTCGTGCAAGCGAAACCTCCTTCCAACAGAGGAGCTGAGGGTTGACGATCTGACTTTGAGAGCTTTGTGACCTTTCCACACAAATTCGTCTCTGGAGCTGGACGATATTCATAGTCGACACCTGCAATCAGAACTAATAGCATTTAAAGTTCCAACATGACTACTAGATATCTTCATCTGTTTTCCTTATGTTGCACTTTGCTGTGCCTCCAAGGAATGTCGTAGTTCACAAATGAAACGAACGGTCTCTTTCCCTCTAAATTCGGGTCACCAACGGACAAACACTCCATCGGACAACTAACATCCCCTCCGGGAAAGAATAGAATCCCTTCGGATTCTAGAGTGGGTTGTATAGGTGTATACAGGATGTCCCATATGTTATCCACCAAACTTCGGGAGTAGTTTGTACAACTAAGCAACAAAAAGTGTCTCTTAGCAATTTTCTTTTAACCTACTTAAAATCCGACTTTTTCGACTTTTAGATTTTGCTTCCTCACTACCGAAGGTAGGGAAGCTTTGTATTCGTGAAAGAAGTGAAAAAAAATGTCCTCCAAAATCAAAATTTCCACTTGCTTTTTGCGTTTTAGAGCTTCCCGAACAATTTTTGGTTCCGTGTCTGTCTGTCTGTCTGTCTATCGGTCTGTCTGTCTGTCTGTGGTCAATCCTTGTCCCGGGCAAAACTATACTAACCTGTGGTCCGATTTTGATGAAATTTTCAGGGATTGTGCGGGTTAGGTCCTAGACGGTCCCCTATCAATTTCAGCACCTTCGGACCAATAGGAGCGAGTGCGCATGCGCAAACGTGAATTCCTGGAACCTCGGTTTCTCAGTTTCTAATGAACCGATTTTGCTCAAATTTGGAGGTTAGTTAGGGACTAACTTCTAAGAGACACCTATAAGTTTCAATCAAAAGGTCGAAAACACGTAAAAAATCTTAAAAGTAAAAAAAGTCGGATTTTAAGGCGGTTAAAAAAAAAATTGCTAAGAGACATTTTTTGTTGCAAATTAGTTGTAGAAACTACTCCCAAAGTTTGGTGGATAACATATGGGACACCCTGTATACCCGATTCCGGAGGAAAAGAGGCATACCATGCTCTAAACCAACAAGCGCCTTGCTCTATCTACAAACCTCAAAAATAACTTAGTACCAAACCTAATTAGTAAGCCGGTTTCGTGCACACCGGGGCTACACAGCAATTTCACATATTAAAGTAAATGCACTGAGGTAATCCGTTTTCCAGAAGCCTTTCCCCTAAATAATGTGGTATGCCGGTTTTTCACAGACCGGGGGCCAGATTAAGGCTAAATGTCACGATGTTTTAGTGTGATTCTGAAATAAGAGATGGCAGCACCATCGGGGCCAAATTTCGTTTACTCCTCAGTTGAGAACGGATCGAGATATTTTAGTTCCACAAACGGATTTCTCTTCAAGATCACCGTAGAATTCCGGGTAATTGGTTAGAAAGTGTGCAAATTTTTTTGCACACAGTTCCAACAAAAATTTGTTTAAATTTTGAACATTTCAAAAAGTGGCCTTATAGCCACGTGCAGAACCTTCATCAGAATACGAATCCGTTCGCAGAATTTTTCTAACTTGATCATAGCCGTCGGATTCGCGTTTTTACGATTTGGAGGGGGGCGAGGGGGGCGATCATGGGCTGGGGGGGAGGGCGGCGATCAAACGCCCCGCGCCCGCCCGACCATCACACATTCATGTTTTGCTAGTACGCACCCTTTGGTCACTATTCTGTTTCCCGGCCACTAATAGGTAGCTACCATCAACCTTCCCATTTTCAACTTCTCTGTCTTGAGGTTGATCGAGTTGGGCGAAATTTCCATAAAAAGCAAGACACATGAACAAATAACTTATGAGACACATTCTGTGTTAATTTGATTCAGATAATGGTT
>CM019170.2:14094416-14202499 GCA_009739505.2 Apolygus lucorum
TATTACTTTCTATGGACAAAACCAAGTCCTATTGTTCCAATAACTTCTGTTCTCACTGGTTTCAACGCCATTAGTTCCTGTACCTTCTACTCCATGCATAACGCTTTCACACTTCCCCACCACAGTAAAACTCGCTGCATTCATTCCCCGTGGGTGCACGTGATTGGCTGAAACTCAACTACTTGAGGCAGACGCTCGAACTTTCTCATACTATGAGAAAGCATACAATAAAAACGCTGCAAATTATTACACAAAGGTTAATTGTTTTTCTATATAGATCACTCGTCTACAAAGAACACGGCTTTGCCGTTGCTACCACCAACCAACATGAAGAAAAACGTCGATCGCATTTCGGCCAGCCGGGATTTGAACGGGATTAGGCCTCTTTGGCGATTCACACTCGTGTTTCTGATTTATCGTCCAACCCTTAAGTTCTCGAAGGAATCGAACGGTTTGACCTACAGGGCTCCGCGTGGTCTCTAAAAATTCAATACTATAATTAATTGATCGAAAAACAATACCTTAAAATCACAATTTATTGAGCTAGGGCTCTCTTGAAAATTTCGACCCTTAATTTTCACCCCTTAGAAGTGACTGACATCAACCAAAATCTTCGGAGCCTACATACCAAATTTCATCAAAATCGGTCAATGCTAAGTGGGGAAAGTGCCGCGTACGGCGTACGGATGGCCAAATTTTGCCAATGGCCAGTGTTGCTAAGAAAAGTCCCGCGTACGGCGGACGGAAGGAAATTTTTTTATTCGATTATTTTGATCCGACCAGACACTTTGGAACTAGTAGCTTCCACATCAGATTGCCGTATAAAACCTCCTAGGGATCTAACGCTGAAACTACTAGTTACAGTTTGACTGGCTCAAAGTATGTTTGAATAATTAACTCAAAACCGCCAATAATCTTCATACGAAGTGAATAGTGAAGATAAATAAATATCCATTAACTTTTTTCGAAATGTAATATCGATACCTTAAAGCAAAAAGGCATCCATCGTCCAGATTTATTTTTAAATTTCATGAAAACTCAAATTCAACAAAACTATTATTGCCCTTCTTGAAGATTACAACTTGAATATTTCTTGAAGAAATTGAAGAGTTTAGAGTAATAAGCCATTATTTTAGGAATTGTGCACTGGTGAAAACATCTTTGCGTTTTCCTCAAAAATCCGTTTTTGGACAAAGCGCCTTTCTGACTATGTTTTTAGCATCTTTTTAGCATCTTAGCATAGATTCGACTTCCTCCATCGCTGTTAACAGCATGTCCCCTTGACTTTATCAACCTCTAGGATTCAAGTTCCCTTTACCTGTGACTGTTCTGCACTTAAGGTGATGAAAATTCAGCTCTTGTTAGTTATTAGGTAACCCATTAATTACGTGGAAATAGACAATGTTGATAGAAGCACTAAACAGCAGCAAAGGATACACTTTGAGGGCTCCAGTGGCAGTTCCAATAGCCATGATCCTGAGGATGGGGTCCCAGGCAAGACATGTTGGTTTGTTCGGAAATCCATGTTGAACAGTCTGAAACAGAAATTAACACAGCAATTAGGGCCGAGTGGGTAACAGCAAAGTAACTACAAATATAATAGCTAGGTAAATTTGTACTCAACAACTAGGGAATCATATTAGTTTGGGTCGAGCAGATGGATTTAGGGTCACTATCAACAACTGGGTATTCGGTAGGGGGATGACTGCAACCATGTTCGAGTGGATAATTGTAAAAGTTCGGCAACCTTGCTACTAGGTAGCCTAGATAATCTGTCAGGAGACCTCTCATTAATTAGAATTGAGTATGTAACTGCTAGGTAACTAATAATTACATATCGATACCTTAAAGCACAAAGATGCTATGACCAAAAATGGAGTTTTGAGAAAAACGCTAAAGAAATTATCGTCAATGCACAATTCCTAAAATAATGGCTTATTACATAAAACTGTTTAACTACCTCAATAAATATTCAAGCTATTATCGTCAAGAAAACTCAATAATAGTTTTGTTGAATTTGAGATTTTTGAAATCAAAAAAAAAAAAAATGTGGAAGGTGGATGGACATAGCTCCTTTGTGATTCAAGGTATCGATATGTAGTCGGGGTACTCTTTGCGTATAGTTATAGTTATAGTACCAAACCAAGAAACAGTTGGTAGGATGTAATATAGGTAGGTTCTGACCACTTCGATCGACTCAACGAAGAAATAGAATCAGTACCCGAAGACATAGAAGACCATCAGTATTGAGCCTCATCAGGACTGAAAGCATCCGCAATAAAAGCAATCCTATGCTTCTCTCATTTCAATAAAAGTAAAATGTTTCGACGGTTATTCGGAGTAACTTAAAAGAATGTGAACAAGGAAATTCCGGTCAGTGGATATCAAGAAATAAAATACCCGACCACATAGGGGCAAAAAAGACGGTGAAGCCCGTTAGTTTATTTCCACCTAATTTGCATGCGTAGGTGGAGAATAGGATAGAAGGAGTGGTTGGTGAGGTCCGAAGATCTGCTTCACTGGTTCTGTGTTCCTTAGACAACTAATTCCCACACTTCTAAGTACCTACAGCTATGGCAAATATCATATAATAAAACATTTACCTACATCTTTCAATTTATCTGAATCTTTATTTCCAGATGCCAAACAATACACAAGAAATGCCAACTTTCAGCACGTAAGAGGACATATTAATACTTCAAGAAAACATAAAAACTCGTAGTTAAATAAATATGTCTTCAGCTGCTTATATTATATTATAATACTCCCACATGCAGAACAAAACAAGTCAGTCAAATGGGTGTGGTTCTTTAGCTTTCTCAAATCTATAATCCGATTGTACAGATGATCCGAGCATAGTAGGTAGATAATCTCAAAACATCAATCTCTGGCTTAAAGTAAAAGTACAGTTTGCCATCATTCGGGCGGTATCACTTCGGCTACGCGGAGCAAGGAGAAAAATACGCTCACTAGGATTAGAGGATGGGGCGGCTTTGTCTTCCATGGTGGACCATTGAAACCATAAATTCTCGTACACTCCACACATATCACTCTTGTTTTCATCGCCATATTACCCAGAAGCTACAATATTGTAAACATTCTACCTTCAAACTTTTTTAATAATAAAAATGATTATGGATTCAATCTCTAAGTAGGTACCTTGCACTACCCTCCAAGGAAACCAACTTCGTACAGTTTTGCACGTGAGGATTAGTGAACACACAGATCTGTATGACAGACATACAGACAGATACGACACGAAACCAAAATTGTTCAGAAAGGTCTAAAATGTAAACCGTAAGTGGAAATTCTGATTTTGGAGAATTTTTTTCTAATTTGAAAAGTGAAAACAATGCTTTCTGCTACCTTGGGAGAGTCGGAAGCAATAATATTTATTGCTTCATGGAGAAATATTTACCTTTTCACCTGATGAGTGATATTATTTTCTGTTCTCGGTCTTTAACCAATGCTGATTGAGAATCGATCAAACATCATATTATGATGTTTCTCAATCAGCATTGGTTAAAGACCGAGAACAGAAAATAATATCACTCATCAGGTGAGAAGGTAAATATTTCTCCATAAACCAATAAATTGGTATAAAGATGTTAAATACCTCGAATGTAGTTTGTAAACATGGTTTTTCATTTTCTACTCAAGATTATGAGATACCTATCACGTAACTGAAGTATATTTAATTGGAACACGTGGGAGAAGTAGTTAGCGGAATGCTCTGAGTGTTTCACTCGGGAGCCCCTGATCGCCTCTGAAAACGCATTCTTCTCCTTCAGTACAACTGGCACTTCTCCAAGGTCCGCCTTTCACGTGCCGGTAGGCTGGATGAGTAAACTCGATGGTCGATTCTACGACATGATTGTCAAACACAATTACATTGGTTGTACCTTCTGAAGTGAACACGTCTCTATAATCGGCAATTTGATATTTGAATGATATTCTTCCGAGGTGCGCACATTGCGCGAATGAATACCTACTTCTCCCTACCAATATAAATGAGGGAATCACAGCATATAATCACACTGGAGTATTCAGCATGACTATGCATACACTTAAATACTTACGATCAAATTCCACTCAGTATAATTTATGTGTTTTGATCAAAACTCAAGACCTTCAGTAGAGGCTCTTACTCCACAATGGAGACCCAGGTGAGTTCAAAATATAGCCACAGTTAGGAATTGTACCGAAATCCATTCAAACTCCATTCACGCAGTAAGTCATAGTAGGAGGTCTCGCAAGTATTTGGCATTGTACGTACGAGTTGATTTGATATTCTGTTTGATGTTAGGAAGGTCAAACACTTTTTTAAGATCATTGGGCAGCTGTAAGAAGGATTTTTCAATACATTGAAGAGGCTGTGACTTGTTCTGATGTCTGATGGAGATCTCGTCTGATGTCTTCGTGGAACTCGAGAGTTGATTCCGCTGAATGGATACTGCTCAAGAAATGGTCTTGCAACAGACATTTCTTAAGGAACTCCAGGAATGGAGCTTCTGTTCCGCTGATGATGGATAATCTGGGTGCAATCCATATCAGCAAGGGATATTGATTTACCTCCGACCATTTGAGAATGTCACCTCCGAAGAATGTAAACCCAAACTTGGTTGAACTCCATCTCGACAGCAAGCAGCAGACATTCTAATCGAGTTCATTCTTCATTCTGAAGAGAGGGAGTGTCGATAACACCGCTGTCAAAAACTCCTCTTTATGGACACAAAATCAAAGTGCGGTTAGGAACAGGTCACTAATTCACCCCAATTTCGCACACACTTAGATTTATGAAGTCAATATTGGTGTAGGAGACGTTGATGCCAACTGTTCTCACATTATGGCCCAGAAAGTCAGCACAGGAATTACGTTCCTATAGGTATTTAAATACTTGATTAAATTTAATAAGGTATTTTAAATAAATCGAGCGATACTGTTGACGTCGTGGCATGAAATAATAACAAATACTCGTAACACCTCGGAGAGAATGTGGGTTAGTGAGTCTAGATATGGCAATTTCGTAACAATCAGTTCCCACAATTAATGGGATAGAAAAAGACGAACGCTCGGCTTCTCGCTGGCTGTACGGCTTTTTTCATTCTTTTTCGGTCTCGTTCCCTGCCGTATTCAGGTTTTCTCAGTCACAAAATGGGGGTCAACTCGTTACCTTAGCGTTCTGAGTCATAGCTCAGCACCGCCAGCCCCCGCATTCGAGGAGTACCTAACTGTTTTTATAACAGGTTTCGGACGGCTTGAGACGATACCGGAGTCAAAATTACGTTGCAATCCCGAGTTTATGGGACCGTCTAGCATCTGGAGATGAAATTACACTGAACGTTGGATAGCATGATTTTTGCTTATTCACTACCTACCAAAGGTGGGGAAGCTTTGAAGGCTTGCAGTTAGGGGTACCCTCAAACAAACTATTTTACTAGAATTTTAAGTAATCTGGAGCTTAACGAACAATTTTATTTCAGTCTCTGTCTGACTGGGCAGAGCCACAAAAAAATTAGATGGAATTTGATGGAAATTTCAGAGAATATGCGGGTTAGTTCCATAACGGTTTCCTGCGAATGGCATTGCCAAAAGGTATAAAAGAGCATGAGCAAAGCAATTCATTCATTTTGGTACCAACTAATTCTTCAAGTCCACATTAAATTTTTTGAGAAGATTTGCTGTTTACTAGGCAAAGTTTTGAGTTTGAAAAAAGGAAGAGTTTTATCATGGTGTATTATTTCATCCGTTTCAAGACAAGGAAGGAGAGTACAAGGAATAGAGGACAGGCAAATACGTAATAAAATTGTTCAAAAGCTCTAAAACACAAAATATGAAAGAAAATTTCGATTTTTTAGAACCCAAATTATTAAACCTTGCAGTTCGAATGTAAAGTTTTGTTACCTTTGATAGTGATGGAAACCAAAAATTTCAATCACCATTTTGGATCCTAGATTGTCTGCCTGCCAGTTCCTTGTCCCTGGTAAAACAGTACCGTAATTTATCATATGGGTGATTCTTAGGTTGGGACTTCAATAACTAGAACTTTTGTGAGAACAGAGTGATTTATAATTTATATCATAACCACTTCTTCCATTTATAATCAATACTTTTCATTAGCTTAAAGAAACTGAGAACAAGAAAATGACGCTCATGTGTTTATGGTTAGTAAAGTAGTTTCCACAGCTTCTAGACCCCGTACAAGTCGTTGACGTTTTCGGGCGAAGCACAAAGATTAGGAAACTTCGAATCTTGATAACAACGAGTGCCTGGTGAACATTGTGAGCAAGGGTCTTCCGACTTGGTACATGGGCCATCCAATAATATTTCCCGCAGGGCCATAGTTGCAAGCTAGGTACCTCATTTTGTTTCGTTTCCAAGTATAGTTGATCTCTCCACAGCCAATCTTATTGGTTGTGGCCCAGACGATTTGAGTGAAATGGGAGTAATGTAAGTTATACGTGAAGTAAGTTAACATGCTGAGCGGAGCTTCTTCTGATTCGTCACTCCACGTCATGAATAAATCTTGAGTAGGACTACTCCTAGGAAATCCACCCGACATTGCTAAATTTTGCCCGACATCGTAATTCGGTAGTCTGCGGCATTTGTCATGCTCAAATTTGCATTGGTTGGCCCAAGTTTGAGCCACTTCCTCCAATGTGTAATCCCACTCAACGAACTGCATGTTGGCAGCAGATGGCCACTTAGAGCCACCTCCAGCAAACCAGTTCCTGTACGAATTGTGCAAAAGAAGCAATTGCCGACGTTTGGCATCATCAATTGTAACGTTCAAGTCATTGCACTTAGACGATAACGGAAAATAACTGAACTGACACATCGTGTGCTTGAAGTTTTGGCAATCCAACTGGCACCATGGGTGTTTACGAGATTGACTCTTTTTACGGCGACTTTTATTCTTCTTAGGAGGGGGGGATACACCTACACTTCGACCAGTATTCAAAATGTGTCGACGATCATCACAACTGGAAACACCTGATGATTTGGGCTTCACGGATGTTTCAACATCGTGTTTTCCAAGAAGACGAGCTCTCCCTGCAAGACGTCGATGTCTCCCAGTATTGCTATCACCGCCCTCAACAAGAGGGTTTAAAGATTTGAAGTACGCCATGAAATCGCCACGAGAACTGCGGAAAAGAGACTTCTTGCCAGATTGCCCATTTTTCGTTATATTGTTAACGAATGAGGAGTCCTTACAGTCAATATCAATGACTGGGCCCACATATGAAACACCCTTACCAGCGATACATTTGGAAATACGTGAAGAATCAGTTCGACTATGAAATAGCTGTTGAGTCGGCAATATCCTGGTCATCAGCATCCACCAAGAAATCACCAAACATCTCGCTGTAAACATTTTTCCCAAACGTCGAGGATTTACTGACACATCCGTCATCGCGATGTTAGCCGAGTAATTAAAACTGAGAAACTTTTTTCTCGACAGTATTAAAATCCAGGTTTTAATAGTTAGAGGCAGTTAAATACTAGTTAATGAAAAGTCGTGAGAGAAAAGTCGTTTTGAGGTCCATATCTTGGATGACTGGAGAAAAGAGTTAGGTTAAGGTACTTAGCACGAGTTACTACGGGTGGATTTTTCAGACACAGAAGTAGATCAAAATTGAATCTTCGTGGTTCAATAGTCTTGTCGATCAACGACAATCAACAAGATGATAACTTGCGATGATTCGATACAAGAACTCCAAATTCAATAAGAGAAGTTTAAACAGTTACAATTTCGTTTATCTTAAAAACCAACACCATTAAAACGAAACTATTTTTTCAACTACTGACCGGAAAACCTATATTCACTCGAATTGTTTTTGATCAATTCATGATAGTCACTTCCCTCTTGAAATTCTTCAATTTTACAAACTACTAAGAACAATTTCAACTCTTCGTAGAACTTCTTTTATGTTGGTTCTGGAAGTAATTGTCTTCAGAAAGCATAAAAGGAAACACAAATTTCATGATTCGTATAATCGTATGATCATCATTTCATGATTACATTACAGGGTATCGATTGGGTGGCAGATTGATTCAAAACAACCAAGTAGTTATTAGTAATTGAGTTTCTTAAAAAAATCTGGGACTTCTCTTTGATTTAAGGGTTTCGGATGAATTTACCCCTCACTAAGAAATTATCTATCCCTTTCTAGTTCTGTACAAAATCGAAACTAGTGTACTGGGAACAATATGGAAACGAGGGCAGGGGGATCCAAAGAGGAGAGACCCATCGCGGGTCGAAGACCTCGAAGGCTCAGATTCGCGAGGATGTTGAGGTTTGGCGAGGTCTGATAGTCAACGGTCTCTCGCGAACCGGGTCAAATATTCCTGCGCCGCTCACCCAGTCGGAGTAGCTGCTACTAAATAAGGGCGTACACGGCAACAGGATGGGATGCGATGCTTGATTGCCTACGCACTCGACTTCCTTCGTCTGCTCCCAGGAATGGGGCCTTAGAAAGAACCAGAAGCTACAGGGGCCGAAACAACGGGATAGAATCAAACCAGGCGGGCATTAGGAAACATCAACTTCAAATGTTTTGTTTTCTTACATCCTTTTAAAGGTAGACTGAAGTAGGTAAGAAGAATCAACTAGAATTCGTCAAAAAGTGAAACGATGAAATTAGTCATCTGGGCACCTGACAAAAGAATCTGCAAAACCGCTAGGGAGTAGAAGGGTTTTTTTATGGTGGGGCAGGGAATGGGAATTTTTGTTACAATCAGGTTGTGTAAACTAGATATTGTTTCTACGCATGCTTAGATGCTGAATCAAATGAGAGAAATTGGGACATTTTCTAGGTAAAGATTTTTTCCCCACTATTTTTTTCACTCTCAGTTGTACAAGACAAACACACTACTTTTGGATAGTTTCCACAAAATTAAGTAAGTAGTTACCTATTCCAAAAAACTCATTTTCTGAAACTTCAAAGTTTACATATTAACGTACTTATCGTTCGATTGTTCAAAACTGAATCGAATGAGACCAGCTCCTAGTTTGACTGCGCCGTTATAAATAACGTTTTTTTTCGTTAGCAATTTTATAGCTTCTAAATAAAAGTCTTGTCCGAAACAGTACTTTCATGATCCATTCAACCTAAAAGTCGGTACAATGGTGCACTTTGCGCATCTTCTAGACTTTTTTTGGTATATTTTATATTTTGCATCACACACACACACATATATCGGACATTCTATTAGGAGTTCACGAATAGTAATGGGGATGGGGAAATATACATAAAGAGAGTATAAAAGTTGCCAAGGGGGTTGTTCAGAATAAAACAGACCAAGTTGGGATGGGAAGTAATTTTTACAGCTGCCAGAACAGTTGGTAGCATAAATTATACCAAGAATTACTGTAATATGGCCAGAGGAGTTGGGCAGTGGAAACACGGTCAAACACATATCGACTGGTAATACCCGTAAATGCCTTCTACGTCGCGAAACTACAAGTCAAAACCGACAAGTTTAAACAACTTGGATGAGCAAGTCCAGTGATTCATATATCGACTTGGATGAGCAGCTACATGGTGAAACTGTCGTTCAACATCTGTATTTGAGGTCATGTGCCTGGAGAACGTTTAGCCGAGATTGTAGTTTCAAAGCCTGCGAAGGTCGAGATCGGGTCCCGTTATAATGATATCATGGAGGGTGTTGAGACGCATGAAGACCCGTTGTTATCTGGTTCAACATCGCCGGTCAAGCCTTATAATTTACTTTACGTGGGCATATGGATGGTAAGTCTTTCTTGGGTGCTCCCGTCATGGGCATTACAATGTAGAAAAAAATTAATCATACCAGCACGTGTGAAAGAGGGCCTTTCTACCTTGAAATGCACCGAAAGTTTTCTAGTTGGTACACAACCACTGCTGAACAATAATTTTCATCGAGCGGACATAAAATTATTACTCTCAGTTGACTCACAACCCGATAAAAAGTACCTTGAATGGTTCCGACGCCGTATAATCATTATTTTACTGGATCTCGCAGATGCGAAGTATTTTCGGTATCTTTCATCAAAACGAAAAACTCATTAAACAAATTATACTACCTCTCTTATGTTAGGAATTAAATCATTATCAAAAGACCATTAGACTATAACCATAACGAACATATAGGAACTGTCAGCTCAGGTCCGCAATAAAATTTATTGCGGACCTGAGCTGACAGTTCCTATATGTTCGTGGCATTTAATGGCAAGATGATAACCGTTTCCTCCTGGTAACTAGGAGTGTCCAAACGGCTGTGACCCATCCAAAATCTGCTGAATCACCCTCAAACTGGTGAACTACACTCTAATGGCTAAACCAACGTCAAACTGGTGAACCACTTTCAAACGGCTGAGTCTGAACGACTCCTAAATGGTCAAGCAGGTAAATAGAAGATGCATCGAGAAGGAGGTTGGATGAAAAAGGATGCTCCATCCACTATAGATTCAGGTCATTATACAAGGTAGGATACAGTGAATGTGGAGATTATTCAAGGATGGTATACACCCTTTAGAGGTGATTTCAAGTTTTGGGCTAGACTACAAATGTCTATTATGACCTAAACTGCCCGACTTGAGGCAATCATCAACCCTCTTCAGCAGTAGTCAGGGTGAGAGAGAGGTCATTAGGACGTCTTGCTAACCACAAAAAGAAAGACGAAAAGAAAAAAATTCACATTCCACACAAGAGCCTGAAGCAAAACCATCCCCATAGCTCAAATGTTACACCAAGGTTTCATGGCAATGAAAATCCTCTACTCAACTGGGCACTCCGTCCCGAAGAACTGAATAGTGTAACACAAGGGATAGCATACTGAGATGTGTAAATCTAATATCAGTAAAAAACGCAACAATTCTTGTGCGTTACTAATGAAGAACCGTTCACCAGTTTCGTTTTAGAAACCGTTCATTGAATCCGTTTTATGGCAATGATTTTCCACAACAGCATCGCTATTATCTAGAGTTCCTACCTACTCGAAGATCAAGTTTTTCAATAGTACTGGCTGTCATTACCTGCTTTATGACTAACAACCAGTCGTTGCCAAGAATTGATCAGTTGAATAGTACAGAATAATGGTTCTTTAGAAAGACCACCCATGTTGGGAAAATAAAGAAAACTTATTGGCTGCTCACAATAATTTTGTTCTTCATCATCAACGGCGATTCTGGCCGGTTGTCAAGTCAGTGTTTGTGAGTTTGTCGAGGAGCTATGAATGTAGTTCAAGTTCGTTCAGCGAGCAATAGGAGCCTCAAGTCGGCAATCAGGTCAATGTGTAAGGAATGTGTCTAGATCTAGAATGATTTCTGAGCTGTACTGGAGAACTGGGTTGCTCATTGGTCTGACAGTAACTTATACCAAGGTTGAAGAAATTGAACTAGAATGATACCGAAATTACAGGCTCCAATGGGTCAGTTTGTCTGGATGTATAAATACAAAAGTTTATTAGATGACCAATGACCTCAACAACTATTGAGGTACGAGTACAACGCAATTCAGTAGAAATTTAAAATCAATAATATTGGGGTAGAAAACAAAACCTAATTTATTATCCTATATCAACATTGTTAGCTGTTGATTTATTCACATAATTTTATTACTTAAATAATTAACTATTACAGATTTGTCTGACATCTAGTTCGGCATGAGTAGAAGTAATCCAATGACCCTCGTTTCCCTACACCACTAAAAAACATACAAAAAAGTGATCGAACTTGTATGAAATAAGTTCACCTTGAAAGACTGGCTTTATGCCCCTAATCAGAAATGTTTACAGGACTAAACTAGTTTTTCAATCTGAGAGCTTTTTTGTGGTTTAACCGGTACTCGTCATCATCTATTAGTAATTACTACTTACCTGTGCATTACATGGGCTCACATGTGGGTACATGGGTCGGCACAGGTGAAAAACGTGGATACAGCTTTCGTACAAGTACGCAACCACGAGAGACATTTTATGTCTTATGTTTAATAAATTGAGAGCTTCCCAATGAGTGGTGAACGATTTTTGTGGGGTGGAAAATGAGGAAGTTAGTTTTCCCTAGGAACGATTGGTTGTACGTGAAAATCATCAGAAATTTCCGCGTAACGCTCCCCTCGTAACGCTCCCCGCGTGACGATCCCCGCGTGACGATTTTTCATTTATGTGCCATAGTAAAGACATAAAATGTCAAAAATCATGAAGTTATATTTCCTCCAAACTGAACCGGTAAAGTGATCAACTTCCTCCCAATTACTTTCCATTGGTTCCTAACAGTTATTAGTATGAATCACTAAACAGCAAAAGAAATACAACAAAACAAAGGTAGTTTCAAGAATTTTACAGCTTCAAGTTCTCAAGTTGGAAGTTACCATTTGAAGAGAAGCTACTCGTATTCATCTGAAGCAATTTTCCTTTGGAAATTAACGAAACTCTGTACACAAAAGTGACACGATTTATGATGTGAAATCCGATCAGCTCATTCCTCAACCCAAATATACTTTGGAATAATTGTCAATAATGTTTTTCAAACAGACGTAGGAATTTGAAAACCCAACTATTTTGGCGAACATTTTTATAACTGAATGAATTATAAAATGTATTCAGGAAGTAGAAGGAGAGGTTATGACAAGTACTACAGCCCTTGCCAGAAATTTTTCTACGTATCGTGCGAAAATTCGAACGAATTCGGTGTTGAGGTTAAAGCGTGATTGAGCAACAGGGATACTCAATCTGCACAATATATTGAGATAAGGGCCAAGTACTACATAGAAAATTTATCGTTTCAGTATCCAAAAACAGGTTATGTGAAGAGATGAAAATCTTCAATCTGGTCCCAAGAAGGTTTGCAGAAAGATATTTTGAGTGGGTAATAATAAATCCCTGGAAACTCCTAATGAAACACTATTGAATCGAGAAGGTACAAATAAAAATCCGATGCGATTTGACTGTAACCGATAGTATCTTGTGATTTCGTTTTTGCATTCTTGTTTGGTGATGAATGCGAGCGATATTTCACGGGAACTAAGAGCTTGTAAAGATCAGAATTTGCGTCAGACGAATGAAGAATTCCAACGATCATTTGCATTTGTTGTGTGGGACTCGAACAGGACCGAGATGAAGTGAGCTGATCGTGTTTGTTAAAATTTTCAGAGTAGGCAGTCAAGTTTCAAACGCCTTTTGTTAAGCCCGCGTCCACACCTGCGAACCAAATCACTGTGTTCGCGGAAAAATTGGAAATTAGTTCGTGACCGTTTGCGAACCTGTTCCTCGCGCATGCATATAATTCACGAGCAGTATAGTTCGCAAATATGGAGTCTCATATTCGCGTTGTGACGTTAGTCGTCAACATTGGACGCGATTGGTACACAAAGTAGTATTTTGGTGCAAATTATCACCATAACCTAGTCTTGACAATCGGATGAAGGTGACTAAGTAGGAATAAAGAGAAGTGCTAGTAGCAACTATTTGAATTAAAACGTCTGCCAAGCATGAGCAATAAAACTATCATTTTCCTTAATTATAGAGAATTTTATAATCCGTTTGTTATTCCAACTTAACAAAAGAAAGGCAAGAAAAATAAATAGATACTCATCAAATACATCTTCAAAACCACAGATAATTTCAGGTCCAATTTCACTATAGAAACAAAATTAAATTATGGTCAATATACATAAATAAATACATATATTAACTACCAAAAAGATAACCAAAAGAATTCATATATTCTATAAGAGTAATATAGTCATAATGAACGAGATTTGCCTCCATTTTTTTTCAGTTTTTAATCATAGTTTCTCTAGAGTTTTATTAAAGGTTTCATTAGAGACATGACAATTTTTGATCATCGAAATTTTGGGGCTTTTGAAGAACCTCCAAGTTATGAAGTGAAAAATATTAATCTTATTCAGACGATTCTCAGTCTTAACGAGCTGTAAAACATTAACAAAAAGTTGATAAAGAAGCGTTTTTGTAGCCTAGGAATTTCTTTTGTCTTCAACATTAATTAATACTTCCGAGTTCCCCCAACTCAAGTTACACGATTGAGGAAGTTGTATTCCAAACTGAAAACATTATGATCTGGAACTTACAAGAATTGCACTCAACTTCCAAATCCAATCTCCAACTGCCAGATCCAATTTCGATGACATTTCAAGCGCCCTGTGGCTCTATGATGGTCCTATAAGAATGTTATCCGAGTCGATGGCAGACTATTCACAGGCGTAAACTTAGAATGTTTTATTTTGCTTTTCTCCACACCATGTGAATCTAATTTTGGTCAAACTTTGAGCATTATTGGAAATTGTCATATTGATCGCCGTGATAGGACTACTACCAGCCTCTCATACAAGTGAAATTCTTGTAAGAAGGGTTCCGAGTCAATGTTGGCTGTACCCACCAGGATTGGTTTGGTTGTCTCCAAACATAATTTTGTCTCACTAACAAATTAGTCCAATTTCCGCGCAAATTCGGTGGAAGTTGCCGATTGACTATTTGATTGCCGTATGAATCATCTATATATGTATCATCTATATCTGTATAATCGAATCATGAGTATGAGGAAGCTAGTTCCCATACACCACACCCACTTGGCTAACTTTTGCCAAGTGCAGTTTATGTAAAGTGTACTTCGCACCAGAAAATTCATGGCTAAAAAGAATAGACGTTGAAGAGTCACTGAGGAAGATCATATGGATACTCGAGGTCTCAAGGGTCCTACACGCTCAGTAATATCCACTCAAGAAGAAAAGAGGAAGGTCATGGACCCCTCTCGAAAGATGACATCAGGAGTGGGCAATCCGCCCCACGAGTTCCTGAGGTAGGTAACTCCCTTCTTCACCGAGCCGGAACGCTGACGGCTCTTCCTTCACCACAAAACAACGAAAAGCTCCCATCTCGATGAGGATCCCACCTCTGATTCACTAACCGCGAGGTTTTTTAGATGGACTTTCTTACACTGGTACCTATTGGTTAATTATGCGAAGAGCAAAGAGAAGAGCGTCTTTTCTTCAACCGGAGCAAGATTTTAAAAGAGCATTTTTCCCACAAAAATCACTAGGCAACAGGTAAGATACGCATGCGGGATAATCTGGTACAGTTGTCCCTGGATCTATCATAAATTAGGACGTCCATTCCAAAATGTAGGTATCTCTCATTTTAACCTTGAAAAGGTTTTAGCGATGGGACCCCCCGCCGAAAAACGACAGGAAAAATCGACAGTAAAGTAGCGCTATGATTTATCATATGCTTGACGACAAATATGCTTGACAACCTGATGTTATTATGAATAAGGAGGTATCTTAAATATTACAACCTGATGTTATTATGAATAAGGAGGTATCTTAAATATTACAGAGGGAGAGGGAGCAAAAACCTTTTCAAGGTATGTCACATTTTAGCCATTAGGCTCTAAGCGGGGTTTTTTTTTTGACAAATCAATTTAATGGGAACGTGCACATCGAGGAAAGTTGGAGTCTAGTTCATTGAGAAGGTTTGAGTTCAAGACCACTAAATTGGAGTTCATGAATTGTGATGTACCCCTTCTATTTCCTATCTTATTATGGTTGGCGATACTTGGTTGAGGGATATATTATATCTCACACTTGCCACTCTGGCAAGAACTCACAAGGATCTCTAAAGATTGATGTAAACTTTTTGTTCAACTCCAAGTGCCAATAGAACAGCTTTTTCCAATCCAAGAAAATGATAGGTACCCTGGGGGATAAAAATCCAAATAGGTACAATCAATCTACTTCGATAATGCAGCAATATGGATTATTCAAGATTCAACACCAAAGGAGGACACCCACAGTCCTTATTCGAGGCTTGAATCCAAATTGACACTCACAAAGACAATAAGTTATTGGTTCTTGAATAAAACATATTCGTCAAAAGCCTCCCAAGATCTCGTCAATAAAAACTTGGGAAATGTAGTAGAGGAAACTCCTCTTCTACCCTTTCCAAGTATGGTAAAAAGTACCAAACTAACATACTTCCAGACTAGGGATGGGTATCGATACTCGATATTTTAAAATATCGATACTTTTGCACCGATACTCGATATTTTAGTATCGATACTGCACTATCCGATATTTTTGGATATCGATACTTTGGATCCGATATTTCTAAATATCGAATATCGATACATTTCTTGCGGAAAATTCAACAGAATGGCTAAAAAGTGAAGAAGGTAGAGAGGCTTTCAGGTCATTATTCTTTGGTTGCACAAATACCGTTAACATTATGGAGAAAATCACTCTGCTTGGACTCTTGATTGTGAAAAATGAATAAACATTGTTGAAAAAAATTATTTTTCTTGGGAATATTGGATAATATTGATAGTTTGTGACACTAAAGTATCGATACTCGATATTCCAAAATATCGATACTTATGCCCAACGATACTTGGGATATCGATACTCGGATACGATACAGTATCGATACTTTTGCAACGATACCCATCCTTATTCCAGACTCCTCGGGGCAAGCCACTTAGCTGAAAAAAAATTTCTGATCCAAATTAGCCTTAGAATCATTCAAAATAATTGCAGCAGCAAATCCGAGTCTGATGAATAGGAAGTTATTCAGATCAGACGAAGATACTGAACGAGGCTCTCATGTGCAGCTCTCCGTCACACTCAACAGGACAAAATCATCCAACTAAAGCAATCGGACCACCATGAATTCAATGAGAATCTCCATCAATTGTGACGTCACTACCAGCCATTGGGTAGAGCTGTTCTTGAGCAAAACCCATGATGTATCGAAGACAAAGTTCGGCTAGCTTCTGACCCACGAGTAAGCCTCAATGGCAAGGACTAATTAAGTGACACCTGGATGAGGGCATCAACTCCCCCACTCTTGCCATTTTGCCAGGGACTTGATTGGGATTGATGAGATATTCAGTTTTACCACTAACTCCTCAGTTCTTTTCCAATAGGACCTCGTTTTTCGACCGTATCTAAGAACGAAGGCTGATCCATTCGTCCGAGGGGCTACAAATCCTGTCGGAAAGGGGACAAAAAGGCGAACGTGCGTGTCCAGGACGACCGATCGAGGGCTCACGGACGACGGGATTATGAGGTTATTGAACAAGTGAACTCTTCTATAGAGAAGGAGACTGCCGTAGATGACAGGGTCCTTGTCCGCCATGATTTGTACCACAAAGGACAGTCTAGCGCTCGACTGAAGAGTTAGTTTTGGGTATTGTTTCCCAGTCGCCAGTAAATCAACCTGTCATTATGAGTAAACATTTCGAATATACCTACTTCGAGCAAAAGGAAAAACTCGATTTTAAGGATAAATGTTCGTTTCATGAACTTAGTTCCAACAAATGGGCAAATCGTAACAGAAAGAAGAATTACTTCGAACATAAAAACTAAACTGGGGAGAGGGAAAAACTACTTTACCTACCTATCTCCAGGATGGATGGCTTTTTTGAACGATTTGAATGGTCATTAAAAAATGTGGTGATTTTGAAGGTAACCAACAAAAAGTTTTCGAGCCATATCAAATAGACTGTAGGTCTAACTTTTTTAATGTGTTAGATAGGTAATTTCAAGTAAACAAAAATTTGGGTGATTTGCTAGTGCAGGTTTTTAGCGATCTATAGTCGTCTACTCAGTATCTTGATTTGTGGTATTGTGTAATTATATGTGGGGAAGTCTTCTTCTCAGCTCAATACTTTTTACCTACAATTGCATCGAGATGAGGACACAATTAGATGAAGAATTTAAAGCACATGTAAAAGAGTTGAATTATTACAGGATGTCCAGCGATTCCCCGAAAACAAATTCCTTGAGTTTTCCAGGGAAAATTTTCGACTTTTTCCAGGGTTCTAAATCATTTAATATATAAATAAATATGCTCATAATTTCTCAAAATTCGGTATTTAAGGACATTTTGAAATTAAAATGCATGAGAAATATAGTAGCTTACCTCAAAATAACAATCTGAAAGTAGGTACCTATCAGTCCGGGGCGATGATTTTCATCTACACTCTAATCATCACAATCCCTAAAAATTTCATCGAAATTGGATGTAAACTGTAGAAGTAGCTATCAGTAAGAAAGTCGATTATTTTCATAGGGACTATCTGCAATCCAATTCGCTCAACTCCTGAATATTTAACCGAAATCGAAGAATAACTTCGAATAGTTTTGCACGTTACAAATATTTCATGACAGACACAACAGACCCTTACATTCTTGGATAAAGTCGAGAATTGACATTAGACTCATCAAAACTTGTCGGTTTACTCGAGAGAAACGACCACTACAAAGGCTTGTTTTCACCTTCGATTGTTCGAAAAAGTCGAGAATAAACGATGAAATCATCGGAACTTGATGGTTTACTCGAGAGATACGACCACTTCAAAGGCTTGTTTTCACCTTCGATTGTTTGAAAAAATCGATAATGAACGTTGAAATTATCGAAACTTGATGGTTTACTCGAGAGAAACGACCACTTGAAAGGCTTGTTTTCACCTTCGATTGTTTGAAAAAGGCGATAATGAACGTTGAAATAATCAAAACTTGATGGTTTACTCGAGAGAAACGACCACTTCAAAGGCTTGTTTTCACCTTCGATTGTTCGAAAAAGTCGAGAATGAACGATGAAATCATCGAAACTTGTTGGTTTACTCGAGAGAAACGACCACTTCAAAGGCTTGTTTTCACCTTCGATTGTTCGAAAAAGTCGAGAATGAACGATGAAATCATCGAAACTTGATGGTTTACTCGAGAGAAACGACCACTTCAATTGTTGTTGAGTGTATGGCTAGAAATAAAATAACTACCTACTAAGTCAAATTTTAATGTGTGAGTATTTTTTCGTACTAAAACTTTTTCTTCTCAGACTGACGGAACTTCCCACTAAAAGGTTTAGCGCTTGGGCTTTTTCCAGGGTTTTTCGTGAGAAAAAAAAATAAATACCTACAGTGTTCCCTGAGTAGTTTTCCAGTAGAGTAAAATTCTCTGAGTAATCCCGGTTTTCCATGTCGCTGGACACCCTGTTAATAAGGATATCTATATTAATTTAAAATTAATAAGAGCATCGATGTAAAAAGCGCTAATTTTTCCATATCAATACACCTTCATCTCGGAGTAATTCTGCGGACAAAAAGTATAGAGCTGAGAAGAAGACTTCTCCACATATAACTACAAATAAAACCATGAAACAGAATACCGCGTAAACGACTACGAACCGCTATAAAACTGCACTAACAAAGCACCCAAATTATGTTTATGCTTCAAACTATGTAAAACATATAGGCTTAACCGAGTTAAATAAATAGAAAGAGTAGTAAAACGGTATTATTAGAATTGGTGGTTAACTAATTTTATGTGTGGTAATGATATGATTTCGAGTCTGGCTTCCCGTAAACAGGATATTAGCAAGATGCAAAATTATCTTAAAAACAGGATATTAGCAAGATGCAAAATTATCTTAAAAATCGGTTCAGCCGTTCAGAAGATTCTCACAAAATACTCGATGTTTTACCAACAAGCCTTCTCTCGAGAATAATGGGCATCCTTAAAATTTACTATTAATATTTTTAATGTTTGTATTTTTGTCTTCCGTCGAATCAGACATGAAGTCATGAATAAGATGGAAACAATGTTTCGCAAATATTTTGGCTCTTCATTTCAGTTTTGGGTGTAACAGGCACGAAACGATGTAATCCACAAAGGAAAACATTGTAAACCATCTTCACCTTGACCTCGTGAAAGCACTTGTGGGCTGGATCAGCAGTTTGGACCTTCAGAGAAAGGAACAGTGTCGACTTACGATGAATAGCGTTACTTTCTGCAGGAATAATGATAAATAAAGAATTGAAGAGGCAGAATGTTGATTCTTATTTCGAAATTGAAATCTGGCTTTTGAAGATGGTTAATTTGAGGGGTACCGACGAGAGCAACCGAATAGAAACACGTCTGGCAATTTTAATTCTAGTGAGTTGAGAAGCCAAGGAATTAGATGGATCCTATAATATATTAATTCAACAAGTATGTACTATCCTATTTTTAACATCACTAAAACAATTTCATATCCCTCCGAACTACCGATGGTAGAAAACCCTTGAAATTCGTACAGGACAAGCTAGTGAAAAATAAATAAACGAAAGCTACAAGAATTTTAATAAACAATTCATTGATAAATAAATGGTGATATCACGCCTCGAAAAATCTCTCATATGAGTAATATAATTTACGCAATGGAATTTGTGTAATCAACAAACATCCTTTCTCTCTTTTTTTCAAATTTATTTCAGACTAGAAGTACAAGTTAGTCATACAAATAAATATTTGATTAAATTATCAGATGTATCATGAACACAGGTTTTACTCATTATTTCCCAACATAAATCCAATGGGGTGTGCACCTGGGTCGGAAAAACTGTTTATTGTTAGTTTTAATATAAACTAGACGTCATTCTGAAAATTTTGACACCAACCGCGACCTTCTAGCGTGAGAAGACCTTTTTCTTTGATTTTTCGAAGTTTCGAATGTTTATGACGTCACAGTGGGTTGAGGGGTCCCGCCCAGGCGGGAGGGGCGCGTGACGTCATAAATATTCGAAACTTTAAAAAATCATAGAAAAAGATCTATTCATCCAAGTGCCAAAATTCTCAGGATGAGGTCTACTTTCGATTAATTTTTTTTAAAATCAGGCGCACCATTGAAAAAACTAGCATTAAAGAAAACTCGAGTATACGTACCTACACTTTTTCAATCTCACACATTTTTTTTAAATTGGCAACTAAAAAATCTATCTTAAAGCCAGAAAGAAATGTCAAGCTCATTCCAATGATTTTTCATCGAAAAAGTAGTTTTTAACACAAAACTGAACTACCTGAGTGTTAAGAAAAGAATTGAGCGTTGCAATTTTGGACGCCGAATGACTTTTGGAGAACTGGTAACCTTCCTTTTGTCTTTTGGGACACCCTATATGTAGGTACAAACTTAGCATGTCCGCTCGTTTCGCCAAAGCAGGTGTATAGATAGAACTTGCTCATTCAATTAACATGGACTTGTAGGTTGTGACTTGTCTGAGCAGCGATTTATCGTCCGTCTAGCTCGAATCGAGTAAGCTCAGCGTTATGTCATCTAATCCCAACCTTGACATCATATTAACACGAATAGATTTTTACCCGAGTATTCCAAGATACTGTGCTGGTCTTTAAAGGCGGGTGATTGAACTCTAGAATGATCAACTCTATTCGATGATTAATTTATCAAGTCACTTAGGAAAAACATCGGATGCTTGAATACTAAAAAAAATAAAGAACGTGATATTCAAATCTCCAATACCCTCAACAATATTTAGCTTACATAAGTCATGGCCCTCATGTCTGTGCTGTGACTGTATTCCCTACGAACTTTGAACTTAAATTCTGTAGCAGTTCTGGCTCGCACACGGTTTTTGTTTGCATGAGGTTTATTTGAAATGATGGAAGGGTACCCGGCCAGGTTACATGCCAAATGTGTGTATATAAACTCCTCTATTATCGTAAATATCATCGATATAACACGATTAAGTCGATAGGTTCGGGCAATTTCACTCATTTCACAGCCAAATCGAACGGTGTCAGTCAATAAATCTTAACTAGACGACCATGGACAATCAATAATCGAGATAGATTCCAGAATTGAACCTGATACTCTGAGAGAATCGAAAAAGAAGATAATCGCCGCAAACCACATCAAAATTGGACCAAAATTTGATGAAAAAATAATGAGAAAAACTACATTATTGGGTTCGGTATACCCTTTCAACCTCTCTCCTGTTCGGCTTGAGCACTGATTAAGTACACAGTCGCAATTTGTCTCCTAGTCATCTGGTAGGTACAAACAGCCTTCTCGGTTACCACTCTAGCAGGAAGCTGCTCAGGGATGTTGAAAATTGGTACACAGCCTCTTGAAGACCACAGGGAGTGATAGGAAGGATCTCAAGAATGTCAAAATCAGCAGCGTCAGCATTTTCCTTCTATGAACAAATTTTCTTCCGCTCATCCTGGAAGCGCTGAAATGCGTCACGAACAGCCTTTCAGGGACCAATCGAAGCTGTAGCGAGGATAAGTGAAGGACCAGAGCACACCCTCCTTGCTAATCATTAATAAGCAGAGTAATTTTCCGATTACACCCACAAAGGTACATATAGGGATACCATACCAGGCATGATTCTAGCTTGGTATTTTTTTCACAAGGAATTTTTTTTTTGGAGGATTAGTAATGCCTGACAAAAGTTTATTGGACTTGAGAAAAGAACAAAGACTGATTTTGATTGTAAGATGAGGTGCCGTAGCAGGACGACTCTCTCGATCCCACTGGCGCTTGAAACCATGAAGTGAAAATGAAGACGAACATGTTTAAAGTCGGTCGATTATCGCCGCATCGCTGTCTTGGGAAAAGCCTGGGGTATCAAACTGCAAATTATGCCGGCAGGAAGGACCTTTATCTGACCGGGGGTTCGGTAGAGCCCCATCACGTTGTTCCCTCTCTTGAAACGGATGTGGTGGGCAGCCAACCGGAAATGCGGAAGTTCCAATTTTTCGTTTCAATGTGGAACTTGGTACTTTGGGTTGAAATGAATACGATTTTATTTTGAGAGATTTCATTAAGCTAGCTTCTAGGAGAGCTGAAAGGGGGAGATAGGACAAAATGAACCTGGCTTGGAGAGGAATAGGTGACGGCTGGCAGGTAATACGTTGATTTCAAGCTGGAGAAACTCGACATAAAAGAAAAGGAGCACATCGAGTCCAGATGTTTGTTTGTTGCCAGAGGGATTCTTCAACAACCTATTCCGCATTTGTTAGAATCGAGTTGAATTTTGAGAACGTCTGAGAACTCTACGTTTTCAAAGGTAATCTATACGAATACTTCAAAGTTTCAATAACTTGCGATGACACTGCTTGCCTTCGCCGTAAAATCTAGTTACAGGATGAAGACATTGGTATTTAATGTATTTAAATGACACATGGATATCCTGACACAAGTCAGGACAGCCTGGCACGAGGGGGGATGAATCAGCTTGAGCATTCTGTGCATGAACTGCTGCTCTTGGGGGTGTGATAGACAATTCGTATCATTTTACGTAGGAGAAATCAGGAGTTATTAAGACAACCTACAACAGTATATCGATACCTTAAAGCAGAAAGGGGCTATGTCCAAAAATGGAACTTTTGAGAAAAACGCAAAAGATAATATCACCAGTGCAAAATTCCTAAAATAATGGTTATTTACACTAAACTCTTTAATTTCTTCAATACATTTTCAAGCTATAACCGTCAAGAAGGTCAAAAATAGTTCTGGTGAATTTGAGTTTTTCTGAATTTAAAAGAAAATAAAAAATGTGGAAGATGGATGGACTTAGCGCCTTTGTGCTTTAAGGTATCGATATATACAATGATGAAGATTGTTCTCCAATTTTCTTATTCCTATGTGTTCAACCTACGTCCACATTAATAAACTATTGAAGAAGAAGTCCGTTAAAATACATTCTCGACTCATTCGCTTCGAACTGGGTCAAAAACTCAGCGCGATTTCGGAAGCAGAACGCGATCTGGAATCAATTGATGGAAAAGAACGTGCCTCCGCTTGTGCCCTCAGCTAAATGAGAGACGTCTGGAGCTCTGAAACGGATGTGGAAGCACGTGGCGAGGCAAGGCGATATGTGAGGAATGCATATGAAAAACTAGGAGACCGTTGGGTCCATGTGGTATCAGTATTGAGAGATAGAGGGCGTCTCATTGATGAACAGTACCATAGCTGGCTATGTAAGCGTTCAGTTGATACTGCTTTGCCCACTGAAGCCGGCTGAACCCGTGATGATTATGTGTTCACTTGACTGGCAAAATTATTTACGCATTCGGTACCATTGCTGAACAGTTCATTCTGCTACATCTCTGCTTAGGAAGCTTCGTAATCGTGGATTAGAATTTTAAAAAAGGGTTTTGCAAGCATTCTGCGTTTCACACCTTTCTGTACAATTATAGTTCCATTATTATCCTTATATTTGTGTTCAACTGTCCCATTCATAACGATACGAAGTACTGGTCCAATTTTGATGACATTTCCAAGGTTTGAACGACTAATCCCCTGGATGATCCCATATGAATTTAACCACCATCGGACTAGCAACGTCTTCGCAGGCGCAAACATCAATTTCTTACGATCCAGCAGACCGGTTCTGGTTTAATAAACGCAATAAACGGAAGCTAGTTTGGGGCTGAGTCTGGAATAATTTGTTTGTTGATTGTATCCCGAAAAAATAAAATAAAATCGTCAAAATAATCGAGAAAAAAATTATTTGACGTATTTGTCAATTTAGAGAAATGTCGACATGAACGCAAAAATCAAATTTCACATTGGAGAATTTACCACTTACAATCAATAATTTTTAAACCAACCAATTCTTTACGTGTAAAAGAAAAACCACCATTCAATGAGGAATTTCACCATGTCAGAATTTCCTATTTTTGACCACAAAATCGGATTCAGCACCTCGAAAAACCTCCTAAGGCAAACTTTCAGCCCGAACTTCCTAATTTACGAATAAACAAAACAGTGTAGAAAATACAAATGTTTAAAAAAAACCGGGAAAATGACGTCATCCTGGAATAGTTCATTTATGGCCGCTTGAAGCGCTGAGATCGAGAAATCTATAGTCTTCAGATGCAAAATTTCATGAAACAGTAAAGTTCGAAATCGAAAAACTGAAGAAAAAAATAGAAAAAGCAAGATGGGGAAAATTAGGTTTTCCCTGTTTTTGTTTGATAATTTTTCTCTTAGAAAACACGATTTCGTCGTCCCAATGGGCAACACTGGGAGGAGAAGGCGATCCGAACAGCCCAATCAGCGAGCGTTCCCGCTTCACGTCTTTTTCCCGGTTAGTTTTGAAATAAAAAATTTTGATTGTCACCCAAAAATAACAGGAGACTTATTTTCCGAAATCAGCCCGATTTTCATCTATCCCACACCATTAACTATTCAGGAAAAATGCAAACAGAATTCGGTGAAATTCCCCATTAGACATACGATTTTGCACACAAAATACTTGGTTAAAAGTTGGCTTACTACGGTATATAGTTATTGACTAGTGTACTTGATACGTAAATTCGTATCCAAAATCCTCATCGAAGCGTCTATTTAAAACTTGGGCAAACTGGATGACCCACGATGCAAGGGCTCTTGAGCAATTACTGGATCCGCTTATTTAAACAATCGACTATTGTTTCAGGTTGCGTAATGCTTCCTCTGTCCGAGGCAGACGGTTTCAAACAAACGAGAGATGAAGGAAGTTGCAAGCTCAACTGTTATTTGAAAACTTGGGTTGGATACTTGATATTAAGCATCGAAAAGAATTCGGTTTTCATTAGAATTCAATGGGTAGGTAATACTAAACTTTTAACTTCTTAAAGAAAAGAATTTTTCTCCTTTAATTTTCTTTTGATTTTGATATGGTTTGTGGAAAATTTCTGGTTCATCTCCCGGGGCACCTGGTTTCGAAATCTTGAATTTCAAAAAATGTATTGTCTATATAAGTGTTATAATCTGAATGTCAATAAATAACGCCTATAGAGAATTTAAATAACGCTGCAAATCATTACACAATTATTTTCCTGATAGGAACACCCATCTGCAGAAAACTAGGCTTTTCAATTGGTCAATTCAGTTACCTTGGTTGACTCGGAAGCAACACTTGATATTTGAGTGCCTGCATGAGGAAAAATTTCGAACATTTTCAAGTGCGAGATTCACGGAACGCCTGAGCGGTCGCAGAACCATCACTCTCTCTTCTCGAAAAGCTTGTAATATCAACTGAACCAGGAAAGTTTTCAGGTACCTACGTGGCTAAAATGATCATACCCTTGGTACATGCATTGGAACAGTTCTAATTCACTAAAATATGTAGATTCCTCCTTATAAGATTCCGAATTTAGCCACCTCGTCTATTCAAACCGTCCAAAAAACGTCATCCAAGTTGGGTGGGCAGCATAAGTTACATGTAACAACAGAGATAATATATCAAACTGGTAAGTAAAAAAGTCTGCCAAGGGGGTTGTGGCACATAGCTTCCTCGTATTCACAACACGTTTTGCTGCCACCATCCTCAAAATTTGGTGATCAAATGACGATGATAATAATTATAGTTCCCTACAATTATTGTAGGGAACTGCCAAAGTCCCACCCACACACTCCTTGGAATCGAATGGAGACTGTAGAAGTATTAAGGATTTTACATCAGCTGTTACCAAACCAAAAACAATAAATTTCACAGGAGACCATCCGAAATACCGCATTCTAGCAATGGAACTAGAATCTACCTATGATGACCTTTAGGTGCGCCAATAACCACGTTTTTATAATTAGACTCACTATCAATCTTTCACAGAACAAACGGTTGATCTTACAGAGCTCTAGGTGATCTCGCTAGATTCCAAAAATTCAACACTACCTTAAAAAAACGAAGAAACGTGAGTCATCATTAAAGATCATTCATCATCAGGCTGTTGTCCTTCATTAACCCTTAATACGATAATTAATGTATTATCCTCGTACGAAGCGTACGGTTGATCCCACAGAGCTCTAGGTGGTCTCATTCGATTCTGAAAACCGTCTATGTTTCAAATGTATATACAGTTCCTTCATATTGAAAATTTTCGATCTAGGGCGTTTGAAAATCGAAACGCCACTTTTCACCTTTCAGAAGTGACTGACAATAACCACATTTTTCAGGACACAATCAGACCTCAAATACCTGTATGAACCATCAAATTTTGATGTGAGCTAAGATTTGTTTTTCTTTCTCGATTCCCAGGGTTCATTATTGAAAATAATAAACCAATATCTGTCAAAATCGACTGAGAAAGATGCGCATAACTGTTCCATGCCTAAATGGTGAAGGGAGGAGGGGTAGTTGATGTGTTTCATGTTATTACTGCAAAATAGCAATAAGATTTTATAGTAAGTTTCTTCATGATTTTCCACAGCTGAGATACATGAATGTTGAAATATAATCTGAGCTGGGTTCAATCCCCTCTTAGTCCTTAAAGATTAAGGCCTGATTTAAAATCCGGTCAACCTACTATCGCACGCCTTGTTCTACAAAACTAACCGCATAACCGAACATTCCAAAGTGCCCCTGCTTGTCTGGGATCACCATCGAGCACCGGTTAAGAGTTCATCTTCCTGTATTTATAGACGTAGCTTCCAAATATAGCAATTAGGAAGTAGCGTGCGGGATATGTAGGCGGCCATGTCCCACTGGGCACTAATTCGATAGTAGGAGGAATGCGGTTATTGTCACGGGCGAAAACATCTTGCGATGAAGCGCTCTATCCCGTGGAAAACGGGGGTTCCGTCCGAACACGTCTGAAATGCCTTCTGGAGATTCCTCAGGTCCATTCGAAACTAATTACGGGAACTTCTCATTCTCTTGGAGTGGGAGTTACTTCGATGACCCGCAATGATTAGCGGTCATTACATCCTAGCTGCACGTATTTCTGAGGAACCGTCTCTACTCCTACTAGCATCATTATCAGTATCATTGGCTACCAACTTACACACGAAATTGAATTATAGCATTCACAGATTTAATTCAACCTTTTCCAGACTTATTTCAACTTTTCACAAATTCATTTAAACCTTTTACAAATGAAGACTACATGTCCCATTTTGTAAACTTTTCAGGAAATAATTTTTTGCGGCAAAAACCCAATATTAGTCCGAATTTGGTCGATACAACTTTGTTTTAATGGGATTTGTATCTCAGCGTACTGTAGAATGCGGTGGTACGATCAAAACTACTGCAAAAATTATTTTAAAAGTCCATATTGCTATCCAAAGTTGCAAAGGTCCATCTGTACAGAGGAAGAACGCACCATGAACGTGTACTGCTGGTTTTATTCATAGTATCCTGCCATAAGATTTCTCTCTTCATCAGGGCATAACGGTTTCGAGACATTTTAATAATATGTACAATGATTTGGTATTTTCAAAAGTTCACTCACGAAGAAGTTTTGCAAAATGTTTTAATAGAATAAAATCCAGGAAATTCATTTTTGTTCTTGCAAAAAAGGAGTGATCTTCAACTTCTTGAAATAGGACTGAGCGATGGAACTGCATAACTAAACTGAAACTAAAAATAAACTTATTGGTATGAAGAAAATAATATTTATCGCCGCTAACAACCGAAAATAATACTGTGAAACCCAGGAAAACCGCATGAATGCGTGAATCACCCATCAGGTAGGGGAATACGACCTGGGGGATGGAGCCCGAAAGTTGGCACGTTCTTCCCCGGTTTCTCGCATTTTTCTCTTATATTGGATCGTGTTTGCCCATTTTGGTTGTCACCATCGAGTCCGCCGTGAAAAAATCTATAAGGAACCGTCATAACCTATTTTCCGCAAAAAAGTCGACTTGGTGCGTTCTTCCCCTGTTGAATAGAATTTGTAAAAGCATTTAGTGCTATTAAACCTTTTACAAATTCTATTCAACTCTCCACCAGAGGGGATGGACATGGAAAGTACCTGGCTGATTGATTAGGATTATAAGTTAATGGATACACGTAGGTGGGTAAGTAGGTAGGCAGTGCGTCTAAAATGCACCCTTTATCCCTCTCCCACCACCTTCATCATCTCTCATCCCTAGGGCAGGCGTCCCTAGGGCCATTACATTTGATTTCTTTTTTTTTTCCATTAATGGCGTGCCCCTTCCGTCTTTGAGGGGAGTTAAAAAAAGGTACGTTCATAGTACCTACCAAAGTGACCTCAGCGCCTTGTCAATTCAAAGTCTACTGTATGGTCAGAATCGCTTCTGTGTGCAATGCCCTGTATTTCGCAAAGTCTAATATACCATACGTGTTTTTTGTTCAAATTTTAGCAGTGTACTTGGAAGCTTTTCTCAGTTTAATCATGTTTTTTAGAGGGTATTAATTAGCACCAATTGAGAAGATACAATAAGTATACCTAGCTAGTATCACTAGCGATTCTTCCATTATTTTATTTCATGGATTCTTTTCCCCTATTATTTCAATAACAATCTCATTCGTCGGTGACACAAATGTTGAAAATCTGTTCAAATTTCAACATTTTAGAATCTTTTTCGATTTAGCATGTCTTTGTAGGGCCTAAAGTACACTTTAGGGGGGAAATGTTGAACGAATCGCCATAGGGATACTTTTGCCAAGTACAGGGTTAAAGCGATAACTTTCTCATTAGTCGCTCTTTATCGGTGTTTACGATTTTTTCTCGTGAGATCAGTTGAAGGGTTGAGATGAGCTAAAGTGGTGGAGAGTTGAATATAATTTGTAAAAAGTTGAAATGAATTTGTAAAAGTTTTAACAGAACTTGTAAAAAGTTGAATTGAATTTGTAAAAGGTTGAATATAATTTGTAAAAGGTTGAATTGAATTTGTAAAAGGTTGAAATAAATCTGTAAATGCGCTATATACGATTTTTTCTTCTCATGAGATCAGTTTAAGGGTTTGAGATGAATTAAATTGGTGGAGAGTTGAATATAATTTGTAAAAAGTTGAATTGAATTGGTAAGAGGTTGAATTGAATTTTTAAAAGTTTGAAATAAATCTGTAAATACTATAATTAAGCCCATCAAGTGGGTGTATCACATAGCATTCTACAACATAACAAAACTTTTTTCTCCACCTACCCTCCAATTGGACAAGTAGTGATAAGATAAATTTCAGAGTTATTTTGACGTTTGCTTATCCTCATTGGATACTGGGATTTACATCGTTACATTTCTGACGCAGGTGACACATCTTGGATGAACCGCAGTTGAATTAAGAAATAAGAAGTAGATACTGGGATTAATCATCTCAAATTGACTCACTCATTTTCCGTGCCGATTTTGAAGTAGAGGAAAATCGGTTCCCTGACGATTGCAGTGATATGAGGAAAGCAAACATGGCACAAATAATTACTTTTCGCATGATAAAGAGGTTGACTTTCATCAAAAAATGTGAAATGATATAAAATTTTTATCTAGACGTTGGATAACAATTCACTCATATTCATTTGATACATACCCAAATAAACCTCTAATCCATCAATAGTGATTTATATTCATGTTTCAGGAGAAGGTGAACAAAATAGTGAGTAACTTGGGTATCACTTAGGAACTTCCACTATTCTTAAAATACCTAGTTTGAACTGTTAGAACATCCAAACGAAAATCTCACTGTTCAGATGACAGGCAGATATGAGTGAATAATACACCTTCCTATTGTTGAGAGTTGTTCTTCGTCAAATATTCCGTGAATAAATCTTCATCTGCACCTTAGAACTGAATAATAACTATAGTGTAGTGGGTAGTAGATTATAGTGAATACCATTATACTATTAAAATCACGATCTGGCTGATTTCATGAAACTGCATTCTACGAATCTTCTCCAATTTTATCCATCATAGATGAACACAGTAATCAAGAATTTTACAAAATTCTTAGTTGAAATAGACGCTTAAATCGTAGTGCGTTTGTGGTGATGTTGGTTACCTTCCTCCATACTAGACCGTTCCTTTAAATATGTCACTAGCAGTATAAATATGTCCTAGTATTATGTCGCAAGTAGCTACTAACCTAGGTATTGGGTAGGCAAATACTTGATAATTCTTACAACATACTAAGTAGGTCTTTTCACAACAGTTGACGAAGCATACTGTCGAGATACGTAGGCATCCTACCCTATGGCTAAGTATGAAAGTACTGCAGTTATAGGAAAAAGGTCACTCACCTTTCTGAAGGCGAATAACTCCTTCTGAAGTTTCTGCCTCTCGGCCGACGGCTGCTGAGTTTTTCCACGAATAAACTTGAGCATAGCGGCTCTCACTTCGATAGGACTATCACAAGCAGTTATGAACAACACAAAACATAATCAACTGGGCCAGACTCGAGAAGCAGGTGTCTTACAAATTGTTTTCAGCCGACATACGCGAAACGACGAAAACTTCGAGAAACGCGCACTGTATATCGACGAAGTTGCAGGCTTCAGAACAATATCGGCACGGTAACGGAATACCTGCGGTAAAAAGAGGTTGGCTTACGTCAAGCCAACAAAAAGGTGTGTTACGCCCAGCTCTCGAATGCAGAATTTATCGTACTCACGGCTACAAGCACGAAACCGGTACACGAAATGCAAGGATCAAGATGCCACGAATAGCGCCGTGGGTTTTCAATTCGAGAAATGCAGTTTAATTGGAAAACGCGATGCTACGGAACTGCAAAGCCTCCGAACTTCAAAGAACACGGGGCAAAACAGAAGGAAGTGTAGGGTGAAGGGAAGGGACAGGGACGCCATGAAAACGAAGGCTAACACTTTGGCAGTCTGGCCAACCTAGGCGACTTTGTCTGTGAAACAAACCCGTGTACCGCAAATTGAATTGAAGCCCCAAACCATGAAGAACAATTTTGGAGCGGTAATAGATACTTCGAAATATTGCTGGGTAATGCTAAGAAGTTTTTTATCTATTTTTTGAAGTCACTCCGAGACAGTTGAAACCCACAGCAGGTCTACAGAAAACAATGAACCGTTTGCAACCATGTCAGTGGCATGAGAGGGGCGTTGGACGTCAATCTTAGTACTAAATAACTGAGACAGGTAGCGCTACTATCGGTAGAATTTAGCGTCACTCTTGTTATAACCGACACACGCTAAAACACATGATCCTACATGGAGAAGTGATGTACGAGGGTTAAAGCATGGAAGTAGTTTGATTGTTATAACATATAGAAGTAATATATTATCATACAATAATTGATAACATTATTAGATAAACAATCGAAACGATAAGGCTGCCCCCTCCATTGGTCAGTTACCATTACAGTCATTCGTGTTTTCGTACACTGCTTATTTTTTTCTCCATAACTAGGTAGTTTTGGATTGTAGTTTTCTCTATCTTGTGAAAGTTACGATTAAGAATGACGAATTATTTGAACGGTGGGAAAGTGAATTTATCGCTACTTCAGGAGCAATATAGAAAAGAATTACTGACACTTATAGATAAGTGTGACGGAACCAAGGCACGTATCGTATCAAGTTGTTTTTAAATTGTTAAAACGTTATTTTACAGCAGTATTCCATGCAAAGTACCCACCTGCTTCACCATTGACGTGGGGTTTCGTGGAAAAGTAGGTAAACGAAAAATTCATAAACTTCAACTTGAACAACTTAAGTGAACCTGAAACTTGATTCTTCCTCTGCATTTTCAATAGATTGGCGTTTAATTGACAACTTGGTCTTCTATAACAGAAATGGGTGACGAATGCTAGGCAGAGGTGCTTTCAACACAACTTGTTTAGATAGATACCTAGGTGTTAATTGATTTTCTTTAGTCTTAGGTATTTATACCTAGTCGTTGCTACAAGGAGTATGCCAAACAACTGCTCTCTGACAAGAAAAATATTTACACATCTTGGACTTATCGCTCTATTTTAACAATGTTTCAATGTAATTTGTAGATAACCGATACGGTGACTCAACCGGAGTGAAGTTGCATATGGTGCGCATAACTCAGGGGAACACAACCCCCAAATTTGGTGCATTTTGGTAAAATAATAACGATTTTACGGAATTTTTGTGTTAAATAGTTGAATTTAGGAAATTTTCCCCCTCCTCTTCCCACCCATCCTTCCACTTCCATCTGGTGCGCATAACTCAGGGGAAATTTGGTTCATTTTTGGTAGAGTATTAACGATTTTACGGAATTTTTTCTGTTGAATAGTTGAATTTAGGAAATTTCCCCCCTCCTCTCTCTCACCTATCTTTCCACTCCCATCTGGTGCGCATAACTCAGGGGAGTATGTTGCTCAAATTTGGTTCAATTTGGTTGTGTACTAACGATTTTACGGAATTTTTTCTGTTGAATAGTTGAATTTTGGAAATTTCCCCCCTCCTCTCTCTCACCTATCTTTCCACTCCCATCTGGTGCGCATAACTCAGGGGAGTATGTTGCTCAAATTTGGTTCAATTTGGTTGTGTACTAACGATTTTACGGAATTTTTTCTGTTGAATAGTTGAATTTTGGAAATTTCCCCCCTCCTCTCTCTCACCTATCTTTCCACTCCCATCTGGTGCGCATAACTCAGGGGAGTATGTTGCTCAAATTTGGTTCAATTTGGTTGTGTACTAACGATTTTACGGAATTTTTTCTGTTGAATAGTTGAATTTTGGAAATTTCCCCCCTCCTCTCTCTCACCTATCTTTCCACTCCCATCTGGTGCGCATAACTCAGGGGAGTATGTTGCTCAAATTTGGTTCATTTTTGGTAGAGTATTAACGATTTTACGGAATTTTTTCTGTTGAATAGTTGAATTTTGGAAATTTCCCCCCTCCTCTCTCTCACCTATCTTTCCACTCCCATCTGGTGCGCATAACTCAGGGGAGTATGTTGCTCAAATTTGGTTCATTTTTGGTAGAGTATTAACGATTTTACGGAATTTTTTCTGTTGAATAGTTGAATTTTGGAAATTTCCCCCCTCCTCTCTCTCACCTATCTTTCCACTCCCATCTGGTGCGCATAACTCAGGGGAGTATGTTGCTCAAATTTGGTTCAATTTGGTTGTGTACTAACAATTTTACGGAATTTTTTCTGTTGAATAGTTGAATTTTGGAAATTTCCCCCCTCCTCTCTCTCACCTATCTTTCCACTCCCATCTGGTGCGCATAACTCAGGGGAGTATGTTGCTCAAACTTGGTTCAATTTGGTTGTGTACTAACGATTTTACGGAATTTTTTCTGTTGAATAGTTGAATTTAGGAAATTTTCCCCCTCCTCTCTCTCACCTATCTTTCCACTCCCATCTGGTGCGCATAACTCAGGGGAGTATGTTGCTCAAATTTGGTTCAATTTGGTTGTGTACTAACGATTTTACGGAATTTTTTCTGTTGAATAGTTGAATTTTGGAAATTTCCCCCCTCCTCTCTCTCACCTATCTTTCCACTCCCATCTGGTGCGCATAACTCAGGGGAGTATGTTGCTCAAATTTGGTTCAATTTGGTTGTGTACTAACGATTTTACGGAATTTTTTCTGTTGAATAGTTGAATTTTGGAAATTTCCCCCCTCCTCTCTCTCACCTATCTTTCCACTCCCATCTGGTGCGCATAACTCAGGGGAGTATGTTGCTCAAATTTGGTTCAATTTGGTTGTGTACTAACGATTTTACGGAATTTTTTCTGTTGAATAGTTGAATTTTGGAAATTTCCCCCCTCCTCTCTCTCACCTATCTTTCCACTCCCATCTGGTGCGCATAACTCAGGGGAGTATGTTGCTCAAATTTGGTTCATTTTTGGTAGAGTATTAACGATTTTACGGAATTTTTTCTGTTGAATAGTTGAATTTAGGAAATTTCCCCCTCCTCTCTCTCACTTATCTTTCCACTCCCATCTGGTGCGCATAACTCAGGGGAGTATGTTGCTCAAATTTGGTTCAATTTGGTTGTGTACTAACAATTTTACGGAATTTTTTCTGTTGAATAGTTGAATTTTGGAAATTTCCCCCCTCCTCTCTCTCACCTATCTTTCCACTCCCATCTGGTGCGCATAACTCAGGGGAGTATGTTGCTCAAACTTGGTTCAATTTGGTTGTGTACTAACGATTTTACGGAATTTTTTCTGTTGAATAGTTGAATTTTGGAAATTTCCCCCCTCCTCTCTCTCACCTATCTTTCCACTCCCATCTGGTGCGCATAACTCAGGGGAGTATGTTGCTCAAATTTGGTTCAATTTGGTTGTGTACTAACGATTTTACGGAATTTTTTCTGTTGAATAGTTGAATTTTGGAAATTTCCCCCCTCCTCTCTCTCACCTATCTTTCCACTCCTATCTGGTGCGCATAACTCAGGGGAGTATGTTGCTCAAATTTGGTTCAATTAGGTTGTGTACTAACGATTTTACGGAATTTTTTCTGTTGAATAGTTGAATTTTGGAAATTTCCCCCCTCCTCTCTCTCACCTATCTTTCCACTCCCATCTGGTGCGCATAACTCAGGGGAGTATGTTGCTCAAATTTGGTTCAATTTGGTTGTGTACTAACGATTTTACGGAATTTTTTCTGTTGAATAGTTGAATTTAGGAAATTTCCCCCCTCCTCTCTCTCACCTATCTTTCCACTCCCATCTGGTGCGCATAACTCAGGGGAGTATGTTGCTCAAATTTGGTTCAATTTGGTTGTGTACTAACGATTTTACGGAATTTTTTCTGTTGAATAGTTGAATTTTGGAAATTTCCCCCCTCCTCTCTCTCACCTATCTTTCCACTCCCATCTGGTGCGCATAACTCAGGGGAGTATGTTGCTCAAATTTGGTTCAATTTGGTTGTGTACTAACGATTTTACGGAATTTTTTCAGTTGAATAGTTGAATTTAGGAAATTTCCCCCCTCCTCTTCCCACCCATCTTTCCACTCCCATCTGGTGCGCATAACTCAGGGGAGTAGGTTGCCCAAATTTGGTTCATTTTTGGTAGAGTATTAACGATTATACGGAATTTTTTGTGTTAAATAGTTGAATTTAGGAAATTTCCCCCCTCCTCTCTCTCACCTATCTTTCCACTCCCATCTGGTGTGCATAACTCAGGGGAGTATGTTGCTCAAATTTGGTTCAATTTGGTTGTGTATTAACGATTTTACGGAATTTTTCTGAATATTGCCGAGAAATATTACAAACCACTCCGGTGTTGACTCATCCTCTTACTGGGTCCTCCTTTGACTTCCTTTACTGTTTAGGACGAGGTGAACACTCGAATGTGCATGGCGATGACAAAACATTAGTCACTCAGTCCCATGTGTAAAAAGGGATCCTGCAATCAGTAATTTAGATAATAATAATAAATTATCGTATTTTTCCAGGCCATAGTTTGGGATGACGCCCTTGGAGTTCCATTTGGAGTCATCGCTTCTTCCAATCTCCTGAGAGATCACAACGTGGGGAAAATGTATCAACTCAATTTCGGCCAACTCCCCGTCCTGAAGGACGTGAAAAACATTATTTTCATATCCAGAGCTCACGAACACCTTATGGATATGATAGCTGATAATATTCACGGGTAAAAACCCAAATTCATCTTTAAATCAGTGGTTTAGTGTGAGGTTTACCGAACGCAAAAGAGCAACAGTGTCCAACTCAGATTCAACCTCTCAAATACCTCCTAATTTAAATTTTGACCCAATTTTGTGTAATATTATTTTTAGAATCACGGAATAATGACAACACACACCGACTAAAGACGTGTTCATCTTCAATATCGGGGCTGTGCTCATAATAGATGATGGATTATATTGAATAATATATATTATTATCTGTGTGTTAAAACTGCTCATTAATTCCTCAAGTTAATTCAGTAATTAAGTTCATTTGACAATAATTATCATTTTCAATTTTTTTTCGTATTATTTCAGAGAAGAACGAAGTGGAATAAGAAAAGACTATCATCTCTTTTTTGTACCAAGAAGAACCAACAGTTGTGAAAAACGCCTGGCTGTAAGCATTACCGTCAATCTTACCGTCAATCGTCTTTACTTTTACTTTGAGACCCTATCGTAGAAAAATGCTACTCTTAAAGCTCGAGTTAATGAGTGATCAATCGTATATAAAAATGGCATGAGACTATTAAATTTTCCGAGGGAGACTTTGCCCTTTGGTGGTGGATCAAGGAACCCGAATATTCACTAAATGTGGATCCCTGCTACACTGTATACATCAACATAAAGTAGAGCATGGAAAATCCAGCTCCACACTTCAGTTTTTAGAAGGCCTGGGCTTATACACTCCTTGGAGCCTTCGCCCTGGTTCCTGGAGAATCCCTGGTCGTTCATTTTACAGTTGTTTGAAACTTATTTCTTGTAATATAGAGTGTAATGATCCATTTTCTTACCTATTTTAGTAAAGATAATAAAGGGGAACCCCTGAGTGAGTCACCAAATGGTAGGAAGAGTGAGGTATGGGACAGACACGTCAGACTGATGTCACCCTCCTCTACTTTCCCTTGTTCCCTGTAATATAAAAGGGAGACCCAGGGCTTGCCCTTCATGCAGTTTACTTCGATAATTCGACTCTCTCCTTCGTCCCATTTAGAAGCCCAAGTAGCCCAAGAGCTATCAGTTCGCCTTTGTGGCCTCTGCTCCCATCTTAACTAGCATTTTCTTCTCCAACTAGCCACTAGGTAAATGTTCTGCCTCCCATCGGTTTGCCACATCGGATTGGTGCTGCAGTCCGCAGATAGAGCAAGCTCTTATACACTCCTTCCATCAGTAGGCAGTAATGCGCCGGGAAAACAGTGTATTCTAAACCTCCTGCATCCTTGTTGAGTAGGGACCTATAGAAATCAACAAGCCATCGAGAAGACCATCGCCTTCATTCGATAACACGCTGACACAACAAAAAGATTTTTAAATTATAACAATCGTTGAATAAATTGTATATTTTTGATGGAACAGTCTTAAAGAAAGTTTTGCGCTTCGCCATTCTTTCTAGGAGATTATTAGCACATACGATGGAAAGAACTAAAACACTACAAATCTAGAAAAATTACCGTCAATTTTCGAAATCGGCTCCCTAATTAATCTAAAAATTCATCCTTCCTTTTGATACGTATTAGTGTAATGTTGGCACAACTTGGATTAGTAAGTATTTATAAACGTGATTTCTTTTTTTTTAAACGTCTGAATTCTATTTTTAAAAATTGTTTATCCTATTGAATTTTTCATTTACCTACTAAATGTGTAGGGAAAATTGTTGTTGAATTGTTGAAATTGTTGTTGAATTGTTGTTGTTGTTGTTGAAAATTGTTGTTTGTTGTTGTTGTTGTTGGGGGGATTGTTGTTGTTGTTGTTGTTTGTTGGGAAAATTGTTTATCCTATTGAATTTTTCATTTACCTACTAAATGTGTGGGGAAAATTGTTCAAATTATTTCATTTGATATTCATGCAGAAGTAATGCTGCGAGTTGGGAAAAGATATTTTGGTCGGAGTATGATCTCCTCAATCCCCGAAATGTTGAAGTAATGAATGCAACAGTTCCCATCAATCAATGAGGAATTTCACCGAATTCTGTTTGCATTTTTCCTGAATAGTTAATGGTGTGGGATAGATGAAAATCGGAAAATAAGTCTCCTGTTATTTTTGGGAGATAATCAAAATTTATGATTTCAAAAAATAACCGGAAAAACGGACCTCTTCAACGTGAAGCGGAAACGCTTGCTGATTGGCTGTTCAGATCGCCGTCTCCTCCCAGTGTTGCCCGATGGTACGACGAAATCGTGTTATCTAAGAGGAAAGTTATCAAACAAAAACAGGGGAAACCTAATTTTCCCCATCTTGCTTTTTCTATTTTTTTCTTCAGTTTTTCGATTTCGATCTTTACTGGTTTGTGAAATGTTGCATCTGGGGACTACAGATTTCACGATCTCAGCGCTTCAAGCGGCCGTAAATGAACTATTTCCGGTTGAAGCCATCCTCCCAGATTTTTTTAAACGTTCATATTTTCTACACTATTTTGTTTATTCGTAAATTAGGAAGTACGGGCTGAATTTTTGTCGTAGGGGCTTTTTCGAGGTGCTGAATCCGATTTTGGGGTCAAAAATAGGAAATTCCAACATGGTGAAATTCCTCATTATTGATATTTTCATATATGTATATACTTTTTTTTTCAGGATAAAGGAGTGAAGGGGAATTTCACTTTTATTGAAGACATCAAGTGTGATATATTTCCATTCGATTATGATCTTCTGTCTATGGAAGTGGAAAACACGTATAAAGTAAGGCAATATTATAAATACTGTTGTGTTATTTCGACATTCTTAATATTGTTCTACAGTTCCCACTTGGTGACTTGTGAATTCCATTTCTTATGTTACATAAGTGTACGTATAGAAGAAACATTTCAAAATGCACAGTGTTTTAAAAGAATATTATGTTTCGAGAATCACTTTGGGTTCAGTAATGGAAGAGCGTTTGGACAAATTATATGAGCCATCCACATTCTTAAACACTGTTGAACCAGTCGTTGTGATCAAATAATTACAGAATGTCTATACTGCCATAAACCTCAATGGGCATGATTTTTTTCAGGATCTGTACCTGTATAATGACCCAACTACCTTGTACCAAGCTGCACAGGCTATTCAAACCCTCCAGTCGTTGTACGGGCCCATAACCAAAATATCAGGGGTGGGGGAAGCGTCTGTTCACGTCAACAAGCTTGTGGAGAGGTTATCTCTGGAACCCCACTCCTTCCCTACAACTTCACAGATTGACCATCTTGTTCTCATCGATCGCTCTGTGGACCTTCTCACACCACTTGTGACTCAGCTTACTTATGAAGGATTGATAGACGAAATTTATGAAATTAAAAACAGTGAGTTTGTCAAGGCATTATATGTATGTGTGTGCATTATATGTATATGTATGTGTTGTGTGTACGATGTTGTGTCTCGTATGATATTAGATTGTTGAGCTTAAGACCCTCAGTACTCATCATTCGGGATATTTAAATAAAATAATTCTGTTCTTCCCGTATTTCTGTTCATAACGTGGAGCTTCAAAAAAGAGTATTTTTGTTCTTCTCATAAGCCTCTTTCCGTGGACGTGGAAACGAGAGGTCAGAACAATCAACACCCCAATTCCAGGTCAAGAATTGTTTTTTTGAAACCAGAGAGAACATGAGGAGCAAGCTTTTTCTGTTACTGTGAAGAATCTTCCATTGATGGAAAGAGGTTTTGGCGAGAGGACTGTGGGATCAGGTCCCACCTGAGGACAATTTCTGCCAATAAAAAATATCGTTTTCAAGTGATTGAGATTCCATTATGGTTGGGGATCGCTACACGAGTCCTCTCTTCAATAAAAAGAAAAAAAGGAGAAATTAGTGACATACCAGCTCCAGCGTTGTTGGATAACCTGCTTTCACCTTAGAGATTGCATTGGGGCCACCAATTTTAGCGAGTAGAGGTGTATGGGAACTGGTTGGGATCTTGTGGAATGTCTTTACTGGCAATGTGGTTTCCCTATTACCATAATGGAAATTCCATAATGATCAGGAATCACCACAAGGTGACTTTGTCTTCTTCAAAACCTCAAGGAAAGGTTAGCATCACGTGTGCTCGCTCTATCCTCATGTGATGACAAATACGGGAGGAACTAAAATTAACAGTCTAATCACATCACTCCCCCTCCTTTTTGTTAAATCCAGAATAAGACTCATTTCATGCTGTAGTTGGGCATCTGGGGATTAACAAAGTCGGATTTTTTAAATCCTAAATTTATTAATCCTATCCCACTTGCAGCTATTTAATATCTATCTGGATTTTTTTTTTAGTGAACGTATTGCTCCCTTCTGAAAAGTTCTCCGATTCCAACGATGGCTCCAGCACGCTCTTGTCTCCTAAGAAAACTATAATTCTCAACTCAGCTGACGAACTGCACTCTGAAATTCGGTAGGTTGCTTAGCTTGTCAGTAGCTGGATCGAATTATTTATTATGTCAAAAATAATGTTATACAAGCACAAAAAGTAAGCAGGTTGAATGAATACAAAATAAGTTATTTATACGTTCGATACCTCCTATTTCAAAAATATAGTGTACTCTCCCAGATCCTTTTGCCTAAGTGGAGTGAAACTTGTTGTAAGATAATCCCATGAAAATCCTCTTATATCTTCTTCGTAAAATATCCCTTCTGATGCCTTTTGATACGTTGTGATGCCTTCCTCCTGGTAGGTGGTAGAATGGCTGACTACCAGGAGGTTAGCTAGCCACATATTCATTCAGTCTGAAGATTATTAGAATATTTTCAAAGTTTTGTTTTGAAAAAAATGGGGGTGCGCCTGATTTTTTTTTAAATTTTTAATCGAAAGTAGACCTCATTTTGAGAATTTTGACACCAGCCGTTCTCTTTTTGGATGAAAAGATCTTTTTCTATAATTTTTCAAAGTTTCGAATGTTAATGACGTCACGCGTCCCTCCTGCCTGGGCCGGACCCCCCAGCCCACTGTGACATCATAAACATTCGAAACTGTGAAAAATCTTAGAAAAAGGTCTTCTCACGCTAGAAGGTCGCGGTTGGTGTCAAAATTCAATGAAAATGCCAGAACATCGTTTCCCGTTTTTGGTGGCCCGTTAAACTGCTAGCAGAAATGTCTCCTGGTATCGATCACTGAGGGAGCTAGCAGTAAAGTATGGCTGTGCTTTTGTGGGGGAAGTGTCGGAGTTGTCCTCCTGGCTGCACAGGATGGAAGCACTGGTGATGAGCTGCGCGCAAGTGCTTCGCAGTCCAGAAGCCCCATATACCCCCAGCTAGATTTCAGCGTGAGACCGGCGGATTTGCACGGCGAAGCCTCTGGGCACCCGTTGTGGGTTCGACGCTGGGTATTGAAGTTCAGAGGTGCACTTCTTCGTCTTAATGATGGCCTGTATCGGAGATCAGAGAGCTCACGCCGAACCTGCTCTCTCTGTAACATGGGTAGCAGCGAGGACATCATTCATTTTCTTGGGGTGTGCCCTGTGCTGTCTGAGTTTCGGGTTGATTTTTTGGGGGCGGGTCGGCTGGACACTGATAGCATCATTCAGCTGCTGGATAACGGGAGGTGCTGGTTGAAGGTAGCCCAGTATGGTCAGAAGTGTTGGCTATATCGATCAAAACTTATTGAAGAGTTCAACTGGGATTAAATTAGTATTAAGTAGATTTAGTAATGATATAATTTATAGTTTATTTAAAATTTGGCACTACTCAAAATATGCTCAAAATAGTTTAACCACAAATACGCTCGTACCACTCGGCAGATGGACGTCACGTCCATGCCTACCATGTTTTCATTTTGTTATACCAGTCTTTTGCATCCGATTATCTCTTGTCAATAAACATGTTTTCTTCTTCTTCTGGTGTCAAAATTCTCAGAATGAGGTCTAGTTCAGATTAAAAATAGCAATAAACAGTTTTTCTGACTCATGCGCATAAACCCATTGTTTGCGCGCAGAGAAACGTTCTCTCAGAGTTCACCCCCATCCTTTGCCTCGATTGTGCATGGATTTGGAGAGTGTTCAGAGCTCAGAAGCTTGAAGACCAGTTGTGATCCCCTCAGAGTCTCAAAATGTTCCGCTCCAGTAGAGTCATCGGATCCCCCGTTTATACTCTACAACCACCCCCAGAGGTCACATCTTATTGGTCCTTGCACCGAGCCAATCCCGTGTCTCCTGTTCCCTTGTATATCCCACGGATATGGAAAGGCCAGACGGGTGCGCCTCGCTGTTGTTTTCAAATAGACTCCGTGAGACGTAATTATATGAATAACTAGGAATTTTATTTAGAAAATTGTGTTTTGTGTGCTCCGGATAAATGTGTTCATTAACTTAGTTGCCACCAAAATATTGAAGAGATTCCACCTCCCTTGAAACGCCATTAATACTAGTTTTTATTCAAAAGTCCGTTCAGATAAGATGATTTCACGTGACTTCATAACCGTTAGGAAAGTAGGATGGCACGCAGAAGGCCGCCGTAACTTGAGTCAGAGGTTTTCGTTCGCTCCCAATCATGAGATACCTCCCATATTGCCCCTCCTTTCTGGAATGATGTCGCTGTGGTCTTTCTGTTCAATTACATAAAATAGACAGAATTACTAATTGTAAAATACACAGAATTATTAATTATTAATTGTAAAATATTGTGAACTTTTTCGCATTTAAAACTATCGTGTATATTTATAGTATTCTTCGTGGTTTTCAGAGACAAAAGCTTTAGCGCCGTGGGACCGACGTTAAACAAGAGAACCGCTGCCATATCGAAACAGATGGAGGAAAGACATAATGACAGGAGTATTGGAGAAATGAGGCAGTTCGTTGAGAAGCTGCCTCAACTCTTGAGAATCAAAGAATTCCTAGGAAACCGTGAGTGGTATTGAATATGCCCAATTGAATTGCTCGCTATTTAACTGCACAAAGGAACCGTCGACGTATTTCAGACATTAGCATTACAGTTTGGTTTCTTCAGTGCCCTTACTTTGGTAGATTCTAATTTTTTCTACCTATATCCCTAAGGTACTGTTGAACAACATAGATATACTTTTTTGCAGATTTGACCATCGCCAAAATGATAAAGGAAGTGATTGACACAGATGAATTCAACGACTGCCTGAAGCTGGAACAGTCATTACTTCTAGGAGTTGAAACAGACAAGGTGCAGACTTACATTGAGGACATGATTGCTCATGAAAATCCTCTATTCAAGGTGTGTATTGAAAAATGGGAAAATGAACTCTTACCTAGGAAATTGTCGAAAACAAAATTGTGATGAAGGAACTAATCCAATGAGTGCTGCTAGGTAATTATATTTACTTAAGTCATCTGTTAGGATCTCCTTCCGATTTTCTTGATATTGCCATGAAAGTTACACAGCTAATTATAGCATTTCCAAGTCAAATTCAATCTTTTCCAGAACAAATCCAACCTTTTCCAACCGAAATTCAACCTTTTCCAAGTCAAATCCAACCTTTTCCAACCGAAATTCAACCTTTTCCAAGTCAAATCCAATCTTTTCCACCCAAAATTCAACCTTTTCCAAGTCAAATCCAACCTTTTCCAACCGAAATTCAACCTTTTCCAACGAAATTCAACCTTTCCCAACCGAAATTGACCTTTTCCAAGTCAAATCCAACCTTTTCCAACCGAAATTCAACCTTTTCCAGAACAAATTCAACCTTCTCCAAGTAAAATCCAACCTTTTCCAACCGAAATTCAACCTTTTCCAAGTCAAATCCAACCTTTTCCAACCGAAATTCAACCTTTTCCAAGTCAAATCTAACCTTTTCCAAGTCAAATCCAACCTTTTCCAACCAAATTTCAACCTTTTCCAAGTCAAATCCAACCTTTTCCAACCGAAATTCAACCTTTTCCAGAACAAATTCAACCTTCTCCAAGTCAAATCCAACCTTTTCCAACCGAAATTCAACCTTTTCCAAGTCAAATCCAACCTTTTCCAACCGAAATTCAACCTTTTCCAAGTCAAATCCAACCTTTTCAGACCGAAATTCAACCTTTTCCAGAACAAATTCAACCTTTTCCAAGTCAAATCCAACCTTTTCCAACCCAATTTCAACCTTTTCCAAGTCAAATCCAACCTTTTCCAACCGAAATTCAACCTTTTCCAAGTCAAATCCAACCTTTTCCAACCGAAATTCAACCTTTTCCAAGTCAAAACCAACCTTTTCCAACCGAAATTCAACCTTTTCCAGAACAAATTCAACCTTTTCCAAGTCAAATCCAACCTTTTCCAACCGAAATTCAACCTTTTCCAACCGAAATTCAACCTTTCCCAACGGAATTCAACCTTTCCCAACCGAAATTGAACCATCTCCAAGTCACATCCAACCTTTTCCAGCCGAAATTCAACCTTTTCCAATTCAAATCCAACCTTTTCCAACCGAAATTCAACCTTTTCCAAGTCAAATCTAACCTTTTCCAACCGAAATTCAACCTTTTCCAAGTCAAATCCAACCTTTTCCAACCGAAACTCAACCTTTTCCAAGTCAAATCTAACCTTTTCCAACTCAAATCTAACCTTTTCCAACTCAAATTCAACCTTTTTCAACTCAAATTCAACCTTTTCCAAGTCCTTTTCACCATTATTAGGGAAATGACAAAAATACGCACAAGCCCTAAATGTAGTACAAAGTAAACAAATACTTTGGATTCTTTTGGACATTTGTTGCTAATATTACTATGGATCGTAACAAAGCGCTTTTAAGGCGCAAAATAAAAAATCACACCATTCTGACACGTTCTAAATTTCTTAAATTACCATCTTCTTGTCTACTGATTACTTTAATGTTTCTTTCAAACATTTTTCTCCAACAAATTATACATTTATTAAGTGGACTAGCTATTTTTCAAAGTTTGAAACCTGTTAATGACAAAAAAGTAATAAAACATCCCAGAAAGTTATAAAAGAGTCCTCAATATCTAGAGTTCGTAATCAAATTACAATATTATCGTTCAGTAATGGTTCAAAGTTTTGCACCTGTAAATCACAAACATTAAAAATTAAAATAATAGAAGAACGAAACGTGAAAAGTTATTTTAGAATCTCAATATCTCTTGCAGTGTGCTGAGAACAGCTATTCGCTTCAGAAGCGTTTCATCGCCATTTAAGGGTTAAACAATGTATCGGATCGACTTCTTTTTCGGGTTTTTCCAAATTTTGAAATATTGGTCGGTACTTTAATGAGCAACTAATGAGAAAAGAAGTACTCAGCCGACCTGTGAAAAATAATGAACCTTAAGTAGGACTTAATTTAAGACTTCCCTTTGCTATTGATGCAGACATTTTTGAAAAAAATATAAATGGATGAATATGAATGAGTTTTATTTCATTGCCAGGTATTACGCATGATTTGTATTCAATCTGCGACAAATAGCGGCCTCAAGCCCAAAGTTCTTGAGTACTACAAGAGAGAAATCATACAAACTTACGGTTTCGAACACATTATCACCCTGTCGAAGTTAGAGGACGCTGGGCTCCTTCGTACACAGGTGAGTACGTCTCTAGTTAAATTACCCACTACCTGCCTAATCAAGTCCTGAAAAAGTTTCCATCTTTGTGTCTTAGACGTAGGTAGAGCTTGACCGAAACCAAAATCGTTAAATATGTAGTACGTTTTTAACGAGAAATTTTCGTGGGTCTGTAAAGTCAACTCTTACTTCCCTTGACTAGGTGTATTTGGAACAGTAAATACATGTATGTAGATCGACCGAGAAAACACACTTATGTCTCCTGATTGGGGATGGGTTCAACTGGAATGATCTCCTTTGCCGAGCTTTCGGTAAATTTATTACCATCTTCAGGCTACGAAGGACGTGTTTCAGTGAGTGTACTAAGCGTCAATACAAACTGAGCTGGTGGAAATGCCACCATAATTATTTAAAATTAAATTTATCGTTTTTCGATGAAAAATATAGATTTTTTTCCATTTGTTCTGACTTCCAATTATCCTGAAAGCTGTCGTTTTATTCATTTAATACGATAAATTTAATTTTCAATAATTATGGTGGCATCTCTATCAGCTCGGTTTGTATCGACGCTTAGTATGCTCAGTTACACGTCCTTTGAGCACTGAAGAAGGTAATACATTAATTTACCTTTAAGGAGTTTATTCCAGTTGGCCCCATTTCCTGTCAGTTGACATAGGTATTTTTTGACATTTGGTATGTCAGAAGTCTGCGACGAACATGGATTATGAAAGTCTGAGGTAGCTACAATAACTAACTACACAGCACCACAGGCCGATGTGGCCCTTGACTTCCTGAACTCCCTTCCACCACCGGGTATGGTCACCCGCCTGAGACCTCCGCAATCCCACCACCCAGAGGTCCCTCAAGACATCATCAAGCCAGCGACTCCGAGGACGACCTGTTCGTCTTCTAGTTTCCATCCTAGCTCGCAGCATCATCCTCGGGCAGGCCTGGCATGCGGTCGAAATTTCCCAGCCATTGGATGCGCCCAGCTTTGATGAATCGGACTATGACTCCTTGTTTTAACAATTCATCGATTTCTACTTTCTGTCTTGCTCTCCAACCTTGGCCTTCTCTGACCGCTCCATAGATCCTTCTTAATATCCGCAGTCTAGCCTCATCCTCAGCCCACATGGTCCACGCCTCCAATCCATAACAAACCACAGGCCGCACCAGGGGTTATACAGCCTCATCTTCGTTGATCTGGAGCTCACACGGCTCTTGAAGAGTTTTATATTGGCATAACTCAGCTGCCTGCCATTATTCGTGAGCATAGCTCATCCTGTACTTGATTTCTATTCGTGACCAAGCTCTCCAGATAGGTGAAGACTTCATCAATTTTGTAAGAACCAAACATCACCCCTCTGGGCACCCGCTGGTCACAGCTCAGGGTAGGTATCTTGAGGTATTCAGTTTTGCTTTCATTTACTCGTAGACCAATTGGCTTTCCCCCTTCACGCAAAACCCCAAAAGCCTCCTGCAGGGCATCAAGACTTTGCCCCAACAAAGCAATGTCATCGGCATAAGCCAGAATCTTCCATGTTCTGTCGACAATGAGGAATTTCACCATGTCGGAATTTCCTATTTTTGACCCCAAAATCGGATTCAGCACCTCAAAAAAACCCCACGGCAAACTTTCAGCCCGAACTTCCTAATTTACGAATAAACAAAACAGTGTGGAAAATATGAGCGTTTAAAAAAACCGGGAAAATGACGTCATCCTGGAATAGTTCATTTATGGCCGCTTGAAGCGCTGAGATCGAGAAATCTATAGTCCCCAGATGCAAAATTTCACGAAACAGTAAAGTTCGAAATCGAAAAACTGAAGAAAAAAATAGAAAAGGCAAGATGGGGAAAATTAGGTTTCCCCTGTTTTTGTTTGATAACTTTCCTCTTAGAAAACACGATTTCGTCGTCCCAATGGGCAACACTGGGAGGAGACAGCGATCCAAACAGCCCAATCAGCGAGTGTTCCCGCTTCACGTCCGTTTTCCCGGTTAGTTTTGAAATCAAAAATTTTGATTGTCTCCCGAAAATAACAGGAGACTTATTTTCCGAAATCAGCCCGATTTTCATCTACCCCACACCATTAACTATTCAGGAAAAATGCAAACAGAATTCGATGAAATTCCTCATTGTTCCCTTCTTATCTGCATTCTTGACAGCCTCATGCAGAGCCAGGTTGAACAGTGTGGCTGACAGCGAATCTCCCTGTTTGACGTCCGAGCTTAACTCAAAGGGTACCCCGCAGCGGTTACCACCCATAACATCGAAGTGCTTCCTTGAAGGGTAATTTCGATTAGCCTAATCAGCTTTTTAGGAATCCCGTTTCTCTTCAATCGTTCATTATCCCTACTCTGCAAAGACCACCGAATGCTTGTTGATAATCTATAAACAGTACGTGCAAATCGGTATTATGTTCTACAAATTTTTCAGCAGCTTGCCTCAAAATGTAAATTTGATCGAGAGTTCCTTTGTAGCTACAACAGATAGGAGAAAAAGAAGAGATGTACCATTAGAAACGATAGAAAATTCAATTCAATCGATATGTTGACTATTGAAACTGTCCCAAGTGATGCAATTTAAAAAATTGAAACTTATTGTTTACAGGCGAGCGGGAAACGGGTTTATGCGATTCTGAAGAAAACGCTGAAGCTGATTATAGAAGACGGCAGCGAAACTTCACCCAAAGATATAAGTTACGTTCACTCGATCTACGCACCTCTCAGCATCCGTTTGGTGGAACACCTGGTGAAGGCTGGAAGCTGGCGAGGTCTCACAGATGATCTGACGCTCCTCACCAACAAAATCGTTCACCCTCAGCAGGCTGTCATAAACAATCAAAGCAGAAGTAAGTTTCCTACGCAAATTGTGGTTTAGAGGATGAGAGAATATTCCTGGGATTGCCACGCGTGGTGGGGAAGTCCTCCAACTGATTTTCCAATTCAAGACCAGTCAGCAGCCCAAGAATGAATTCAATTGAAGAGTTTTCTTTCAAACGGGCTTATATCCATTTTTTACACTTTTTGTATTTTTTACGGATTCTGAACCTTTGGGATAAGGCCTATCACCTCACGTGTTATATTCCTTCCGAAACGGGTTGTATCCCGCTTTAGAAGCTTGCCAAAATTCGAGTTTGCTGACAAAACAGCTTATATCAATCCTATTGTTTTCAATAAACACATTTTTTTAAATTCGGTTTTCGGATTCTATATAACTTGAAACGTAAACCATAAAATTTTGAGGGGTTTGATTTTTTTTTCTCTCGATTCCGAAGGTTTATTATTGAAAATGGTGAGTAAACAAATGAAAGAAAATGAAAATAAAACTTTTCTTCGCACAACCAAAAACTCGTTTTTTTTTTTTTTTTTTTTTGCTTTTTTTTCAAAGAGGCTCATATTCATCGTTTTTCATCAAATGAGTTTATATCCAAATAAGAAATGGCGTGTCTCAAAACGCATGCCAAAATTTCGATATTCGGTCTTGCAATCAAAAGTTCCATGAACAAACTATTTGGAAAATTTGGGAACCCTAGACAGCTTCCTTTGCAATGAAATTAGTTTTTCTCAATTTCCCACAAAACATTCGAAATGGAGATATATGCCCGTTTGAAAGAAAACTCCTCAATTTTCACCCTTGCTCATCCTCTAACCTTGCTTGATCAGGTAGATTGTAAAATCAGTTACACCAAGAACAATAAAATCAAACATGAGACTCAATGAGAAATTTGAATTCAGTTTGAAGAATGAAGAGGTCAAAGAGAACAAAGAAGAAAGGGTAGGATAAAATTGTAACATGGTACAAAGTGAGTAGTTTTGTCACATTGAGTGAGAATTAGATAGTTGGGTAATGGTAATAATCTATGTAAGGAACATTATTCATCGATCACTGATAATCACTTATAAATTATGCAGATTTTCAGATCAGTTTGACGTGAATTCAGATATTTTAATTAATGAGTTCTGGTGAGACTGAGAATCCACATATGGGGATGGTGATCATGGAGTAATCAGTTCAATAACTTGAAGTGCATTATCACGTATCGATATTGTTACCACCTACTTGTCAGAACCTACAGTCATTACATCATTGGGTAAATCAGAATCATAACCTGGCAACAGCGTGTCCAGGAAGTAAACCTACATGAAGCCTCCACAGCTCGAAGCCCTCCTTCCCCTTCTACCAGGTTATTGCCATAGATGGCGCTCATTGATGCTTCAAGCACTGGTGTTTTGACTTTCCGCTGGAATAATTTGGGTTGCTGCAATGGAACCACGTTGCATAGCATCCATAATTGCGTCCAGGAAGTAAACCTCCATGAAGCCTCCACAGCTCAAAGCCCTCCTTCCCCTTCTACCTGGTTATTGCCATAGATGGCGCTCATTGATGCTTCAAAGAATAAGTTGGGTTGCTGCAATGGAACCACGTCGCATAGCATCCATAACTGTGTCCACGAAGTAAACCTACATGAAGCCTCCACACCTCAAAGCCCTCCTTCTCCTTCCACCAGGTTATTGCCATAGATGGGGCTCATTGATGCTTCAAGCACTGGTGTTTTGACTTTCCACTAGAATAATTTGGGTTGCTGCAATGGAACCACGTCGCATAGCATCCATAACTGTGTCCAGGAAGTAAACCTACACAAAGCCTCCACAGCTCGAAGCCCTCCTTCCCTTTCTACCAGGTTATTGCCATAGATGGCGCTCATTTATGCTTCAAGCACTGGTGTTTTGACTTTCCGCTAGAATAATTTGGGTTGCTGCAATGGAACCACGTCGCATAGCATCCATAACTGTGTCCACGAAGTAAACCTACATGAAGCCTCCACACCTCAAAGCCCTCCTTCTCCTTCCACCAGCTTATTGCCATAGATGGGGCTCATTGATGCTTCAAGCACTGGTGTTTTGACTTTCCACTAGAATAATTTGGGTTGCTGCAATGGAACCACGTCGCATAGCATCCATAACTGTGTCCAGGAAGTAAACCTACACGAAGCCTCCACAGCTCGAAGCCCTCCTTCCCTTTCTACCAGGTTATTGCCATAGATGGCGCTCATTTATGCTTCAAGCACTGGTGTTTTGACTTTCCGCTAGAATAATTTGGGTTGCTGCAATGGAACCACGTCGCATAGCATCCATAACTGTGTCCACGAAGTAAACCTACATGAAGCCTCCACACCTCAAAGCCCTCCTTCTCCTTCCACCAGGTTATTGCCATAGATGGGGCTCATTGATGCTTCAAGCACTGGTGTTTTGACTTTCCACTAGAATAATTTGGGTTGCTGCAATGGAACCACGTCGCATAGCATCCATAACTGTGTCCAGGAAGTAAACCTACACGAAGCCTCCACAGCTCGAAGCCCTCCTTCCCTTTCTACCAGGTTATTGCCATAGATGGCGCTCATTTATGCTTCAAGCACTGGTGTTTTGACTTTCCACTAGAATAATTTGGGTTGCTGCAATGGAACCACGTCGCATAGCATCCATAACTGTGTCCAGGAAGTAAACCTACACGAAGCCTCCACAGCTCGAAGCCCTCCTTCCCTTTCTACCAGGTTATTGCCATAGATGGCGCTCATTTATGCTTCAAGCACTGGTGTTTTGACTTTCCACTAGAATAATTTTGGTTGCTGCAATGGAACCACGTCGCATAGCATCCATAACTGTGTCCAGGAAGTAAGCGTACATGAAGCCTCCACAGCTCGAAGCCCTCCTTCCCCTTCTACCAGGTTATTGCCATAGATGGCGCTCATTTATGCTTCAAGCACTGGTGTTTTGACTTTCCGCTAGAATAATTTGGGTTGCTGCAATGGAACCACGTCGCATAGCATCCATAACTGTGTCCATGAAGTAAACCTACATGAAGCCTCCACACCTCAAAGCCCTCCTTCTCCTTACACCTGGTTATTGCCATAGATGGGGCTCATTGATGCTTCAAGCACTGGTGTTTTGACTTTCCACTAGAATAATTTGGGTTGCTGCAATGGAACCACGTCGCATAGCATCCATAACTGTGTCCAGGATGTAAACCTACACGAAGCCTCCACAGCTCGAAGCCCTCCTTCCCTTTCTACCAGGTTATTGCCATAGATGGCGCTCATTTATGCTTCAAGCACTGGTGTTTTGACTTTCCGCTAGAATAATTTGGGTTGCTGCAATGGAACCACGTCGCATAGCATCCATAACTGTGTCCAGGAAGTAAGCGTACATGAAGCCTCCACAGCTCGAAGCCCTCCTTCCCCTTCTACCAGGTTATTGTCATAGATGGCGCTCATTGATGCTTCAAGCACTGGTGTTTTGACTTTCCACTAGAATAATTTGGGTTGCTGTAATGGAACCATGTCGCATAGCATCCATAACTTACTCCGTTTCTTTTGTCACCAAATTCTGTGTGGAGTTGTGAAATGTACTTGATACATGCATTGAAGCAAGTGCCCCATGGCTTTACAGTAGAACTTGAAATAGAAAATTCACCACCACCAACATAAATCGCTGGCCCGCAAGAAAAGTGGCACAACTCAAATAATTTCATTTTCGTTTTATTTCACAAATACGGTTAGTTTAGTCATGTCTAGCGACAGGAAAAGTGACGCATTTTTCGAGATGTGTCACTTTTCTTGCGGATTTTTTCGCTTTTCCCAGCGAGATGTGGAACCACATGCGGGATAAAGTCGTCAACGGAGTTGTAAGATCCATAAGTTGTAAGATACTCACTTCATTGCATACAATGTTAACTTTCTGTTCTAGGAACGTCCATCGGTAGCCAGGCATCTTCTCTGAACGAGAATCCCAAAGTGTTCCTCGTGTTTTTCCTCGGTGGTTGCACGTTTTCTGAAATTGCTGCCCTCCGATTCCTGGCTAGTCAAGAAGACCGTAAGTTCACATTTATTATGAAAATATTAGGATTTAATAATCATGGTATCATCGGAACATTTTGTCTAGAACTGAGAACTCGATTTTTTTTTTTTTTACTTTTCTCCAACGCTGTAGCTCCTACTTACCAATCTGCAATGAATTTGATGAAATTTGGTATATGGGCTCCATTTGAGGTCTAGTTGTACCGCAAATCTTTTGATTGATGCCAGTCACTTCTAAAGGGTGATAATAAGGGTTTGAAATTTTCAAAAGTGCCCTAGCTCCAAAACTCTCGAAATAAAGGTATTGTTTTTTCACCAATTTTAAATAGTATTGAATTTTCAGAATTTTTTGAGACCACGCGGAACTCTGTAGGACAAACCGTTCGCTCCCTACGAGAATTCAAGGGTTGGACTTGAGATAAATCAGAAACACGAGTGTGAATCGCAAAAGAGGCTAATCTCCCTTGAAATTTTAGCTGACCAAAATGCGATCGGTTTTTCTTCTATCTTATCGGTTATGTCTTTTGGCTGGGGGTCAAGGAATTTTCCGCGACACCTTTTTAGCCACAAAAAATGCAACGCGGTTACCAGTAAACTGAATCACAGCTCCACATCGGTAGCTATGAAGCAAATTTCTCTGGAATACTGCAATATATAACGTGCAAACGAAGTTTTTTTTTAGAAAAAAAAAATATATTTCAGACAAAAAAAAATATTTATTCATAAAACAAGTAAATAGGTAGGTACCTACATATTATTAGAAGAGATGCTACGTTTTTGATCACAAAAATTGAAATAAAGTACTTCGTGCTAATAAATTATTCATAAAATATCTTTTGTTTATTTTATTTCGTCATTTTAATTTTCAAATTACACCTGAAACAATGAACATGAAGGGTACGGGGGAAGAACCAGGTATGTCATCTGAACATAGTTTTGAGTAAAATGCTTTTCAATCTATGAAACTCCTGATTCTTCCCCCTTGTACGAAAACTTTAACCTTAATTTTAGCGTGACTAACCTTCTTCTTCCCCCGAAAGGATCACACCATGGTATAGTACTTAACATTAGCCACAAGATAGCGTTGAAAACTCATTTTTGAAAAAAATTGACAAACCTGGTTCTTCCCCCGTACCCTTCACATATCCATGATCTACCTATTGTTTTTCCCTCGAAGTGAAAAATTAAGCTAAAATTGCTCTTTTTCTCGGACTTTTTCAAGTTGTACTCTGTTTTGAGTCCTTAGCAACCAGTAATCATATTTCCTAATAATTAGGGCAACCTCAACTCCCTGTTTCTTCGAACTGAGTGTGAAGCTTTTATTTCTTCCAAATTAACTTGATTGTGAAGTAGGTACGTGGTGTTGTGATCAGCTACCTCTTCGCATTTCTGTCCATTCACTCCCTTAGCTTAAGTGGGCGGAGCTCCGATTCAGAATCGGAATAGATCTCCTATCGATCCCTGGTCGAGGGAAGTTAATTTTTGTTGACTCAATGGTATGGCGCAGTCATATCGGACCAGAATGGTCTCCTCAGCATTTCTCAGAGAAACAATAATTCATTAAGATTAGGTCATCAAAACAACTCCCTCCCAAGACACTAGTCAAGCCACCGACTATTCGGACAAACGTTGAGGTCAGCAGATCCCCCGCCCCGTCAATAAGGAACAATAACAAAAATTCCGAAGCCAGTCAAAAATAGCGTGTTCTCACTGGGTTGGAAAATGCCGGCCAAAGCTGCCTCTCACCTCCCTGACTAGGTAACGGGGTACTTACCTAAGATTTCTTAACGGAGGGGGAGATGTTGTGATCAGCTACCTCTTCGCATTTCTGTCCATTCGCTTCCTTAGCTCAAGTGGCAGGAGCTCCGATTCAGAATCAGAATGATAGAAGATCAATCCCCGGTCGAGGGAAGTTAATTTTTGATGATTCAACAGTGGTAGGTAGGAAGTATCTACGATTGGTAGATGGTGACAACTGCTAAGCCGTGTTCTTTGCAGACGAGTGATCTATATAGAAAAATAATAAACCTTTGTGTAATAATTTGCAGCGTTTTTAAGTACCTAAAACAATGAGTTGGAGTAGATCGGATTTTGTTTTTCAAAAAAATTGACCGACTACCTGAAAATGTGTGAGAAAAACCAGATTTTCTTACCTACATAAAGAAGATAATATTTTGATTATTGCATGCAATCACTTCTCTTTGCAGCTTACAACAATGTCGAGTTCGTCATCGCTACAACCAAACTCATCAATGGCACGACGTTCCTGCAATCTCTGACCAAAGATCCGTAAAGTTCATACTGAAGTAAGTTTGGCTTTTTCAACTTCTATAATGTAAAACCTGATGCTGTTGAACCTTGTTGAAATGCTGTTGAACCTTCTGGTTCAAAAGCTTTTTCATGCATCCGATTCATGTTCCTCGTATCTTTAAAAGAAGAACAATTTAGAAGGCAGTGGATGTTATTTTCATCTTATTATCGTGGAATATAACTCAGAGTACACCATAATTGTATTTTTGTAAAATGATTACCTGTATTTTCATGTTAGATACCTACCTGTCGATTCGCTCCATCCTAATAGGAATTCAGCTTTTGAAGTCGATTAATTTCGAGTCATTCTTCTGGAAATGCCTAATGATAAGTTAAATGAATCTCGTTTAACGTGTCAATTGTTGTTTTCGTATTTGGATTCAACCAAGGTTTAATACGTTTTCCGAGCTCTGAATTGAAGAACCGAGGTAGGCATACGATGCTTGCATCAGTCTGTATTTATCATTTGCATAATGATTCATCGTTGTTATTAGGAAAAATACTTATTTACACAAGGTCGAAGGCCTTACGTATCAGTCAATGAGCTTTAAAAACGCTTGACTTCGTGCAATAGTGTAAGGCCGCCAATGTTACATACCATTCTTATAGTAAGGTTAAACCACCTTACGAAGAAAATGTATTATTATAAATAGTCGACCATATCTTTATGTACGTATTATGTCTTTTTTACCTATATTGTGTTTCGTACGTTATTATTTGTAAGAAATTACAACTATTAAATGCCAGAATTATTCAGTTTTATTCATAACAAACGAAAAGACGAGTTCGTTAACCTGGAGTTTTGGGCAACCCTAAGGAGTCCAAATATCAATAAATAGTCAAAAAAAGTTTAAAAAAAATATTATCATCATAATTATAGTAATAAACGGTAGATGTATTGGGATTCAGCACAAAATGGGAAAATTGCCTCACATTTTTGAATTTTTTTTTTTTTTGAATGAGGGTTAATTGATATGGAAGAAAACCAAAGTGAGCCGCTCGAAAAAGCATCCAAAAAATTTAGAGAATTTAAGGAAGATGGAAATTGCAAATGTAGTGGCAATGTGTAAGAGGCAGCCATGTTTGAAACGTAACGGATATTCTACCAATCTGACTTCAAAGAAGGTTCTGTGGCGCTTACCACAGAAGCGGAACATACACGAACTTTTAGCTTACTGGGATTGACACAAGAGTGCGTGAACTAGGCAGGAGGACAGAACGCAGAACTCAAGACACGAAAGTGACCAAAAGAAACAATATTACTCACTCTTTTTTCAATACGATTCTACCTACTAGTTTATCATGCATTATTAGTCTTCATCTTCTGTTATTTGGTTTCTATATTAGTTTCGTGATTTGAATCACATTATTAGAGTGGCCATTTGATTGGATCGTTTTGTGTGGCCGTGCTTAGAACTCTGTCTGTTGTCATTCTGCAGTACTATCTACGGTAATTTTTTGCCCTTGGTTATTCCTGGTGTTAAACGTTATTCTAGGGCCCTATTATAGGATTTGACTTGAAATTCCAGAATCTAAAAGTGAGGCAAATTCCCCATTTCTGACAGGAGTACAATTTCAGAAATTGAAAATTGTCATATGTATGGAATGTAACGTGTGGAATTGTATGGTGGTATGGATTACTGAAATATTGGGAGGGGAAACAATTTACATGTGGGTGACAATGTGTTAAGAGTGACGAGGAGAGTATTTTTTTGATTTTAGCATGGAACATGTTTTAGCCTAAGGCTTTGGCTACGATAGGAGCGTCAAGCGTCGAGAGTCGAGAGCCGAGCGTCAAGCAAAGAGGGGTGGCTACAGTACGAGCGGAAGGGGAGCGCAAGGTGACTACTGTTCGCAGATTGAAAGAATGTGGATGGTTTGGTGAGGTGTCCATGTGTATTACAATCCCAAAAACATCATCCTTCTTCTACCTGCCACTCAAGCCAAGGAAAATGAGACCAAGATGAAGTGAAAGGATTAAATATGCAACTTTTGCTCCTTGCACTAAGTGACAATTCAGCTGTTTCAAAAAGTTCTTTACTGATAAACCGTGTGTGTAGAAGTTTTGAAGTTCACCCTATTACTTAATGTGCTTAGGAATTGAGATGGAGAATACTACAAACTTTTTCACAAACTCGAAGAAGTCCCGAAAAGATTTTTCGAATACACCAGAATGTCCATTGTTGCTGCTATTTTATCATTCTTGTTTTGGTTTATTATTTCCAATAATGAACCTTTGGAATCGACGAAGAAAATAAATTTTACCCCTCCCTCAAAATTGGTTGGTTTACGTTTCAGGGTACCTAGAATCCAAAAACGCTGCAAATTATTACACAAAGATATATTATATTTCTATATAGATCACTCGTCTGCAAAGAACACGGATTTGCCATTGTTACCACCAACCAACTTGAAAAAAAACTTCAATCGTATTTCGGTCAGCTTTAATTTGAACGGAGATTAGGCTTCTTTTGCGATTCACACTCGTGTTTCTGATTTATCGTACGTCCAACCCTTAAATTCTCGTAGGGAGCGAACGGTTTGTCCTACAGAGCTCCGCGTGGTCTCAAAAAATTTTAAAAATTCTCTAGAATCTTAAATTGAAGGAAAAACAATACGTTTATATGAAAATTTGTTGAGTTAGGGCGTTTTCAAAATTCATTTTTGAACCCTTATAAGTGACCTACATCAACCAAAATCTTCGGGACACAACTAGACCCCAAATGGAGCCTACATACCTCGGTCCGTAATTAAAATTAAAATCGGTCCGTAATTACATTAGATAAAGAAGTGGACAGGGAACGTTAGAAGCTGAGCGTCAAGAGAAAATATTACTCGGGACTGAGCGTCGAGCGTTGACCATCTTTTCGCCCAAGCGTCACCTCTCCCACCGTAGCCACCCTTACCTGAACAAGGGTAAACTATTGTTAGAGCGTCGATACCTGACCCTTTTCGCTCGCTCGACGCTCCTATCGTAGCCGCGGCCTTACGCAGCTTTTCGACATTCTGGTTTTCGAGGCGTGAAGCGCCAAGCTTTTCAATGTATTTTAGATAGTTGCTAGGGATAATATAACTTTTTCGTTATACCTACCTATGGCTAAAGGTTCTGCACTAAATTTGGCTGAAACATGTTGCATGTTTTTATAATGGGGTATTTCAGTCAATTTTATTTATTTTTTTGTTAAGAGCTTGGGTCAGGAATAACGGTAATCGGGTCTGATCGCCGAGAAAATGTTTGGAAGAAATTAGGGAAGCTAATAAAAGCTGAAGATTCGAATGATGTGACGTATTAACTTGCTGACCTTGGATCGAGACATTCCACTAATCCCGTGTGGTCTCAAACGATGACAAAAATGGTGACGGGTTGGCTTTAAAAAAAATTGAATACGAAAAATAATAATTTAATCAAGTAACAATACGATTGGCGACATACCTCCTTACAAGATATATAATTCATGACAAGTGCTGAAATTTCAGCTGAAACGTTGAGAAGGTAGTCATGTTCAGTAAGTAAACAGGTAGGTACAAGTGCTGAATTTTATCAACAATTATAGCGAGAACCTTAAAGGTTAAAGCTAAACAAAATTTGAATTTATAATTGTAACGATTTACGTTCAAATACATTCGTTTGGAGTGATATAACAAGGAAAGTGAACAGTAGACTGAAGGTATCAAGTGAAGTCGTCTTATCAAGGCTGTCATCCAATTTGGCTCAACACTGTTTGATGAACGTGTTCCGTGACAACATCCAGAATTTTTTCTTTCGATTTAACGTCTTCCATTATCTTTTTGAAGGCCTCGTAGTTTTGTTCCCTGAAAAAAGGAAGATGTAGTTGACAGGAATAGCTCTATGAAGGAGGAAGTTGGTCCAAAGCTGAAATAAGGAGAGCCGTGCGAAGGGATGTGTATGGGATGAGTATATGAGGAGTGTTTTATCAAAAGGGAACATATCCATTTTTCAACACTGCAAATTATTACACAACGGTTTATTTTTATCTGTATCGATCACTCGTCTGCAAAGGACACGGCTTTGCCATTGTCAAGAAAGTAAACAAAACGGTTGGTAGTACCAACCATAGGTACAACCTACCTACTTCAAAATCAAGTTTATTTGGAAGAAAAAACGCTTCATAACTGGGAGTTTTGGATGCGTTCTTGGAGAAATTTGATCACTGGTTGCTAAAAGAGTTGCTAAGACTCAAAACAGAGAACAACATCGATGAAAAACATCAATCGAATTTGAACGGAGATTAGGCCTCTTCTGCGATTCACACTCGTGTTTCTGATTTATCGTAACTCCAACTCCTATGTTCTCGTAGGGACCGAACGGTTTTTCCTACAAAGCTCCGCGTGGTCTCAAAAACTTCTATACTATCTTAAATTGATGGAAAAACAATACCTTTATATCGAATTTTTTTGAGCTAGGGCGTTTTCAAAATGTCGACCCTTATTTTTCAATCCTTAGAGGTGACTGAATCAACAAAAGCTTAGAGGCAGTGCAGCATACGGCGGACGGTCGGCAAAATTTTTAATCGATTTTTGAATTCTACGTACCTTGAAACGTAAACCAACAAACTTTGAGGGGGCGTTAAATTTTTTTCCTGGTCAATTCCAAAGGTTTTTATTGAAAAAAAAAATACCAATTGCACAGGCAGTTTCGTATTTTTTCATGGTTTCTAGTATTGTACAAACAAGCATAGAGTATATTAACCCAAAATATTAACGGCTTAGATTCAGAAACGGAGGAGAAATCGCCATTTTAATTTTGGATATGTGCCCTTTTGATTAAAACAGAGTGCGCTCTCTCCGATGAAAGTTATACTAACCTTGTCTCCGAAACGTAAGGTTCCTCACACGTTATCTATTGGATGGATTCGCAATCAATCAATTACTATTACTACCAGAAGATTGCACTCTTAGTGCTGTGGATATGCGCCCTTTTGGAAAAACTGAGTCGATTCAATGTGTGAGGCTTAGGATATGTTCCCTTTTCAAGGGATATGATCGAGAGAAAAAATTGAAGGGACAGGTACATGTCCCGTTTGGATGCTACAGCCCGCAGAGTTCTTTGGGGTTTATCCAAAAGACGCGGAAAATAAACATAAAAGTTTCTCAAAAAAGGGGATTTTGTTTCCACACATCATATAAGAGTATCTCGGAAAAAACACACTAGTATATTGAGTATAGTACCATTTTTCCTACGAGGTCTTTGGACCAGTTTTTTCCTGTACGCTAAATAATGAGTAGCTATCAACTTGGATGTTTTCAAGATATCAAAGATTGTTGAATAAGGTAAGGAAGGTTAACCAAACAACCATCTGAAAGTTATTTATTAAGCCAAAACTCCACTGGGAAAGTAAGACTAAGATACCTACTTACTACGATAAGTTGAGAGCTATTTCATAATTTACATGGTCGTTGAGTGTACTTTTTATAAAATTGCAACATGAAAGTATCCAATTAGCGGAGGGGAAGTGGAGGGGAATTGCTTTCCCTGGGAACTGTCGATTCGCGTCTTCTGAAATCGATTTTCGACAATTTGAAATTCTGTAAGCGAGAGCGTCTGACAAACATATTAACATGCGATACTAGCGCCATTTGGAAAGCGATATTCGGAGTGACAGGAACCACAAACCAATTGAAGAGCACCTGCATTGTGTGGCTTAGCTGTTTCGGCCATGTGACGAGAATTCTGGACTACAGTAACTGTAGGATAACTGTCCTTGAATTGCATGGAAAGCCCATTATTATAAAGGTAAAAAATCCGAAAAGAAACCCTTAAGGGTACCCCAGTAGGCCAAGTCAGAGCCATGGCAGTGATCATGAAGAAATCGCTACACCTCTACTATACCTCAAGGTGGAAGAAGAACGCCTAAGTTAAAAAACGTCTGCCAAGTGGGTGTGGCACATAGCTTCCTCGTATCAGTAACCCGATTATATAGATGATCCGATGCATAGTAGTTAATCTCAAAACACCAATCTCCAAGTACCTTTCACTACCCTCATAGGGGACCATCTAAACGCTGATCTGGACAATCCTAGAAAATTTCATCAAATTCGGGTGAAAATGTAAATGTTATGGCTGTTACAAGGATTTTACGTACGCGCATGCGCAGTGGCTACTGTCATTCCGAAGGTGGTGATTTTCATAGAGGACCATCTAAATAATAATCTGTAACATCCGTGAAAATTTCATTGAAATCAGATGGAAAATGTAGAAGTTATGGCTGTTACAAGGAATTCACGTTTGCGCATGCGCAGCGGCTACTATCAGTAGGAAGGTGATGATTTTCATAGGGGACCATCTAAATACTAATCTGTAACATCCCTGAAAATTTCATTGAAATCAGATGGAAAATGTAGAAGTTATGGCCGTTACAAGGAATTCACGTTTGCGCATGCGCAGTCGCTTCTATCACTCCGGGGATGATGATTTTCATAGGGAACCGTCTACACACCTACCCGCACAATCCCTAAAAATTTCATAGAAATCGGACAATAACTTCGTACAGTTATGCGCGTTACAAGGAATTCATGACAGACAGACACACACACAGACACGGAACCAAAATTGTTCAGAAAGGTCTAAAACGCAAAACGAGAGTGAAAATTTTGATTTTGGAGAACTTTTTTTTTCGTCCTTGAAAAGTGAAAACAAAGCTTCCGCTACCTTGGTAGACTCGGAAGCAAAATTCGGATATGAAACCCTTACTCATCAATTAAACCGTATTTTAGAGTAACATAAGTGCGGAAACACAAAACACAAATACATGGACAAAATACGTGCAAGTATACCATAACACCTATTTATTGCAACTTACAATTCTTTTTGGCGCTGTTTCGCCTTCTTGATGCCTTTTTGTTTGGTGCTGACGGGCCGAGGTTCTTTGACTTTCTTATCGGACTTGTGGAAAACCATGTCGACTGCTGGGAGAGCTTTGTCCAGATCCTTGATGCTCATGTCGACCGGGCCCTTCTTATTTTTTTTCAAGTTTTCTCGATTTTTGTAGAAAGCATCGATTTCTGTAATGGAAAGCATAGGGGTGAGTAACTATCTGCGAACATCGATATTTTGCTGATTGAAAAGTGGGTTTTCAGACAAACTTCGTTTTTTAGCCTCTGCTCTTGTCTCGTTGCACAAATTTACAACCAGGTTGATCTAGAGGGCATGTCATCAAACAGCAGAAAACTATGAACTGACTGGATTCGATCCCACTGTTACCAACAACATTCCGCTACATCGACGTATCTGTCTTTCTAGCCAATCTGACTTCGTAGGGGATCTGTGCCCCTTACGACAGTAGTGCTACCTCTGGAAGCGTAAATGAAACTGTAGCTTACATGGTCAACACAGGAGTGCGCGACTTTTACTCAAGCAATTTTACTCACTCGTTTTCACTCAATAGTTTATCGAACATTATTAACACTTTCCACGCGGATTGCCTACTGGCAGGCAAAAGTAATTCTCTCGCCAGCGCAGATTGCCTACCAGTAGGCAAACAAAATCCAACCCCCTGAGTGGCTGATGTTTCGAGCGCTTTCTATATGTTGTAAGAACTACTAATTTTGGGCGATATTACAACCCATTTCGTACCCAAAACACAACCTAGTGGAGAACGGGTATTACTAAACGAAATCACATGGAGAATTCCTGTTGAAAAAAACTACCAACTGGTTCAACTAAGAAGAAACAGATGGCAGTAGAGCGGCGAAAAAGTGCCTACCGGTAGGCACCCTGCACTGTCAGGAAGACCACCCTGTTTGGGATCCGCGTTGGTGATGAAATCGCCGTTTTGGGACCCGCGTGAAAAGTGTTAAGGTTTGTTCGTAGAAGCAGTCCTGAATGGTTTGGAGGGGTTTCTCTTCGCTAGAGTGCACAGCAGAGTGAATTCGGTCAGTTCTCGCGTAATTTGCAGGACGAACCCCGGGGTGTGAAGTGCTTAGCCAGTGTTTTTTGACAGAGACTTTACTTGTATAGGCATTTTCTTACCTTGGGTATTCCTGGTGTTAAACGTTATTTAGGGCTCTATTATAGGATTTGACATAAAATTCCAGAATTGAGGCAAATTCTCCATTATAGAAGCCGAGACACAAGCACAATCATGACGCCCTGTCAGACGCTCACGCTGACAAAGTCTCATGTTTCTCCCTGGGAAACCGAATCGTTGCAATTCGACTCCGGAAAAGGAAAATCGACGGCTCCCAGGGAAAACAATTCGTAAGGCCCACGTCGCCAAAAAACACGGCACATGGAGTCCCCACCACAAAAAAATTACCGTGGCCTGATTAGCGGAAATCTATCCCCGCTTTCGATAATCAGCTGGTAAATAGACGCCCAGGAAAAGCTCCTCATCCAATCAGCGAGGAGAGGTGGAAGGACTGCAGGAGAAATGCCGAAAATATTCAGCCACAATTATTTCTGAGGACACGCCCCCAGCAGTTGAACAAAACTGTTACACGCTGCCAAAATCGAGGTCGTGCATCAGCATCTGGAACCAAGTGCCCTTCGATCCAAAAGCACCCAGTTCGTTCTGCTGCCTTCCGCTGAGTGACAGAGAGCGGTATCACTACAGGCTACGTCGGTCTGAGAGAACCAGCCGCCTTCAGGAGAAGAAGTGGGTAGCTGCCACGTCAACGCCTCCTGGGACAAATCTCCAAAGTCTATCGAGACCTGAAGAAAGGATCGCCAGGTCAGTCCTAAGTACTTAGCTTCAGCTTACCCGATCTCGACTTCCGCCGTCGCGAACCCGCACCTTCCGCGAAACTCCATAATCTTGCGATGACACGCGGTCAGGAGGCACATAGGTAGGGATAGACTAAGCTACCACCTAAGGCTTCACTTGCACCTTTATATTATCAACATTCAATCCCCTCTTCCTATTGTCAAATAAACCCGTTGCTCATTCAAAAATCCAAACAAGTGTTTTCTCTCATAAGTCCACGAAGCCCGAAGGTATCAAGTACTTAGGAACAAGCAGATAGTCGAATATTTAGATTCGGAGGCCCCCCAGGTCTACGCGATCTCCGGCGATAGCCAGTTAGGGAACTTAGGCCTAGGCAGGTCCTTTCAAAACCACCGAATCCACGAGTAGGCCGAAAAATAAGTCAGACCTAATCACCAAAGCCGCAGAGGAGGCGAACCTAACACGCAGTTCAACTTACTTGATAAGAACATGTCGTGGCGCAATTTCTTCTTATCGTCTTTCTTCAGAGATTTGCCTCCAAGGCTTCTCTTTACAGATCTGAACGTTTTGGCAAGAGAGTGGACGCTCTTAGTGTCATCAGACAGGCAGGTGTTGAGATTGGAGACAGCAATGTCCAACCCATCGAATATCCCACCTGTAATTGAGAGACGTTTCAGATGTTGTTACAATGAGGATAATACAGGATTAGAGGCCCGCCAAATATGATGTATGAATTGAATAGGAAGCAATTAAACTTCATTCATGATTTAAATTTATAAACCAATCCAAGAAAAATATACGAGTAGTTGAACAAAACCTTCAATTCTTCATAAATTCATTGGCCATGAATAGTTAGTTATAAACCAGAATAATTTTCAAGTATCTCACCTTTTGGTTTGATTTTTAGGCTGAGTTTTCCGACTGACTGTTTGTCATCAACTGACATTTTATCTGCATCGTCGTTGGATCCACCTTCCATTTCTTTGTTTCGAGCCCTCACCGAGGCCAAATGGTACTTTTCTCTTGCTCTGCGCTGTTTCCCCATGACTTATACTTGGCTGAGGAGAGCTTTTTCGCAATGCCTAAAAAATTGGATAAACGAAATAGTGAACTAAGAACCAGGTTCTTAATTAAACAGTCGACTAATTGTATACACTACTCCAAGACCAGGCTGAGGTATTAAGGAGGTCTCAGTCAGTCGCCGTTCGTTCCTCATTAGTATTTCCCTAGATAGCAGGCGCTCTAACTTCAAAAGTTGTATCTAAATTTGATATTTTCAAGGAGTTTTGAAATTTATAAGTGAAGCAGTCTAGGGAATTGAAAAACTAAAAGATTGCCGCTGGAGTCATCAAAATCGAACAATAATTGCCAGAGAAAAATTGGAAAAACCGTTTATTCAGTTAGGGTTTTCCCATTTTACTCTGGCAATGGGGTAGTTGCATGGGTCGGAATTTCGTGTTTTTGACTTCAGATTCGAATTTAGCGCACTTAAAAACGATTATGGACCAGTTTTTAGTTCGAAATTCCATTTAGTTTAGCCGTATTTCAATAAAGAAGTACCGTCCCTCTTAGTGTTGGCGGGCCACTCCTCTTACGTCATCCCTAAACGAGAATCTCACGATAGAGTGCGTTGAGATCACTGCCATCGAGGACAATTCGAGTCAGAAACATTGAAATATACTTGCAAAATGATGGTGATGATTAAAAAAACTTTGAAATATATTTTTCAGGTTTTTTATGTTTGAATTAATCGTTTAAATTGAAAATTTTGAAGCATAATTTTGGCTGTTTTGCCGATGCCCGGGGGGGGGGGGGGGGTACATTGGCGCGGGGTACTTTGATAGCAACCCCGTCATAGTTATCACGTTATCAGTTTTTCGAGTGGCCCTTTCTCGTAGTGCGGTCCGAGTTGTTACAGTTGTTAGTTGTTATAGTTTACACCAGTATTTACCATAATTTACTAGTTGATTGGTTTGGAAAAGATAATGTTCTCTGTAAAGTTTCAAGAAGCTTTTAATAAACGCTTGCATACGAGTCTGCAACACATGTCTTCACTTTTTCCCGCTACCTACCCAATCTGCTTTCGAATGTTGTTGATAGTTCTTTTAACTCAGGGGTATATCTCATTTTCTTCCACAACGGTACAACGGTTTTGGCAGTATATCATTTATGCGTAAATGTAGGGCTTTCCAACGAATGGTGAACGATTTTTCTACGAACGCGAATGACGAAGATAAAGTTCGATAGGAACAACTTGGCTGTAAGTAGAAATCATCAGAAAAACAACCGTAACTTTTTTTTCGTTTATGTGCCAAAGTATTGACATAAAATGTCAATATTCCAAAAAGGAGAGCCATCGACTAGAGTTTCGAGGTAGCTTCCCTGGAAAATATTCCGTACATAAATATTGGCATGTTGTACGATTTTTACGTCAATAACAACAAGTTCGTCAGCGCCGAAATAAAAGGAGCCAATAATGTGAGGTAAGTTGACACTTTTATAGTAAAAGGTCAGTTGTAATTGTGATTTCTTGTGTGTAGTACTTCTTCATCCAAATGGTTGCTAATTTATTGGAAGTTTCATTGTAGTGTCATTATCCTGTACAGCGTAGTACCAATGAGTGTTAGTAAATTGTTAAATAAAACGATGTTGGTTATGTCCAACTTAGAAGAATCTAGCAAATTTGCGAGAAAGTGGCTCGAGTAACACCAGAACACCGCATTTCTTCACAACCATATGAGGTTTCAGTTACAGTGGAGGGAATACCAGTAGGAAACAAAATCTTTGATGCAACATGTTTCGAGTGCACAGCTAGCAAAATTCAGTATGAAAGCACCACAAAGTGTGAGTGATTCTCCAATTTTATTGCCACAAACGAACGTAAACAAACCCAACAGAGGGTTGCTATCAAAGGACCCCCCAGGCAAAGGATCCCTCCGGCACAGTAACCTTGCGTCAGGGTAACAGTGGTGTAGGGGTCTCTTGGCCCCCTTCACACCCATGACGTGGCCCCCACCCCACAGTGTCCAAGCGGTGTGTAGGTTTTCCCGCCTGAATCCGAAATCCCGTTTTTCAAAAAAATTTCTAAATTTTTAGGAAGCGTTTCCGGGAGTTTTATTTGCAGATACGTACTTCAATAGAGATTCTCTACACAAAAAAAAATATCAAGCAACTACCCCATTATTGTTCGATTTTGATGATTTCTGCGGCAATCTTTTAAACTTTCAATTCCCAAGACTGTTGTACTAAAGAATTTTGAAAATCCTTCAAAATATCAAATTTAAGTACAATTTGTTAAGGTTCAGCGCCTGCAATTTACGGAAATACTAACCCAGAACGAGGAACAAACGGCGACTGACTGAGACCTTCGGGAGTCCAAAGTCCATTCCGTTTACATTCTGCCAACCCTCGAAGCCCCCCTTCCTACTGTGCCAAAACATGGGGGTACTGCCGCGCATCATGCCTCCCTCTCCTGTACCCCCTTAATGTTAGGGCTCTGGCACATGCCTCAGACAGGAGTAGAGCGGTTAGGGAGCAGGCACAAATTCTCTGCTTCCAGGCCTGTTACCTGGTCGGGCTTCCAGGGATAGCAGTAATGTCGTAAAAGGCTTATTACTCATCTCAATTACCAGTACCACGGGCGAGGAAAGCCCCAGGCTACAGATGCACCGACCTCGGTCAAAGCATCACCTGCCTGCCCCTCAGTAGAGGTTGGATTCGTGGTGGTTGTGGTTGAGCAAACCCTACTTCATGGGCTAGTACCAAGAAGGCTGTAAGGGGAGAGATGGCCTCCTCAAGGGCTTGCCCCCAGAAGATGTCTCTCGGCATGTGAGTTCTGTTATGAACTCGGGTACCAACCTGTCTAGTTGATAGAACCTTAGCTAGAAGGTTCTGCCTAACCTGTGGTGTTAATACAAACAGGTACCTAGAAGAGCTGATAGTTATGACTAGCTACCCTGGGGCTCCCGGGTGGTGAGTTCCTTCCACTCCCTCGATCACCCTCCTAGGGTTTTCGGAGTCTCATCTATCTGCTTGCAGATGGAGGGGGTAGCGTAATCCTGTTTAGATCGGCTCTCCTTAAAACCAAATAGTAATTATTTGTACCAAAACATGGTACGTTGCCCACTACTGGGTTTATACCTCAGCCTGGTCTTGAGTAGTGTCGATCGAGACCGAGAAGAAGAGCTCTAATCATTCAACCCAATGAGAATGGATGGCTGAAATGGATTACAGCCGGTTATTGGGGACAGCAGCCATTGTCTTCAGCCTACTCTAGCTATCTTCAACCTACTAAAGCTATTTCACTATCTTCATCCCTACTAAAAGGTGGAAAAGTGTTACCTATGTTTTCGGTACCTGAGAAAATTTATTGAAATAAAATATACCTAGGTACTATTTGTCCTAACTGGGAAATTATACTGTTTGCCTGAATTGAATATTGACTCTAAATTGGCGCATGAGACGCGTTGACCAGCCACCTGCAAGGCGAGTGAACACAGGAAGTGTACCAAATGTTTTAATTGGAAAATACAAACTACGCAGTTGGGTTAATCTCTACCTCACATTTCATAAACCAATCTATGAAAAAGACGTAGTCAAATTCAGATTTTATTAGCCAAGAATAGTTAGGTACAAACCAGGTTCTTACTGCAATTGCAGGTCAACATCTAATATCTATCTTTAAGACGAATCTTTATTCGTCCCTCCTCCACATTTCTAATAGGTGGCTTGCCATTCTTCAGAGGGGAGTTCATATTTTAATGACATTATGGAAGTAGGCAGTTATATGGGCTTCAATTGTTTGGGCTCAAGTTGTTTTTACATCAATTTAAGACAGTATTGCATTTTTAGAAACCACGCGGAGCTCTGTAGGACTATCCGTTCGCTCCCTACGAGAACTTAAGGGTTGGACTTACGATAAATCAGAAACACGAGAGTGAATCGCAAATTTTAGCAGACCAAAATGCAATCTTTGTTAGTTTCTTTGAGTTTTACTCAGTTTTGCGTCCCTAGTAACCTGTATTCAAATTTCCTAATGAAGGCACCCGCAACTCCCGATTTCTTCACATTGAAGTAATGGCTGAGGCAAGGATTTCATGACAGATAGACGGACACGGAACCAAAATTGTTCAAGAAGGTCTGAAATAAAACGCGCGGGGAAAAATAAAATTTTGATTTTGGAGATTTTTTTCAACCTAGAAAAGTGAAAACAAAGCTTCCGCTACCTTGGTTGACTCGGAAGCAATAAGTAAAAAAGTTGTACCTAAATTTGAAATTTTCAAACATTTTCGAAATTCATTAGGTATCTATATCGAGGGAATTGAAAAACTAAAATACTGCCGCAGGAGTCATCAAAATCGACCAATAATTACCAGAGAAATGGGGGAAATCCCGTTTATTCACTGACTGAGACCCCCTTAAGTTCTCATGGGGAGCGGAGGGTTGGTCCTACAGAGCTCTGGGGGGTCTCATTCGGTTCTAAAAAAATGGGTCCTCACGTTCATTCTTTTCATAGGGGGACAGTACCTAAGACTACGACTCCGTCTAGATCCACAATGAGAGGTAGGTACAATGCGGCTCGGATTTCTCAGATCTCCCAAAATCGTCCCATCATACCCTTTGGGTACAGATTTCATGAATTGAAACATCACAAGCGAATGCCGAGTGTGCAGGATTACAAGAAGGTACCAAACAAAAATGCCATGAGAGACCCCACGTGTCTTATCGCTACGGACATAAGTAACGACGACTCGGCTATCAGGCAGACATACTTAGCTCAATCGTAAAAATAGGTAAGCACCTACTTACTCCCTTCCTGCGTTTAGCTCTAATCGAAAACTTACCTGAATACTGGATGATGTCTGTGATGGTGATCCTCTTGGAACTTCAGCAGAGGAACCAATAGTTGGAGATGGAGAATACTGAATGACGATCACGAAGGAAGGAAGCGATGACAAGCACGTTCATGTAAGTACCCACTCAGGGAATTGAAGAACAAACGCACTTCGGTCGAATTCAATATTGGACAACTAAAAACACACCACCAGTTCCACCATTTCCGCGTGTTTTGGTCCGAGTATGAAACCGTGTGATAACAAGAGAAGAGATAAGAAAATTCGAAAAGAAACTATCGATTCTCGGATCTTTTAATCGATTCAGGGTTAGAAAAAGTGGAAACCGCAGCAAATTATTGCATAAAAGTTCAATAGATACAAAATGAAGACTAGAATATCCTTTCTTGAGGTGAAGGTTGATTAAACACGATTCGTAAATAAAAACTAATAAACCAATAAAGGAATTTTCCATAGCAAGACATGCTGACTATACTTAGTAGGTATCGATATTTTATTTTTCGATATCAGAACTCGATAATCTACAGTTCTAAAATGTAGATTCTCTGATCATTCATCTCATTCTCAAGATTTTCTCGTCATTTTATTTTATTTCATAATTTTATTTGATTTCTAGCACTCACGAGCCCCGTCCTCTGTACATCCGTATCCGCATTGTATCGATAGTTACGTTCATACGATACATCGAAAAACTACATTAGGTATTGATCATTACCGGTGGCGCCTAGTTTGAATACTGAAGGATGCGACGTTACTTCTTGATGTGCGTACCCAACAAATTAATGAATTCTTAAACTCATTATCAACAAAATCACTGTGGAATTTTATTTTTAACAAAGTATCTTCTGAGAGAGAAAAACATTTATTGAACATTTTAGAAACAAACAGTTTTTAACACACAAAAATCCTCTTGTTTTTGAAAGAAATGTTAGTTTAACGGTTTTAACTTAAAAATTACCTCTCAATGCTGATATCCACTCAATATCGATACCTTAAAGCACAAAGGTGCTATGACCAAAAACGGAATTTTGAGAAAAACGCAAAAGAAGTATTCACCAGTGAACAATTTCTAAAATAATGGCTTACTACACTAAACTCTTTAATTTCTTATAAGCTATACTCTTCAAGAAGATCTTCCAAAAATAGTTTTGTTGAATTTGAGTTTTTCTGAAAAAAAAAAACAATTAAAAATGTGGAAGATGGATAGCCCTTTTGGCCAAGTAAGATTAGGAACATGGATCCTCAAGCCAAGTTATAATGCCCACGTTATAATAATCAAGTTGTTATGCCCACGTTATATGCCAAGTTATAATAGCCTTACCTTAATTACCTCAAGTTGTATGTATTTGTTTATTTTGGCCAATAAAATTCATTATCATTATCATAGCTAAGATTGTGGACTTGACCCCTTTGGGTGAAGGATTTTATCACGCTCTCGATCATAATTTGGCGTCACCACCGGGTTTTTGGTGACAGACTGGCGGTTTCGCGTGTTGGGTATAGTTGATCATGAATTTTGGAAAGTTATTCATGCATAAAACATGGATTGCTAAACATCAATATTTATATTTTTCAACTCTTTTATTCTCCCAGAAATGTAAAATAATTACAAAATCTTAATATTACATCAATTAGGAGCACAAAAAATGAAAGTACCCTTGGTTTCAAAGGATCACCAAAAACTACCAATCTGTTCCCAAGTTGCTTCCTGTTTATTAAAACATCACGGAAATTCAACGTACTAAATTAGCCATTTAAAAATGAACTATTATAACCATGTTTAACTTAATTATCACAAATGTGCCACGATTAAAAAAAAAACGGTGGAATATACAACGGTTCATTATTATTATCCGTCTGCATCGAATACTACCTACCTACTTGCAATAAAATCAGTGTCCTGTTCAAATCAATCAATAATAAAATCGTAATTTGATCATCATCTGTACTACTACACAAAACTAATTTCAATGACTAATTCAACTATTAATGCTCGCATTTAATAAGCTGAAATGTGAACGGAAATGAGGCCCTATTTTCTATAGTGAACAAACTTTTGGGGTTCAGTTTTGGTTTTCTGATTTATTGAAAGTCCAACCCTTGATTTCTTAAAGGGGGTGAACGGTTTTTATACTCTAAGTAATAGTGTCCACCTTCCATAAACCTAGTGCACAAAGGAGCTATCCGGACAAAGCTCTAGTGTCCCAACACGATTGAGTTTAATAGCTATCTTATTGGGACATAGAAATTGTGCATTCCTCTTTTGGACAAAACACCGAATGGGATTTACAATTATTCTAGAGAGGACATAAAACCGTCTATTTTTCCGTTTTTAGCCATTTTCTAAGTTTTTAGAGCTACAATCATGTATCCTTATGAAAGAGTATGGTCTTATGGTGTCACTGACCCATTTATCTCAAAAGTGACATTTTTGGACATAACGCCTTTGTTCGTTAAGGTAAATAGATATGGTGGACGGAGTGGTCTGTTATTGACGCCCAATCATGGTGGACGCCATCCTTTGACAGAGGACCTTCCCTTCGTTTTACCCCAAACCAGAGAGATCCCAAGGTCAAGAGAAGCCATAAATGGGGAAAACTCATGTGAATTTCCAGACTTCGACCATCCTCCAGTTTCAGTTGTGTTTATCATCGAGAAATGATGAGAGTTGCCATGTTTTTGAACTATCTGTTTGAGACTACTTCAACCTTGCATGTAGCCGGAACCATTTGCTTTTCTCACTGAAATTCCATAAATTTTTCAGCAGTTCAGAGCCGCATACCGATTGGGAAATATAATTTTTGGCCCTTAATTTGTTTGGTCTCACTTATCTTTTAAAGGCCGAAGTGCGATGGACAGTGCTTCAATGCATTAGCATGTATTCCCCACCTCCCTTCCCCTCCTGAAGACTGTTCTACCTGCTCTTCCCGTCGACGGGGGATGGATGTCCTCTTTTCGGGGGAGTTAGCGATGCACTCCACGGTTTGCGAATTAGCATTTAATCGCGTTAACTGTTAAGTTTTGGATATTGGTTTTATTTTCGAAGGACCAGGGTTGCGGTTTAGGCATATCCTGCGGTACTTCTCGCCATTCAACTGCTGAAGCGGGGTTAGGGGAAGGTAGGCAGGTAGAACAGTCTTCAGGATGGGAAGACAGAAATGGAGAAGGGAGGTGGGGAATACATGCTCATGCATTGAAGCACTGTCCATCGCACTTCGGCCTTTAAAAGATAAGTGAGACCAAACAATTTCTTCAAAGTATGGAAAAACTAAAGATCCACCCAAGAAAATATTAATCTTTTCGCCTTCACTTTTTAAGTGAAGTGAATGCTACACAAGTGAGCAGCATCCATATTCCTTGTATCGTCAAGGTGGATGAAAGTAAGGTTGTCCCATTCCCCTGCAATCATCAGTTTTGACACAGGTATCCCCAATTGTCGTCCATTTACCTAATTATTATAAATCTTATAATCTATGTTCTGCACCTATTGATGTGATCATGAGCTCCACTCATTAAGTGTTTTTAAGTTTTAAAAACACGACGCATTCCCCATTCTCAGACCTTACACCTCAATGGGTCAAAATTAATCTAATTTGTCGAATAATTATAATTATAATTTGGCCCACTATCAGGTAGAAATGTAAGCTGTAGGACATTAGGACGAATCACAAACACCACCATTTCTAATAGAGAGGTATATTGATAACATGATGCACTTATTTATACATATATTATTTATATAATAATGCTATACACAAAGCTAATGAGCTGTATACAACGTCGTAACTAACAGAAGAAACGTTAAATTTGAAATTCCAAAAAATCCTTCAAACTACCTTGACAATTTCAGAGTTCTCACATTCCGGCAAGAAGATTCATTACAACTTGTTATTTATAATAATCACTAGTGAAAACGCAATATCTACATAATTCATGGAAAATAAAGAAACAAGCAACGCAGTGAAAATTATTGCCTAGAGAACTATCGTAATTGTGGACAGAAATCAAGTTGAATCGATAAAATTGTAAGCCACTAGGAGGTAGCTGAAAGTAATGATCCCAATATGTATTTTTAGCTCGAAAAATAAGCTAGCACAGAATTAAATAAGTAATTGAACAGAGTTGAGTAAGGCTAAAAATCAAAGAACCTGCGAATGTCCTCGACAAGGATATTGAGAAATCAATATTTATAATTAAAACTTGCATAATATCGCTTATTCTATACAAAAAAGGTAAAATAATATATTAACTTTTTGTCACTTATAAATATTTATTATTTAATATTTTGCCCTTTGATCAGAATAATCATTTTTACTCGCCTTTCACAATTATTATCACAATAGATCACTTCACGCTAACGAATGAATGAGCGAAATAAAAGTCACAAATTTAATCGGTGTGTGGTGATTAAATTCATTTTAATAGGTAATAAGATTTGCTTTGAATGGGGAGGAGGTGGTGGCAATTGCGAATTTCAGAAGGAAACGAAGCTACTTTGAAGTTGAGTGTATTCGAAAGGAAACATTTCCAAGCTCGAGATCGCACGAGTGAATGACAAGATCAATTATTTACAAACGGTAGGTATAAAGTAGGTTACAAACAATCGAAAAAAATAATAACACTTGAAATAAATCGAGGGATCTCATCGAAATAACACGATTTTGCAAGGAACAACATAAAAAACACGATGGAGATAGTTGTCAAGGGGGTGATCAACCATATTAGTAGGTACGAACCCGAGTAATCGTAGCAAATTACTCCAAAATGGGTGGAAGTAATTTTTAAAATATTGTAATATGAGAGGAATTTCGAGTAGCTTTAGGGTAACACTAGCAAGACCTACACTTTTTCTGAAGCGTACATTTTTGTTGTGTTATCAGGGTAAAAATGAAACGCAACCTCCTACAATAAGAAGTGCGTATGATAAAAATTAATTCATGCAAAGGTACTGATTTCGGAAGGCTCAATACCAGAATGACAAAATACGATGGTGGACGAGATTACGAACTGATCGACTGTATAAACCATTCTGTTTACCTTGCTCTACGATTGAAATAGTAATACTATAGGCGTGATAATTATGATGGTTGACAAGATGGCGGTGTAAAGATGGCGATGGGTTAGAGAAAATGGCGGAGAAATGGAGCATGCGACGACAGGAACCTCTGGTTTTCAGGTTCTCTCTAGTTTTACCTCACTTCATTCTATTGGGGTACGATTCTACGCAGCTTGGCTCGACCAATGGTAAACAGGTATTTTTCAGGGTGGAACAGCATGAAATAATATTTGATGGATATTATCAATTTCTCCAGTCTTCTCTAGACAAATAGGCTGAATTTTTTAAAAATCTATGATTAGTTTTGCAGGTGAGTAGATGTTGGAGAGAAATAATTCCTTATCACTTCCAGAACTCCGCACAAATTTGTCTCCCCTGCTGACACAGTAGACCATTCCCCTTAAGCTCAGCAACTGCAAAACATGAATAAATTGAATTAGACACATTTTTTGATTTTATTGACACATTGGATGCGGATTGCGTCTATTTCACGCAAAGTCCCTGTGGCAGGCAGTGTCAATTTTCTCGCAAAAGGTTCTAGATTATCTACTCCTGTTCTTTCGTTCTCAGTTACCGCTCTTTTCTAGCTGTTTTTCGTGATAGATGTACTGTTTATGAGACAAACGGTTCAATCTGGAGATGAATCGGTCAAGGTTGAAGGTCATGAGCAGCTATCAAAGTGACGCCTCATCTTCAGGTGCTTCGCGAAAAAAAATTGTACCTAGTAGAAAGTGGGATGACTAATTGTGGATGGAAGAATGCTCTGTATCTTCAAAATGAATTAATTGTTTCTATTGAAATTTTTCTTTCAGCACCCATAGAGAAACAAACGTCTAAACTGCACTCGCAATAAAAAGTAAACAACCATTCCAGGTCGGATTTACGTCTGACTGCCATTCCTGGCGTCATCTGCTGTCTTCCAAAGGGAAGATCAGAAGTTGTTCTGATGATTTCGCTCATGGCTTCCCATTGCCTCACCATTCCTGGGTTGGGACGAGGGGGGCGATGACGGCCCCGGCCGCCAAAAAACGCACACTGCCAGCAATGAGCCTAGAACTCATGATCCCTGCAGAGATCGGTTTAAAGTCCACCAGAAAACAACGACGCCCTAACGACTGTAGCCACCCCGCTGCACTCGCAGTATTAGTTCATCTATCCTCTAGGGGTCAGCTGTGACTGAGCGAGCTACAACATGTGTCTCTGGAGACGAGACTCGGACCAGTTGCAGGGGCCATGAGTTCGGGGCTCGCCTCAGGAGCATATTTTCGGGCAAGTCGGTCGCAGTTCCCCCTCGTCACAACCCAGGGCGGTGAGGCCAATGGGAAGCCATGAGCGAAATCATTAGAACAAATTCTGATCTTCCCTTAGGAAGACAGCTGATGACGTCCGCGACGCCAGGAATGGCAGTCAGACGAAAATCCAACCTGAAATGGTTGTTTACTTAACTCATCTATCCTCTGCTAGGGCTAGATTCTGCTTTTCCCTTGAATCATGTTTGCTTCGCATTATCTCGAGTTTATTTCAAAATACCCCTCAGCTTAGAAATGTGATGAGGATAGATTCTTCCATGGAACTAACGAGAACTGCCAGCCATTGAAGTGTTTTACAGTGGGAGTGATCAACTTGCAGCTCAGCAAAGACAATGGTAAGTCCTGCTCTATGGAAGAAGATTCTCGATTCTCCTTCCAAAATTCAGTTATTGGAAATTTCACTGCAATTCCTGCCTGGATACGGGAAGGGGTATTTATGTCTGGCCCACATTTGGCCACATTCTACGCTGTTTTCTACCGGTGGCTCACTAATGAAACCACTAGTAGATGGTTAAACCTAATGCTCTAAGTAAGCGTATGGTGTCCAAACCCAACCCCAGCGCCACAGAAGAGCTGCTGCGGCTAAGCCCCAAGGAAGTCAGGATAGTGGTTGGCCTGGCAACGGGCTTTACTCCACTCCGATTCCATCTCAACCGCATTGGGGTAAATCAGAATATAACCCTCTGCAGGCTGTGTGGTGAGGCCGAAGAAAAAGCCTCCCACATAATATTCGATTGCGAAATGCTATCAAATCGCAGATTTCACCTCATCGGGTCACCTACACCCATGGAGGCTTTTCCCAGCACAAACCTAGCCAAACAGCTACTGGTCCTTACCAAAGAGCTAGGACTCTTTGATTAGGAACAGAATCTGCGGAATAGCACAATAAGCCACCAGGTTTCAGCGCTTTGGGCTTCCATCACCCTGATCCGCGGATTCACCTACAATCTACGCTGTTTTCTCTCATGATTACCCGATTTGTGGTGCGATAAGTAATGCATCACCAAATTACTAACAGACTTTTGAGCATCAATTTCAAAGCTATAAATATGTGATATCAGTGATTGAAAAGACATGTCAGTATGGTCCCAACCCCCTCGTTTGCCCTACTTCATCGTTTAAAAGCTTACCTAACAATTACACTGGTTTCCTTGAGAAGAATTCTGATCATTGGTAGTCAGGCGGATCTGATCGGGGAACTCATTGTAGAGATTATCTCCCGAATCCTGCGCCAAAGCATTCTTTGCGATGGTTTGGAAAGCTTGTTCGACGTTGATGGCCTCCTTTGCGCTCGTCTCGTAATACGGGATGTTGTTCTTCGATTGGCACCACTGCTGGGCTCTTTTGGTGGAAACCTGGAAGTGAAAAAGGAACAGTTTACACGCATGTACTAGAGAGTTAGATGAATAAATTTAAGGGTAACCTGTTGATTTAACAGACTCGTGCAAGTAAGCTTAGAACTAACCTTAAAAATATGTTTTTTTTATTAATAGACCGGAACAAATTTTCGGTGTTGTTTTGAGTAACTTAGTGGTGACTAATAGTAGTGACTTAAGAGATCATTCGATTCAGCGTGAAAAATTACCAGGAAGATTACTCAAAACCCATTTGTTCACATAGGATACATGTTTCATTAAACACCTAACACCTAGTACTGTTTGTTTTGCCCATTGAGATAAGAATAACCAGAGGGGTTTAATCCCCTCTTTAAAACAACTGGAAAAGGGCCACTGTATCTCAGAGGCTTTCCGATCCCTTCTTTTATTAGACAATGACTGCGCTAAGTGTGAAGGCCTCGAATGGCAAACATTTTTAGGGTGCCTGGGAACAGCCTGGGTTATCTTTAAACCACGAATTCAAAATTCAAGTGACTTGCCTCAGAGATAAAAGCGGAGGCTCAAGGACTGTTGTTCGTGTTGACAGGAATTGAGAAAAACTCTGAATAAGAATACAAAACCACTCACGGCTCTGTTTTCCAGATCAACTTTGTTCCCAAGGACGACGAATGGAAAGTTCTCTGGGTCCCTCGGGCATGCTTGGATGAGGAACTCGTCTCTCCAGCTATCCAAGGATTTGAAGGTGTTGGGAGCAGCCACGTCAAATACGAGCACGCAGCAGTCTGCTCCCCTGTAGAAGGCGACTCCTAAACTCTGGAATCGCTCTTGACCAGCAGTGTCCCAAATCTAAAAATCATACCAAATTTAAAAAAAAACTGGAGTGAGCATATTTTTAGGATGGTTCACATTAAAGAGAACGAGAATTTTTCGTTCACAGGGGCAGTTTTCATGACTAGGGACGGCACGATACCACCGATATATCGGAGTACGATACTTTTGATAAAAAACTCATACCGATATATTGGTATCGATACTTTTGCCTGAAATATCTGAGGTATCGATACTTTCTTGACGATATTATCGATATTTTTACCAAAGTGGAATAGTAAAAAAACAAAAAACATCAAGTACTTAGATACCATATTATATCTGCCACTGAATAATACTCAGAATAGTATCGATCTAAACGCTTCTAATATCCTTCATCGATATTCAAAAACTTTCCACATTAACCCTGTAACCTCGCATTTTTTTGCGGTTTTCACATGGGCCAAGAATACTCGGTCCATGGGTTTTCATTTCTCTGGGTTTCTTGAACAGTTCGAGTTCCTTGTGACCATTGTTTTACTTTCCGGTTCACAAAAATTTTTTTGATTTAATTTTTAAAAAAATTTAAGTCAAAATTCACTTCACGACAAATTTTTGTTTTTATGATTCGATAATAAATATTATTAATTTGTAATGTAACTGATTCATTACTTGATCCTTTCCATTTGTAGTGGACGAAAAAATCATTTCATTGAACGGAGAATTCTTGGGAATAAGAATTGGAATAAATATAAAATGAAATGATCATTCATTTTTATTAAATTTTAAATTATTGAATTTTATAACATTTTAAATTACCACTGACTTAAACTACATTTTAAATTATTGACTTTTATTGATATATTTATAATCATTTGGCCATTATTAAAATCATTTGTGGGTTAATTTGAAGTATCGATAATATCGATACTATGAGCCGATATTATCGAAGTATCGATACCTAATAATATCGGTATCGAAAAGATATCGAGTATCGATACTTCCTGAGAAATATCGTATCGAAAGGAGTATCGTGCCGTCCCTATTCATGACCGAAGGCAATCAGTGGTGGCCAAATGCATCTGGAGAACTAAGTTGCGAGAATGGACAGTAACAAAAATGACTTTACTGACCTGCATAGTGACAACTCGATCGTCCACCATGACCTCCTTGGTGAGGAAATCAGCTCCGATTGTGGCTTTGTATTGGTTGGAGAACTTCTTGTTGACGTATTGGTTCATGAGGGACGTCTTTCCTACTCCTGAATCTCCCAGGATGATGACCTTGAGGAGGACTTTCTTCCTAGTAGACATATTAGGGCCTGAAAAAAAAATGCATCAAATATATTTACATAAGCTCAGTCAGTTAATAAACGGGAAAACTCTGGCAATTATTCGATTTTGACAATTCCTGCGGCAATCTTTTAGTTTTTCAATTCCCTAGGTAGATGCAGTAAAGAATTTCAAAAATACTAGAAAAATTGAAATTTAGGTACATACAACTTTTTACTTTTGGAATTAAACAAGTAGTGCGTGGATGTAAAGATTATAAAAATAAGAAGAACGTCAGAAGAATTATGAAAATAGGGTGTGCGCCTGGGTAGGAAAAGCTGTTTATTGTTATTTTAATCTAAGGTAGACCTCATTCTGAGAATTTTGGCACCAACCGCGACCTTCTAGCGTGTGTAAATCTTTTTCTATGAATTTTTAAAGTTTCGACCGTTTATGACGTCACAGTTTTTCCTTCAGTTGGAAGGGGCAACCGAGCGCCAGTTCATAGGAGAGTAGACTAACCCGAAATGAGGATGGAACGGCGACGGACTGAGATCCCCTTAAGGTAAAATAATTGTGAAATGTGCTTAACGAAATGAATGACCCATCCAGAGTGAATTATTTGAGAGAAGGGGTTGACGCATTTACTGGAGGTAGTGTTGAAGTTGAAAGGAGGAAGGCGGTAGTAGGAGCCCAGCTAGTCCTTCCAAGATTTTAATAACCCTTCATTTTTACGAGTGGTTCGGAAGAGTTGGAAAAGCAACGAGTAAAAGGAAAAGTTGTAGAGCGGAGCAGGACAACTAATGAGCGGAAAAGACAGGCTGCCTTGACGCTCTTCTTCTTCTTCTTCTCTTCTTTTTCGAGCCGTTCCATCAAGCACTTAGGGAACCTCTTTTAGCAGACTATGATCTAATAAGTGAGTTATGACATGAGTCTCAGTTTAGTCAGAGTTTTTGGGAGTAAAAAAAGTAAACAACCATCTCAGGTGAATTTTCGTTGGTTCCTGGCTTCGCACACGTCATCAGCTATCTTCCAAAGGGGAGATCTGAATTGGTTCGGATGAATTCACCCACTGCCTCACCCACTTAAATAGAGTGGATGACACTTAAAGAATCGCTTTTCCCATTACTAATTGCTATGGGTCCATATTTCTCGGGGCTACTTGTCTAGGTCTAAAAATGTATTGAAAACTGCGCCAGAATAGTAACAAAAGTATAGGGGCTCTGAAGGGATCTCTGGCTCGGACGATTCATATTCATGGATACTTTATATCTTCGAATGAGTTTGTAAACTAGGTCAAAATGTATAACAAAACTCGGCCCTTCGGGCCATGCCAGGGTGCAAGCCACCTGGACACCCGGATGGTTACTGCTTAGAGTCTTTGGCTGAAATTCAAGAAACATGGAACATTGCTTGCTGTTTCCTTTTACTAGGCATTTGTTGTCTGTTGTTTTAATTTAGCTCTTCATGGGCCAGATTTTTAGGTTACAAGATAATTTGTTTACTTTTTGGTAAAAAACGATACCTGCCAACTACATAAATAACAATCCGCTAAATCGAAGTTGGTTTCTTCCCATGCATGAACGTAAAGGTGACCTAACTTCGACAGAAAAATGAACTTGGCAACAGAGAAGGTTTATGTTTACAACAACACAGAGAAGGAATGGTGGACCATGCAACGAGAAGAATTGTGGACCAAGCATCAGGAAGGTATCAGGCTGTGGATCGGCAGTTTCCACTATCAATGAGGACCGTGGTGCCTCGAAAACCGGAGTGTTGAAAATGGCGTAAAGATCGGAGTGATGGAAAAGGAGTAAAGATCGGAGTGTTTGAAACGCGCGTGACACTTTTGGGTAACGTTTTTCGGATAGTTACCCAAGATCAATAACAAATCCCATGTTAAGGCTAAATGTCACGATGTTTTAGTGTGATTCTGAAATAAGAGATGGCAGCACCATCGGGGCCAAATTTCGTTTACTTCTCAGTTGAGAACGGATCGAGATATTTTAATTCCGCAAACGGATTTCTCTTCAGGATCACCGTAGAATTCCGGGTAATTGGTTTAGAAAGTGTGCAAAAAATTTTTGCACACAGTTCCAACAAAAATTTGTTCAAATTTCGAACATTTTCAAAAAGTGGCCTTATAGCCACTTGCAGAACCTTCATCAGAATACGAATCCGTTTGCGGAATTTTTCTAACTTGATCATAGCCGTCGGATTCGCGTTTTTACGATTTGGGCGGGGGCGAGGGGGGCGACCATGGGCTGGGGGGCGAGGGGGCGGCGTTCAAACGCCCGCCACCCGCGCAACCTTCACCTTCTCTCCGACATTCATGTTTTGATAGTTTGCACCCTTTCATCACTATTCTTTTTTTCCTGGCCACCTTATAGGTACCATCAACCTTCCCATTTCCAACTTCTCTTCCTTGAGGTTGAACGAATGTGGTGAAATTGCCATAAAAAGCAAGATTCTCATATAATTAACTTATGAGCAAGATTCTATTTTAATTTGATACTGATAATGGTTTGCACTACTAAATAGTTGGTTCTGAAATTGTGGTAATTTTAGTTCATTGTACATGGAGTAGGTAGGTACCTATTTGTTCAAATTTCAATGTACCTAGTTGCAAAAGTGATCTAACATCATTCTAGTCTCGGCCGTTTATTTAGTTGAAATAGCAATAGAAGGTTTATGGGGGCATACCTATTTCTCCCAAATTCCCTCTTAATTATTCTAGGAGTTACACTATTAATTTTCCTTGTTTTCAAAAGTCATTCGTGATTTTATGTAAATATAACGCCTAACAATACCGAAGTGTTGCATTTTGAGGTACCTACTACCTACTAAATTACAAACATGACTGTCCAAAAATTACCATTAGTACAATGTAATAAATACCCTAGAACTAGGGATAGTGCTGTGGTCTTACAAGATAATTTTCTTACAGATGGCAACTCTAAGTGTTTACCTTTTCGGATTACTCGAAAAGTTCAAGGTCGCACCCCTTTCTCGTTCTCTAGCAATCCCGGTAACATCGGGGCACAGTAACTGTTGACGTTCGAGTTATAGTATGGCATTGGTGATATTACCTTGATTTCACTTCCGTTTCCGTGATTGCGCAGTGATCACTACTAATATCGCTTTTTAGGACGGCCCACAGTAAGAATTGGGCGACCGTACGCGATTAATCTGGGGTAAAGGAGGACACACTCAAAAGATGAAAGAACTCTGCGCATTGCTACTATCAGTTCCGGGGCCGTGATTTTCATAGGGGATTATCTGCAAGCCAATCTGAATAATCCTGAAGATTTTCATCGAATTCGTACGAAAAATGTAGCAGTTATGGCTGTTACAAGGATTTTAAGGTTTGAGCATTCGCAGAGGCAAATGTCAATTTGGAGGCCGTGATTTTCGTGGGGACCATCTTCACCCCAATCCACATAATCTCTAAAAATTTCATCGAAATCAGATGGGAAATGTAGAAGTTATTACTGTTACAAGGAATTCACTTTTGCGCATGCGCAGTCACTACTATTAGTCCGGGGTGATGATTTTCATAGGGGCCCGTCTACACACCAACCCGCACAATCCCTGAAAGTTTCATCGAAATCGGAGAATAACTTAGTATAGTTATGCCCGTTACAAGGATTTCACAACAGAATCAAAGACGGGCAGACACGGAACCAAAATTGTTCAGGAAGGTCTGAAACGTAAAACGAGAGTGGAAATTTTGATTTTGGAGATCATTTTGACATGGATCTATGTCTTTTGGCTGGGGGTCAAGGAATTTTTCGTGACACTTTTTTAGCCACAAAAAATGCACAAACAAAATCATAACTACCGGTAGCTTTGAAGCAAGGTTTTCTAGAATACTGCAATATTATTATTACGTGCAATCGGAGTTTTTTTTTTAGAATTTTTTTTTCACCCTTGAAAAGTGAAAACAATACTTCCGCTTGGTAGATTCGGAAATAAGAAATGCGTAGTACCTACCTTTTTTGGTGCTCTGTACAATGTTTGGGAAATCATAAATTTTAATTTAGCTTCCGAGTCTACCAAGGTAGCGGAAGTATTGTTATCACCTTTCAACGTTGAAAAATGTTATCCAGAATCAAAATTGTTACTCCAGTTTTACGTTCTAGACCCTCCCTTGGTTCCGTGCCTGTCTGTCATGAAATCCCCGCAACGCGCAAAACTATACAAAGTTATGGTCCAATTTCGATTTTAAAAAAATGTCAGGGATATTATGCGGGTTGACGTGTTGATAATCCCTTATGAAAATCATCGCCCCAAGATCAATCAAGTGGCCTCTGCATAAGAAGCTAATGATAACCATTAAGTATCAGTATCAAATTAAAATAGAATCTTGCTCATAAGTTAATTATATGAGAATTTATGCCTAGTTCTAGGGTATTTATTACATTGTACTAATGGTGATTTTTGGACAGTCATGTTTGTAATTTAGTAGGTAGTAGGTACCTCAAAATGCAACACTTCAGTATTGTTAGGCGTTATATTTACATAAAATCACGAATGACTTTTGAAAACAAGGAAAATTAATAGTGTAACTCCTAGAATAATTAAGAGGGAATTTGGGAGAAATAGGTATGCCCCCATAAACCTTCTATTGCTATTTCAACTAAATAAACGGCCGAGACTAGAATGATGTTAGATCACTTTTGCAACTAGGTACATTGAAATTTGAACAAATAGGTACCTACCTACTCCATGTACAATGAACTAAAATTACCACAATTTCAGAACCAACTATTTAGTAGTGCAAACCATTATCAGTATCAAATTAAAATAGAATCTTGCTCATAAGTTAATTATATGAGAATCTTGCTTTTTATGGCAATTTCACCACATTCGTTCAACCTCAAGGAAGAGAAGTTGGAAATGGGAAGGTTGATGGTACCTATAAGGTGGCCAGGAAAAAAAGAATAGTGATGAAAGGGTGCAAACTATCAAAACATGAATGTCGGAGAGAAGGTGAAGGTTGCGCGGGTGGCGGGCGTTTGAACGCCGCCCCCTCGCCCCCCAGCCCATGGTCGCCCCCCTCGCCCCCGCCCAAATCGTAAAAACGCGAATCCGACGGCTATGATCAAGTTAGAAAAATTCCGCAAACGGATTCGTATTCTGATGAAGGTTCTGCAAGTGGCTATAAGGCCACTTTTTGAAAATGTTCGAAATTTGAACAAATTTTTGTTGGAACTGTGTGCAAAAATTTTTTGCACACTTTCTAAACCAATTACCCGGAATTCTACGGTGATCCTGAAGAGAAATCCGTTTGCGGAATTAAAATATCTCGATCCGTTCTCAAATGAGAAGTAAACGAAATTTTCTTCATTTTGGTGCTGCCACGTGGTGGCGGATTTTACCACTAAACTCGGGACATTTAGCCTTAATATCATTCAAACTACTTCCTACGATATCCTATTCAAAAGTCCCGAAAGTCGGAGCAACGGAGGATGATCTTCGGCGGTTGGCGAGGCTTTGGGCAAACTTAAGCACGAATTAAATTAATCGTGGAGAGAAAATTTAGTAAAAAGACTTCAAAGTAGTTGATTCCCTCTCAACTACAACCAAAGTTTTGATGACTAATCGCACCACTCACCGACTTTGTTTTAGCCTCAACTAGAGAATACAGCACATCAGGCCTTTCTCGTCAGTCTGCGGAATACTGTGAAAGTTAGAACCGAAGCAGGGGAGTCCAATTTGACTATCCGATACATTTCTGGGATCCCCCAGATGTCTTCGGGTCGTGGATTGGGTTCTACCAAATGAGCGAGTCGATACCAAAACTAACTATTAATTTATACTAATTAATAAAGTTGATTTAAATTGAACATGATTTAATGTATACTAACCGAAACCTGGCTTTCCAACAATTTAAATACTTTTGACCTAGAACTGAATGACTCACATAATGAGCGGAAGTAATGAGAGTCGACGGTCTATCTAAGATTGACATGAGTCAGTGGCACAGAACAAGGAAAAAGGTGTAAACGAAGCTCAACAATGCAAGCAAAGATGAGTTTTCACGCTCTGCTAAGTGATTCTGTCAAGACTGGGAACAACAGAAGACGAAAATATTCAGCGCGAGCCTGTCACAACTCGAGAGAGGCACTCCCAGATAAACGAGTACCGAGACGATACCTCAGAATCATGGTTAATATTAATTTTGTGGTATCTACTTCATTTCCAATAATTTTAGAAGACAACACAGCAACAGATGAGTCAACCAACGTATCCGTTCAATGAGTAGTAATAGGTACCTTAGTTTAATTAATTAAAAATTGAGTTTAATAATACTACAATGGGTAAGGTTTGTTCCAACTAAGTATAATATTATTGAAGAGTACTTTCTTGTTCCTACTTTCCGAAGACATCTAAATATATACCTTAATTTTGCTATAACAAAACATAATTACGTAATACTACAAAATATCAGAATACTCGAACCCTACCAAATAGCAGGGTTGAAAATGATTTATCAAGTAAAAAACCCATCAGCTATAATTCACGTTCCCAACTAGTAGGTATTTGCCCGAGTTAAAGCTTTTATAACGCGAAATACTCCTAATAAGACTACTTAAAATTATTTCCCTCCGACATGATTAGTGACGATTCGACACTTTCGATATTTATTGATATCGATATTTCCGATATTTTTCTTGCGATATTATCGAATATTGAAAGGAAAATATTGATATCGAAAGAAAAAAAATATCGGCGGTAATTTACACCCATATTATCCCCCATATATTATATCCCTTCCCATGTAATTTATCAATTTCTCCTGAAATATAAAAAATAATAAAGAACCAAAATAAATAGAAACAGAAGATGAACGCAACACACAAACAACAATGTTGAAATAACGAAAACAACCCACTATGTCCGACATAGTTTCTGTTTTGTATTAATTTACTATATTATGTATTAATACAACTTTTTACGAGGAAATTTGAACTGGCATTTTGTTAGTAGATATCGATAAAAAACTATGCAAAAACATATTCGATATCAGTGAAATCAATTTTTTCTTTCGTTAATTTATCATGATCACTCATATTGATAAGAACAGACGCAAAAACATATTCGATATCAGTGAAATCAGCATTTTTCTTTCGATATTCTACCGATATCACTGATATTGATAAAAAAAAGATGCAAAAACTTATTCGATATCAGTAACTATGACACATCAATATTTTTCTTTCGATATTCTATCGATATTTTTCTTCCGATATTTTATTGATATCGATACAGCCTTCCGATATTATTTCGATGTTGAATATCGCATCGAAAGGTACATCGAATCGTCACTAGACATGATAGTAACTCGGAGTAATGTGTTGTTCATCTACGAAGAGTTTGGTGGTGACCCCCATCGTTAACTCCCACAATTTATTTCCCTGAGGCCCCTTGCACACTCACCGATTTTTTATCGGCATAATATGCTAATAATAACCATTATCTGTATCTGATTAACACGGAATCTTGCTTATAAATTAATTACAAAAGAATCTTGTTTTTTATGCCAATTTCACCAAATTACCTAATGCTATTTCAACAAATTTGTACAACCTCGAGACAGAGAAGTTGGAAATGGGAAGATTGATGGTAGGTACCTATTAGGTGGCCAGGAAATGAATAGTGACCAAAGGGTATATACTATCAAAACATGAATGTAGGAGTGAAGTTGAACGAATTTGAAGTAAACGAAAATTGAAGTTGTGAATGAAGTTGACGGTAAGGCGGGTGACTGTGCTTTTGAACACCGCTATCCCCCCAACTCACAATCACCCCCATCCATATAGTAAAATCTAGAATCATACGGCAATGATCAAGATAAAAAAATTCCGCAAAAGGATTCGTATTCTTAAATAGGTTCTGCAAGTCGCTATAAAACTACTTCTTGAAAATGTTCAAAATTGGAACAAAATTGGAGCAGTGAGTAAAAAAAAATGAGCACACTTTCTGAACCAATTACCCACATCAAAAAGCTAGCTTTCTTCTCTGTTAAGTTGTCTCCATTACTCTGTAGGCTCTGGTGACCATTCAATTGCTGAATGGGGTATTTCGGTGGGTCGGAAATTCAGGTTTCTGACCTCAAATTTGGATTCAGCGCCCTTGAAAACCTATAGACTATAACTTTAAGCCCAATGATACTATAATATGTGGTAGAAAAATTAATTAAAGAGATCACACGTCTGAAAAAGGTGGGCCGCTATAAATGCACACACACTAAGCGAGGACTACACCGCGCGCGTGTGTGAGTAGAATTTTGTAGTATCCAAGAGGTCCTCCAAGGGTTTCTGTGCATGGATACTTTTTTCAAAGACAGTTGGCTAGCTACGTCACGATTGGCTAGCTACGTCACACTATTCAAATCTTCAACTTTCCTTAGCTTCTCTGATTTTTTAAAAACATTTTCTCGACGAACAGACCCGATTACCGTTATTCCTGAGCCTTACTTTTTTGAAAAAAAAAATATAAAAAAATTGACTGAAATACCCCATTATACGGTAATCTTGAAGAGAAATCCGTTTGGGGAATTAAAATATCTCAATCCGTTCTCAAATGAGAAGTAAACGAAATTTGGCCCCATTTGTGCTGCCATCTCTTATCTCAGAATCTCACAAAAACCTCGTGACATTTAGCCTTAAACTATGTTCTACGTCTACTTGGAAAAAGCAAATTTTCAAGCTTCAATACATGTAAAATCTACATGAAGAATAACAAAATATTTGCCCTTGTAATGTGAAACCTACGGAGCAGGCGTTTCAAGGTTCTCTTTGTATAATATATTACAAGTATGTCCTTGTAAGAGCTCAATTAATAGGGACTAATCCAAACGACTATCACATCAAGAACAACTACAACACCTCTACGCTCAAGGAAATCGTCAACTTCATCGCAGAAAACAAAACGCTGCAAATTATTACACAATGGTTTATTATTTTTTATTTGTCTATATAGATCACTCGTCTGCAAAGCCACCAACCATCCAACATGAAGAAAAACATCGATCGCATTTCGGTCAGCTTTAATTTGAACGGAGATTAGGCCTCTTTTGCGATTCACACTCGTGTTTCTGATTTATCGTACGTCCAACCCTTAAATTCTCGTAGGGAGCGAACGGTTTGTCTTACAGGGCTCCGCGTGGTCTCAAAAAATTCTATAGAATCTTAAATTGAAGGAAAAACAATACCTACCTTTATGTCAAAATTTTTTGAGTTAGGGCATTTTCAAAATTTCAAAATTCATTTTTGAACCCTTAGAAGTGACCTACATCAACCAAAATCTTCGCGACACAACTAGACCCCAAATGAAGCCTACATACCAAATTTCATCAAAATCGGTGGCAAAAGTGCCGCGTACGGCGGACGGACGGCCAAATTTTTATTCGATTTTTGGATTCTACGTTCCTTGAAACGTTAACCATCAAATTTTGAGGGGGTGTTGAAAATTTTTTTTCTTGGTCGATTCCAAAGGTTCATTATTGAAAATAATAAATCAAAATAAAGTTCCAATATACCCGATAAACTCTGATCTTTTCGAAATTCTCAATTCTCCACAATCTTAAGGGGGTCTCAGTCGGTCGCCGTTCGTTCCTCGTTCCGGGTCAGTATTTCCCTAAATTGCAGGCGCTCAAACTTTAAAAGTTGTACCTAAATTCGAAATTTTAGAGGATTTTTCAAATTCATTAGTGCATCAGTCTGGGGAATTGAAAAAAATAAAAGATTGCCGCTGGAATCATCAAATCGAACAATAATTGCCAGAGAAATATGGGGAAAACCGTTTATTCAGTTGGGTTATTTTATTTTATTCAATCTCACAGACTCTCAAAATCTATTCCTAAACCAGAGCATAGAAAAAAAAACCTAAGCCCGATGATAGAAAAACGAGGAAAGAAATGAAGAAGAAAATAATATTTCGAAAACTGCCTCTGCCTGACGTTGAATGTTCTCGAAGGCATCCGCCTACAGGGAAACACATACGAAGGCTTCCCTCAGTATATTATTACCCCTATTCTATCAATTAATGATGCGGGCTACTCGAGATTGAACTAACAAGGAAAGATCTGTACAGTACAATACAATAAACTCTATAGATGAGATGATTGGTATCAGAACCCCTAACGACCAAATGAAAGGGTGTCATTCATTAGTTGAAACTGCACCCCACTGTTGAGAGATTGTTTCTATTCCTTACTACCTAACACAGTAAATTAACTAGATGGGCTCTTACGTGCTCAGGGTTTGTTATTGATATTTAATAAATAAAAATATAATTGAAAAAACTACCAAACAACTAGATAACACACATGATGATCATGAAACACATGATAACAAAGTCTAGGTTGAGCTCCTTTTTTTTATTACAACAAGCAAATGTATCCATTTGAATAAATTATGTCTTAGTTAAGACTTCAATTGAATTGAAGACGGATTGAGTTCGAACTTCTCTACGGATTCTTGTAAGGAAAGCCAAATGTCGCTCTCACGGCGCGGTAATCTTGTTTACCAATTAACTTTATTAATAGATTTGTATTTATGCAGACAACTGCGACGCAAAAAACGAGCTTTTCAGCAAATGAACAGCAAAAACTCAGCTCTGACTCAACATAACGGAGCGCGACAGGCAGAACAAAGAAGTGGTGATTGGAAGATCGCGTAAATGGTAAATGTGAGACGCAAATCCTCTGGGAATGTCAAACGTTCAATGTTTCCCTTTGTGAATATCCTGGTGATGGGCGACGTCATTGAGGCGATGGCCGTGGACGTAATCAGAAACGTTTTATATTTTAGAAGGATAAAATTGACTAAAAACCGAGAGATAACGACGAAATAATATGGCAAATTGTACGAAGATGTCGTGGAGGTTTGAGAACAGAGCTGGCGATTGTTCATGAGTGAACGGTTGCGTTTACCTTGAAACTAGTCGTGGAATATAACGAATAACGACGACGCAATGGCTCAAAGAATTGGTCACATACTTTCGGCCATTCAACAACTAAATAGTTAGGGAATGAAGGAGCAAACTTACTGGAAATAAATACGGGTGGTCCGAGAAAAAACGGGAACACAACACAAGAAAGATGAGTTGAGGAACTGTGGAAAATGGCGACTTGACTGTTCTGCTTCCTGGATAAACTGGTTGGTGACGTCAGAGATCAGCTGACGGGAGAAATAGTTCGTCTTCCGGCCGGTAGAAGCGCTCTTGTCTCATAGGCGGAATTTTCAAACTCCCGGCGCGAGGCCTCCCAAAACTTATATGTGTATTTTGTGCGCGGCTAGTCAAACTTCCAACATTTATCTATCAAGTACCTACTTAGTGTAGAAATTAATCAGTTCCGTGAATTGAGGGTTGTCTTGATCTAAAATATTGGTTGTTAATGTCGTTATTATGTATGATAGTAGATCAATGAATAAGTAAATAATTATTTGAAACACTCCTCTAAGGGCACCAGATTAGAAATCAACTGAATGATGAAGTCAACCCCTTTCTTATTCGTCACAGTTCTAAAGCAATGAGTTTTGAGTTAGTTTACACTTCCTTGTGAACAGTTGTCCATAAATGTTAGATCTGACAAGGTTAATACAAAACACTCGCGGAATCAAGCACAGTAGGTACTCTATTTTCAACGGAACACTTTTACTTCTCGAATACGAGAGGGAAGACGATCATCAAATGAGAGGTAGATTTGCATATATAACAAGCTGCTTTGAAACTGACCTCTTCATTAGGTACTTTCTGATTTATCAGATCGATTTTTAATATTCAGTTCGTGATCTAGAAGCCGTGATTTCACGAAACTTAGTTTCAGATCAGGTACAGTTTCGATCGCGGTTATTACCGATTCAAATTCTTGAGGAAGTGAGAGGAGTAGATGGCATATTTGATCAGCCTCTGCCATAGCCGTACCGAGATCATTCAGATCTTAAAACGCTGCAAATTATTACACAATGGTTTATTATTTTTTATTTTTCTATATAGATCACTCGTCTGCAAAGCCACCAACCATCCAACATGAAGAAAAACATTTCGGTCGGCTTTAATTTGAACGGAGATTATGCCTCTTTTGCGATTCACACTCGTGTTTCTGATTTATTGTACGTCCAAACTTTAAATTCTCGTATTGAGCTCCGGGTGGTCTCAAAAAATTCTAAAAATTCTATAGACTCTTAAATTGAAGGAAAAAAATACCGTTATATCAAATGTTTTTGAGTTTGGGCGTTTTCAAAATTTCAAAATTGATTTTGGAACCCTCAGAACTGACCTACATCAACCAAAATCTTCGGGGCACAACTAGACCCCAAATGGAGCCTACATACCAAATTTCATCAAAATCGCTCAATGCTAAGAGGCAAAAGTTCCGCGTACGGCGGAAGGACGGCCAAATTTTTATTCGATTTTTGGATTCTACGTACCTACCTTGAAACGTAAACCATAAAATTTTGAGGGGGTGTAAAAAACAATTTTTCTTGATCGATTCCAAAGGTTCATTATTGAAAATAGTAAACCAAAAATCGTATCAATTTTGAGAAAATGATCGGACAGATAGTCTTCAGGGGTAAACTTCAGGTTCACAAGTTTTCTCCATAAACTCAACTTTGTGAATGTACTTGATGTACGGTTTTATGTTCCAATATTCCTTTTTACTCGAAATTACCAGCTTTTAAAATTACTTCCAGTTAAAACGAGATGATTATTAAAATTTTGCGATTCCGAGATTCATTGTTCCGATTCCAGGAAAAACCACGTTTTTCCAACACAGAGAAGGCCTGCAAGGTTAGACCGACGATTCAAGTGACGATTTATCGACCACTTTTCGCGAATTTGTCAAATCAATTGAATTTTTAAAAAACGCACTGGGCCCATAACCTGTTAGATTTGACAAGGTTAATACAAAACACTCGCGGAATCAAGCACAATACTTTATTTTCAACGGAACACTTTTACTTCTTGAATACGAGAGGGAAGACGATCATCAACTAAACGATTGGGGAATCGATAACTAATAATTGATTCCAATCGATTTCCGTCAATAAAAAGAGGTGGTAAACTGATTGATATCTCTCAGAAAAAAATGTCGATTTGCAAATCCACGGGGGTTATCCAAATTTGATGAGGTTTCCCATAATAAAGGAGTTTGTACTCATCCAAAACCAAAAGCACTGAAATTTAATTTACACTTTCCTGTGAGCAGTAAAAGATTAGAGATCTACTACAGTTGAGTGAAGCTTCTTTCTCGTGAATAATATTTCCACAGCTGGCGTCCCCTTGTGGACTGTTGGAAGAGATTGAGAAAAGTCTGGGTAAACAACGATGCCTACAATACTGCTCTTCACTGGTAAGTTCCAAAGTATTAATTGTACAATTAATTGTAAATAGGTATGACTAATTGTACAGTCTAGGGTACTAACGACTTTCTACCAATTTGTGAAATTCAAGATAATTATAATGTTAATACTAAGTTTTCTAAACAAAATTGATCCAGGCATATCTCTTGTATTCACCAATCTTTTATGACTACAGGTAGCTGTTTAGCACTTATTTCCGAAAAATATTCGCCTTCCGCCTCTGAAATTTCTGCAGGAGGTGGCAGCTGGTCCATGCCTAAGAAATAACTGATGCCATGAGGCGTTTTCAGGAGGTCCGTCATGTAGGGCGTTTTCGGGTCTCCTGGTCGATGGAACTGGTTGTAGGGCAATTTCTTCTTAAACCTCGTGTCCATCCTGGAAAGAACCAGAGCCAAAGATTTAAAATCTATTTGAAAAATAACTAATTACTAATTTTAATTGATTTAAAATAAAATCAATTTCGTGGAAGTTGAATCTAGAAATCGATGAGAGTTTGGAGCAGTTACGAGTAGCACAATATTTGGGATTATTCGGTGGAGAAGGTGGTGTGAAACCTTAAATGACTCCATGCAAACTTCTTCTCAAGTTGACATAATTGATTCCAATACCCAAAAAGGTCGATAATAAAATGATAGATTGAAACAATGTCTGCTTTAATTTCGACGAATTTTCGAACAATTAATTATGACAAAATACTATTTAAGAATAACATTTTTAGTATTATCGAACATGATTATGGGTTCCCCACCGGATAAATGTGGTCCTCCCCCATCGAAATGTTCAGTGTAAAAATGCTGCAAATGAGTACACAAAGGTTTATTATTTTTCTGTATAGATCACCCGCCAGCAAAGAACACATCTTAGCCATTGTCAGCACCTACTAACAATATTTTTGAGCAAGCTTCACCAACAAGTTTTTTTAATCAGAAAGAACCTGCTGGGAAGCATCGTTATTTGGTTGATGGTTGCTAGGGATGCACAACATGAAATCAACATCAGAAATTTGAACAGAGATTAGACCTATTTCCATCAGTGAACAATATTTTGCAATGCACACAAAAGTGTTTCTGATTTACATCAAGTTCAGCCCTTAAGCTTATGTTTACTTCTTACTCTGGGTGGTCTCATTCAATTCTAAAAAGTCAATTCTATTTTAAATTGGTGAAAAAATAACTTTATTCCGAGAATTTCGAGCTAGGGAGATTTGAAAATTATAACCCCTATTTTTTACAAATGGAGCCCATGTACCAAATTTCATCAAAATCAATTTTCTGATTCTTTATAACTTGAAACGTAAACCATCAAATTATGAGAGGCCGTAAACAAATGTTTTTTCTAGCTCGATTACAAAGGCTCATTATTGAAAACAATAAACGAAAAAGTCCCGTCAGGTATCAAAACGTCCAACGAATTCAAATTCCCTGTGTCAAAATGTCCAACGTATAAAAATATCCATCGTTTCATACGAGACTGGAAAGAAGCATAGTTTTATCAAAATCACATTGTTCTTAGAGAGTGAAATATTTTTAAAATGTTCTCTTGTGTAATGCGGAACCCAGTTAGACGGGATGTTGGCAATGTCTGTGCTGATTTTGATCAATTTTCGAATCGATTTTTCGATGATTTTTGTTCCAAATTCAATGACATTACCATGGATTGTATGAATGAGATTCTGGATGCTCATGCGCTAACTTGAAATCCACACTGTCGACAGTTTTTATTCAATTTCGATGGGATCTTGAAGGGACGTGTGTATGAGACTCTGTCATTGACATGTGATCATCCAATCTGGAGAGTAGCGGTAGGTACTTTGATATTTCGATTATCTACTACCTATCTATGAATCCGATCATCTGTACAGTAGAGTTACTGCTTCATATCTCATAATATGAGATATTAATATGAAATATTATTTCAATCGTTATACATTTGAGAGTCAGGAATATAAGTGAGAGTGTTTCAAATGAGCAATTTAATTTCTTCCGAGTCTACCAAGGTAGCGGAAGCTTTGTTTTCACTTTTCAAGGTTGAAAAAAAAAAGTTTTCCAAAATCAAAATTTCCACTCGCGTTTTTCGTTTCAAACCTTCCTGAACAATTTTGGTAGGTACCGTGTCTGTCTCTCATGAAATCCTTGCCACAGCCATAACTTTTACAATTATCATTCGATTACGATGAAATTTTCGGGTATTGTGCGGGTTTGAGTGTGGATGGTTACCTATGAAAATCATTGCCACCAGACTGATAGTAGCTACTGCGCATGCGCAAAAGTATATTTCCTTGTTACAGCCATAACTTCTACATTATCCAGCAATACTCAGAGATTGTGCCGGTTGATGTGTAGAGTCCCCTGTGAGGGTACGGCAAGGTATTTGGAGATTGTTGCTTTGAGATCAACTACCATACATAGGATCATCTATACAATCGGGTTATGGATACGAGGAAGCTATGTGCCACACCCACTTGGCAGACGTTTTTATTTTTGTTTTATGTATTTATTGGATATTTTGTTGCTGTGAATATAGGTGGTGGACACCTACTAGCGCATCATTTTAATCTTTTTGGGTTCCAAAATCAATAGTGAATAAATATTTACTCATGGATACTACGCTGAATCTATCAACATCTCGAGGCTTGGAATATGGGGCGCTTGTTTACCTTTTCTTCTTGCGTATGAACTTTAGAACCTTGTCAAGGATTACGTCATCAATAAGGCTCGTCACGTAGTCGAGGTTGTCAAGGTTCGGAATAAGCTCCGTGTTGCTTTCGATCAGTCTTTTCGTGAATTCGATCATGGAGAAGAAACAGCCCGAGATGACGTCCTCGCTTAGTGCTTTCATTTTCTGAGAGGGTTCCTTTGAAAAGATGTTTAGTGAGAACTATGTGCGACTGAATAGCTGAAAGGATGTCTTAGTCAAGATTATGAGTTATTAGAAAATCAATCAATCGATCGCACATTAAAAAAACCTAAATTTTCTTTGACCTTCAAGAAATTTGATGAACTATTTTTTGTGTTTAAATTGATTTATAGTCGCATCCATTAATCAACCTTATTTTCAGTGGAATAACGGTCTGACCACTTTCGTGGATTGATGTTCTAACGAACGTCCATGAATTTTAAAAAGGTGCTCACATTTCGGTACACATTATTGGTTCCTTAAAATACAAGAGCAACCGAAAAGTAAAAAGTTAACAAATTTGTAATGACCACCATCGAATTTTCAAAAAATTTTAAAACGATTTTCAGACACTTTATTTTACAGTAGTTAATAATTTATTCACTTCGTAAGGTTTTCTTATGTACAATTTCATGATGATTCCGAATATACCACAATGAGAGAGAGAGAGAGAGAGAGAGAGAGAGAGAAAACATGCTTTATTTGGAACAAATTAATACATTTTATAATAGATATGGAGAGTCATGTAATAATCTTAATCCTATTAGGATCGACAGATGAGTTAATTTTTTTTTTTTAAATTAAATATTATTTACGATCACATTACATAGATACTAGATTAGCTGATTCTTTAATAAATAATTTACACATACATATGTACACTATAAAAATAAATATCTACCCTGCAAACTAAAGATTGTACTCCGCTATGGCTCTTACACGGAGTTGCCAGGCTACCCTACAGTACCTAGCGAGGCTAACCTCTGCCCTCTCCAGGAGATACATATGTTCTTCTCTGCAAATCACCGATGCTCCAAGAAATTTGCGCCTAACCACGGTGTATGCTGTGCACTGCGCGGTGAAATGGAACGCATCTTCAATGGCATTAGCGCTACACATGGGACACGTTTGTTCTTCCTTCTCATAAGGGCGGCTCCTAAGCGCCCATATGTCGCCTCTTAACTTGAATAACCATTTGGATACCCAAATTGGCCCACTCCCCAAGATCTGGGCTACTATTCTCGGGCTGGTCCGGAGTTCTCGGTACTGCTGATGCCTCTCTGATACCAACGCTTTACTCATGAATTGTTCATGATATTTATCAGCGACCACTTCCAGCGCTTTAGCAAAATCTCGTCTCCACAACTGAACGTCTTCACTTTTATTTATCGCTATGCCGTATCTATCGATCAGTGAGTCCCAATCCTGCGCCCAAAAGACGTTACACTTAAGACATTCCTTCCCCAATATTCTTGGTAATCTGCTGTCTGGCAATTTAAACACCTTCATGATGTAGTCAAAGTGTGACTTTAAAGTATAAAGGAATAAAGGTTTAAGGCCCGTTTCCAAAAACAACATATTCGTTGGCGTGTTTTGTGGGAGTGATAAAACCATCTTGACAAAATATCTTAAAATAGACTCAACGGCATCATACTTTCTAGCACCCCATATTTGCGAGGAATAACATAAGATTGCCCTCACAATTGCCTCAAAAACTTTTAATCTGGAAGGAAACGTAACCTGCGACATCATAAAGAAGTTCCTCCAAACACTTTGAATAGCCAACTTCGCGACCCCCATTTTTCGTTCTAAATGAGCTGAGAAGGAGATGCTTGGGGTTAGGAGAACACCTAAATATTTATATTTATTCACGACTTCAATGGCCTTTCCTTTATATGTCCATCTATCTCTCTCCGCCAACCTACCCCCATTCCTGAACACCATGACCTTGGATTTCGTGAGATTTAGTTCCAAGTCCCAGTGGCAACAATATTCTTCAACCCTGTCAATCATTTTCTGGAGTACTGAAGCATTGGACGCCATCAAAACCACATCATCAGCATACATCAACAGCCTGATATTCCGGTTGCCAGCATAGAGTCCTCCACCCACAAAATCATGCATATCAGAGCAATGGTGAAGCCAGGCAGCCCTGCTTCACTCCCATATAAGTTTCGAAGTACTTCGTACTTGATCCTCCGGGAAGAAGCACAGCCGAACTCGTGATCTCATACAAGCTCCTTAGAGCAGCAATATATTTTGTGGATACTCCCATACAGGACAACTTGTACCATAAGTAACTCCTGTTAATGCGGTCAAAAACTTGGGCAAAGTCAATGAAAAAAGTGTATACTTTTGATCTTTTGGTATTCAACTTTAGTTTCACTATACTGACTAAATTAAATATATTGTCTACAGTGGAGTATTTTTTTCGAAACCCAGCTTGGTATTCATTTAAGATTTCTTCATTCTCCACCCAGTTTGTGAGTCGCTCTACCAATAATCCAACATACAGCTTCGCCAATGCGTTAATAAACGATAGACCTCTATAATTGCTAACTTCATCTCTAGTACCTTTTTTATGTAGGGGGAATATAAGTGACCGTCCAAACGATGTGGGAGCTAACCCTGTACTTAATAATTTATTGAAGAACGCAAGCAATATCTGCAAATTGTTCCTAGATATATTCTTGTAAAATTCATAAGGGATCGAATCGGGGCCCGGCGCTTTATTATTCTTGGCTTTTCGCAACACAGCTTCCAACTCGTCAATCGTGAGCACTCCATCCAACATATAGTTAACGACCATGGGCTGAGCATATGACATTTGGTGAACTTCCATAGATGGGGACAACAGATTCCAAAAATATTCATACCAAGCCTCACTACTTATATTGTTCCCTGCAGAATTCCCCTTCAGTCTAAACGAGAGCGCCATTTTCCAGAATTCCCTAGCCTCCCTAACCGTACCCAATTTCTCCCCCAAACTTGCATAATACTCTTCTTCTTTTCGAACACATAATTTCTTATAATCTCTATTAACACATAAAAGGTGACCCCTAATCAAGTCACATTTGTTTTTTCTGAAGTAATTGAGCTGCTCAAATAGCTTTTCCCTGCTTTTATGACAGTCAAAGTCAAACCACGGCTTTTTGAATGATTTAACTAGTGTGGTGCAAATAGACGGCAAGCATCCGATTCGACCAGCCACTTCACAGATGCTGTTGGTGATATAAGTTTCGTTCTCATTCACGTCATCACCCTCCAAGTAGCGTGCCACACAGTCGTAGTATACCACAATACATTGCATCAAGATAGTATTTTAAACCCCAAAAAATAATCTGCTCGTCACGAAGGACCATTGATTTCAAGTTTCATTAACCACCATTTCTGGAAGCTTAGGTACTGCTAATGTTGTTACTGCTACTCTGCACTCCTCAATGTGGTTACGGCTATTTTTACAGGTACTTACAGCTGGTAATATCTGAGATGTGCTGTCACCCGTTACAACTAGAGGACGTTCGTCGTCTTTGTGACGCTCAACTACGTCCAACATCGATTCTCTTAGCAACTGAAGAAGTTGTGTTGGTAATGAAAACAGACATTTCTTGAATCTGGAAATGGGCAGGTATTTATTAAATATGAATTATTCGGAACCAGATCGAACATTGGTTTAGCGAATTGATGCATTGGTGAACAGTTGTGCCATTTGGAAATAGATAATTGGTTCTCAGCATTTTCGCTCATAACCCGAGCAACGCACAGGGGAAAATAACTAACGACATGATGCAAAAATTGCCACAAAAATCGTTTCAGCTTCAGAAGTTGCGCACAATAATTGCATATGTACCTATAGAATGTTCTCAATTATAGAAAATATCCTGTTCACTTTCGTATGGCATAAGTACAGCATAAAGCTATAAAATTTTGGGGCTATCAGCAAGTTCCGAAGAGCTCTCCAGATATGTTTATTGTACCTTCTACAGAAAAGGATGTGTAGCTCATTCCTATAAAGTACAAAAGCTGATCTACGTATTATTGGGTACCTCTCTTGACAGTCTTCCATAGAAACGGCGTCCAAAGCGTGGCCTTCTTTGTCCTGGACTTCCCTTTCATTGACTGTGTTCAACAACTCACTGATGGCTCGCTCGATGTCAACCACCTCAAGATCGTCGTCTATGCCCTGAGCCCAAGCGAGGAGGAGCTTAGGAGTCACTTGACTCATCGCTCTCTTGGAAAACTCGTAATAATCAAACTTGCCAGTTTTGTGAACTCTGGTATGAGGCTCAACGTATTTGAACGTTTCAATTTCTTCTCTTTTAAAGTCATCTTTTTCTAAAGACAAAATCCGACAGAATATGAGTGTACGTCAACTTATAGATCTAAGTCAAATCGGTTAACTACTGGAGAAGGAAGCAACTCAATTTCGCTGGAAAATTGTTATGGTCATCGAACGAAATCCTTCTTCCAACTTCCAAGGTTTTTTTAATATAGAAAAAATCGCGACAGTTTAAAACAGTGCAGTACATTTGGACTAGCAATTATCTGTTACAGATCAAAACATTACCAATGCAACAGATTCTTTGAGACCCTCGTTTATTTTATTATTATTATTATTATTATTTTTTTTACTGTTTTGTGTCAAATTTTGTTCAGTCCAAAACTGTACACTACAGTTTTGGACTGAACAAAATTTGACACAAAACAGTAAAAAAAATAATAATAATAATAATAAAATAAAATAAAATAAACGAGGGTCTCAAAGAATCTGTTGCATTGGTAATGTTTTGATTTTGGTAATGGTTTGCAAATCATTTCATTACTGAGGAAACAATTTTTCTACAGCACTTACAAGTCAAATTAATCCTTTTCCAAACTAGGTAAATTAATCTTTTTACAAACCAAAAGAATCTTTTTCCGAATCAAATGAAACTTTTTTCAAACAAAATTAAACTTTTTTCAAATAAGATTAAAATTTTTCCAAATCAAATTAATCTTCTCGCAAAAATTATCCCAGAGCAAAATTTCGCTAATTGCAGGTGTTGTCGGAAAACGTGAGAAGTTTTTAGCTGTAGAATGTGAAGAATTTACGATTCTTCTGTCCGATATCTTTGGAGGCTCCCGAAGATGAGGCTTATGAGTATTCCTTCCTAATGCCATTTCTCTCTAATCTTTGCTACCTATTGCTTCCAAGATCTGATGATATACTTACTTAGTGAGATTAGGTACTTAACGAAAATATATTGTTATGTTGTGGAAAAAGATTCTTTTGGTTTGGAAAAAGATTAATTTGGTTTGGAAAAGGAGTAATTTGACTTGGAAATCTATATCTGAATCAAATATATCAACTGAATCAAATATATCTAAATTTGAATCAATTAGTCCTCGTGCATTCTCCTGTTATCCGAAGGATCTCGAACTCTTCAAGTACAATGTCGCATGGTGGGCACAACGTCCAAAGACACATGAAGTTGCTGTAATGAGCGTTTTTCATGTCCGTACACATTGTTCAAAGACTATTCTCTGAGAACAGTCTACATTGAAGGATCACACTTAATTTCGAAAAACAATACAATAGGGAAATCAACCTAGTATCGGTGCATGTTGATACTCTCTCATGTTGAAAATAAATTGAGTCATAGAATCCATAAGGACTGTGGAGTCACTTAAGGGTAGCTAAGTATCAAGTTTGAATTTGAAATGTTGTGTCACCTACATTTTAATTATACACGTGGCAACCATTTACCTGGAGATCTTAAATTTCATAATGGTAGGCATAAAATTTACCTTGTCCACTTTTCGTCGGTAACCTGATTCCAACTCGTTGGAAGGATTCTGGGCCTTTGCCGTCCTCAAATTTCTTGTAGCCCGTCCTCTTGACTGCCATAGCTTTTGGCACAATATACGTGTATTCAATGTCGGGTTCAGATAGCTCCAATGGAACATCCTTTCCTTCTCCTTCCATTTCCTCACCTTCCCCGTCGTATTCACCAACTTCCGATGCTTCCGCCTCAACTATCTTCCTACTACTTATCTCCAATTTTTCATTCGTCATGGATTTGCTCAAGATTTTATTCTTGGACTCTCCAGAGCTTTTCAATTTGATCGAAGAGCTGAAAATATTGAAATTTTGATCTTGGATGTATCAGTTAAAAAACAATGAAGTTCTGATGAGTATGGAAAGTGGGCAGTCTTATTGAGTACTATCAACATATTCCTTCCTTCAAATGAACGCTATTTAAGCCAGTCTTCAAAGCGAAGCAAAATATTTTACTTCATAGCAACAGTTTGCCACCCTTTTGGATAATGTTAACTACCTAATGGAATCCACCCACTGCTGTATAGGATCAACCTTGGCTCCCTATAAGAACTTAAGGTTAGGATGATAAATAAATCAGAAACACCCAACATACCATGACACATAACATAATACCCAACATATTTATATGAACATTAATATAAGAAAAATGTTTAAACTTCAGGGATCGTTTTACAATGGTCTAAAACGGATTTCCATGACATTATGTTTGAAATTTTGTACGTTATGGAAGGACTTTATTTTTGAAACTTACGTTGTTTTGCCGATTCTCTTGGAACTTGTGGGCTTATCCAATTTGTTTAAACTGTCCTCTTCGGTGACTCCTCTGGATTTAGTAGACCTGTTCGATTTGGACAGGAGAACAGATATGGTTGATTTGCTCTCGCCCAACTCTTCTCCCCATTCTTCACCCGCGGCTTCTTCCTCCGGCTGTCCTTCTTCTTCCTGATCTTCAACTTGGCCCTCGTCCTCTTCTTCGGGTCCCAACATGTCGAGATCCTTAGTCTTGATGAAAGGCATCAACATGACAGTATTGAATAACAAATGAAAAGGATCTACAAGCAAATAAACTAATGGACCTCCGAGGGGTTTCCGTAGGATTTACTCGTTTTTGGGCATTTCGCTCATCTTGAGAGAGTTTGTTTTGAAGTGTTCTCGGAAAGTTCACGTTTTGAAGTGTTCAGAAAGTTCACTTTTGAAGTGTTCGGAAAGTTCACGTTTTCTCTCAAATATTCAAGATTACTATTGTAATTTCATATTCCCTCAACACTAGTTCGCATTCCTACCATTTTTACTCCATTTGCTTCAAAATTTGAAATAAACTAGATCATTGGGACATTACTTTTAATTATGTGGTTCGACGGCAATGAAATTTTACGTAGATAGTCCAAGGACTCGGAATTTCATTTTAGTTAGACGAACATTACAAGCACCTAGGTTTTTTTGATAATTGAGGAATCTTAGACAGCCAAATAGATCATGGTGCTTATGCACATAAATTCCATGCGTCTTGGGTTGTGTAGTTTCCGGCCCGCAGACAAGTGGCCTTTTGCTTCCGAGTCTACCAAGGTAGCGGAAGCTTTGTTTTCACTTTTCAAGGTTGAAAAAAAAAGTTCTCCAAAATCGAAATTTCCACTCGCGTTTTACGTTTCAGACCTTTCCGAAAAAATTTTGGTTCCGTGACTGTCTGTCTGTGTGTCTGTCAGAAAATCCTAGTAACCGGCATAACTATACGAAGTCATTGTCCGATTTCGATGACATTTTCAGGGATTGTGCGGGTTGGCGTGTAGGCGGTCCCCTATGAAAATCGTCATCCCCGGATTGATAGTAGCCGCTGCGCATGCGCGAATGTGAATTCCTTTTAACAGCCATAACTTCCACCTTTTTTTTTTATCTAATTTCGATGAATTTTTCTGGGATTGTTCAGATTGTCATTGTTGTTGTTGTTGTGTTTGTAGATTGTCATTGTCATTGGTTGTAATTCCCTATAAAAATCATTTCCACCAGACGAATAGTAGTTGCTGCGCATGCGCAAACGTAAATTCCTTGTAACAGCCATAACTTCTACATTTCTCATCCGATTTCGATGAAATTTTCAGGGAATATGCGAATTTGGTTGTAGATGGTCCCCTACGAAAATCATTGTCCCCAGACTGATGGTAGCTACTGCGCATAGGCAAACGTCAATTCCTCGTAACATCCATAACTTCTACATTTTCCATCCGATTTCGACGAAATTTCTCAGGTGTTCAGATCGGCGTGTAGATGGTCCCCTATGAGGGTCGTGGAAGGTACTAAGAGATTGATGTTTTGAGATTAACTACTATGCATCGGATCATCTATACAATCGAGTTATGAATACGAGGAAGCTATGTGCCACACACACTTGGCAGACGTTTTTATACTTGATTCTGATCGAATGCGTTGGAGTTTGGGCGTCCTGGGTTTACTGCACACCTTGACCAAAGGTGTGTCCGTATAAGTAAATGGACATCTTACCTTGAACACAGGCTCCAGACATGGACTTGTCTGGACGTAGGCCGTCAAAATCTTCCTGTACTCGGCTCTGAATGTTTTGAGTTTCACCTTTGCCTCCATCAGCTCTGGAGACAAGAAGCTCTCGGTTGTCATCAGATTCGGAGAATGAAGGATTCCATTGTCCGTAACAATAACATCCAAATTCGGGTGCTCGTACTTTGTGTCCACGTTTTCCAACATGTGGAGTACGTATTCTCCATCAATGAGGTACCTTCCAGATCATACATCATATTTACTGAGACCTCAAGAAAGTAATGGTCTACGTACATCTTTTTGAAAATTCAGATTCCATTTCCACCTGTTGAGTTTTATTTTCAGATCGGAGTCACCCCTTTGGGTTACTTACCCGATAGATCTGTACATCTTATCCATCCAAGGGTGCTGATCGAGGAGAATGACAATGTGGCTGCTCAGCCAGCCTCTGGGTCCGAGGTTCATCACCAAAGCCCCTCTCCTATTGCAATTTACGGTAGCCGTTTCGTACTTTCCCTCCGCGTAAATTCTAGCGTCATCCAGAGCTGTTTCCAGAATACATCAAACGTTCGGAATTATAGTAAGCGTTGTTAATATCGATACACAACAACACATTGCGTGCGAGATTGAACCGCCTCAAAAAATGTTCTTGTTGCTAATGACCTTGACCACTTATGGCGAGTAATATTGGAACACTTATCCGTCTTTTGGGTCCCCAAACTACTGATAGGTTGGGTGTAATAACCATCAGAAGAGATCGTCACATTCCGGTAACTTGGTTCAGCCGTTTGGGAGTGATTAAGCTATTATGAGGTGGTTCTGTTTTGACGTTTTTTGGTTTATTGTTTTCAATAATCAACCTTTGGAATCGACCAAGAAATTTTTTTTAATACCCCCCTCAAAATTTTGTTGGTTTACGTTTCAAAGTACTTAGAATCCAAAAATCGAATAATAATCGAATAATCGAATAAAAATTTGGCCGTCCGTCCACCGTACGCGGCACTTTCCCCACTTAGTATTGAACGATTTTGATGAAATTAAGTATGTGAGCTCCATTTGGGGTCTAGTTGTGCCCAGAAGATTTTGATTGGTGTAGGTCACTTCTAAGGGTTGAAAAATAAATTTTGAAATTTTGAAATCGCTCTAACTCAAAAAAATTTGATATAAAGGTATTGTTTTTTCATCAATTTAAGATAGTATAGAATTTTTAGAATTTTTTGAGACCACGTGGATCCCTGTAGGACAAACCGTTCGCTCCCTACGAGAATTTAAGGGTTTTACGTGCGATGAATCAGAAACATGAGTGTGAATCGCAAAAGATACCTAATCTCCTTTCTAATGTTAGCTGACCGAAATGCGATCGATGTTTTTCTTCATGTTGGATGGTTGGTGGCTTTGCAGACGAGTCATCTATATAGAAAAATAATAAACCATTGTGTAATAATTTGCAGCGTTTTCCCATTGAAAAACGTATACCAATTTGGTGAATGGTGGTTGTAGTCCTACTGATCGCACTGTGAGGAATTCATGCGGCATAAGTTAATGAGCGAATTTTCAAAGAAATCATCAAAGCTATTAGTCGAAATATTATTTATACTTGAGGGAGTGGTCAGCCTAGTGGGTCCACGAATCGTTAAAACTCTACAATCAACTCTTGGTGGAAAATTACAAAAAAAAATACTAAAATATACTCTCCTCATTACCCCAAATTCAAAGAGTACCCACACGTATATTGTTGTTCATGTATATTTTACTTTTATTTCACACGTATATTTCAATTTTCAGTATAGGTAGCACACGAACATACAGTTCGCACTGGGTACGATTTGAATGGTTTCTTAAGAGCTATTGCTTTTTTGGATACAACGATTACCTATAAGCGGGTTTAAATTGTTTGTATACCTATATTCACAATTTCTTGACAATTTTTAATATCTGAAATTGTACTTTGTACTGAAACATATTTTGTACTGAATCCGTATGTACCATGCATTACCTTGATCACGATATAAATGTCCCCAAAACCCTAAAATGGCCGTTTATTTGTCCATTTTTTGTTGTAATTTCAACCCCTTAAGGTTGTCCAAAATTCCTGGCTTACGAACTTTTCGTTTGTTAATGTGAAATGTTGGTTAACTCTTGAAATATTTGCGATATCATTACTCAAGTTTTTTTTTCCCGGATGACACATATTTTATCGTTGAAACTTACGTAAAATTACGTAAAAGTGAATCATTCCACTTTTTTTTAGGAGCTCCTAGTTTACCATACGGAAGAGAAATAACTTTTATCTAATAATTTTGTTCGTTCTAATTCATTATCAGTTCTAAAATTGAGAGTTGAGAAAACGACTTTAAACCCGATTTTCTTTAAGGTAAGGGTATAAGGTTGCAAAACATAATTTATTATTCAAACCCCGTTTGTCAAACTAACAAATAAACTTTTTCTTCATGGAGAAACCACAGTCTGTCGTTTAACAGAAATTTATATATTGTATACCTACATAAATATGTTTTTGGAAACACTTCAGGAATTGTTTTTGAATGTTCCAAATAGATTTCGGCGAAAAAAAAAAAAAATAAATAAAAAATAATCAGTGCTAAAAATATTGAGTTATAATTTACTTGTTATTCGGACCCATCCCTGTTTGACTATTCTTCTCACTATGCTACCAGCGAATCTGCTTCTTTTATAGTAGCCTTCTGGCAATGGTATTTTTTGGGAACAGCAAAGTTCCAAAAATCGTTTTGTGGACTGCGGCATCGTGTCGCTTTCAATCTATGGGAAATAGCAGGGCACATTAGGAAACATTGAAAATCTGTAATTCGGTTTAAATTAAATGTTTAGTTACTTATCGGGCAAAGCCAGTTAAAATTTAAGGATTCGTACCTGGAAAATCATTCTGCCGACTGGCCGGAAGTCGATGCTAATGTCGAAGTAAACGTAAGTTTTCTGCAATAATAAAATTGCATACCATCAAGTGATGCGCTAAACTATTATCTCATATTGAACAGAATATAAATATATTGAAACTCCGAGTCGATCTACCTAGGCGCTGGTTCTTCCTCACCTTCAAGACTCGAAGGTCGTGCGTTCTTAGCATACACAGAAAAACAAAGAATGTGATGGGGAGCCCGACTATTTGTCCGACTAAAGTCCTTGGAAAAGTCACCTTAATTCAAAAAACCCTTCGAATTTCGGCCAAATTGACAAACTCTTCATCAGAAATGTTGCATTAATTTATTGATGACTTTAATAAACCTGGACAAAGCCCAATAATTTTCATCGTGATGAATGAGTGTAGAAGAGCAGATAATTGGTTCGGTATACGCTCAACAGGCCGAACATTTATGGGGCAACAGAAAATAAGTACTTCGGTAAAACCAAATCTGGAATACTGTCTCTTCTATTTTAAATATTTTTAGTTGAGAATAATCTCTCAAACTCTCTATCTCGGGAGGATCACGCCTCAAGACTACTGGTAGTAAATTATACTTTGTTTTAACTTAACCATAACTTTTGAAATACATATTTTGGAGGAAATAATCCTGTTGAATTTCTGGTGCCTCCAACATTTTTCCTCTAACAAGTGTAAAAAGTAGGCATTTCTCGATAAAACCACGAATTTTCCATGGGATTTCTTCTTACTAGCGGATCCATTTGTAATTTGTCCAATAAGCTCATATTTTTGAAGGCGTTTATCTTCTTTGGATCGACCAAGAGAAAATGTTTCTCTCTGATGTACAAGTTGAAATCGTCATCATCTCCGATGAGTTTTTTATTGACAAATACGATAACAGGAGCTACGTAATCCCACCTCTTGGATGCCTGAAAACGATGATAACGTTCTTGGTCTGGTTGTAAGCTATAAACTAAGCCACAAGCTATATATCGGTACCTTAAAGCACAAAGGAGCCATATCCAAAAAAAGAAGTTTTGAGAAAAACGCAAAAAACATTATGACCAATGCACAATTCCTAAAATGGTTGCTTATTACACTAAACTCTTCAATTTCCTCAATAAATTTTCAAGCTATTGTCGTCAAGAAAACTCAATAATAGTTTTGTTAAATTTGAGTTTTTCTGAAATAAAAAAAAATTAAAAATTTGGAAGGTGGGTGGACATAGCGCTTTTGTGCTTTAAGGTATCGATATATGTCCGAAAGTGGTGACTATTCAAGTTGAATCAGTTCCCCGTCAGGAAGAAAGTGATTCTGGAAAGTTATCAAAAGTATTCTTCTCAGGAAAAGAATTTGATCAGTTCCCCTGGTACATAAATAGTCTCGGTTCCAAGGGTCAAATAAGAGTAGACGGGTCTAAATCATCACTTTCCTCTCAGCAGCTCAGCATTCAGTTTAGATGCGAATACTGGTATTCCAGACCATCCAAACCAATCTCGCTGTACTACGAATGGTTCTTGAAGCCTAATATATTATTCACACTGAGATATTTCTACAATGTAATAGTGCAAGAATGAAGAACAGGGCTACCTTTCTCAGTCTGATCAGGGTTTCACGCCAACCAACATCATGAAAGAACTTGATGAGGGGCTTGTAGTATTCGTCAGGAAAGCTCTTGAAGAGCGTCTGAAAAGGAAGTTGCAGAACAGAATTACAGTTTGCCACAGAATCCACAGCCAGGCCTGATTATCATAAAGTTATTGTGTTTTGTTGGTGTTTTTCAATTTCCTCTCCACCTGATGCCTGAATGTAATGGCATGTGAAGAAGCTAA
>CM019170.2:14202599-14512648 GCA_009739505.2 Apolygus lucorum
GTGAATCAGCGTCAAAAAATGATGAAAAAACATGTGCCACAGTAAGGGTTCTCCTAAACCTAATTTTTGCGCAATTGTGGAGTTGCGCAACTTAGAGCGTTCAAAAAGCCAGGTTGCGCGCAATAAAAAAAATCGATTCGGGTATGAATTTTTCATGAAATTTGACGTAGAATCCGAATCTGTAATAAAAAAGGGGGTGTTCTATTTGAAAAAATGAAGTTAGTGTCAATTGCGCACGATTGCGCGCAACTTTTTTGCGCAAAAGTATTTTTCCTGAGATCCTCGCAAAAAATCATGAAGAATTGCGTTGGTTGGAATTTTTTACGATGTATTTTGCGGAAATGAAGGGGGGTGTAACCTTTTCGTGAAACACCCTGTATATACAGGGTATATACAGGGTATAATCGGGATATGGGTACGAGGAAGCTATGTGCCACACCCACTTGGCAGACGTTTTCAAACGCTCATAGGACATGTAATGCGGCCCGTGAATTTTTACCTGTAGACATGAAAGATGCGCCAAAATCTCAGCTTTCCAACAATTTACTCATATCTATTTTGAAAGTGGGGCTTATCACCAAAATGTGTGTTTGAACGCGGAAAAACGTGAATTTTCTCAACGGAATCAGCGCTCCGGCTAAGACGATCTGAGGGGTTGGACGATGGGAGGGGGTGTTCAAAATGTAACTCATAAATATCATTAAGATTTTTAATGACAAGAATATGTTTCTATGATTAAAAATAAGCGAAAATTTGTATTCACACATAAAAGTATGGTTAAAATCATAATCAATCTATGAATAAGAATAAATTCTTAATCACAGGAAATGTGTGATTATTTATGATATAACGCAGATTCTCGTGTTTATCAGAATTTCCCCATGAACGGGATTTCTATGACTACTCATGGGTTTCTAGTTATTTACGGATTTCAGTAAATATTCATGCACTTCTTGTGATTGATCATCAATTAATCACACATTTCGTTTTATTAATCTCACATTTCCTATGGTCAAGAATTTAATCTTATTCATACAGTGTATTTTAAACATAAGTACTCTTGAGTGTGGATCTCATTCTTAATAATAGAAACTTATAAAGTGATTAAAAATCTTAATCCTATTCATGATTAAGTTGGTTTTGCCCAACTCCGGTGGATGAGCGGGAGACACAAAAGACAGCGATGCCTCCCAATACACCTCAGAAGCAAGAGCGCTGATTCCGTTGAAAAAATTCACGTTTTTTCGCGTTCAAACATAAATTTCGGTGATAAACCCCACTTTCAAAATAGAAATGATTAGACAGTTGAAGGGCTGAAATTTTTGCGCATCTTTTAGGCCTACAGGTAAAAATTCACGTGCCGGATTACAGAACCTATGAGCGTGTGAAAAAAGTTAAGATTTCCAAGATTATACCAATTTTTCGTTTCAAGTTCAATTTTCACTCGTTTTTCCGATTTAAAAAGGGTAAAAAAGGGGTTTCCATCGAGGAGAAGGACATTTTACGCTCTTTCTAACGGTGTGATCAGATTTAAATTTTAATGAAAATTCGGGGAGTTATAGCCATTTTACTTAGATAAGGTCGAAATCACGAAAAAATCTTGAAAGTGAAAAAACTCGGAAACGAAGCCTCTAAAAAAATGATTAAGAGGCATTTTTTGCTAGAAATGAGCTATAGAATCGATTCCTGGCCTGTAACCACCATGAAATATAACACCCTGTATTATCCTCAAACCACTCTCAAATCCCGATCTTCCCAAATTCTTCTTTTCTAATTTTCAATTTCCCTATTTGTTTTTCTGTAAATAGGCACCTACAACGTTAAAGCCAACAAGTTCCCTTTACGTTTTGTTTACAACGCACCATGTTTTTCCTAAATAAATTGTTTCTGAAATCCACAAAACCAGAAAAAACGGCCCGAAGTTCCCTGTAGGTGTTTCAATGAACAGGAAGGTACGTCACACGTAAGCGACTTATCCAAGATGAATTGTTTTTCCGAAGTAGATAGCTTTTCATAGTAATACTATGAGAGGAAGTTAAACTACCCACCTAACTTAGCAGATGATATTTGCAATGAAATTTGTGGAGAGTTTGGTGCCACTGAAGGTGAAAATCATATTTAAAAACGTATAGAAAGCAGGCAAGATCTTCAACATTTTTCCGGGGATGCAACTCGGTAAAAATCCCCCCCCCCCACATCGTCCTCATTCCCTCCAGCATAACACGGTGTGAAGAGAATAAAACTGAAATTTATGTTTATTATTTTTTCAATAATGAACCTTCAGAATCGACCAAGTAAAAAACGCTGCAAATCATTGCTCAAAGGTTTATTATTTTCTGTATAGATCACCCTTCTGATTTGAATAAGATTGAAAATGGCCTTGGAGCTCACTCAGCTGATCAGTGATCTGAGGAGTGAAGAAGATCTCCTCGAATGCTGGAGACGCCTGGAAGAGCACTTCCATTCAATAGGATTAAAAATGGCTTTGGAGCTCACTCAGCTGATCAGTGATCTGAAGAATGAAGAAGCTTTTGAGCAATGATTTGCAGCGTTTTTTACCCACCAACATTTTTTTACCTACCAACTTTTTTTTTACCTACCAGCTAGGTACTACCTACCACACCATACTGGCTTCACACCTTCACAATCAAGTTTATTAGAAAGAACTAAACGCTTCACACTCGATTGGAAAAATAGAAAGCTTCATATGGAAATTTGATTACTGGTTACGCAGAAGGCAAAACTGTATACAAATCGAAGAAATGAACAGCGATCGCATTTTAGTCCGATAAAATTTGAATGGAGATTAGACCTCTTTTGCGATTCACACTCATGATTCTGTTTTATCGAAGGAAAACCTTCAAGTACTCGTAGGGACCGAACGGTTTGTCCTACAGAGCTCCGGGTGGTCTCAAAAATTTTTAAAAATTCAATACTATTTAAAATTGGTGAAAAAACGATACCTTTATTTCGAGAGTTTTCGAGCTAGGGCACTCTTGAAAATTTCAACCCTTAATTTTCACCCCTTAGAAGTGACCTACATCAACCAAAAGCTTCGCGGCACAACTAGACCCCAAATGGAGCCCATATACCAAATTTGAACCAAATCGGTCCAGTGTTGCTAAGAAAAGTGCCACGGACGGCGGACGGCGGACGGGGGACGGCGGACGGCGGACGGCGGACGGACATTGCAAATTTGGATTCTACGCACCTTGAAACGTAAAGTGACAAAGTTTGAGGGGGGGTTATAAAAATTTTTTGCGATACGATCACATAGGCTTATTATTAGAAATAATAAACCAAAATTAAGCCCAGCTCTCTTAAGGACTGGGCTTAGGATAAATCAGAAGCACGAGTGTGAAGCCTTAAATGAGGCCTTATCTCCGTTGAATTTTAGCTGACAAAAAAGCTTTAGAAAAGAAATTTTAGCTTCCTATTGAAGTAACCCACAACTCTTCATTTCTTTGAATTGAGTGTGAAGCGTTTATTTCTTCCAAATAAACTTCTTATAAAATAAAGTACCTACGGTTGGTTGATGGCGACAATGGCAAAGCCGTGTTATTTGCAGACGAGTGTTTTTTCTTTCAACCACGGAGAGATCCCCTAGGTTAATAATAATTTACCTAAATGTCATCAAGTTTATAGAGTTTTTCGTAAAATTCACTAAGTCCCCCCCCCCCCCCAAATCAATTTGAAACCATGGTTCAGGGGCGCTAAGGGTGCCCTGCCTAAAAGCTTTTACAAAACGACCGTCCGACTCAGAAGCGGCCACAGCTGCGCAAATGAGTATCTATACCGAATACAAAGGGTGGAATCATCCCAATGTAGACGGTGCGACGCTGACTCGGAAACATTTCAACACATAATTTTGGAATGCACCTCTTTATCAATAAACAGGGAGTAGCTCCTGGAAAAAATCTCGAAGGAAGTAGGTAAAGGCAAGGAAAGAAGGGAAGTGGCTATAGGTATTTTTGTCCCCTTCAATGCGGACACTATTCTAGCCTCAGCAAAGATGGAGATTCACTATATGATTTTATTAAAAAATTTGGAATTATCCTGTAAACATCATTTTTTTAAATATGTAGGTACTATTAATTATGTTTATTATCAATTTGTAAAGGCTGTACATTTTAAGAAGCCAATAAAAGTATTATAAAAAACGCTGCAAATCATTGCTCAAAGGTTTATTATTTTCTGTATAGATCACCCTTCTGTATAGATCACTGGTTCTCCATCAATAGCACCTACCACCATCTGTATTCTCCCTTGACCTTCCCTCTCAAATTTCAGCTTCCTGCGTTCAATAGGATTGAAAATAGCTTTGGAGCTCACTCAGCTGATCAGTGATCTGAGGAGTGAAGAAGATCTCCTCGAATGCTGGAGACGCCTGGAAGAGCACTTCCATTCAATAGGATTGAAAATGGCTTTGGAGCTCACTCAGCTGATCAGTGATCTGAAGAGTGAAGAAGCCTTTGAGCAATGATTTGCAGCGTTTTTTACCCACCAACATTTTTTAACACAGAATGTGTTTTTGCGATGACCTACCGAAAAAAAATCGTCACGAAAAAGCGACAGAAAAAACCGTTACGCGCCTTTTATAATGATTTTCACGTGCAACCAAGCCATTTTCTCTCCTGTTGAACGCAGGAAGCTGAAATTTGAGAGGCAGGGTCAAAGGAGAATGCTGAAGGCGCCTGAGTGGTCACTGATCAGCTGAGTGAGCTCCAAGGCCATTTTCTCTCCTGTTGAACGAAGAAACCTGAAATTTGAGAGGCAGGGTCAAAGGAGAATGCTGAAGGCGCCTGAGTGGTCACTGATCAGCTGAGTGAGCTCCAAGGCCATTTTCTCTCCTGTTGAACGCAGGAAGCTGAAATTTGAGAGGCAGGGTCAAAGGAGAATACTGAAGGCGCCTGAGTGGTCACTGATCAGCTGAGTGAGCTCCAAGGCCATTTTCTCTCCTGTTGAACGAAGAAACCTGAAATTTGAGAGGCAGGGTCAAAGGAGAATGCTGAAGGCGCCTGAGTGGTCACTGATCAGCTGAGTGAGCTCCAAGGCCATTTTCTCTCCTGTTGAACGCAGGAACCTTTTTAATAGTCAAAATTTGCGAAAAATAATTTAAAAAATCGTCACGAAAAAGCGACAGAAAAAACCGTTACGCGCCTTTTATAATGATTTTCACGTGCAACCAAGCCGTTGGTAATGAAATAGAACTCCCGCAGTGTTCATTGCACAGAAATTGTTCACCATTCGTTGGAAAGCTCTCAATTTATATAGTATTTTTCTTGTAGTTACATATTTATTTATATAACATTTATAGGGTTTTAGACCAAGTTAAATGTCTAACAATTATTTATTTTATTATTGCCAAAGACTCCACATTTATTATTGTTGTTTTTTATTTAACGGACGACTAGCAACGCAAAAACACATTCTGTGTTCCTATGATTTCATACAGAGTATGGAAAAAGAAATAAACCGGGGGGTGCAGGGGGGCGGAGCCCCCCGCCGAGGCGCAGAGCGCCGAGTTTTTTTTACCTACCAACTTTTTTTACCTACCAGCTAGGTACTACCTACCACACCATACTGGCTTCACACCTTCACAATCAAGTTTATTAGAAAGAACAAAACGCTTCACACTCGATTGGAAAAATAGAAAGCTTCATATGGAATTTGATTACTGGTTACGCAGAAGGCAAAACTGTATACAAATCGAAGAAATGAACAGCGATCGCATTTTAGTCCGATAAAATTTGAATGGAGATTAGACCTCTTTTGCGATTCACACTCATGATTCTGTTTTATCGAAGGAAAACCTTCAAGTACTCGTAGGGACCGAACGGTTTGTCCTACAGAGCTCCGGGTGGTCTCAAAAATTTTTAAAAATTCAATACTATTTGAAATTGGTGAAAAAACGATACCTTTATTTCGAGAGTTTTCGAGCTAGGGCACTCTTGAAAATTTCAACCCTTAATTTTCACCCCTTAGAAGTGACCTACATCAACCAAAAGCTTCGCGGCACAACTAGACCCCAAATGGAGCCCATATACCAAATTTGAACCAAATCGGTCCAGTGTTGCTAAGAAAAGTGCGGCGGACGGCGTACGGCGTACGGCGGACGGACGGAAATTTTTTTTTCGATTTTCGTATTCTACGTACTTACCTTGAAACGTAAAACATCAAATTTTGAGGGGGGGTTAAAATTTTTTTTTTCTTGCTCGATTCCAAAGGCTTATTATTGAAAATAATAAACCAAAAGTCAGGTTTATTTGCTCGAAGAGTAATTATTTGGATACCAAATTTAATTATCTAATCCAATTTGTTCTCAAAGTAAATACGTCTCTTCAATAATTAATATTATAAATTTTACTTTCTTTACTCGAAATTATAGAGTATGACGTAATTAATTTAGTATTGTGAGACGACGATAATTTATCTGGATTTCTCCATTGTAATGATTATATTCTTGAATAGAGGCCTGCAACGTCAGAATCCATGGATGAGCGAACGAAGCGAGAAGACTTGCTAGTTAAATCAATGATTCGTTCAACAAAACATCCTGCAGATACTTGACAAAAGACGAAATTAACGAAAAAATCTGCAGGACACTTGAATAAACTTATCAGTTTGAATCAATAAATTCGATTTAACACTCGTACATGAATTGGGTACTTAATCAAAAATTAATGTACAACCTGGTATTTAAAGACATGTATTATAGGTACATTATTATAGGTATATACAAGGATTGCAAGTTTCTTCAATTCCCTTCATCAGCGTCTCCAGGAGTCTTCGAACAAATTCTGCGGGAGTCTACAAGCAAGTAGATATGAGATCCAGCTCGACCGTCTTCAGAGGCAGCTCTTTCATCATTCTTGTCAAGGAATCAGTATCACATCTATTTTATTTGTTTTACACAAAGTTCACTTATACAATTTATAATTTTGAGAATATACGAAGTGGTTATAGGCACAAACCTACTCTGTATGTATTTAACAAACGTGTAAGTACTCTTCCATTGACAGGGGAAAACCTCATCATTGCCATTCCGGACGAAAATGAGTCAGCAACGCTACCGGTATGATTTTGAGGTGTAATTTCTGAATAAGCAGTCCTTATTGGTGAAAAACAGCTATCGTTTTGGGAATGGTTTCATTCGATTCCGAATACGAAAATACATTAGAAAAATATGTTTTCTGGCGTTCAAAGTTATTATTTTAGTACTAAATCTTGAATTTTGAAAAAAAAAGAAAAAAAATACGTTGATGGGTGAATGGAGTGACCATGTTTTTGATGTAGTTTTTGGAGTCTAATATTCAATTTATTATTGTTGTTTGGTACATGTTTCGGCAAATACAACGTTGCCTTCATCAGCCTAAAAAAATATTTATAATTAGATTAAATAAGTTATAAACTACAACTAGGTACTTGAATTTAAAAGAACAAAAAATATATAATACATGTAATGTAAGTATATACGCAATGTAGATTTTTATTCTACTGCATAGCAGCTTTGTCAATTTTTTATTACTGATAATTACTCATTGCTCAACTGACCTTAATAATACGGTTTGGGGATCATCCCTTGTGCTGTTGCTTTTTTCTTTTCATTGTTCGTTATGGAGCATACCGTTAATTTGTTAAATTTTTTTGATCCGTAACCCTACAACAATTTCATATTTCATATTTATCAAAAAGTATAGTTGATGCTAATAATCATTTCATTGTATTTATCATCATGAAATTAATGCCTACTACCTACCAATGAAGAATGATTTTGCCTATTCTCTCCCTCTCTCTTCATTCCTTCACAGGCACGAACCTTCGAAGAAATGTATCTGGAGGCAACGTTGTATTTGCCGAAACATGTACCAAACGACAATAATAAATTGAATATTAGACTCCAAAAACTACATCGAAAAAAAAAAAATTGTTATTCAAAATGGGACAGGGTTTGAAAAAATAGAAAAGCGGTGTACGCTATTTCGTTATTTTCTTCGTTTCAGAGGTTATAGGATACGATAATGATAATTGAATTGAGGTTTCTTTATATATGCATGTAAATATTGATAATATGTAAATATTTATATATTTAATTTTTACAAAATTTTGTGTCGTAAACACCTCTGAAAATTGGATGGCATGCGATATAATAATGGAACGAATCCAAAATGAACGTTTACTAAATCCGAGTAAGAGATTTTCAACGATGACATGTCCTCGGTATGTCACGACAGTACGAACTGACCACATTACTGCGAACGACAATCCGAAGAACCAGGTTTTGTTCAAACGGAACCTTGTTGACTCTTGGCGGAAATATTTTACGAACACATCGCTACTTACATCGTCTTGTTTTCTAATAACAAAGAAAACAAAAATTGTCTGGCAAATGGGTGTGGCTCATAGCTTCCCAGTATCCATAACCCCATTGTATAGATGATCCGATCATTGTCGCTAACAGCCCTCATAGGGGACCTTCTACATGCCAACATTCACAATCCCTGGAAATTTCATCGAATTCGAGAGGAAAATGTAGAAGTTACAGCCCTTAGAAGGGTTTTACTAGTATGCAGCAAAAACGCTGCAAATTATTACACAATGGTTCATTATTTTTCTATATAGATCACTCGTCTACATAGCCACCAACCATCAAACATGAAGAAAAACATCGATCGAATTTCGGTCAGCTTTAATTTGAACGGAGATTAGGCCTCTTTTGCGATTCACACTCGTGTTTCTGATTTATCGTACGTAAAACCCTTAAATTCTCGTAGGGAGCGAACGGTTTGTCCTACAGGGCCCCGCGTGGTCTCAAAAAATTCTAAAAATTCTATAGAATCTTAAATTGAAGGAAAAACAATACCTATATATATATATAAAAATTTTTTGACTGGCCGTTTTCGAAATTTCAAAATTCATTTTTGAACCCTTAGAAGTGACCTACATCAAACAAAATCTTCGGGGCACAACTAGACCCCAAATGGAGCCTACATACCAAATTTCCTCAAAATCGGTCAATGCTAAGTGGCAAAAGTGCCGCGTACGGCGGACGGACGGCCAAATTTTTATTCGATTTTTGGATTCTACGTACCTTGAAACGTAAACCATCAAATTTTGAGGGGGTGTCAAAATATTTTTCTTCTTGGTCGACTTCAAAATGAGTGGGGTGACGTTAGAGACGGCGGTCTCGCTCTACTTTTAATCTCACATTAATTCATTACGCCTGAATTCGGTGAAATACGGTGATGAAAACTTTCAGGTAACGGTCTATTTTAATTTCTTGATAACGGTCAGAACTTCAAGAAAAAAAATTAGTCAAACCAAAGGACGGCGAAGCTTGGGGTTTCCACGCCTCTAAAGCAGTTTTCGCTATAAAACCCCAAATCTTGAGCTAATTTTCAAGCTAAAATATTTTGAAAAAATAATTTCTCGTAGTATTTTTTAGAGATACTAAATATCGATACCTTAAAGCACAAAGGAGCTATTTCCAAATACAGAATTTTCAGAAAAACGCAAAAAAAGTTTTCACCAGTGCACAATTCCTAAAATAATGGCTTACTACACTTAACTCTTTAACTCGTCAACAAATTTTCAAGCTATAATCGTCAAGAAGTTAATAATAATTTTGTTGAATTTGAGTTTTTCTGAAATTAAAAAAAAAAATTTGGAAGATGGATGGACTTATTGCTTTTGTGCTTTAAGGTATCGATATATATGTAGCCGTCCCCACAGATAGTAGAGACCTATCCCGAGTAGGGATCGTCATGCCAAGCACCCTGGAAGAAGATCGCACCCTGGTTTCTCCCTAGATCGCCAGTCGGGTTCAGGACGAGCCAGTGAACTGACCGCAAGGGGAGTTTCGGCGGTCTTGTACTATCTGGAGCTATGTAATCGATTTATAATCCGTTTTGAGCCAAGTATTGTAGAATACAGTTGTTTCTTGATACACGAGTGATGTATGATCCTGATAACCAACTGGAAAAGAAGGAAATGCCGAAGAATGGAATAAGAGTTATCCCATCTCCATCATCAGAAGTGGGATTCGAACCCATCTCCATCATATATATCCATCATTATAATTTTTTTCAATCACATAGAACGTGGTAGGAAATTTTCATATTACACTCTCAAAGTGCTTAAAATCTCGAAATATCAGGTTTCAGCCTCCATTTAGTAGTGAAAGCAATTTTTAACCACCGAAGGTCTTCCACATCCTAATTCTACAGGTAATAGACTTTGAGAAAACCGCATTACATTTCTGGCTCAGTCACTTTTGCAAAAATGGATTTTCGCAAAGTGACACTCCCGCCCCAGACGGAAAATTTTTTATTCGATTTTTGGATTCTACGTACCTTGAAACGTAAACCAACAAATTTTGAGGAGGAATTAAAATTCTTTTTTCGTTGTCGATTCCAAAGGTTCATTATTGAAAACAATAAACCAAAACGCCTGTGAACAATGCAAAATCGATCTTTTATAATATAAAACTAATTCACGTCTTATATTTGATATTCATGGATGGAAAATAAGTAATCTGGAGAATAACAATAAATGAGTATCAGATACTCATTTATTGTTATTCTCCAGATTACTTCTAGATTCTAGAAAAATAATGAAATTCACCTCATCTTTGCAGGGGCTTGGTTATTCTTGATTTGCACCTCCCACACTTTCCACACAAAACGTTGTTATTTTATGAGAATTTTCGTGTTATAATATGTGGCTATATGGGTTCTAAATAACCCACTGTCAAAAAAAAAAAATAAATAAATAAAAATAAAAAAAACTTCCCTCACTTTATCACGTCGGCTCCAATACCTGGCAATCAATGACGTCATCCGATACTGCCAGCTACAGGTGACCAGACAGACCAGGTGTCTCAGACGTTCCGTCACGGCTCATCGCTTCCCTCTTGCGTCACACCCAGCCGTCACAACGCATCGCTCGCTCGGAACGAATTTGGTTACCCCTCGGGAAACACGCAAATAGCGGTCATCGCCCAGAAAACTCACCACCAGACTTCTTCCCCTCATCATACGCTCTCTTTTTCATCTCGTAATATTTTTTCTCGAAGGAGGTGTAGGATAAAAACGAATCGGCAATGTCTTCCCAGCTAACCAGGGTTTGAGCTTTGTATCTGTGGGGTGCTCTGCGAGTCTCTGGCTCGTGTCTACTAAAAAGAATTCAATTGTTCCATGTTTCAAAGATTGCCAGTGAAGCTGGAAATCTATCTATAAATATGATGGTTGAAATTGTCAGCTGCATGATCAACATCGATGGTTTGGAGCTTTGATTCAATATGGGTTTGTTCAGCAATACATGCTGCTGTAACTACTTATGACATCACTTCTGCTATATGGAGTTTGAGACTTTGGAATCCAATCTGATGGAGTTCTTAGTCAGAGATTCGGTTTCTCATCGTAAAATGAAATTGAGCCTTGAAGATGGATATGTATGGTTGATGATTTGGTTTTTTTTTATCGTGAGATTGTTGAGATTCAACCAGTGATACTATGGTTGAAACTCTCTGAGTAGACTTAGGTGGTTTATTCGACGTTTCTAGTAGGTACTGCTGGACTTATCTGATGTCTGGCGATCCCTAAATATCAGGAGTGCGAGAAAGCAAGATTAAAGCTAAGCGCACACTGCAGTAGGGGCGGAGCGCATTTCTCAAGGCGGGTTTTCCCTCGATCAAATGCGACCCGTTGCGATGCGGCCTGCCTCCAGTGTGCGTTGGCCTTTAAGCACCATCCAGACGGAGAAATTCGTCATTCAACTCTCCAGCTTCAACAACTCTTCAGCTTTGTCAAACAACCCTCAACAGACCCACGCTAGAGTCTCATTTTTCCAATAAAAAGTCCATTCATGCAGCATGAATTAATGAGCAAACTCATAGAGTACCCACACGGCTATTCTTGTTTTTTTTTTTCGATTTTCAGTGTGCCATACCAACATACCGTATGCACTGGTTATACTTTGAAGATGTTAGGAGTCCATATTCATGTTCTACACGTCTCCACGAACTCGTAGAGTACCAGCACAGCTATTGTTGGTTTTTTCGATTTTCAGTATACCATACCAACATACTGTATGCACTGGGTATACTCTGAAGATGTTAGGGGTCCATATTCATGTTCTACACGTCTCTACGAACTCGAAGAGTACCAGCACAGCTATTGTTGGTTTTTTCGATTTTCAGTATACCATACCAACATACTGTATGCACTGGGTATGCTCTGAAGATGTTAGGGGTCCATATTCATGTTCTACACGTCTCTACGAACTCGTAGAGTACCAGCACAGCTATTGTTGGTTTTTTTAGATTTTCAGTATACTTACCATACCAACATACTGTATGCACTGGGTATACCCTGAAGATGTTAGGGGTCCATTTTCATGTTCAACACGTCTCCACGAACTTATAGAGTACCAGCACAGCTATTGTTGGTTTTTTCGATTTTCAGTATACCTACCATACCAACATACTGTATGCACAGGGTATGTTTAGAACATGTTAGGAAATCGACGGTTTGACGGGAGGATTTGTGGGGTCTCCGCTCCTCTCACCCTCCATCCAACCCGGAATCCTCCCGTCAAACCGTCGATTTCGTGAAAAAAAAAAAAAAAAAAAAAAAATCACGTTTTTTTCATTAAAGCGCGGTTTTTTTCCACTTATAAAAATATTGGAAACAATTCTGACCATACCGTTCGTAAAAGTGAGCTTTCGGGTCAACTTTTAGGCTTACAGACAAAGCATTTATACGCTGGAAAGCAGAGACTTATGAGCGGTGAAAAAAGATTTGATTTGATTTGAAGATTTGGGGGCGAATAGTCCCTTAAAGGGTATCCAGCCGTCACCTTCTCGCCCCTGCAAAGGCCGACGTTTCAACGTCGCTACACTGGCCTTTGTAAGTGGCGTCAGACCTAGGTAGTAGACCTGCATGATTTTGGAGCTCTGCAAAGGCCGGAATTTCAACGTCGCCACGCCGGCCTTTGACAGTGGCGTCAGACCTAGGTAGTAGACCTGCAAACGCCGGCATTTCGATGTTTGCATTTCCGCCTACTTGAAACGGTATTTTGACTATTATATTTTGGGATCACCTTCTCAGGCTATCCTAGTGTACTCCACAGGAATTTGTGAGTGGCGTTTACCCTCTGAACTTCAACACATTTTGTTAGAGAAAGCCGAGTAACTCATGACTTGAATTGTGATGTTTTGATCATCAATCTATTTCTTTGTTGAAGAATATGAACTCCTCTTGAAATCTGCACGCTGTTGCGTACGGTGTTGGAAATTAGTGTTGTAGGCAACAAAATGAGGCAACAAGTTAAAAAAGTAACAAATTTATTCTCAACAACGTTGGTTATCTATCAAAAACAAAAACAATAACAAATCAGTCAACAACTACTACATTTTCGTACTTCAGTGCTTGAAGTAATTCAAGATGACTATGAAGTCAAAAAGCAGTGAGGATCTTTCTGCACCTCATCGAGTTTTCTGAAGCTTTATTTTTTGGTGCCTTCTTCAGCTTCCACTGCCAAGGATTCTGCTTCTGCCTCAGTGTTTTCTGAAGGAATGTCGACTGCATCCAGAGCTGGGAGTGCGTCGATGGGGTTGATGGTGTCAGCAGCAGCAAAGACAGCTTCTCCCAAGTCGTCGTCATCAGACTCGTGGTTATGGTGGCTGTGGTGGCCTTTTCCGTGGTGATGGTGTCCATGTCCGAAGTGTCCGTGGTGCTTGTGTCCATGTCCCATGTGGCCGTGGTGCTTGTGACCGTGTGAAGCGTGTCCGTGGTGTTTGTGGCCGTGGGAAGCGTGTCCGTGGTGCTTGTGTCCATGACCGAAGTGACCGTGGTGTTTGTGACCATGCTCAGCATGTCCGTGGTGCTTGTGTCCATGCCCGAAGTGACCGTGGTGTTTGTGTCCGTGTGAAGCGTGTCCGTGGTGCTTGTGACCATGTCCATGGTGACCTTCGTGCTTGTGACCGTGTTCGGCATGACCGTGGTGTTTGTGCCCATGACCGAAGTGGCCATGATGTTTATGACCGTGTTCTGTATGTCCATGATGTTTGTGACCATGATGAGCATGACCATGATGTTTGTGACCGTGCCCGAAGTGACCCCCATGATGATGCTTATGGTCAGCAGAACCGTGATGCTTGTGCCCATGCTCATGATGCCCACTGTGTTTGTGCCCGTGACCATGGTGCCCACTATGTTTGTGCCCATGACCGAAGTCTCCATGATGTTTGTGTCCATGTCCCATGTGACCGTGGTGCTTGTGCCCGTGCTCCGCATGTCCATGATGCTTGTGACCATGCCCAAAATGACCTCCATGCTTGTGCCCGTGTTCATGATGCCCATGATGTCCATGTTTATGCTCCGCGTGTCCGTGATGCTTGTGACCATGCTTATGATGACCCCCGTGGTGATGTTTGTGATCCGCATGACCATGGTGTTTATGCCCATGATGGTGACTACCTTCGTGTTTATGGACATGGTGCACGTGGCCTGAGTGGACATGATGGTGTTTCACTGCTTCTGCTGTCTTCATGTCGTCTTCTGGCCCCACTTGTATGATCTTCAGTTGCGTTCCTTCATCTTTTGCATCTAAAGGAGCAACTACAGCTTCCACATTCCTAAAAACAATAAAAACACACATCATTGACTTAAATTATCTTTAAGAAGTCAACTACTTTGTTGCAATATATTCAGCTTCACCAATGACTCATTAATATGCTATTAAAGTATCTAACTGAACTAAAATTGAAATAATACAAAGCATGACTAAAATACTGACTTACCATTGAACAGAACGAAGAGGCAGCAGAAGAAAGCACTCTACCAGCCCAAGGAATCTCAAGCTGAATCAAATACTCAGTAGCAAATGAACACGCTGTGAACCTTACGAGATCAAGCCAATATTTTCATTATTGTACATCAACTTCCTGATGTAGTCTTCGGATGTTCGAAATAATTTTGATCAATTTATTGTATATGAGTGTCAATAAAAATATTAAATTTTTTCACCTTTATATAGATAATTTTCCAAGTTTGTGCGAAATGCAGCTCCAAAAATGGGAGTTGAAATATGTTTTTCTAAACAGAGTCAATAATCTTGAAGATCATGGACAGATCTCGGGTTGATAACCAAAGATGAAGAATGAAAGACAGTTTGAACAATGCGTTTGAGAAGATGTTCAAGAATAATTTGTTTTGGATTCATTTTAGATCATTCGAAGTGACTTTCATCTGAACATAACAGCATAACTACGTGCTACTTTGAAGCCTAGTGTATATAGTACACAGCATTGGCGAAAAAACGAAATATTATTAATTTCCTGAAAAATAAAGAGGAGCATCTACAGTATGAATTCAAAAAGCGGTAGCAATACTGGCAATGAGTGAACTGCTTATAAACCCAGCTGCTTGTGAAAAAATATGCCTAAATCTGTGAGGTTTTCTCAAACCGATCTAGTTGAACCTGTGATGTCCTAAGAGCATCCAATGTGCAGCAAGTATACCTCAGTCATAATATTATGGATGAAAGATGATTATCAATTAGTCTTCTAAAGACAGGTTAATTTATAAAGGTTTTACGAAAATTCGTAGAATGACTTGAATTTGACAACGTTTTTTGAAAGCGTGAGGTTTTACATCGAAATTTGAGGATTTGACTTTCTTTTGTGTACTGGGTAGATCCATGGTACGAAACAACCAGCAGAAAAGAAGACGTAGTAGAATATCCACACTAGTAGAATATCCACTTTAGTAGAGTATCCATACGGGTAGAGTATCCACACTGGCACTTCTCTAGGTGTAATTTGCGGTTTTTTAAAAACAAGTGTTTTTTAGGTTTTGAGACTTGCATTGAGGTATTGTAGTGAACAAATCAAGACGTATTTTATACAAAACGATAACAAAATATATTCGTAACAAAAATTATACAACAAAAACAATAACAAATCAGTCAACAGTTATTAGGTAACGTATTTGGTAAGTGGAAATTCAAGTCGTTGCTTGAGATTTGTGGACGACGGAGTGATATCAGTAAGCGGTGGTGACGACGTGACGTTTATCAATGCGAGAATCAACGTCGTCATCAGATATCATCGTCGGACGTTTATTTTTTGGTTTCTTCGACAGGTACGATGGCAAGCTGTTCTTCGTTGCCTTGGGCAGTCGCTTGGAGGTGAGGATTGTGGAGAGGCTGGCCTCTGACTTCAGCTTCGGGGATCGTGTCGGCTCTGTCGTAGGTGTCAGCTTCGGCAAATTCATCTTGAACGATGACTTCGTCGCCTTCGATTCCAACAAAGTCGTGGGCGACCTCGTCGTGAGCACCGCCATCGTCGTGGTGATGTCCGTGGTGGCCATGTCCGTGGTGTTTGTGGCCGTGGCCGAAGTGTCCGTGGTGCTTGTGTCCATGACCGAAGTGGCCGTGGTGTTTGTGACCGTGTTCGGCATGTCCGTGGTGCTTGTGTCCATGTCCAAAGTGGCCGTCGTGTTTGTGACCGTGTTCGGCATGTCCGTGGTGCTTGTGTCCATGACCGAAATGACCGTGGTGTTTGTGCCCGTGCTCAGCATGTCCGTGGTGCTTGTGTCCATGACCGAAGTGACCATGATGCTTGTGACCATGCTCAGCATGTCCTGAGTGCTTATGACCATGTTCAGCATGTCCATGATGCTTGTGTCCGTGGCCGAAGTGACCGTGGTGCTTGTGCCCGTGCTCAGCATGTCCATGATGTTTGTGACCGTGGTGAGCATGTCCAGAGTGCTTGTGCCCGTGTCCGAAATGACCTCCATGGTGGTGCTTGTGGTCGGCATGTCCGTGATGTTTGTGGCCGTGTTCCGCATGACCATGATGTTTGTGTCCATGCCCAAAATGACCGTGATGCTTGTGACCGTGCTCGGCATGACCATGGTGCTTGTGTCCATGCCCAAAATGACCATGATGCTTGTGACCGTGCTCGGCATGACCATGATGCTTGTGTCCATGACCGAAATGACCTCCATGCTTGTGCCCATGATGATGATGACCATGGTGACCGTGTTTGTGTTCGGCGTGCCCATGGTGCTTGTGACCATGATGATGATGACCGCTATGGTGGTGCTTATGATCTGCATGCCCATGGTGTTTGTGACCATGGTGAGCATGTCCTTCGTGCTTGTGCACATGGTGCACATGACCCGAGTGAACGTGGTGATGCTTCACAGCTTCTGCTGTCTTCAAATCATCTTCAGGCTCAATCTGGACAACCTTTAAATGAGTTCCAGCCTCATCTGCGTCCAGTGGAGCTGCTACAGCCTCCACAATCCTGGAAACACAAATTAAGCACTCCCTTCATAAGCCATCTAACCTGCAAATAACATCATACCATGCAAATCTATTTATAATTGGTATGTAAACCCGATTTTACCCCCAAGGTTCCGAAGATACACCTTTTTGATGTGCAAGAATATTATATGAAACCCTACTGCTGTGCAATTTTGAAATATCTCACATTATTCTCAGGAATTAGGTTCATGAAAATAACAAAATTGAATTGATGTGTTCACCCTGGCTGTAATCGCTAATCATGACTTTTTTGGAAATAATTCATGAATTGTTAGGTCAGCACTGATTTAGGTGAGTTCGAGATGTTAAAGCAGAAATATATAAAGTTGAAGAAGACGTGGAAGCTTGTATTGCGCACTGATCGATTTTTGGCTCCGATGGAACAGAAATTACCCTCATACCTAGTTAACCCTCGGGAACGCACGGTACCTTGCAGATACGAGGGTGAATTGCACTTAAAAACCGAAGGGCGGGAAAGCTGTGGGTTTTTGTAGCTACATCATTATGTCAGAGAGAATGAACTTTTACCTACCCTTTAGAGTGATCATTAATGATCGTGGATGCTGGAAAAGAGGCACGCCTCAATATGAACCAGGTTCACTTCTGTGGTACACAGATGGGTCTGTGATGAATGGAAAATCTGGCTTAGGGATCAAAGGCCTAAATTTCAGCCTAACTAAACCCCTAGGAACAACAGCGACCATTTATCAGGCTGATACCCATGCCATAGAAATATGTGCACAAGAGATCGCCAAAAAACGACTCGAAGGTGCGAGAATTTACATGATATCTGATAGCCAGGCAGCCCTAAAGGCCATTGCAGCCTACTCAATAATATCAAGGCTAACCTGGAATAGTCTGGACTCCTTGAAGGCTGCGGCTCGGGGCTATAAGTTAACTTTGCTCTGGGTCCCTGGCCATGAAGGAGTAGATGGTAATGAAGAAGCCGTTCGACTCGCTAAGCAGGGATTGGAATCCCAATGTTTTGGTCCTGAACCCCTACTCGGGGTTACTAAGAGCTTTATTACTCAACAGGTCCAAAAATGGGAGGACAGCAAGAGAGCTGCGTACTGCAAAGCCAGCTAATCACCATCTCTAAAAAAAGAGCAAAAGCTCTGCTGTCACTAAGGAGGAAGGACCTTCGCATAGTGGATCTCCAGACTGGCCATTACCCCCTGAGATACCATCTCAACTAGATGGGCAAGGCCAGGACAGTTGAATGTCGGCTCTGCTGCGAAGGAGTCGAAACAGCAGAACACATCCTCTATGAGTGTCCTGCTGAAGAATCTACCAGATTCCGGCCGAAATTGCTCGGGAAACGCCCGAAAAACCTTTTCTTTCACAGAATGAAGAAGTAAACTTGAAGAAGAAAACTTCTACATTCTGTAAAAGAAGAGGTTTTCAAACGGGCACTTAAGTGGAAAGGGAATCCTGTCACAATAGATCAAAACTTGCCCCGTCCCAATAGCGAAGAAAAATTCTGTTTAGCCGACACTGTTCCCCGTTCATTATGTGGATCCGGACATCCGTTTATATCTCCTAGATAAACGGAGTTTTCAATTCTCATTTCTTAGCATTATATTTTGAATTTTGAGCATGCATTGCATTTTTTTCGGATTTCTGTGTGGTCCTTTGATCCTTTCTTGCGCATAACTAGAGTAAAAAGCCCCTTTGTGTATTAAATTACGATATTTATCTCAGAGATAACGCGCTTTCCCCGGTTTCATAAAGTTCTTTTGACTCTACTTTTTATGTTTTATTTCTGAAAATTGGCAATTAACAAAAAAAGAAGAAAAAAAAAAAAAAAAAACTCGATAGTGATGTTAGGGAAGTACAACGACCTCTTTTGGATCTATGTAAGAACGAAGTTGACCCACCAGATGTCCAAGCAGGACGAGACAACATTGATGGTGACGAGGAAGAGAATATGATTTTTAAAAAAATAGGGGAGGCGATTCAGAATCCGAACTGAGTGGATGTTATGAAGATTTCAGCGAAGATGTGACAAAGAGTACCAGGGTAGAAAGCACCAATCTGTGCTTATTGAGCAATTTGATTTCGTCTACAAATACTAAAACTGTTATATTTCGAAAAATATATTAGATTTTTTCAAAGAAACCTATTTTGGTGGATGAGTATATTTCTAAAGCTCCAGTTCCCATGTTTTATCTCCCAGATACAGCGCGCGTTCCCCAGGGTTAAAGGCAATTGTTTGTTGTAAAACGAAACCTGCGTGCACCTACGAGTATGCTATGCTTGTTGAAATTCAACCTTCAACCCCAATTGCGAATTGGCAAGAATTAAGCGAAGAACTCAAGAGCACGACAATTCTACAGTCTCATACGCTGCACGTTTTGGCTCGCTTATTTCGTAAGAAGCAAATTTATCGGAAATAATTATAGCGGGATTTGTATTTGAAAAATGATCGTGACAACATTACTCTGAAAGCTCGGCCTGTTGATCCGCAACTTTGGCGGGTTCGACTTCGTTAGCCGCCGTCTCTGGGAGGGCGACGACCGGATGGAGTTCGGCGCATTGGACTAGAAGATGACTCCCTCCCACCACGGCTAAGAGTAGACCACAAATAAGGTGCTGCAGAGCCGTGGAGAGTGGAGGAAAAAAACAACAAAAACATGGTTAGTAATATAAATTACGAGTACAAGTAGCACTAAACATTCTCCATTAGACTACGTTACTGCCGTCTGAAGAAGAACGCCTCAACTCAAAACGCTTCAAATTATTACACAAAGGTTTATGAATTTTGTATTTAGATCACTCGTCTGCAAAGAACACGGCTTTCTATTGCCACTACCTACCTACTACCAACCTACTTTATAAAATAAACGCTTCACACTCAATTCGGAAAAATAAAGAGTTGTGGGTGCCTTTATTAAGAAATTTGATTACTGGTTGCTAAGGGCGCAATACTGAGTGTAACTCGAAGAAACGGTGATTAGGCCTCTTTGATCGAATAATATATCAGAGAAAATTTATCGATATTTCGATATATCGGAAGATTTACTTGGAAAAACGTGTTGAAGTAAGTAGGTGGGTGAATTGAAACGTTACTAACATCATTTTAGAAGAAATTTATATCGATATAGATACTTGACATATCGGAAGACCTCCTAGGAAAATCCTGTTGAAGTTAGTATTTAACTACTTATAAAGTTTTATTGAGCATGAATTATCGAAATTCATAGTTTGAAAACTGAAAAGTTCGAAAATTTCATGTTTTCAGAGCATTATGTCAGTAACACAGGGTTCTCGGGATTGCAAATTTTGGGAAAAAACTACCCTCAGGGGTGCTAACAACATATACAATTTCGTAAATACCCTCGCCATTGCAATGTTAGATTTTATAAATTGACAGGGGTATACTGTAGGCAAGGTCCTTCCAAATTGAAAATAATTGTTGTGAAAACCTTCACTAGCACTAAAGATTTATGGGGCATCGGAGGACCTCAAATTTTTATAACTACCATGAGTTGGGAGAGATTCCAACTCCTCCTCCGAAGCATCCGTTTTGATGATTTGGGAAGACGTGAAGAAAGGGGACAAATTGACCAGATGGCTCCCATAAGAGATTTGCTTACCACGTTGGGTGATTTGACCTCACGAGATTCTTACAATTTATTTATTTTTTTAAAATGGCATCGGCCTTTATTAAACCATCAGCCAACAGCGGTAAAATGAAAGTTCAATAATTGTTAATGATCTGTAAACAATATAAAATGAAACAGAATACTATGAAACAGTCTATGGTTTAAAATGGACTCTGTTAAAAAAAGCATAAATTTCACTATATATTCTATTCTACAATTTATTGATGAACAGCTTGTTCCATTTGGAGGGCGTTTTTATAAGGAGTTACCAACCTATAAAATATGCTCAAATCATGTGTCACTTGATTTTTATAGAGGTTTTACCTAAAATTAAATTCAGGTTTCTATTACATTCACCGAAATGAGAGCCTTTTTTAAACATATGGAAACCAGGCTTGTGAACTTTTACTCGCAAACATTTTGAATTTGTACGAATTATTGATTGATGTGACACATAGAAGCCCTTAAATTAAAATGACAATTTACGCCTTTATTTTAGTAAATTATAGAAAATTGAAAATCTGGGTCATAGTGACCCGACCACAGTGGTCACGTGAAGAAATTCATCACAACGCTGGAGGGTTAACTTCATTTCGGAATATTATAATAAAACACTATTTTCATAAACATTGAAGTTATAGTTTTCTTTGTCAAATGGCAGAACGCCTCAACTCAAAAAAGATTCAAAAATTTTAAAAAATGCTAAAACTATGATGCATTTGAGCGACAGATATCATTGGAGGACCATCGAATGAACTTCAACTCAAACCCGGGCAAACGTTAGCCGTGATGCTTGTTGATTTATTAATGAATTATTTGAGTACGATTGCGATATTGAATATTGCGATGTGTCTTAGTCTGAAGCCACAGCCACAGGCTACCTGCTTTAAAACCCCAACTTGACACTCATCAGTCGTATAAGTGAAAAGAAACACCTCAAGTATATAGATTTGTGGCTTTACGCGAATCTGGACTCCATTACGTAATTTATAAGGCGCCTCATAGCAGTTTTTGGCATTTAGGTTTTTTTCAGGCATGTCCCACAAGCTCAAATAAACAAGGGTTTGAGTATTTATATCCAAAATGTGAGGTGTTTTACGTCAACAGCTCTTCAGTGAGGTTTCTCTCCTTCACACCGATAGATTTTAACATGTTTTCAGTTGAAAACCCCTCACTCTCGAATACTATTTTGAAATTTTAACTTCAATCCGGAATACTATAATAAATCACTATTTCCATAAACATCGAAGTTGTAGCGTTTTTCTGTCAAACGGCATATTGCTGTGCATCTAGGGATATTGCAACTGTACATTTTTTAATAGAATAGGTTGAAGAACGTTGTAGACTTAACTTGCCTTATAGATGTTAATTATGAATACTTTACTTATAAAAATTATTGCAATTTCGTAATTCAGGTGGAGTTTACTGCTATAATACTGGTATAAATACCGTTCTTGAGTCCACCTCGAGTCTTCTCGGCAAGTAGCGACCACTCACAGGCTTGAAGATGTACATTTGTAGATGATTGAGTCTGTTGTTAGACTAATTTTATCCTCGTAAATAAGAATCTAAAAATTTCCATTGGAATCACTAATATGCTGTTTTGATTTTAAATTGATATACTTTACGTACTTAAGAAAACCCGAAAAATATTTCAACTCCCTCTTAGAAAAAATTCATAATTTGATTTTTGAATGATACCAATAAAAAGTCTTCTCATCGATTTAAATTTTAGATCTTTTTTCTCCGTTTGAGATTTCCTGGGGTGATGGGAGGGATTTTGATTTGAGAAGTGCGGTTTTGAAAATAAATAAGGTGCCCTAATTGATCTGTTCGTGAGGTCGAAAAATAGGTTAGAATTTCTTCTATGTTGCTGACGAATCTCCTACTACCACTCATGACCTACCTAGACAGGTGATATTTAGATTTGGTGCATAAAAAGACCAGTACGTATTGAAAAGATCATCTTTACACTCACAACGTAAACATATCGTATATTTGAGGCATTTTAATAGCTTGAAAACACCCGAGTTTTCCTTGATTTTTAAAGATTAATGATTTCGTGTTGAAGGTGATGATGAAAACTGCACCACACAACTGAAAATGCAAATTATTTCTCAAACGAAGATTAGCAACGTTAAGAACCAGGTTAAACGGACGTCAACACTGAGATTTGGGAGTGGTTTATGAATCGCGAGTTATCTTTCTCCGGTAAGATATTCCGGCGCATCTTTTCTTATTGTTTGGTTTTTTGAAAGGCACACTATCTTGTCTTTGTTCAATTTTTGATTTGAGATCAAATATCCAGCAAAACGTGATGTTTTGCCGGCCAAAACCTCGTAGTTCCTCTTGAAACTTGTTATTCAATTTGCTAGAGAGTTTACTTCAATGTGTACGCGTATCGAGGAAATAAAAAGAGTAATGACCAATAAATCATCATGAGGAACAATATTTTATTGGTTTTTTAAATAACCAATTGAATATTTATAGTTTTTAGAATGTTTTCGATTTGCTTGCAACGTAAGTCCGAAACGAAGTGCTCAATGGAAAATGACCGGCACAGTTGGTCACCGGTCGGTTACATAAATATTTTACAGCAAGTTTTTTCTTCTTAGCGAGGGTGCCTTTGCTTACGGAGGGTTAAGCGACATGTAATGCTTTGTGACGCCATCAACTGGCCAAGAAATCCATTTCCTGATGAATATTTGCTACAACTTTATAATCACCCCCGAATAGGTTTTTTGGTTTCGTACAAAAATATGGAAGTATTGGGGATCTAATCATGTAACAATCAAATAAGATCCCTCACAACTTTGAAAGGAAAAAATGTCAATAATTTGAACTGAAATGTATTATTTTCTGTTCCATCTCCTATTCACGAAACTGTTCAGTCTGATTTCTTGATTAACGAGTGAATCTTGATTGTTGGTCTACCTTTCGTTCGAGTGAAAAACGTCGAACAGCGACGAAACTGATTTGCAGGGGAATTCTTGCTCAATTGCGGCTTTGTGGGGTAAAAAAACTAATCCGCGAGCTGCTCTGCTCTAAACGGCTTGTTCCGGTGGGACGATGCCGCTTTTTTCCTCAACCGCTGTGTTCGACATCACAGAGAAGTGATTGTGAATTATTGGCGAGTCATTCGTGACAGACTCTTACTTATTGCAAAATCTGATGGAACCAGTTAGATTGTCTCAAAATGAAGCTACCACAATAGAATCAACTTTATCATGAACTTTTATGATTTTTTTTTGTTTTCACTGGAATCCATTCAGGAACATTTTAATAAGTCCTGAATTTTTTTTTTTTAATCATGTGTATTTGTATACATTACAACGATATGTATGGGTCATTTCGGTCGTTAACTTGAGTAATTATTTTGCGAAAATTTTAAGCTTTTGCCAAAATGTTTGTAATAGCAAAGGAAAAGAAAAGTTCGTCAGACACGAAATTTGGACACCCCCAAGAGGCTCAAATTACAAAAAATAGTCCAAAAAACGTGTTTTTAGGGTTTTTTTTTGTGTGGATATTTATATAAATGATAAAAACTTTCTTATATTCGTTGTTACCAAAAATGCAATAGCCGAGTGGGTACTCTATGAGTTTGAGGTGACAAAGAGAGTATTTTTTGAGGATTTTAAATTTTTCAGTGAGCGCTCTATGAGTTCGGGATGACAAAGAGAGTATTTTTTGAGGGTTTTTCATATTTCAGTGGGTACTCTATGAGTTCAGGGTGACAAAGAGAGTATTTTTTGAGGGTTTTTCATTTTTCAGTGGGTACTCTATGAGTTCAGGGTGACAAAGAGAGTATTTTTTGAGGGTTTTTCATATTTCAGTGGGTAGGTACTCTATGAGTTCGGAGTGACAAAGAGAGCATTTTTTGAGGTTTTGAAAATTTTCAGTGGGCATTCTATGAGTTCGGGGTGACAAAGAGAGTATTTTTTGAGGGTTTTTAATTTTTTCACTGGGTACTCTATGAGTTCGGGGTGACAAAGAGAGTTTTTTTGGAGGTTTTTAAAATTTTCAGTGGGTATTCTATGAGTTTGAGGTGACGAAGAGAGTATTTTTTGAGGGTTTTCAATTTTTTCACTGGGTACTCTATGAGTTCGGGGTGAAAAAGAGAGTATTTTTTGAGGGCTTAATTTTTCAGTGGGTACTCTATGAGTTCGGAGTGACAAAGATACCATTTTTTGAGGTTTCCAAATTTTTAAGTTGGTACTCTATGAGTTCAAGGTGACAGAGAGAGCATTTTTTGAGGTTTTTAAAATTTTCAGTGAATGTTCTATGAGTTCGGGGTGTGAAAGAGAAAGCATTTTTTGAGGTTTTTCATTTTTCTGTGGGTACTCCATGAGTTCGGGGTGACAAAGAGAGTATTTTTTGAGGGATTTTCATTTTTCAGTGGGTAGGTACTCTATGAGTTGGGGCTGTCTAAGAGAGTATTTTTTGAGGTTTTTCAAATTTCGCACCGAGGAGTTGATTGTATAATTTTAACGATTCTTGCTATGTGCCAAAACCACAAGCCCAATTTACAGCTCTCTCAAATGCTAGTAGCTAGTATTTAGATTTTCTTAACCATAGCTTTAAAGATTTCTTTGAAAATTCGTTCATTAACTCATGCTGTATGAATTGACTTTTTAAAATAAATGTTCAAGGATCCGAATATCATCCAGGAAGATATACAATATATTAAAAATTCACGATTTCCTCCAATTTTACTGAGGGAATACTGCAGGGACTCAAGTACCGATTCAAGTGTAGGTGTACTCGAAAAGGGCTGCCGTGTGTTCCATGTCTGCCTCAAACTTCGCAGATTGTGATATAAATTTTGAATATTTTAAATTTTCAAGGAACTCGTTGATACATAGTGTGATTAAATAGCAAGAAATGTTGAACTCGCGATCAAACAAAACACAGCAGTTTGAGTTATTGTTGAATAATGTTTTAATTTGAAACTGAAGTTGATCCAAATTAGATTTTAAATTATTCAAATGAATTAAATTTAATTGTTGGTTAGGGTTTGCCACTATCTGAGTATTGAATTATCAAAGAAAATATGTATGAATTGTTGATATTATTAATTTATTGTTGGGGAGTTCGGTTGGATACCTGATTTATTTGTGGACCCTATCAATAAAATTTAAATAGATGAGTTAAATACTGTTGTAGTCTTCTTTCGCCGTGTTGAAGTGGTCGTCACTCGCCGATGGAAGATTCCTGAAATTTTCACTTTGAACAAAAACCGCGGTGGTAATCCAAAAAACTCGGTTGTCGAAGAACTTGGTGCCACTCACCCTCATGTTGCCAGTTATTCCATGTGTGTGTTTCTGTCGAAGGAACAGAAGGAACTGTGCTGACAGAAGCGTCGGGGGTCCAATTTATATTAAAAGCCTGTCAGGAGGGACCCCCCAAGGCGGGGGACTGGGGGCCCCCTCCCTCAGGGGTGGTTCCCCTGGGCCCTCATCCCTTACCGCCGGCCAACCACAGGGGTGTCGATGCCGTCCATTCATTTCCAAGTGTTCTGAATGGACTCTGAGTGTTTTCCATCTTGGACTTATCGTGATTTCAGTTCGAAGTATTCACTTGCCTGCTGCAGTAACCACACAATCTGCTTCATTTCTCTCAATCCACCTCAATTTATTCCTCTCATATTGAATAAATTCACAAAATTATGAATTACTTCATTTTCCTTAAAAATTCGCTAATAACCCAGAGTGGATTTGTCAATAAACGTCCCTTGAATCCAACTTGGTCAAACGTTGTGCAGCGCAGTAATTAAATACAAATCGGGAATTCAATTAAGTTTCCAGTAAACTATTTTTAGGAAGAAACCTCACTTTAAATTTTGAAAAAATTGTCGGTTTAAAATAATATGCAGAAAATTATTGTAAGTTTTCCTTATGGAATAATCCTCTTACATCGCGAAGCGCTGGGCCCCTGTACCTCGACTCGTATGTGACGCAGGATTCTCCCATAAGGTAAGTTTACAATAATGTTAATGATAGAACTCCTAAAACCTAATTTTTGTTATTTTCAATTATGAATGATATTGAACCCAAAAAGACTTGCCAAGTTTGAAGATATTGGAGTGAGATGTACTCCTTGTTACATGGACATTGTTTTGAGTTATCGCATCTTCTCGAAGTTGATTTGGAATTATATTGGCAAATTTTTGAGTTTTTAATTTTTGCAAATTTTGTTATATTATCAAAATCATGAGCTTCCTTCTTTTGCCGGCTCCCAACAAACCTTTATATTTGAACAAGATCGGACCTAGCAAGAAGTTATGAAATTTCAGGAAATTTTGTTAAAGCTTATTAACGGACGGGTAAAACCTACAAAAATTAACAATCAGACCTTAATTATGAATTGTGTTATCTTATGAGGACTATGTTGCACTCCACTTTCCATATCCGGTCAACCTGCATCGTGAAGACAAAGCTTCCTTAACTTCAGTAAATTTTCTAATTATGGTTATTAGGAAGTTCGTGATTTTGAAAAATTTGAAAATCGAAACATCTGCCGAGTTGAGTGGGCAGTAGAACTCTCTGGAGATCTTACAGTATCATAGACTAATAGAATTACTTGATGTTCAACTGCTTGACTGTATTTTTGAGAAAATTCCCGAATATGAAACTCAAATTTCACGATCATGTTGATCGATGAGATGCAGTTTGTGATTAAAGTGATGATTTTCACCGTATTTACCTCCAAAAACCCTGAAAAAATGAAAAAAAAAATACGGGTACTTGATTTAATTAAAATTTAGCCTTTTGGTAAAATTACATTAATTTCCTTGTTTTCACATACGAAAGTGTCTTGTCTAGTTTTGTTTTAATTCGGAGGGAACAGTCTCGAAGTCAACATGAAAATTTCATCGCCGTCAGACAGATAGACACACGGAACAAAAGTTGTTCAGAGAGCTCTGAAAGGCACAATTCTAGGTAGTAGCAATTCGATTTTGAAGGACCCGAATTTTTGGTTTATTATTTTCAATAATGTACCTTTGGAATGGAGCAAGAAAAAAAGTTGCCCCCTCCCCCCCCCCTTTATAAAATTAGATGGTTTACGTTTTAAGGTATGTAAAATCATGAAATGAAATACAATTTCTTCCATTTTTGATGAAATTTGGGAAACTGGCCCCATATGGGGTCTAGTTGAGCCCCGAAGGTTTTGGTTACTATCAGTCACTTGCAAGGGGTATATAGCGGTTTTTTTCTCAAATCGCCATAGCTCAAAAACTTTTGACATTCAGGTTTTGTTTTTCCATTAATTTAAAAAAACTCGGCGCTTTGCGCCTCGGCGGGGGGCTCCGCCCCCCTGCACCCCCCGGTTTATTTCTTTTTCCATACTCTGTATGAAATCATAGGAACACAGAATGTGTTTTTGCGATGCTAGTCATCCGTTAAATAAAAAACAACAATAATAAATGTGGAGTCTTTGGCAATAATAAAATAAATAATTGTTAGACATTTAATTTGGTCTAAAACCCTATAAATGTTATATAAATAAATATGTAACTACAAGAGAAATACTATATAAATTGAGAGCTTTCCAACGAATGGTGAACAATTTCTGTGCAATGAACACTGCGGGAGTTCTATTTCCTTACCAACGGCTTGGTTGCACGTGAAAATCATTATAAAAGGCGCGTAACGGTTTTTTCTGTCGCTTTTTCGTGACGATTTTTTTTCGGTAGGTCATCGCAAAAACACATTCTGTGTTAATAATTATTCGTCAATTCGATGAAATTTGGCAAAAAAAGAAGAAGTTCATCCATTGTCGATGGTAACACGCTCAGTTTTATAGAGGGAGACAATTATTCACCCACATGTTTCTGATTGTATATTTGAAGTATGACTTCTAAGGTCTGCAACATGAAAAGCAATATTTATTGGCTCCCTAGATGTATGTACAAATAAGAACGTAAGAGTTGATGAAATATACTTGTCAACCACACTTCTATTCATACTTCTTCCTAGTCACCTCCATTGATGTCTATGAGGATGTCCTCCAAATTTCAGCGCTCTGAGATGGTTAGGAAAGTTAATTTTGTTGATCACACTACTGATCTGACGTCCACCTAACCACTCTGAGTGCTCCTTGAGCTCCTTGAGCTACACTACCTACCCACACTGATCCACCTATACAGTGATTTGAAGAGAGGTTATTTTGCCGTTGTTATTTTAGTGCGTACTGTGCAAGTATCCTAAGTTAGTCAGATGAAGAGGTATGGGAGGAAAACAAGGGGTTCAACGTGACACCTGAAGACCTCAACTTCTTAATAAATGTTCCCAAGATATATCAGAACTCCATTTCGATGTTCTGGTTCAAAAATAACGAAACATTTTCACCATTGGACTGGCCGAAACATTTCGAAATGTGATACCGAACTCAACATTTCAAAATAACAAAGAAACTCAACGTTTAGTACAAAATTCGAAAGTGATTCTGGTAATAACATGTTATCAACTAGTGCTTTCCTATTATTATAGATATCATATATTGGATTTTCTTACATTACTTTCATCGTCGAAAAGTGGAATCCGAAATTTTCCAATGAAGTTTACATTTCCAAATTCAACCTAAGTGCTCTCGTCCACTGGGATCGAAAAAGTTGCGAAATCAGATCGTCAGAATTCGCCCCGAAAACGCTCAAACTATCCAAACAAGTGATTCGGTGGGAGACAGCGTCCGCTGAGCCCGTATCATTCGTTCGTTTTGATTGATCTTGAGTAACCCCATTCTGCTGGGGTTTTTCGGACTGGGAGAAGCTAATTTTGCTCGTCCAAGAGAGGAAATAATAGTAATTTGTTGGACTAACGGGAAAATAGTAATATATGCAGAAATGCTTTTTTCTGGGCTATTCTTCCATTTTCCTTCAACATTTAGACGATTTTTGTGAATAACAATTTCCGGTAATCATCACCAAAAAAAAAAAAAAAAAATCTAAAAATTCCCAGGTAATTGAGGAGTTTGATTCAAAGGGAAACCAGAAAACCCATAGCGATCAAAAGACATGTTATAAACCAATGATGTTATTTTTAAAAATATATTTCTAAATTATAAAAAATGTTTTTGGAAAAAGGTAAATTAGTTCAAAGTTTAAAATAATTTTGAAGGAGATTTCAAATTTCAGATTTATGGATATAGTACTTTTTGAAACAAAACGTGGCTTTTAGTAATTTTTGAAAACAAACGAAGAGGATATGTAGTAGGTACTTTTGAAACAAAACAGATTAGAGACCGCCGTTGTGCTGGATATAGTCCTACCTTTTGAAATGAAACGGAATATTAACCCTCGTTTCTGAAGGAAATAGAACATCTTTCGCTTCAAAACGATCGCATTTTTGTGAAGAACTACCCCCCTTAAACCCTGGGAAAGTGTTAACTCAATTTCGATAAAAATGGTCTTTAGTTCCTTTTAGAATCAAAGTTTTGGAATCAAAATTTTTTTTAAAATTTTTAATCGAAAGTAGACCTCATTCTGAGAATTTTGACACCAGCCGTTCTCTTTTTGGATGAGTAGATCTTTTTCTATGATTTTTCAGAGTTTCGAATGTTTATGAGCCTGGGCGGGACCCCCGGCCCACTGTGACTTCATAATCATTCGAAACTTTGAAAAATCGTAGAAAAAGGTCTTCTCACGCTAGAAGGTCGCGATTGGTGTCAAAAAATCACAATGAGGTCTAGTTTAGATTAAACCTAACAACAGTATTTCCGACCCACGCGCACATCTCATTGCGGCCCTTAAAAAACCGAAATCATTTCTCGTTCCGATTTAACATTCCACGAGGAAATGTTCAAAGTTCGGTAAATCTGAACAGTTGTTGCAATTAAACTCAGCTGTTTAAGTTGATATGAGACAACTTCTGATCTGAGAGGTTATAAAAGTGATGATTGTGATTTTGATCTCAAAAGTGTTTTATTCATTCAAAGGAACAGAGGAAAACTACATTCTACGATTCTATTACTATTCATTCTATTGTCATTTGCACTCGCCTAATTTGAAAAACCAACGTCAGCCACGAGCGCGATTCGATGGTGATATTTGAAGAATGATATATTCAATTTAGAAATGTTGACATCAATTTGGAGAGTATCAACATAAATTTTTTTAAATTTAATAAATGTGTAAGAATTTTAAATTGATTTATGTACAATTCTCTTCACTCGTTCATCTAAGTACGAGTAGATTACTACTGTGTGTAGATTACTGTACTTTTGTGGGATTGTGGTCTTGCGGGATTGTAGTTGAGCGCAACTGCGCACGAAGTTCCAAATCCCTTCCGTCGAATATGTTGTATAAACAAAGCTATTTGGTGGATACTGATAGAGCTGATTGCCTGTAACCGGTCACGGACAAACTGACGAACAGAGATAGAGATTTATAAGGTGTCCCATGTTCAAAATCGAAAAACTTCGGGAGTCAATTTTACAACTAATTTAAGTGAGAAAACGTCTCCTAGCAATTTTGTTTTAACCCCTTGTATTTCCAAGTTTTTCCCATTTTAAGATTTTTTTCGTGTGTTCGACTATCTCTACTAAAATTACCATAACTACTTCAATTTACCGTAAACATGTAAAAATAAGGGCACCGTGGGAAAGGGCGTCAAATTTCCCATCTTTATAGTGCCAATAAATAACTATTTTCGGGGTCCTGATGTGTAAAAAATCAAGTCGTAGAGTAATTTTTTCTTTTGGTTGCTAGGGTTTTCCTTCCTCATGGTTTTGCACGTACCTCATCATCAAAAACTGTCAAAAATCTTAGCTTTCCAATGATATAATCGAAAAGTATTTTATAATCGAGTTTAAGGGAGAAATTTGTGTTTGAACGCGGAGAAACGTGCCTTTTTTCAACGAAATCAATGGTTTGAATGGGGGACAGCGAGGAGCAGCGGCGGAGCGTACCCCGGATTCCTTCCATCAAATCGTCGATTTCGTAGAAAAAAAAATGCACATTTTTTCTCGTTCGAACACAAATTTCTTCCTTTAACTCGATTGTAAAATATTTTTTGATTACATCATTGGATAGGTAAGAACTTTGCGCAATTTTTGGTGATGAGGTACGTGGAAAATCATGGGGAAGGAAAGCTCTAACAACCAAAAGAAAAAATAGGAAATTCTGTCAATTTGATAAAAATTACTCTACGACTTGATTTTTCACAGGACCCCGAAAATAGTTTTTTATTGGCACTATAAAGATGGGAAATTTGACGCCCTGTCCCACGGTGCCCTTATCTTTACATGTTTACGGGAAATTAAGGTAGTAATGGCAATTTTAGTAGATATGACTCGAACACACAAAAAAATCTTAAAATGGGGAAAAAATTGGAAATACAAGGGGTTAAAACAAAATTGCTATGAGACATTTTCTCACTTAAATTAGTTTTAGAATCAAATTCCGAAGTTTTTTGGTCTTTAACATTGGACACCATGTATAATTAGCTTAGATAGCTGACTATTATATGATCCTAGGAACATTATAATAGTCCCTAATCCCAATAGATAGATGGGCTGAGCACTTTGGTCAACTGCTATCAGGTGAACCACAAGGTAACGCTGAAGATGACCCACCAGAAGAATCCAATGCTGTAGGCAATCAAGAATTAATATCTCCCCCTAAAACCAACGAGGTAAAGGAGTCTGTGGGCCGACTGAAGAATAATAAGGCCCCAGGCGAAGACCAGCTTGTCGCTGAGTTCTTCAAGCATGGTGGAGAGTGCCTCCACAATGAACTCCATACATTAGTGTTGAGGATTTGGGACTCAGAATGTATGCCTGACGAATGGTGTTCAAGCGTAATTTGCCCAATATTCAAGAAAGGGGACAAGCTCAAGTGCGAAAATTATCGGGGGATTTCCCTCTTAGCTGTCGCTTATAAGATATTTTCCAACATTTTAGTGAAACGTCTGAACGTATACGCTGAACGCCTCCTGGGAGATTACCAGGGTGGCTTCAGGCGAGGACGTGGGACAGCAGATCAAATATTCGTCATGAGACAAACGATGGAGAAATGCTGGGAGTTCAACATCGGTCTGCACCTGCTCTTCATTGACTTCCGTCAAGCGTTCGGCCGGGTGAGTAGGAGTCGACTGTTGGCGGCACTGAAGGAACAGCAAATACCCGAGAAAATAATAAGACTGATAGATATGACGCTGGCAGGGAGCTGTGCAAAAGTTCTTGTGAACGGGGAGATGAGCCGAGAATTCCCGGTTAGTTCAGGGGTTTGGCAAGGGGATGCCCTCTCCACCACCCTCTTCAACCTCGCCCTTCACTATGTGATAGAGAAAATGAATGTACAAGGCAACATAGTGAGCAAATCCAAGCAGATATGCGCGTACGCGGATGATATCTGCTTGGTCGCCAGAAACATGCAATCCCTTGAGGAGATGTTTCACCAAATTAAGAGCAAGGGAGAGGAAATGGGTCTGAAAATAAATGTCGACAAGACGAAATATATGCAAATGTCCCGCCAAGGTGAGCCTGAGTCCACGCAGGATTTGAAACTCGATGATTGCGTATTCCAGAAGGTCCAAACATTCCCGTATCTTGGAGTAGATCTCAACGACAAAGCCAGAATGATGGATGAAATTGAAAAAAGGATCATGGCTGGAAACAGAGCGTACTATGCCAATCTTAAGCTCCTCCGATCCACTCTTCTCTCCAGAACAACCAAGGTTCGGCTGTACCGTACACTGATTCGCCCAATAGTTACCTATGGTGCCGAAACATGGGTAATAAGTACTGTTGCCGCCAATAAACTCCGTGTATTTGAGCGAAAAATATTAAGAAAGATTTTTGGGGCAGTGTGTGTTGATGGAGAGTGGAGGATCCGGACCAATGATGAGCTCCAGCACCTTTACCATCAGGAGGACATCGTCCAGTTCATTAAGGCTCGGCGGATTGACTGGCTCGGTCACGTAGAGCGGATGCCGATGCGAATGCCAAATAGCATATTGCATGCGAGGATGATGGGGACTCGTCGAATAGGACGACCAAGGATTCGCTGGCTCCAAGATGTCGAGGGGGACCTAAAAAAGCTTGGTATAAGAAACTGGAAGCAGAGAGCGCAGAACAGATCTGAATGGCAGACCACCGTTAGGCAAGCCAAAGCCCACCCCGGGCTGTAGAGCTATTTAGTAAGTAAGTAAGTAAGTAATCCCAATAGATTTTCCTAATCAATAGATCCAGGTATGATTCCCTGTAAAACCAGGTTGAAATTCAGAAAATCTACATTATATTTGTAAAATATTGTTTCTATTTGGAAAATGTATGCCCTTATAATCATATTGGGTGAATATTTGGAGTCTTGTTTTTGTAGTCTTGTTAATTTCTAATCTGATACATGTTTCTTTGGTACTCTTCTTTGGAGTCTTCCTCAGCCTGTATGTCAGTGGTCCAGATCCCATCCATTTTTGTGAGATCCTTTTTCTGTTGGTAGTTGACCATCCATTGCTCATTCATTTTATTATAACTTTGGACGAGGGTGGGCACTATTTTAGAGAGAATCTGTTCAAAATAATGACTAGCAAGCATATTTTTTTTAATTTCTTTTAATTCTTTATAAATTATAAAAGATTAAAAAAACCCTTGCTTGCTAGTCATAAATTTGAACAGATTCTCTCTAAAATAATGCTCACCCTCGTCCAAAGTTATACTAAATTGAATAAGCAATGAATGGTCAACTACCTACAGAAAAAGGATCTTACAAAAATGGATGGCATCTGGACCACTGAGTCGAAACATGTACCAGATTAAAAATTAACGAAACTACAAAAAACAAGACTCCAAATATTCACCCAAAACCATGGAAACGGTCCCTCCGTACCAACCTACATGCTTATGATTATAGTAGTGATTGATTCTTGAAACATAAACGGTTCTCACCCACAGAGCATCCAATACCATCTTCCATATATTATAACCCCAACGACTAACAAACCTTGACAATCATTGTCAGAACATACAATCCTAATACCGTGTCAAACTGGCTAGACATGTCACTATTCACTGGTTTAGTTATCATTGCCTTAACTCGGTGGTATGTAGGTATAATGAACTCTTGTGTAATCATTCTCTGTGCAATTTTTCCCGTTCTTAAATAGCCTTGTAATACCTATGAAGGGGAGGGACCCCCAGCAGAGAGGACCGTGAAAATGGAACTAATCCCTCCAAGTTGATCTCCGTGGATGTGATAGACGGAGCGAGGAATCGAGAGAGTCATTGTGTTTTGAGTCGGATCGTGGTGAAAAATGGTCGCGAGATGGTGAAAGCATATATGGAAAAATCCACCACGAGCCATACAAGAGTTAGCCCTGAGACGCGTGCGAGCGTACGTGAGATTTTGATGTAATAACTCCTTATCCTTAACCCTCGAAGACCTGCTCGACACATTTTTTTTCTCGCGAATATTAAACATTTTGCAGGAGACACCGTTCGTTGTGCAATGTCACATTTAGTAGTCGTTTCACCCTTTCACATTATACCTATGCCCTTGATAAATTTCGTTGCTTCTACAATGCATAACAAGATTGATCTTGTAATAACCCCCAAGAAAATAACTCCTATGAAGTCCTATGAAAATTTCAGCCCTTAATTTTAAACCCTTAGAAGTGACTGACATCGGGGCACAACTAGAACCCACAGAACCCTATAAACCAAATTTAATCAAAATCGGTGCATGGTAACTAAGGAAAGTGCCACGTATGGCGGACGGCAACATTTTCAATCGATTTTTGGATTTTACGTACCTTGAAAATTTTTGGTTGAAAATGGACCCACTTCAGATGGACTTGCACTCTTTGACATTACTGTACTCTCTCAGTTATTTTCAATACCGTACTAAAGGGAGGGGATATTATCATAAAAGGTGTATATACGTGAATAATGTTCGCGTCGGAGATGGAATTATACGTACATTATACGTGTCGTAGATGGAATTATGACTCTAATGCGACTCATTTCCCGTACCATCCGGAAGCTGAGTTTACAGTTCTGATGATAACATTTTAGAAAGGTGAAACAATCACACAGGATACCAATAGGCCTATCCATAAGTATAGGTTGGCATAAGAGTAGGTAGTTGAGTATATTCAAACCGCTAAAACACCGTCAGAAATGCAGCAAATCGGCGGTGGCCCTGCAGCGGCGTGCGGTCTGGGATCAGGCGGCGGTGGGTTATCAAATAGACCAGGAAGGAAGGGACGCTCGGATCCGATTATTCCCCTCGATTGTTTACAGTTTGTCGCCTTCTTGTTCTTGCCAGCCGTCCTGAGGACAATAGCCGCTCCACTGGGACACCGACCCCCTGACCTACTCCCCCAGTCAACACCCCCGATCTCACGCTCATTGATGCTTTTTTGGAGGGAGGAAAAACAGCTCGTGCCGGCTCGTAAGAGATTCCGCAGATATACATTTTTGTTTTAACTAATTATGCAGAAGTCGTTGAACATTTGGAGTAAACTTCAGGCCAATAAACTCATGCCAGCTGCATCATTAAGGGCCTGAGTATCTATTACCATAATGGAACTTAGATACTTAGGAATAAGTAAACAACGCATACACCAAAACGGGTGAATGTGTCTTGTTCACATACTAAATACTTGACTAATCTGGAATCCTCGTTTCTTGATATTCAAGTCCTTTAATGGTAGCGAGGTTGCCATAACGAACGTTGTAATATTCCTCACCCTCATGGTTTTGCTGCTTTACGTATCCGATCAGCGTGTACTCTTTGGATCATGGTTTTCACAGCTCCTTTCTCAAGTACTTTGTCTTCTTTCCTTAGCTTCCCCTTCCCAGTGGCTTACAAAGGTACTCGATCGTGCTATGACTTTTGCATGAATCTTCATCGAATCGACCTGTTAAGTCTCGTTTCAGCGATCAACCCAATCCTCAGCTAACAGCCAAGTCACAGCTCTGCTGAACTTCTGGCGGTACTGCAATGTTGTTGTGTACATCATGAGGTATACTTGTAGTCAAGTGTGCAGCTTTGGTCTCTCCAAGCCTAGATGCTCGGAAGCCTTGCATTAACCTGTTGACTCCCAGTGTTGCCATATGGCATCATAGAGGGCCTTTCTGTTCGGAGGTTGCTGGGCACCTTCCAGAGTCATTAAGGAGACCGTGATCCTGGGGATCTTTTCCTCCAGATCTGACTGGTCATTCATCTTTTTCCTGATATTTGTTCTTCAGCCATGAGGGTGTGGTACGTAGCTTCATATACAACTTCATTGGGTACTTGACCAGAATACTGACTAGAACTAACAAGTACCCATGTTGTCACCATCAAGGCAACGATACTCTATCTAATGTCCTATTAGATGTGATTATTATTATTAGTGATTTTTTTGACTAATTGTTAATGTTACAATGAGATGATGAATCACTCTCTTTTTATTCCGCATCCAATATTCCAAAAGAGTTCCTAGTAGATCCGGTGAGATCACGATACGATCTAATAAAATCTCAGTTTTGAAAAAAAAGTCAGTTCTTGTGTTGCGATGTGGCAACGTAACTCATAAAATTCGACCAGTAGATTTTTGAAATTATTTTTCGCATGTTCTATAGACTGTTTTGAGTCGGAATGTCAGATTTATTTTTAAAATGTGTAGTGAAAAAAAAGTTTCCGGAGTTGGTTATTTGATCTCTGTAGGTACAGAATAAACTGAAACTGTGAATCGTTGTCTGGTACAATACTGAACATTTACTCTTGAATGGAAACTACGAAGATCGACGCACAAGAATTCAATGGTCAAAATTGATCGGGACAAATGTAAAACGGAGACTCACTCTTTTTGTGCCGATCTTTTGGAACGTTCATGGCCACACTATTTTCTCAAAAAATTCCATGTGAAATCTCTTTGAAAAAGAATTTTGTAGACTGCTTGGTGCTTTCTGGTGAGTCCAACAAGATACAAATTTTGCTGCATCCCGATTAATTGAAACACAACGAATTTTTGAAGAGTTGGTACCTATTCCAAATGTTGAACCTTTCTCTTATAATGCCAAGAATTCCGAGTAACATCTCTTCTCAAATCAAATACTGTCTATTCTACCTCAGCATCTCGTTTAGTAAAACATAGACATATTATCGTGCTGATAGATGGAATCTCTCTCTGGACTAAACTTCGATCCGAGAACGCGTAAACACTCATTCATCGGACGTCATGTCACCAACACACGATCTTCAAGGTACCCTTCGACTAACCAACGGCGACACCAACTTTTAGTGACGGAATCGATTTGTCATCCTCACTCGGTGTCAGGGATCGGACACGCACTTTGACGAAATATTTGTAATTTTTCATAAAAGAGAGGTATTTCACGTTTCTCGATACGCATTTTCAAGTTGTCGAAATGGGTTGAAAAATGTTGGTAGTTACGTACCTTCTCAGTGGGTAAAAAATTCTGGGTCCCAATAACCATTCATCTTGTTGTGGGACATCGGTACTCGTAGGAATTCACGTTTAAGAATGCTTGAGGCTAGTTTCAAAATTAATTCTGATTTTATCGAAATAGATGGGACCACTGTCATTAGGTAATTCAAAGCTGAAATTCACTCTTAAAATTTCTAAATGAAATGAATGAAAACACAGAAAATAGAGCTTCCAACAGAGTTAAGGTGAAGGTGAACGTCTGATTGGATTAGTGCGAATGTAATTCCCTACACCTACGGAGTAGACAATGTGACTTTTAGGAAAATTATGATTGCTATGAATTGCGTATACAGATGCGTCTTCGAACCAGGAAGCTGTATTACATAGAGGCGCACGCCTTCCCCAACCAACGCTGACCCGATTTCCGCTAAAAGGTATGCTAACTCACCTAGTGACCACAGATTGTCACTACTGCGTGCCAGGAGGAATGTTCCAACGCGAGATCGAAAAAAAACTCCCGAAAGGCAGCCAGAAACCAAGCCCAAGTGCCACCTGCCCCAGTAACCGAGTCTTTTTGTGGATGTTTGACCACATGCGGTGAAAAACTATTATTAGTTCCAATATTAGGGTTTCAACTCTTTCTAACTATGCAATGGAAGGTGACACTGTTCGCAAATATTATCCACTGAACCTACTCTTGAACCTTGTTGTAAATCATCACGAATGGATTTTGGGAATCTCTTAATTTATTATCAATGAGGCAACACACATGAGATATATTAACGTCATGACCAGATGCGCTAGCCTTTCAAAGGAGACTTCTGACGACACTCGACTTTCCTAGTTAAAATAATTGATTACTTCGTAGTTGTCAATTTACAGTTAAAGCATCCCAGTATTGACCAAAAGTGGTTGCAACTCCAGCTAACATACAGTTCATAAGAGATTTGCATAGCCACTTTGGGGATTACTCGAGTGACTTAGAGAAAATCAAATTATCTTGATGTATGAGCAAAAAATCTGTTTTCTTTCCTTTACAAACCAAAAAGGAATTTTTTTTTGGAGAATGTAGGTTCATCTACTAAATAGATGAAGCTCTTCTCTCCCCTATTCTACCTAGAGAATTGAAATCCTATACGTTCACAGCATATCTGTTACAAATCTTGTTTATTATGAAGCAATGAAAGTGATTTGGTGTTGGATCTCCATTTACTGAGGACGCTACAAATCTAACTAGTTTTCAAAACTAATTATTCGAAACACATATTTTTGAGCAGCGCAGTAGGGTTGAGGAATGCTCATGATTGCAACAGCCTAAAACAATAAGTATCCACCCAGACTGGAGGTGAATCAGTATCTGAAAATCTAAAATCAGTAGATCGACAACTGTTGTAATGAGAGGAAAACTATTTACCCCAAGCTTTCAAAAACGAATTTACTCTTGCCTTCGGGACTTACATCCTTCTGCACTCCTTTCTTACTGAGAGGAAGTCCAATACAGCGAATCGAATCATCCTGGAAGAAAATTCCATACTAACCATGCATTTTCCAAGTGGGAAACTCCTTCTACCACCAGGTTCACATAATCCAATGCAATCTCCTTCGCTCTTGCACATTACATGGCGATATTTTTTTCCTCTCCTCATCTTACCTCGGCGTGATGCATACAACATTATGTCGAAGACTCGGTAAATCTGGCCTGTTACCTCTTAACCCTCCTGCCTGGTCACGCTGGAGTGACTCTCCGGAGTTTTTGCGGTGCACAAAGCCGCCCCTTCGCGTTTTGATACCCTTTGGATCGATCCGGGGACATTATAATATTACAGCGTTTTGAGGACAGCGCCGACTGTCCCCAAAAACGTCGGAATAGCGCGGGAGGACCAGTTGAAAAGTTAAAAATATGGAGCGATGCAACATTTCGAGGGTGAAATGGCAACATGACCTAACTCAATTTTGGCCCGTATTGAGTTAAGAGTGTTTCTAGATTCAAAAATTTTCCACCCAAACTCTAAACCAATTTGCTGCAAATACCAACAGACGAGTTTAATGGCCTACACTTGCAGTACTTGAAGAAATTCATGCCTCACGATTGTCATCAATTTTAAAATTAAATCCCCCATTAATACCAAAGCAGGAGGAAAGTAAAGAGAAAGAGTGACAAAAAGAAGGAAAAGTGTTGATTTTTCTCCTTCAAACTTCCACTCCTAGTTTTAAAGCCAATTTGCTTCAAAGTTACACCAAGGTAGCACCAAGCATTGTTTTAACTTATCAAGGGGAAAGAAAAAAAAAGGTTTACGAAATCTAAATTTCTAAACAATTTTGATTTTGTGTATGTCTGTCCGAAAATCCTTAAAAAGGGAGATACTATACAAAGTTACTGTCCGATTTTGATGAACATTTCAGGGATTGTGTGGGTATAGATGGTCCCCTATGGAAATCATGGCCCCCGAATTTAAAGTATTTTGTGCGCATGCCACAATTTCTGCATTTTCCACCCAATTTTTATGAAATTTCCAGGGATCATGCGAATTTATGTGTAGATGGTCCCCTATGAAAATTATTGCAGGAGATTGTTAAAATTATGCAATGGTAGAGAATCTAAGTATTCATTTTGCATAGACAGGAACTGGCAACAGATGTTTAATTATTTCTTATAAAAACTCCTCATTACATCATAAAAAAAAAGAAATCGGTCAGAAATCGGTGTCTGTTACAAGGATTTGAGTTAGGTCATGTTGCCACTTCATCCTCGATTTTTTCCTTAGCTTGAGTGGTATAGTTAAAGTAGATACCGAGTGTTACGGTTACCGAGTTTTGCACGAAATGAAAAATAAGTTCATGTGTTGGCTGATTCATAAAATGTTTAAATAATCAGCAACGCCTGCGTAATTGAGTTTTTCCAACGCGCTGGACAAGTGAACTCGCCTAAGTGACACAAACAAGGATTTTATTCTCGACCTAAGCCGAGAAAAAAATGTATCGTAGCATTTTTATTAAGTTCATCACTTCATATTAAGTGCTCCAGCTCTATTTCCTTGACCTGTGAAACCGCAGAAGCCATCAAGAGTCCTGTATGTTGATCTCTACAAAACAGCAATTCCTACTCCACAGGCATCTGAGTCTTACGCCATAACAAATATTGTGATTTGGTTGGTAAATCATTCATCTTGAGCATCAGAATCATGAACACGTTCGGTTTATTGGTACTCTATTGAAAACTGTGGATTACAAACCCAAATTCTATGAGGGTACTTAACCTATTGGATTTGGTACAGAAACCTCATAGGAGTTAGCAGGATAGCAGTGGAACAACCCGGGAAGGCGAGTTGAACTGGGAAGTAGGGTTGGGTGTGAAGCAAGTGAAAATGCTAACAAAACCCAATTAGGGTTCTTCATAAAGCTACTAAGGTTCCTATACTTCCTACTATTCCGAGTATCTTTAAGATCCATTTCATACTTAGGAATTACATGTCACTCAGAATAGTGAAGCCATAGTTTTCACCAAACTTGGAGACTTTTTGCACTCTCAATACTGAAGATAGAAAATCTTTGTTCTCAAAAAGGAGGTCGAAAAGTGGATCCCTCAAAATCAAAATCCTCTCACTTTTTTTTTGTTTTAGAGCATTCTGAATAATTTTTGTTCCTGTCGGTGTTTAGTGTTGATGCAGTCGGTGTGAATTTCATGGGCCTATAAATTTATACGTTTTTTTTTGTGGGACTTAGTCCCAATAAGGCCTCTACAAATTACATGGCCACATGTCTAACGGAAGCAATCACCAATATTCAAACTCAAATATGGAAATGCAATATAATCGCGCGATGCGATCGCTCAAATTACCCATGAATTACAGGGTTATTACATATTTCATCACTCTCAGATCAGTAGGAGCCACGGCTTATCGGATCCAGGGGCCCCAATATTACGGGGATAAGTAATACTCGTATCGCAGTTGACTGTCGCGCGTTCCGGAGTTAAAAGATATTGCACATTTCACGCGTGATCCCGAACTATACTACGTGAGTTGGGACCATTATGTCACATCTGTACCGCAACGGAGGTCTCCTTCGATGGAGATGATGATTGTGTTCGCATCTACCATTGTACCTACGTGAGGGGTGTCGCCACGTCGATAAGTGGTATAATCGAGTTATTTTTTTTTCAAAAGCCTTCTCATATAGAGGGAGACAAACAAAAAAATCTGCCCTAGTTATAGGAATTGCAGGTATAAAAGGGTTTTCTTTAATGTGTTCGTGAATTAGCGAAAGACGAAGTATAGCGCAGAGTGCGCTGAATTGCGGTTCAGTGGGAATGAAGAAATGTGGCAGCACTATCATAAGTGATTTTCACTGAAAAAAGGAATGTCAACCCCATGGACGAAAGAAATTGTGTATTGTCAGAAAGATGTCTTAAAGAACAATAGGACTTTTCGATTTTCCTCGCTTCTGTGTGAGGACATGTTGTAAAGGTGTTTTACTATGGGAGGAAAGCCTTGAAGGTCGAGGCTCTGGGGAAGAAGGTGGAAGGACCCTCATCGGCTAAGAGTTCCAAATTCTTTCCTTGGCTAAGCAAAATTGATAATCGAGGTGGAACTTCAAATGGAATTAAAAATGGAACCTGTAAACACTATTGAATAAAAAGGACGAGGTGACGATCCTCTCAGATCGGCTACGTGAGCCTGCTGTATACTTGCAGATACTATAGGATTTCAGCATCGTTCAGGCCAACTAAGATAAAAATTAACTTCAGGTCTCACATAACCAGTAGAGAGGTTCATCATCTCGTCCTTTTTACACTACAGCTGGTAGGTCAATACGTCAGCTCCTGCGAGCTCACCTAGCTGATAAGAGAAGGGTAACGTCTTCTTCTCTCAGTAGATTCACATACTATTTCGAATTTTAGTCTCTTTCTGGAACTAAAATTTCTCAACCACCTCCAAAAGATGGAGTTAAAGGATGCTATCAGGCAAAGCCAGTATATATACTGGCTTTGCCTGATATATGGTAGGATATATCCTACCATTGGGTAGGAAATTTGAGCAAGTCGCATCACCTCTGTTCATTTATTTTCTCTTTTTAAACGTTTTTGTGCGTTTAATTAATATCTATATTTATTATCACGTTAATCTCAGTTCTTTCAGTGCTTTTCATGAGAGATTGCAGCTTAGGTTCTCTAAAAAAATAAAACAATGTTTTATTTTTTTAGAGAACCTAAGCTGCAAATTAAATCACTGAGAAGTAATCCTCAAACATGTCATGTTTGAGGATTACTTCTCAGTGATTTAATTTAGAAAAGTGACTTCAAACTTCTAGTTCTCCGTTTAAAGGCAATAAAAATCACCATTTTACACGATTTCTCTAGTCGTTTCCCCAGCTGTTTCATATCTTTAAACCCACCCCATTTTAATTAAGCGATCGTTAACTAGTTATATATTTTTAAACTGCCGTCGGGGCTCGGTGAACCTTGTCGTGAACTGGCTGAGTAACATGGGGTTTGACGGGTGCAATCGTTTGGTCGATTGGTCTTCACACCGGATTCTTGCAGAGGGATTCAGCCTTCGAGAAGCAAGCGACGGGAAACGATTTGAAGGACGCTTTCCTCACTCCTCCCATTTTAGTAAAACCATAACAGCCGTAGCAAGGGGGGAAAACGGTACCGATCAAATAGGTGACCAGGTGTATTTAATCGGGAGTCAATCGGCGGAGGTATGTAAAATATCGCACCCCTGAGGCGTCATGCCCAGAAATCCTACGGTTAACGAAAATCCGACTACAGTTTGTCTTTCGATGCATCTGATTCAATGAGGTAGTTGATATCTAATTGTAGATAAGATACAAACATTTGCAGAGTATAATAGGGATGGGTATCGTTATATAAGTATCGATATTTTGTATCGATACTGTATCGTATCCGAGTATCGATATCCCAAGTATCGTTGGGCATGAGTATCGATATTTTAAAATATCGAGTATCGATACTTTAGTGTCACAAACTATCAATATCATCCAAATTTCTCAAGAAAAATAATTTTTTCAACAACTTTTATTCATTTTTAACTATTAAGAGTCCAAGCAGAGTGATTTTTTCCATAATATAAACGTTATTTGTGCAACCTAAGAGTAATGACCCAAAAGCCTCTCTATCTTCTTTATTTTTTAGCCATTACGTTGAATTTTCCGCGAGAACAGTATCGATATTCGATATTTAGAAATATCGGATCCAAAGTATCGATATCCAAAAATATCGGATAGTGCAGTATCGATACTAAAATATCGAGTATCGGTACGAAAGTATCGATATTTTGAAATATCGAGTATCGATACCCATCCCTAGAGTATAATACGTATAATAAGTATGAAGAGTCTTTGGAAAGAAGAGCAAAAATATATGTATGAAGAATTCAGAGAAAGAACCAACTCACTTTTCACGGTCACAGTTCTTGACTTATCACGATTTTCACATTTCAGCAAACTCAAAACTCAAGCTTTTCTGATTCAAATGGTTGTAATTTGAGCTGATTGTGAGATCTGGCTTGATTTACGTCTCTTTCTCTGCTGATTTCATTACGACGATGGCCATGCAACGTCTTTCTTCCTTCCCAAAGTTTTACACCCATCGACCACCATCATATTCTACGTGTCTCTCTATTTGTTCCAGGTGGTGGACTTGAATGGAGCTACAGTCAGATCGTAAAAATTGTAGGTGCCTTATTGGTTCAATACGAGCATCACCGTCTACAGGCTGGTCACCAGTAATTTCGACGTCTCCTGTCACATTCCCTCGTCAATTAGGTTTTGCATAATGATTGATTGTTTAGTTCACTAGTGGGTGACAACTTGTTTTGGTTCAGATTTGACAACAGAATATAACTAATTTGTTATTGGTAAATTGTAATTTGTTAGTTTCATTGTTTAAACATGTAACAAAATGTTATATACATTATCGGCAAATATTTTTTTTTCGGTAGGCAGGTGGAGAAAATCTTTAAGATTGATAGGTGGAGTTGAATCTCGTAAGATACCTGGAAGGGTCCGCGTATTCCGGTTATGTGGGATTCAAACCCACTAAAAACAAAACTCCTCCTTTTCTCCCACGTTGGAACTCAGCCCAGAAACGTTTAACACATTACTTCGGCTGAGTAATGGGGGGTTTAATAAGTTCTGGGTGAGGGGGCGGACCAGATGCTCCCTCCTCTCTCTTTCTCGTTCTAAGAGAGAAAGAAGTCCTCTTCAGGATGCTTTCTGTGTACTTTACCACAACAGTCCTGCTGACAACAGCCTCTGGTGTTGAACCCTGGGGGCTCTTGACCGGCAAAGTATGAAATCCAGGCATTGTATAGGATGCCTAGTCATTGTATATAGTGCCTGCTCTTTTTAAGGAATGTATGAAATTTCTTCATTTTTTTCTCTTTAGACACAACGCCTAGGCAATGTACACAATGACTACCATTGATTTAGGCAGAGTATAAATCGAATGCAAAATTATATGGGTTAAAGTTTATTTTATTTATTTAAACGCCATTTATTTTAACGCCTAAACACCATTACAAAAAAATTTGAGGATAAATAAAATGAAGTGCTTACTTAATGCAGCAAGAAACTGACCCGTGGCACTTGGAATTGCATTGAAGTCCTTTATTTACACACTGACGCGGTAACATACATATGTTAATGGCAAAGTATGAAATCCAGGCATTGTATAGAACGCCGAGTCATTGTATATAATGCCTGCCAAAAACACATCACAGTCAAGAGCAAACCCTTTCAAATCACACTCTGCCGAGTGCACGATCAGGCATTTTAAACAATGCCTAGGTAAAGTATAAAATAAAATGAGATCTCTTTGACACATTGCCATTCTGGCATTCTATACATTACCTAGGCATTGTGCACAATACCTGATTTTAAACTTTGTCGGTAACATATACACATGAATCGAGTAACTCCAATCCAAGACCCTATAAGTTATTTCTTTGTAATCGAGACAGCAACGCCCTTGACGGCATTTTCAAGAATTGGGAAACGGTGACGCGTCGTGGCAGACAAAAGAGACTTCGTTGCAGAACAGACTCCGATTGCTTCAGGCGTCTCCGCCGTTTCCGACTGCGGATTTTAAAAAGGGTTTGCGTGAAAGAGGGAAATCAAACTCAATCGACGGCCGTTTGACGGAATTTGACGCCCAAAAATGGTGAACAAGGTCAAGACAAGAGAGGCATGAGACGAGACGAATTGGCTGGTGAGCCAAAACTATGACTTCACAGTGGGAAGGGCGTTGACGACATGCAACGGCGTTGAGTAAAACTTCCTCGAGGTTTCTGCTCATGGAGATCGAAGAAAGGGTTCTGATAGAAAAAAAAAAACCTACCAAGAGGGTGTGGCACGTAGATTACTCGTATCCAGAACATGACTGGGTAGGTGATCCGAAACAAGGGGATCGTAAAATCTAAAATTCCAAAAGATTATTGGAACTACTTTCCAAAGAAGATCATGCTCAGGTTCATAGTTTGTGCATGCTTAATGAATACATCTGACAAAAACGCTGCAAATCATTGCTCAAAGGTTTATTATTTTCTGTATAGATCATCCTTCTGTATAGATCACTGGTTCTCCATCAATAGCACCTACCACCATCTGTATTCTCCCTTGACCTTCCCTCTCAAATTTCAGCTCCTGCGTTCAATAGGATTGAAAATGACTTCGGAGCTCACTCAGCTGATCAGTGATCAGAAGAGTGAAGAAGATCTCCTCGAATGCTGGAGACGCCTGGAAGAGCACTTCCATTCAATAGGATTGAAAATGGCTTTCGAGCTCACTCAGCTGATCAGTGATGTGAGGAGTGAAGAAGATCTCCTCGAATGCTGGAGACGCCTGGAAGAGCACCTCCATTCAATAGGATTGAAAATGGCTTTGGAGCTCACTCAGCTGATCAGTGATGTGAGGAGTGAAGAATATCTCCTCGAATGCTGGAGACGCCTGGAAGAGCACTTCCATTCAATAGCATTGAAAATGGCTTCGGAGCTCACTCAGCTGATCAGTGAGCAATGATTTGCAGCGTTTTTTACCTACAAACATTGTTTTACCTACCAATTTTTTTTACCTACCACACCTACCTATTGGTAGGTACTACCTACCACACTATAATGGCTTCACACCTTCACAATCAAGTTTATTAGAAAGAACTAAACGCTTCACACTCGATTCGAAAAATAGAAAGCTTGATATGGAAATTTGATTACTGGTTACGCAGAAGGCAAAACTGTATACAAATCGAAGAAATGTACAGCGATCGCATTTTAGTCAGATAAAATTTGAACGGCGATTAGACCTCTTTTGCGATTCACACTCATGATTCTGTTTTATCGAAGGAAAACCTTCAAATACTCGTAGGGACCGAACGGTTTGTCCTACAGAGCTCCGGGTGGTCTCAAAAATTTTTAAAAATTCTGTACTATTTAAAATTGGTGAAAAAACGATACCTTTATTTCGAGAGTTTTCGAGCTAGGGCACTCTTGAAAATTTCCACCCTTAATTTTCACCCCTTAGAAGTGACCTACATCAACCAAAAGCTTCGCGGCACAACTAGACCCCAAATGGAGCCCATATACCAAATTTGAACCAAATCGGTCCAGTGTTGCTAAGAAAAGTGCCGCGTACGGCGGACGGCGGACGGCGTACGGCGTACGGCGTACGGCGGACGGACGGAATTTTTTTTATTCGATTTTCGGATTCTACGTACCTTGAAACGTAAAACATCAAATTTTGAGGGGGGGTTAAAATTTTTTTTTTCTTGCTCGATTCCAAAGGCTTATTATTGAAAATAATAAACCAAAATTCATCTACGGCTAAACAGCACGGCCCAAAGTCTTTTTGTCGGTATAGGATGAACATTGTTAAACGTAAGGGACTTTACCTTTGAATTTGCCTAATGGTTTCTGATGTTATTCTTTGGAGAGCATCTGGAGTCTAAATCACACAACTACTGGTAATTTCATTGAAATTGGACGAAAACTTTGGAAATTATCCTTGTTAGAAGGATTTGAAATGCAAGCGTAGTCCCTTGGAATGATCAAAGATGGTCAAAATGTTGATCCCAAACTACCATTTGAGAGAAATCTGCCAACCAGGTAGAGAGAAAAATATGCTTGTAGGGTTCAAGATTTGAGCATGCGGGGAAGATCCCACCGATCCTGAGGCGGCTAAATACATGGAAGATCGTTCAGCCAACGTTGCTTTTCTACAGAATAATATTCATATTCATATTATGAACCTCTCATTTGGACAAACATCAGGTTATTTGAAGAATATCATAGTCCCAATCTCGATGATTTCGCCCTTCGGACGTATTTCTACGTTTTACCAAATATACATGATAACGTGATAGCTCTAATCGTGCCCATTTGGACCTTGCAAAGATTGTGTATTATTTATCGTTGCACCTTGTAAATTTGACTCATAAAAAACGTGAAGAAGTAAGGAACCCTCAAATTAGGAATCGGGTTTATTGCAAGGCCGGCAGGATTTTCGCCCTAGGCACTTTTAGTAAAATACAACTATTGTGTTAATTTATAGGAATTTCTCAATTGGACGAAATCGAGATGAACGAAAAATAATATTTATCCCAGCCTAATAATTTGGCTTCAGGTAGGTTTTCAATCTCCCATCAAAATATCATATTCATGATGAAGTATAATAGAAGCTTTGACCATAAATAGCATGTATTGAAGGGCTCATCTGATCATGATAAAAGGAGAGATTCGGGAATCTGCCATTTTCCACGTCAACTTGGCTCATCAATCAAATTTCCGATTTCATGATAAAGTATTAGGAGTTGTGACCAACAAGAAGGGCCGTTTACCTTCGGATAAACGAAAATCGAACGGACGTTGCATCACTAGTAGATCTATCTGTGGAAATAATTCCACTGAGCTCTCGGATTATTTTCCGATGCTTGCCGAACTGTGAAGCTAATCATCGCGGGAGCGAATTAACTAGAGCAACTGGCAAGCAAAAATAGTCGAATTATTGAATTTAACCATTTGAGTCGCTTCAACCGTCGGAAAACGCCACAGAGGCAAAAGAGACTGAGGATTCTGCTCCAGTAGTTAAGGCATCGATGCCTAATGGAACGGGTGTCGAAACCTGGTTTTTGTCGTTGGGAGAGGTCGTTGCGACATGAGAGGCGACTTGGTTCATCGAAGCGGTCGACTGTCGCGGTGCATACGTCGGGCCGCAGAGCTTCTTCAGCGGTCGTCACGGGTGGTCGCGATGTGTCTTGGCCCGGTCATCTACAGGTTGGTTTGTCATCAGACGGTGGTTTTGGACGATATGCGATTCAAAGGATTAGGGTGTTGTATCATAGCTCTTCTGAATTCGATTTTCTTCTGAATGTAGTGGACTTTTTTCGTTTATTATTTTCACTTATGAACCTTTGAAATCGAACATTAAAAAAAATTCCAAAGTACATGGAATTCAAAAAAAAATCCACCAGTCTTCCATATGTTGTACGAATTTCGACCAATTTAAACCTTTAACGCGCCCTCCGCTGGAACAATTCTACACGCGGGTGGGACTGAGTCCATTCCTGGTGTTTTTTGACCTTTGTATAATTCTGGAAGCCTCTAGTGCGATTCTAGAGCAAACCCAGAAAAAATCACCGGCTCTCAGATCCCGAAGGACTACGGGAAAATTAATAATTGACATTATTGAAGCGTAAGAGGTAAAGATAAAAAAGAGCCTTTAGTCTCTGACAAAGGAATCAAATAACAGAAGTGTACTGTGACTATAACGAAATTTTGTTTAAAATCACACAAAAGAGCATTTCATCATTTTTAAAAATCGACCAGATGCGTATTCCATGGAACTCTCAGACACTATCACAAAATCATCACAGCATCATCATTTTTTGGTGTTTTTCCAAAAATTCTTCATACGTAGTACCATAACGGACAACAGAAAATTTTTATTCATCCAAAATTCCCTCAAATCAGCAATATTACGGAAATAAGGAACAACCCTTTTTTATCTTTACACGAAATTTTGGAATTGGAGTTTTCATAAGTATTGACGACAAACTTGTTCTGTAGTATGTCTGAGTAATCATTTGCCTCGGAAAGTTGTTGAAGAACCCGAAAAAATTCATAGGTTGACATCGATGTGACCTAAAATTTTGGCAAAAACCTCAACAATGAAAAAATGTCAAAAAAAATATGGATGGTTTTAACGAATCCTCGAACAGTAGTAAAATACCTACGTTTCTACACGCGGACGGTACGGAGTGCTCACAGAGGAGACCTCCCGACTTTGACGGTTGATAACTTTCTATTGAACTCCGCAAAAAAATATTTGGCGTGATTTCCGCGTAAAGATAATTCTAGAAGGAGAATACCCGGAACCCCATCTCCCTGAGGAGGGAGAACTGTGAGTTATTCCAAAAATTGGTGAAAATTAATGAAATTTGGTTTATCAGATCCATATAGAGTCTAGTTGTGCCCCAAAGCTTTTTGGTCAGTCACATCTAAGATGTAAAAAGTGAGGGAAAACATTTTCAAAACCCCCTAACCCGGAAATTTTGTATATACATGTATTGGTTTCATTAATTTAAAATAGCAACAATTTTAGAGAATTTTTTCACACCACTCAGAGCTCAGTGGGACCAACCGTTTAGCTAATGAGGATAACTAATGACCTAATTAGTGAATATTCATAACTTATTTTCATGAATTTAACATATTGTTCAATTTCTAGAAACGAATGATACCTCCCAGACGATCAAAAATAATTAAATGCGCGTTTGTGGTGAAATTTATCGGAACATGGGTGCGCCATTCAGGATCGGCGTGTTGGGGACCCAAATCCCCTTCCCCAGCCACACCATCCTACTGGTCCTGAGGTGGTAGGAAAAAGTTGTCTGTCACTCTGTCGGATGAATGATAAGTCAGAAACACGCACTTGAATCTCATATGAACGTTCGCTGATGGAAAATTACATTTAATGTGACAAAGTTCAGCTGATTAAGTGCGATTTTTGGTTTATTTTATTTTCGTTGGTTGGAATAAAATCTCATGCACCCCGTTTTCGCTTCCTCAATAACGAAGAATGGGCTTTAAGTATCAACTACTAAGAATCAAATCAACTGAAGGCACCCACAACTACAAGATAACGATTTGCAGCTGGTACGAACTTTCTGTCACAATTAACCTGACTGTAAACCATCCGCTATAATAATATTATGGTTGGCAGGTAATATTAATGGAAAAACCGTGTTTTGCAGACAGGTGATCTTTTCAGAAAAATAAAATCATTTCCCTTTGATTCAGTTGTTCCAGTGGATTTTGGAATTACCGTAATTGTTGCAATTAATTCTAACCGAATTCCGCAAACCGAATCAAAATCGGTCGAAAATTATTGGCTGAGAAAATGTTAAAACGAAAACATTTGCTTAAATAGCTGCTTATTCAGTCGAGATGTGACAGTTTGCACTTCGAAAAAGCTAGGTTATTAACTTTTTGACATTTTTATGTCTTTGCTTTGGCACATAAACTGAAAAATCGTCACGAAAACTAAGCAAGTCTTGCTCACGCGACCAATAAATAAATAAAATAGACTCACTGTGTTGCGTAGAGAACAATCAACTGTTTTCTTATTTTGATGCTTGGGTACATGAAATAACAACTTTACTTCACTACCTTGTTGTGTAGTGGTTGACATGAAAATGTCCCAATGTGTTGCAGACTCGTATTTTTAAAATGTTCCAAGGAGAGATTTTTTCAGAAAATTGATATTCAATATTAGGGGATTCCAAAGCACAAACTACAAAACGAAAAATTCAACCAACGATGTTGAACTTTTATAATGAGCCGCTGTGGTACTGGGAGGTGAGAATGGTGTAGATTGGGTTACGAATGGTTACGATCATGATGAAGGTGTTATATCACAGCTTATCTGCATCACTTGAGTCGAATATTTTAGATGCCTCCATTATTACTTATTACCTCCGTTTCAGAATACGTATTGAAGTAGATAAGTACCAAACTTATCCACGGGAAACTGGTTCAAAAATGAAGGGTTTTAAAACTTGGTCTTTGTTGTACTCTACAGTGAGAATTACGGTGTATTTCAAGTAAACCTACTAAAACTATTATCCCGCACCGATCGACGCTGGTTACTCAAACAGTTGAACCGAGACGTCACTTACACATGGAAAAAAAAATCATTACATATTCGGGGCCAATCGCTCATAACTGCTCTACTTTTACTCATGGTAAAGAAACATAGCAAATTTAAACCTGAACGGTGGCTTGCGGAATCGGGAAAAAGAAGAAAGTCAGAATATAGGTAAGTAAGTAAATAGGAAACGCCTTATTCGACGTGTTGATTTTCAAGTTGAGAGGAACGGACAGTGCGGGGGCTCAACCGACCATAAGAAAGCCTGAGGTAATGAGCCTTTTCCTACTTCGAGGCTTAAAAATTAAAGTGTTGTCGAACCGCAGGGTGAAAAAAAGATTGCCAATAAGCTATCTTTATTACCCCGGTTTACTTTTAGAGTTTTCATTATTCTTCGAGACGAATGAGGGGGTTATGCAATAAAGCAGCTATTATTATGAAATTCGCCCTCCTAAGCCAAGTTATTAAGCTTTAAAATATAATAATTTTCAATGATGTGATGAAGATCGATTCATAATTGAGTCAATGTTGATTTAAACTATTATTTATTAGAATCTCAAAACACAGTGTATGTACAGTTATGTACAAATACATTTTTTGTTAATATTTCAAATCTATGGTACTTACCAGAAGCCGATAGATAAAGAAAATTGCAAGGCAGATTACTGAGACATAGATGAGACCTGATGGAAGACGTGTTTGACGTAAGCTGAAAATTGTTCGAAGCTGTGTATCCCTGTCTAGACGTAAAAATAAGATAAACTGAAATGAACTTACCTGGAATAAATCTTTCTGCTCTAGCCGAATCAGGAGATTCTGTACGATTTCGGAAACTAAACAGTCACTTTATGGTCTAAATATACCTTTTATGGAAGAAGGTTATTGAACACTTTCGTCGAATAGATATTTTTGGAGTTCCATACTAGGTGTTTGATGAACATGTTTGATGTTTCACGAAATAGCTCTTTTGACTTATCAATACACGAACCTTGATTTATTAATATGGTTGTAAAGTTGCATTTTGACATCGTAAAAACCATGGAAAACGTGGTCCATTAAGAAAACATTTCTGCCATTATCTGCCAGTGGGGTAACGTCACCAGTAACAGACATGCTTAGGCCATCACTTTCATATTAATTGGCTTTTCTGAAGTGTATTCAGCATTTTCCAACTATTGTCCTCTCTTTTTAACGTTTTGTAGCTTCTGGATCTTCTAGATTGCTTAATTATATCTTTAATCTCTCAATTATGAAAAGAGGTTCGATCCCAGTAACAGGCAGGCCAAAAGGACACATAACAGACACAAATAAAAACTCATTGGAGTTAATGGTACAAGAAAAACGACGTTAATAACTAAATGTGCATCGTTCAAACATTTAAAAATGCCCCCATTTCCAAATTCTACAATGCAAAATTATGATTAAAACCAATCATTTAACCACAAAAATGAAATTATTATTAATACTTTTTTTTTTAAACCAAACCTCTCAAATTAGCTAGCTGCAGTATTGTGGCAACCCCATGAAATTATTATATTAGTTTATTTAGGTTCCTTAGCAACGCTGCCTCCGATCTGCTAAGATCCGACAGTCGGACATTGAGTTTATTCGTCTTCTATGTTTAAATATCATTATGACAATTTTGCATATTAAATGTTTCTTATATTGAAATAGAGTTCAAAGGTTATTATATTTGGCGACGGGAGATGGTGAAAGTAAAAGCAAGAAGGAAGAGCGGATCCGGGAAAATGAAGTTTGAAGACGATCGGTTCGAGCTGGACCAGAGCGATTCTGAAGGTAATGTGGCGAATGACGAAAGACCAAGAGACAAGGTAAAACTTATATCTCTATTCAAATTTACTAATTTTGATCACTTGAAAGAGGAATGGAGATACTACATCCAACGTTTCGAGTTGGAATTATCACTCCAAGGCCTGGATGGTGATGATACAATAAAAAGAAATTTGCTTTTGAAATGGATTGGCCCAGAGCCATACCGTTTAGCAGTAGACCACTTCAATCCTCATTCCGTGATGTCAATTGTATATGACGATATCGAGGCATTTTTCAAGGATCACTACCAAACTAGTAGCCACTATTTAGCAGAAAGACTTCAATTCAGCACATTTTTTCGACAACCGCATCAGAATATTCGCGAATATATAGCACAGCTGCGTAAAATCGCTATTCCCTGCCGTTTTGGTTCTTCGTTGGAGGAGAGACTTCGAGACCAGATCGTTTGTGGGTTGCAGAATTCGACGATTCAACATGAAATTTTTCGAAAATTTCCTGATGATCAGCCCTGTAAGTTAAGAGACTTGGAACAGTTCGTTTTGACTTTGGAAAATGCCGAAAAACAAACTAAAACATTAAGTATTGCTATAAAACAATCTATTGAAAGTCATGATGATAACAATACTGCAATTAACCGATTACATACTCAAAAATATGTTCCAAGGCAAAAAACGCCTGTTCATCTGGACAGATCCAAACACTGTTTGAGATGTGGAAACATCAAACACCCAAATAGACAGTTATGTAAGGCCCTAGAAACCACTTGCTCGGGATGTGGGAAAGTTGGACACTTTGTCAGAGTATGCACTTACAGAGGCAATGCTATCATAGGAGGGACTACACCTACACCTAACACCAGGAAACAATTTTCAAACACTAATTACCTTGCGAATGATGATTTGTCCGACGATGCAAATGAAATCAGTAATATAACAATTTACGCAACTGGGGATAAAGCCAAAAGGTTGAGAATTCATCCTTTGATCAATAACACGCCAGTAGATATGCGATTTGATCCTGGTGCTGATCGAACGGTCATTTGTTCACAAATTTGGCGCAAACTAGGTTTTCCTAGATTAGACAGCATCCCTGACTTCATTGGGTACCCTCATGCGCGGTTTCCCATGCGCGGAGAATTGCAGGTGTTAGTTACTCTTGATAATGAAAAGCATTACCTTAAAGTAGCAGTAGCTATTGAAGAGCGCGCGGAAAATCTTTTTGGTCTTGATTGGATTGAAGCATTTGGTTTGTTACCCAAAGACAAAAGAATCCAAGTGTGCCAGATTGGATCAAGTAACACAGTATCTGAAGAACAAAATGAACGAGATCGCGGACAAATCATGTCAGAATTTAAGGATTTGTTCGACGGCAATGGATGTGTCCATAATTTCCAGGCAAAGATCAAAATCATGGATGACTGCATTCCAGTGATTTCAAGACCTAGACCTGTCCCTTTTGCATGGAAGGAGGCAGTTAACAACGAACTTGACAGACTTGTAGGCGCGGGAATTATTGAACCGGTTGACACAACGGTTGAAAATGTTGAATGGGCATCAGCGCTCGTGATTCAGATGAAAGAAAACGGGAAAATTCGTCTGGTCGGTGACTTCAAAAGTACAGTAAATCCATTCATTATTTTCGAAAACTACCCACTACCAACCTTTGAGGAGGCTGTTTCTAAACTTTCTTCTTACAGTGAATTCAGCGTGATTGACTTAAAGGATGCGTTTCATCAGCTTGAGATTCATCCAGACTGTCGCAAGTATTTTGTAATTGCAACTCATCGAGGATATTTTCGTTACAGAAGGATGCCACAAGGAATCACCATGGCACCTTTAATTTTCCAGAAATTCATGGACACTATGTTGAACGATTTGGAAGGGATAACTTGGTATCAGGACGATATAGCTTTGGGAGGAGTAACACGCGAAGATCATTTACAGAGGTTACGGACTGTTCTATGCCGATTAAAACAAATTGGGTTAAGAACTCAGTCAAGTAAATTGAATTTGTTACGTCCTGAAATCAAATATTTAGGCTATAAGATCAATGCGACAGGCATTTACCCATTGGAAGATAAGGTGGCTGCAATACGTCAATTTCCAGAACCAAAGAATCAAAAGCAGTTACGTTCATTCCTGGGAAGTATTAACTATTACTCACGTTTTTTACCATCACTGCAAGGATTCTGTGCACCTTTACATCGTTTATTACAGCAAAATACCAAGTGGAATTGGACTGAAGAAGACACTACTATTTTCAATCACCTAAAAGAACAACTTTCTTCTGATAAAGTTGTAGTTCATTACCGTACAGATCTACCACTGATATTGACAGTAGATGCTTCAGAATACGGGCTTGGAGCTGTGTTACAGCATAAATTCCCAGATGGTTCACTGCGAGTGGTCTGTGCTGCATCCAGAACGTTGGTCGACTCTGAAAGGAAATACGCTCCTATTGATCGAGAGGCCCTTGCTATCATGTTTGGAGTTTCCAAATTTGAAAAATATTTATTGGGGCGTCAGTTCACGCTGAGAACCGACCATCGACCGCTCTTGCGCATATTGGGAAGCAAAGAAGAACTCCCAAAGGTAGCCTCTAACCGATTGACAAGATGGGCTATCCATCTCAGCAACTTCAATTACTCTATTGAGCATATACCAGGTACTCAAAACAATATAGCAGACTCACTGTCCCGCCTTCCACAGGACAGTAAGGAGTTAACTATATATGAACAAGCACCACCGAAAATGTCTAGATTACACTGCGTTGTTTTAGAAAAAATGATTATGACTAAACGCCAGATCGCCAACAAGACAGCATCGGATCCCGAATTACAAAAAGTCATTTCATTCACTAACAGAGGTTGGCCTGAGCTCTCCATTCTTCCACCTGAACTTCATACATTTCATACGAAGAGAAACGAACTTCAGGTTGAAGAAGGATTGCTGATGTGGCATGACAGGATTGTAATACCAAACTATTTTCGAAAAGTTATTCTTCATAAATTGCACGAAACTCATCCTGGAGCCTCCACTATGAAGAACATTGCCAAGAATACCATCTGGTGGCCGAACTGCAACAAGGAAATAGAAGATTTTGTTGATCAGTGCAATACATGTCAACGTTTACGAACTGATGAACAGGAAACGCCTCTCCACCTATGGAACATGCCGGAAAGACCTTGGGACCGCATTCATATTGACTATGCGGGTCTTTATGCAGGGAAAATGTGGTTTGTTGTAATTGATGCATATTCCAGGTGGTTAGAAATTTTCAGACTCCATGATGCTACAACTGATGGCTCCATCAAGGTGTTGAGAACGTTATTCTCCAGATTTGGACTTCCAAGTACGATTGTTTCAGACAATGCTTCCATATTTAAATCCGAGAAATTCAAACAATTTTCAACTGCAAACGGGATCCCCATGGTGCAAACAACGCCCTACCATAGCCGCACAAATGGACTAGTAGAACGAGCCATTCGAACGTTCACAACACGATTTGAAAAATCAGCCGACCAATTTTCTGATCCTGAACACAGATTGCAAGCTATGCTTTTTGTATACAGAAATTCCATACACTCTTCAACAGGGCGTACTCCAAGTGAAATGTTCTTAGGTCGTCAACCTCGGACTTTCCTCCAGAGCTTGGGTCCGGATCGTCGTGCGTATGCTGACAGAAAGGCGCTAAAAATGAAGCTGAATCACGACAAAGGTCTTTCAGAACGGCACTTCGAAGAGGGACAGCCGGTATGGTACAAGAGGAAGAACGATCGAGAGTGGACACCAGCAGTGATCCAGAAGAAAACAGGCGATCTTTCATATCGGACTTCTACCCAAGATCAAGAGGATATTTATCTCCAAGCAGACCAGCTACGTCCTCGCAGAAGTGGAAGAACCCGAAATCCGCCAGCTTACCTGGGAGACTTTGCGTAGTGGAAATGAACTTTTCACAGGAGGGGGGGAAGTGTGGCAACCCCATGAAATTATTATATTAGTTTATTTAGGTTCCTTAGCAACGCTGCCTCCGATCTGCTAAGATCCGACTGTCGGACATTGAGTTTATTCGTCTTCTATGTTTAAATATCATTATGACAATTTTGCATATTAAATGTTTCTTATATTGAAATAGAGTTCAAAGGTTATTATAAGTATCGAACACCAATTGATTCCGTGGTGCTGCTTATGAAATATACCTACTCAGATGACGCTTTAGAAGGCTAAACCGTACCCATAGACCTCAAACATAAGTTTTGTTCCAAACTTGGGACTGTCTTTTACTGGTCCTGTTATCCTAGCTCACCTCTTTAGAGATTGATTGCTTTCGTTGCAAATGTAGGATATTGTATAGGACATAATTTCAACGCAATACTCGATGCACAATAATGATGTGACTGTGATCTGACTTACCAGTACTGTGGAGGGGATGAGAAGCCGAAATGTCATGTCGGAAAGTCCATATCACCAGCTCAGGGTCCCAGAAGAGAGTGAATCCGACCCCGACCTTGTGCAAAGCTTTTGCTGCCTTTACAGATCATCGACAAAGAAAATCGACAGAGGAAAACCCTACCCGAAAGAGGGAGAAAGAAGGAAAGCGATCTGAATAGAAGGAATCCCCCACCTTGAGAATCTCTTCTTGATGGAACCTCAAAGAGATCTACCCTTCCAAAACGATTAGTTAACGACAATAACCGGAAGAGAGGATGAGATAATGCTTTTGGAACTTTCGTTCGATTCGCTGGATCGGTCTGTCGGAACGGGGCTGGAAGGGTTTTCCCTGTAGCTTCTGGCTGCTGAAACTGGAGAGGGGATCTCTTCTCTGTGAAGAGCAAGGTCAAGGGTCGGTTGAGCTGAACGCGTGCTGCTCCGATGATCTTGGACACGGAAACAAGATTCGGCTTAAGAATCTCGTTTTTGGTTGTATAGCTGTTTTTCCAATTCCTCTTGAAAACTCTTCAAAAAAGTTCATAACCCGTAATGGTCTCTCATCGGGATGGTGGTAGAAAACTATAACAAATGTGGTATTGGAAGAGCGGAGTTTCACATATGAACTCCAAATATAGATATAAGGTAAGGTAGCTTAATTAGCAACAATGCATTATTCAGAAAACATCAACTCCAACCTTCGATCTATTCTTCATTAACAAGAAGTCCCAATGAGTGATTATCGACCAATGGGGTGAGTGCATGATTTTTTTAAAATTTTGTAATCGAAAGAAGACCTTATCCTGGAAATTTTGACACCAACCATTCTATTTTTGGATGAGTTGATCTTTTTCTAAGATTTTTCAAAGTTTCGAATGTTTATGACGTCACGCGCTTCTCCCGCGTGAGAAGCGCTTCTCACTGCGCTTTTTTTTTTAGCCCACTTGACGTCATAAACATTCGAAACTTTGAAAAATCATAGAAAAAAGTCTTCTCATGCTAGAAGGTCGCGGTTGGTGTAAAAATTCTCAGAATGAGGTCTAGTTTAGATTCAAAATAACAATAAACAGTTTTTCCGACCCGTGCGCACACCCCATTCTGTCAAACGATGAGATAACGACTCCAATCAGGAAATGAAGAATTCGAACTAGGCACAAAAGCAATGAAAAGGTCTCAAACACTTGTCTTCAGTTTACAATGTGAAAGTGCTACTAATTGGAATCAGAATTCTAGTATTAAAACCTACCATAGTTCTTTTAATAATACAACTGATAAACTAACTTATATGATAATAACAGGCATTTTTTGCCTTACTGATAGGCTGATGGCGTGCTGACTTTTGAAGTAACCATATTCTCATTCTTTACTATAACTTATTAAAGAAATAACAAAGAAATATAAAAGTGTAACAAAATATTATTTTGTACACAATATGGAAATTGGGAAATACTTATTAGGAATAAGTATTTCCCAACTTATTAGGAATAAGTATTAGGAAAAGCTCCTAATACCGCTCCGTGGAGCTCCTATGCTTGGATTTTATTGTTATAGAACACAACAAGTTTCGTAGTTCTTAAACCGACTTTTATTGGTTGAAGAATTTGTCCAAAAGCTCTCTATATTCAGGAAAACAGTTTGCGCTCAACTATTTTCTTACCTGCTTACTTCACATTCACGCCTTCATTTCTCCACCTACGATGATCAACACGACAGTTGGGTATTGCTGGTTTAACATCTCGTGCAACGAAGGCACTATAAATGAGGACAGTCTCTCGAATACCGAACTTTATCATTATTGTTGTAACTACCTATGTGTAACAAAATACTGATCAGCATGCCAGAAAATTTTTTTTAACGCCACTTTGAAGACATTTTCAAATAGGTATTCTAGATAAAGAATTCATCATCAAAATTAATTGAACTTCACTGAAAAGTTCAATCCGTACTTATCCGAATGATCCATTACTTTCAACATGGTGGTAGGTACACATTTTTATAATTATTCACTTGGTCAATTTTTTTGACGTTTGAGCAGTGGCCAACAACATCACTAATTGGCGATCGTTGGAAGTATTTGAAAAGAAACGAACCGACTGTTATTCACTGATTACTGAATTTTGAGCCTAAACGTTTCGTGTTTTCATTGTTTACATTGGTGTCACTTCTATTTGGCGTAGAAAGTAATTTATATTGTGTTCTGTTGAAAGAAACTCTAGTCTTCTTCGTTCTTTCTATTAATTGTAAAACACTATTCTATGCTCCTCTTTTGGCAGTTCGAGCAGCTCTCTATGCTACTGATGTCGAACGTTGGACATCATGAAGCTCGTGTATGTAAATCGGTCTTCACACATGGCTATTGTCTTTTTCCTAAAATTTTCTGTCGCTGTACAATCTTTGTTCCACCAGTATGCAGATTTCTTCGCATTTGGAATTTTTGTTTGATAAATCGCCTATAACGGTAGGAATTACCTGAAAATGCCAGCGAGCCAGCAAGCGAAACTGCAACTTGTACAAGAGTATTTTCTGAAGCTCAATAAACCATTTCAACCTGAGTTTCTCTTCTTCAACCGATCGTACCTACTCCATAAGAATTTATTTATCCCGTACTCTACAAGTTTTGTACCCCTATGCACTCCACAAGCAATGTATCCAGTACTCTACAAGCATTTACTATGAGCCCCATAATCTATTAGCTTACATTAGATCTGTAGATTCTGTACTAGTAGGACTACTGAGCAAACTGGGGAGTGGGGGGAGTATTAAATAAATACACATTAGTTAGAGTAATAGCGAATGGAGCGAGGAGATGCGAGCAGCTCGAGATCGGGAATATGACTGGGGAGGGGACCCAACTCATTAGGAGCGGTAGTGAGGGGTAGAGGGGGGAAGTCACTAGATTCCAAAGTCGAGCTACTGTTAGAACAGTTTCAACAGACTGAGAAAAGAAACCATCGTTTCTAGTTTTATTGCAAAACTAACAATTGAACTCGAAAAACGCTGTAAATTATAACACCATGGTTTATTATTTTACTGTGTACTCGTAGATCACACCCCCCCCCCCCCCCTGCATAGAACGCAGCTTTTCCATTGAACTATCTACTAGCAATTACATTAGTGTCCGAGTGGCTTCATTACGAAATTTGATTCTTGAAGTATTTGAAAATCACATGAAACGCGATTCAAAGAAACGAAAAATGATCGCATTTGTAAGAAGCACAAAAATAGTTACTGACATGAAACTCTACACGAAGAAAAAGAATACATGACTCATGTAACATGAGTCTAGCAAATTGCAAAATAATTGCTCATTTAACATTACAGCTGATCGGCTGGATGGTTTCACTGTTTTTTAATAATTGAACTCTATATTAAATTGAAGAAAAAAGTCGCGAAACAGTCATTAATAAATTAGGTAAATAACTAGCCTACCCTCATTAGGCGATCGGTTGGTCTCTCAGAGCTCCGAGTGGTGTCAAAAAATCTTTAAAATCGTCGATGTTTTAAATTATTGAAAAAACAACATATGTTTATCAAAAGTTTTCAAGCTGGGGAGTTTTTAAAATATTATCTACCACTTTTCACACCTTAGAAGTGACTGAAAATAACCAAAACCTTCGGGGCACAACTAGACCCCAAATGGAGCTGGTATTTTGAATTTCATCAAAATTGGTCCTCAGGAACTGGGAAAAATGCCGCGTACGGAGGAATTTGTATTCGATTTTTGGATTTACTTTACCTTGAAACGTAAACCATAAAATTTTGAGGGGGTCATTCCAGCATGGAACATGTTTTAGCCATCACCTAACTGGGCAAAAACGTGACGAAACCGTGGAACGAAAGTAGCGCGGGATTTTGAAATGATTTTCACTTACAACCGACCCGTTTCTAGGGAAATGTATCGCCGTTAGTTTTCATCCCATGAAAATCGTTCGCCACTCGTTGAGAAGCCCTCAATTTATGCGTAAATTATATACTGCCAAAACAGCTGTAAATATGGACGAAGCTGAGATATCTGATTAGAACTGTAAACAACATTCGCGGTAAAAACCAACATCGATTTAGAGGATTATATTGGCTTGGGTTTTACGAATGTAATCAAAGGATCTTGAAACCTAGGCGAGATTTTGTTATGAACGCTGGCTTTTAGTTCTGATGTGTTCTTCGACGCTTTAGGTGAATACGAATTTAATTGAATAAACAACAGAAAAGGTTTTAATTTTTCTGTCGAAGTTATGTCACCCACAAGTTTATGCATGATAAGAACCAACTTCGATTTAGCGGATTTTGGTTTTTTATTTTCAATAATAAACCTTAGGAATCGACCGAGAAAATTTTTTTTTTCAACACCAAATAAAACAACAAAATTTGATGGTTTACGTTTCAAGGTACGTAGAATCCAAAAATCGAATACAAATTTGGCCGTCCGTCCACCGTACGCCGTACGCGGCACTTTTGCCACTTAGCATTGACCGATTTTGATGAAATTTTGTATGTAGGCTCCATTTGGGGTCTAGTTACTCCCCGAAGATTTTGGTTGATGTAGGTCATTTCTAAGGGTTCAAAAATTAATTTTGAAATTTTGAAAACGCCTTAACTCAAAAAATGTTGATATAAAGGTATTGTTTTTCCTTCAATTTAAGATTCTATAGAATTTTCAGATTTTTTTGAGACCACACGGAGCTCTGTAGGACAAACCGTTCGCTCCCTACGAGAATTTAAGGGTTTTACGTACGATAAATCAGAAACACGAGTGTGAATCGCAAAAGAGGCCTAATCTCCGTTCAAATGTTAGCTGACCGAAATGCGATCGATGTTTTTCTTCATGTTGGATGGTTGGTGGCTTTGCAGACGAGTGATCTATAGAAAAATAATAAACCATTGTGTAATAATTTGCAGCGTTTTTATTTATGTAGTTGGCTGGCATCGCTTTTACCAACAAGTAATCAAAGGATCTTGTAACCTAGGATTTTAGTTGCGATGTGTTCTTCCACGTTTTAGATGCTTTCGATTTCTTAATAATAACAATAACAATACCTTTGGGACATCAAGAGGTCAATGTAATGACGAGGAATTTGAAAAGCAGGCCTATAAAGAGCTAAATTAAAACAACATACAACAAACTCGTAGTAAAAGGAATCAGCAAACAAACTAAACACGGCTGAAGCATGTTCCATGTTTCTTGAATTTTAGCCGAATGCTCTAAGCAGTAACCATCCGGTGGTCCAGGGGGCTCGAGTTTTTCTCACTCGATTTTGAAGATACATTATTGAAAATAATAAATCAAAAGTACCTTAAAATCATTTACTCCCCTTCAACATTAACTTCTCACCATTGAGGGGTAGAGGGGCACACGTTTACAAAAAGCGTTGTCTCTTAACTCAGTAAACTGGAGTTCTTATGTAACCCTCATGCCTCATACTCCAGATAGGACAAGAAGTTTTGTGCAGAAAATCACTTCTCGAAATTGAGAACTTGAATCCAATAAGGGGGGATGCGCCTTGATTTTTTTTTAGATTTTCAATCAAAAGTAGACTACATCCTGAGAATTTTGGCACCAACCGCGACCTTCTAGCTTGAGTAGATCTGTTCCTATGATTTTTCAAAGTTTCGACCGTTTATGACGTCAAGCTTCTCTCTCACCTGGGCGGGACCCCCCAGCCCAACTGTGACGTCATAAACGGCCGAAACTTTAAAAATTCATGGGAAAAGATTTACGCACGCTGGAAGGTCGCGGTTGGTGCCAAAATTCTCAGAATGAGGTCTACCTTAGATTAAAAATAACAATAAACAGTTTTTCCTACCCAGGCGCACACCCTATTGGATGACAAGAACAGACCATCACAGTTCCAGGACAAGGTAGTTATGAAGAATAAAGAGTTGAGAAAAATAATTTTGTTTTCTATGTATCGATACAGAAGAACATTCAACAAGAAATCAGTGAATAACAAAATCAACAACAAACAATGTACCATACAAACTAATCAACATAAAATTGTACTTACAAACGAACCTATGCAGTGTTTTTCAAATAAATAAGAGGGAAGCTATGTAATCTTTACACTTCAATCACTCATCATTAACTTTCACTAAAATTAATATTCAAGAATGCGGTAAATGATGCGTTCCGTGTATTTATTCCAGGTGAACAGCTCACCGTGAAATGTCTAGTCGTTTTCCATGGTTATTACACAGGGAAGGAAGTGAAAGTTGCAAATTACCTACACTAGGGGAGATAGGAAGAAGAGTAGGTACATGAGTAGGCGAATGGAAAAAATAGTTTTTTGAGTTTTTTTTAAGCTCTTGTTATGAGGACTCAATTAAAACTTTTGTTGCAATTTATGATGCGTAGTTTGGTTTATAAACATTGATTTTTTGTGATATTTAGAAATTTAAGATGGTCGAATAGGTACCGAATGTATCTCACCCGGAATTTGTCTTATCAATGGCACAGCTATTGCTCAACTTGGAGTGATTCGATCTTCGTACCTACGATAAATCTATGTACAAGGGTACACCTTACGTTTACAATTATTTCAGAGTTTGGTTTATCTGTTATAGAGCTTTCATGTGGTAATGACAATCGAGATATGTACATAGAATATTCACTGTAATATAAATACGAGATTGTAGAGCTCCTAATTCTTCACAGTAAACTTAACGTCACCTACCTTTGTACTATGCCATGAATGAAAAATTTACTCATGGACATTTATTATGCATTTATCTGCGTCATTTTTTGCATTTGTTCTGAATTTTTCCTTTTTTTTAATCAAAGTCAGTTCAAATTCAGACAGGCTTAATTCACTCATTATATTACTTCGTCTTAGCTATGATATCTACAGTTTTAATCCTTAGATTCCTTGTAAGTATCGGATTAGGTCCTTGTTTTCTGTTATGCTCTAACAGTATTGCATTTATGTCGTCTGTGGAAGTGTGTAGGTCGAAAGGTGTGAGGTAGGTGATAATATGTGATGATGATCTAGGTTGGTATTCAAAGTTCAGTCAGAAAATACTTCATGGAATCTACCTTTGTTGGTAGAAATTTTGAATGTGAACTCAAGGAAATTAGGTTGAGGAAAACATGAAAATTTTTTAGGTAGGACAAAAAACATGAAGAACTTTTGAATTTGAACTATTTCGACCAGGAAGGACAATTCATATATTCCAATTTCCTGTAAAATACTTCTAGAAAGGGTAATGTTTTTCAACTTTACTTCGAAATGATAGGAAATTGTATCTCATGGCTGATCCCAGAACGCCAGAAATGAAATGAATGGTCAAAACCTGCATGCAGCATTTCATCACGTTCTGGACAATCCATCATTTTGAATGGTTTCATTAATTATTATTTCTTGGTGTTTCCGTAGCTGACAGACTGGAAGCTACTGGAGGGGCTTTCGATGTCCGAACTGTGACCTACGTGCGACTGGTACCCAACTGTCAGCCCTTCCGACGTTTGCGACACCTGGCTCAGATACCCAGGGTTTTTCTTGTGTTTCTTATTAAATTTGTTATTTTTGGTGGGTCTGCTTGGTTGTTGGGGTTGTAAAGTTGGAACCACGGGACGCTGTTGAGGCGAAGGAGGCCGGAAGTTGTTGAATCCGTTGTTGGCTGGGAAGTCAGGGAACGGAGGGTTCGCTGGATACTCGTGCACCGCTGGCGGAATCGCCGGGGGGTTTTCGACGACTGACGCCGTGATCGTCGTTATTGGGTTGTAGGCGGATGGGTAGAAGCCTCCTCCATTCCTGTAAATATCAATCAATAACATCCATAACACCAATAATAGTAAATAATACTTACTGTCCAAACTATTCAGTTCTCTTATAATAATTGTGTTAGATTTGTGGATTAGATGATGCAGTGTATATAAAAATCATGTTTCCAACGATAGTTAATTAGCATAAAGGCCAGTCAATATTTATGCTTACTGGAATCTGACTCCAGGGTCCGGTGTGTCGTTGACGTCATCGATGTACTCCTTCACTTCAGGAACTTTCGGTAAGTTCCAAATGTTCTGGTTACTGGCAACTGCAAAACCAAATTTCCTTCATGTGTTGATGAAGTAAAAGGAACACACATTATAAACACAAATTATAGAAGTATGCAAGACTTAATATTTTCTGGTTTTGGGCTGTTGATTTCCTGGTAGTGGGGCGAAGACAATAAATGTCCTTTTACTGCTTTTATTTTTGGGAAACTTCCTACCTATCTCTGGTTGTTATTTTTAACTTTGTAAAACAGATAAGGGACTGATAAAAAGATAGTAAATTTAACTAATGAGTAAAACAACTTACGGAGTAATTAGATCTGTTAAATTTATATAGTGGTTGATGAAAAAAGTAAAGTCGTTGGAGGAAAGAAAAATAAAATCAGACGTTGGTAATCAAACTATTTGCAGTTAGTCTCCGGGGTCTCCAAAGACCTCATTCTAGATTCCAGTTTGAAGCAGGATAGGTGCCTATATCAAAGTGTTTGTCTGTTGGTAATGGCTCAAAATGAAAACCCAAGAATGGTGATTTGGTCAAAAATGATTCGACAGGAGATAGGTGTTTACAACTCCTGTACATTGAGTACAAGAGCAACTAATAGGAATTAGCTCCAACTGGACAAGCATGATATTGTAAGGAAAGATCAACTTGAATGAATCTCTACTCAATTATTTTATGAATAAGAGATGTTTATGATGAAGCATCCTCAAATTCTGAAAACAACAAGCAGCATGGTGAACCCATTCAATGCCTGCTTCAAAACTATTGCTTAACCTCCAGGCCGCGAATATCGACAACAACAAATTTAATGGTGGGGGTGTTTTGTCTTTTTTCGAGGATTTTTTTTGCTTCCGAGTCTTCTATGGTTGTGGGGCCTTTGTTTTCACTTTTCAAAAAAAGTTTTCCAAAATCGAAATTTCCACTCGCGTATTACGTTTCAGACCTTTCTGAACAATTTTGGTTCCGTGTCTGTCTGTGTGTCTGTCATGAAATCCTTGTAACCGGCATAACTATACGAAGTTATGGTCCGAATTCGATTAAATTGCCAGGGAATATGCGGGTTGGCGTGTAGACGGTCCCCTATGAAAATCATCACCTGATAGTAGCCGCTGCGCACGAGCAAACGTGATTTCCTTGTAACAGCCATAACTTCTACATTTTCCATCCGATTTCGATGACATTTCTCAGGATTGTTCAGACTAGCATGTGGATGGTCCCCTATGAGGGTATTGGAAAGAACTTAGAACTCCTTGGACTTAGTGACCGACTCTCACAAATCCTGGATTCTTAAAGCTTTCAGATTGCAGGATTTTGAGCAATTGTATTGCCTGATGCGCATTATGGACGAGGTGAAATAATCGAAAATCTTACGTCCTCCAGATTCAGTCTGATCAGCATAGTTCCTGGATCGATCGTGCCAACTAGGGTGCTCTTTGTGCTCTGGGTAGGCAGGTCCTCGTTCGTACAGCTCGTCGTACTCGTCAGGCTCCCGGTACTTTTCCTCGACACGAGGTCTTCTCGTCGTTCTGCCGTAGTTCGATCTATTCGGGGGTCCTCCTTGAAATCAGAGCACAAGTTCCATGATAAATTATGATCAACAAGCATTGTTGGAAATTAGTACAAGGAAAGGGTATACTTCTGGAGGAAGGTCATTACAATGTCTTTTCAATGTCCTATGTCATACCAATCAAGTGGGGGGATACTTGCCTCGTCCATTTGGTCGTGGAACGCCCGACATCTTGCTTTTTGGTTTTCTTCGAGGTCGATCGCCGTCGTAATCTTCATCGTCGTAATGATGGTAAACTTCGTAGGAGGCTTCGAAAGACGGATCTTCGTGGTTTCGATAGCTGTTCCCCCTGCTGCCTTTCCTCGTTCGCTTCCCACCTCCACCTCCACCACTGCTATTGCTCGATCCTACACCAAATTAACAATGAAACGAGTTCCTATCACAAATATGTATCTTTCAATTGTATAATGTATTATCTGATATTCCCTCGATCCCTGAAAGGTCACATTTAGCACCTGAGGGTGACGTGATAAAGGGAATCAGTCTCTCCGTACGTCCATATCTGGAGTTGAAGAAAAAATGTTTCTTACATCAACATTTCTTCTATGAATCTATTTATACTATCATCTATGTTATTTTGCATCGGATCATCGGGTTATGAATACCTACGTGGAAGCCATGTACGACACTCACTTGACGCACTTTTTCATAAATAGTGAATTATTGAATTGCTTTTAATTGTGTTTTGCGATCTTGGTAGTAATATTATACGGAGTGTCTACAAAACAGGTCTCATTCCTTCAAGGGATCGATTCTACAACTAATATGCAACAAAAAATGGTTAAGTTATTCTTGTGTTCCTTAATGCAACGATTTTCTAGTCTCAAAACTAAGTTTCCTTTAACTAAGTTTAACGAGTGATAACCCAATTTTAGAGAAATGATCTGTCTAGCTATTTATATAGGGTTTCATTTTCTTATCTACCAATGTTTGCATATTAAGTCCTGTCTTCTTTGATGTAAATTGAAAGAATTATTACCAATTTAATGACATAAGGTCAAAACCATGAAAAAATACTATAAAATTAAGATAAGTCGAAAAAGAAGCCTTTAAAAAAATTGCTGGTAGTAGACATTTTTGCTGCAAATTAGTTGTAGAATCGACTCCTTGGAGGGATGAGACCTGTTTTGTAGACACCCTCAATAGAGTTCAATAAATTTGTAGGCACCCAACTATGAACTTACTCAAAATGTTTAATTTCATATTTTACAATAAAAATTAAATTTACAATAAAAGATCAATTACATTACAATAAAAGATCAAAGAAGACAGGACTTAATACGGGAAAATTGGTAGATAAGAAAATGAAACCCTATAGAAATAGCTAGACAGATCATTTCTCTAAAATTGGGTTATCAGTGATAACTTATCACACATCAGACTGGAAAATCGTTTAGTTAAGGAGCACAAGAATAACCAAACCTTTTCAGCACCGTTCGAAATATACGAATCATACGAAATATTAGTGCAACACATACCTCCGCCTCAGCTGCATGTGAATGTCTAGCTTTATAGTTACGAACTGTAACTCTGCGCAGTTCATAGCTGTGAAATCGCTATATTCAAGAATAATAAAATCGACTATATATACCAAACTGCAGTTATTAATTACCGCCCGATACTAATCAAAATAGTGACATTCCTCGTAATGGCATTATTTCGTCATTACAGTAGTCTATTCACCTATATGGTGATATGAATTACTATACCTCTGTTGTGTGGCCGTCCGTACGGTCTGGACTCCCTCGCGTCGTGGTCGTCTTCGAAGACGAAGTCTTCTTCGTGGTGACTCGACTCTCGTCCAAAGCTGAAGTCATCCGGGTGTCTCACCGTCTGCTTGAAGCCCGAAGGCGACGCATTCCAGTCACCCCATCCCATGCTTTTCCCTGTTAGGCAAGTGAAACATAATTATGATGAAGATATTCTGGAGACAGTTGGAAGATATGGCATCGCTGAATCGAGAAACTCTTTCTAAATTGGTTCAAACTATTTCTTCTTTGTTGAACGTATTTTTTTACCAGTATCCAAATGAGCAAGGTCTGAAACGATTGTTGAAATCAACTCGAAGGAATTACTGTTTATCCACGTATAAGAGTAGTGCAATAAACAGTTGAAAATTCTGGTGATAACATCTTCATTTCAATACCAAACTCCAAAATTCACTCCAAAAGTTTAGGAGCTCTCGAAGCAAGAGGAACTCAACACTCAAATATCAAAGTACTAGAAGTATCGTAATGTTATCAGTTTAGGAATTTGATCAGTTTCTGTGCAAGCTCTTTCTAGGGTAAAGGCACCAATCATTGGCCACCCGCCAGTCATTGGCCACCTAGTTTTTCAAGTTAGTTTTTTACCACACAATTCTCTCTTGGATCATTTTGAATGTTTTCCTCATTTTAAGTGGGTATTCTAGAAGGGAGTGGGATCTTGAAGGGTACAGTGAAGCCTTATATAAACCTCCCAAACTCATTTTAAGTGGTGAAGGTCCAAGAATTATGATAATCACACCTGTTTCTTATGAAAACGATAAGCAGACCTCAACTCGTTCTTAAGAGTTTGGTGTGGTTATTTTCAAATTTGATACAGTTTTTCTTGTATTTGCATGGTCACTAGTAAATTATTAGTTAATTTCTGCCACCAGGATATGGAATTTTCACAAATTGTGGAAAATATAAGGCCGGCTAATAACTGGATGATGACAAGGGTGATTTTTCCAGTCATTGGCCGGGTGGCTAATGACAGAAATGATGCGAATTTTTCCTACCCCAATCGTTGGCCAGGTGGTTTTAACTACGAATAATGCTTATATAAATGGTTCATATAATCATCTAGAACTATCACAGATAATTTTTAGTCAAGAAGCTATTATTTCTGGCACTGAAATGATTCCAGGGACTCCAGTGGTACCTTACTGTAAGAAAATACGTTTGATTGGTTCCATTCTTCTTAGATCTTGGAATGGTAAATAAATTTGAGTGAATTCATTTACCTTGGAATGGTAAATGAATTCTCTCCAGTGAATAGCCTTAGCCAAAAAGTGCCTTCGTACTATATATCGTTTGTCGTTCTATGATTTTCAGTTCTCAATTGAGTTTGTATGCAGTTCTTTGTTTCATTACGTTTAAATTCCACGTTTAATTCTGGTCAACCGACCTTTTAGTTCATTAAATAAGTGAAAACATTTGAGCTCAGGCATAGGAGACGGTCTAGGACACAGCCTGAAGTAATGAGTTAAACGGTTCCAGGCTGAGCTCTCAACGTGGGAGAAATGGAGGTGTTTTTTCTCACCTGCCTGCCGGAAAAAAATTCTAAATTTTTCCGACACAGTGGAGCAGAAAACCATGAATACAGGCTGGCCAATGACTGGTGATAAGGTGGCCAATATTAGGAAATCCCGGCCAATGACTGGTGGAAAACGGATTTTACTAAACTAATTCAAAAAAAATTTACTAGATCTTTTGTTTGTTTGAAATTGTTATTGTATCGTAATATTTGGATGCTAAGCTTCCTAAAACACCAGGAAAGAAACAAATGCCATCAAAAATAAAGTGGGTGTGAAGATAAACGTTCTTAAGTGGCCAATGACTGGTGCCCTTACCCTACCAGTTCCAAATTTGACTGCATAGAGGAGTTGAATGAGTTGAACGATTGGTCAAATAAGCACCAAAGGAAACTGGTCCAAAGTGGATTCTAGAAACTTTATTCGAAGTTGTTTTTAAAATCAGTTTTTAGAAAGGTTTGAAAAGAATCGAATATATAGAAGACGGAAAAATTATGTTGATCTTATCATTGTCGTGAACTTAAATAACTAATTCTTACTATAAGAATTAGGTTTCCGCGAATCTCGTAAGAACAATGAACTTTTATTCAAGAAAAATAACATATTAAATAATCACATGGTTGAACTGAAGCTAATAATTTTGATTGCCAATAATTTTACAAGTTTGAAATCTGAAGGTAATAATTTAGTCTGTCGAAATCAGAAACGAATAAATAAATTTCGTATTTTCAAAAATCATTTCGACTAGCTTTGATGTAACGTTCACATATCTACGATATTCTCTACCTACTAAAATAAATGCAACCTACCCTTCTTGAAGGGACTGTGGATCGTCTTCCAGCTCTTTATGGGTTGTACAATTTCCTCTTCCTCTACTACAACGTGGACGTGCTTGTGTGGCTTCTTCTTCTTGGGTTTCGGCTTCGGCTTCTTCTTGCTCACGTGAACTTTCTTCGTGTGATGGTGGTAAATGTGTTTCACTCGGTGGGGTACCTTGATTATGACCCTTTTTCTGTAAAATTATGCATGAAAATTAAAATTTTAATTTTATAACGAAGTTTCCATGTTTACTCGTGCATCGTGACCACCGATGATCTGATTACAGAGAAGCTCGATGGAGAACATTTGGGACATTTAGATACCTTTGCTTTTGGATACATTAGATATTTTAATACGTTGACAATTTTGATGCGATAGACATTTTGAAATGGATATTGGATAAATTGGATATTTTGATATATTGGAGATTCTTATACATTGGAAATTTAGAAATTGTTTATTTTCATACATTGGATAGTTTGATAAGTTGGAAATTTTGATACATTGGAATTATGGTAGGTTGGGTATTTTGTTACATGGAAAATTTGAACGTTAGACATTTTTATACGTAGGATAATTCGGTACTATTGACATTTTGATTAATTGGATATTTTGATGCATTGGACATCACTAGGGAATACGATTTATCCTATCAACTTTTATACTCTAACTACTGTAATAAAGCAATGAAATTTACCTTTTAACGTCTTCGTCTGCGTCAGCCGGATGAACCAAAACCAGCAACAACGTCACTGCCATCAACATCAGGCCCTAACAAAAACCAAAACAGCTATGCTGCATACAGCGTATCCCATTCCGAACCAGTATTGTTGGTTTCCACATTCCACAACGTTTATACCATGAGTATTATAAAAATAATATAGTGATAAGTATGCAAGTTAATTTACGTTACACGTACAGGTACCTTGAAAAATAAGAATCTTCAGACTTAATGGGTGCTTCTTTTGTTCGAACGATTAGAGCCAAAAATTTCATTACTATATGCACTTGCTACTACTATAAATTCTACTAATTATTTACTCACTAAAATTATACTTCCTCATAAACTTTCCATAGTCGTTTAGAGTGCTAAGAATTTTGTTCTGGGCTAAGGTTGATGAATGGAAACCACACTTTGTTAGTTTTAGTTAACATTTTTGGCAACTCCGATTCGTCAAGGTAATTAACAGAAGGTGCAACTGTTTTTTCTGTTATTCAAGTTACGACTTTTTCATGAAATTTTGGGAAATTAGTTCGACGGTTCGCGTATTTTCACAAATTGAATCGTCTGACATGATTTATTACGTAACTCGTTCTTTGTGATAAGAGAATCCTTGATGAACGTCAGGCTTTGAATTGTGATGTTTGAATTTCGAATGAATTGTTGAATTGTATTGAGATATATTCTATACACAGAGGTATCGAGATGAATTACAAAGTTATGTTTCAAATGAAAATTATGTTGAATTGCATGTGAAATAAAAATATCTTGAACTGAGTCGAATGTTTAAACATGTTTTTAGAACATTACTGATATTAGAACTTTCTAAAACATCCTATTATTTAAGGGTAGATCATATTATGGAGAACGGACGAAGGGAAGAATGATGCACGTCGCAGATATCTTGAAAATTGATAATTTACGGACATTTAGTTCACATCCGATTCCAAAGAATGCTCTGGCTCGGTATACACTTTTAGAAGACTTTTGTTCACTGTACTGCTCTTATTAATTAAAAAATCTCAAGCACTATGTCAGTAATATTATTCGATCACCTGTCTTCCAACTTCTCAGCCTCAAATTAATAATATGGAAAAAATGTAGGCTGGAAAATTTTAGGAGGTGATGGGAAATACTTGAAGTTTTCCTAGCAATTTGGATTGATCCGCAGCTATACATGCAATGTAAATATAAATGATAAGATACAGGATTTTAAAATCTTTTTTTAAGGAATTAAATTTACTTAGATATTTGTCATTGTTTCACCAGTTTTTTATTTTGGTCAGAATTAAAGAGAGAGAATGTTCAAACTATATTCGCGCAAATAATTGTCTGAATATAACGCATTCTACCAGTACAATTCAGAGATTATAGAACTATTTGTAGTCTATTCTATGGTCAAAAGCTATTACGAATTTTATACCGGAATCAAAAGAGACTAGGTATTTTTTCTTTTTCTTCTTCCATTTTTGAGGCGATCGTTTGTATTTTTGCAATATTTTACGAATCACAAGAATATTGATATGAATTATAATGTTATAGCACGTAAATAAGTATTGACGTAAAGGCAGTTTTTATTGTAGAAATTTAGTTCAATAAATTTGTAAATACAACGATATTAACGAACCTAACATGATTTTACAAATTGTTGAAAATTATATTTCACTTTGCCAAACTGTCAAGATAAGAATGTATCTCTATTTATCTATCTGTCTCAGTTAAATGAATCCTTGTTTCAATCCTTCCAATAATTTTTCAATTTTTTCAGTCCAATTTGGTAGATTCAGATGTCTCGTTGCCAGAAGAAAGAAAATTTAAGAAATAAATCATTGTACGACCTTATAAGTTGATGGTTTGTTAGGTATGTAGAGAAGTGTCCGTGAAGTCGTCCGTCTTGGTGTTGAGCGTAATCCAAATCGTCCGGTACCGTAGATGACACAATTTGCCCGATTCAAGAAAAATCACACATCTTGTCACTTGAAGTTATCACCGTGATTAAACACTTTTTTTCTTCACACACGTCCCGTTTAAGAGCACTGATGGTTGTGTGAAATACTTACAATCTTGAGTAGAGACGTCATGTTTGCACGTACGGGAACACACTCGGACCAAGTAACAGCTGAGCGTCTTCCAAGTTGTGTTATATACTCGCCACGGACGGGTAGAGCGGAACGCAGTAATGACGAGCACTTTGAATTTTGATAACACAGAGAAGGGATGGACATTCCGTCTCCTTTTACTTTTCTGTGAAGTGGTAGAAGGGGGGAGGGGCCAATACCTTCCTAGTGGTCTTGAATTGGGATCTCCCGTTCTCCTGCCTACACAGCGTTCGTCGTGACTTTCTTACATTCAAGGATTCCAGGTAAAACCAGTTACATTTTCTCTCCTACTACTGACTATTTAACAAGCAGTATCAATTAGAATATTGTACTTGTTATATTCAAGTATCGACTAGAGGCAAACAGTGGCAATTACAACCTAGAGATTACAATTACAACACCCTCCTTGAATTCGATCATCTGCAACACGAGTGAGAAAAACGCTGCAAATTATTACACAATGGTTTATTATTTTTTATTTTTCTACATAGATAAAAATCACTCGTCTGCAAAGCCACCAACCATCCAACATGAAGAAAAACATCGTTCGCATTTCGGTCAGCTTTAATTTGAACGGAGATTAGGCCTCTTTTGCAATTCACACTCGTGTTTCTGATTTATTGTACGTTCAAACTTTAAATTCTCGTAGTGAGCGAACGGTTTGTCCTACAGAGCTCCTGGTGGTCTCAAAAAATTCTAAAAATTCTATGGAATCTTAAATTGAAGGGAAAACAATACCTTTATATCAAAATTTTTTGAGTTAGGGCGTTTTGAAAATTTCAAAATTGATTTTGGAACCCTTAGAAGTGACCTACATCAACCAAAATCTTCGGGGTACAACTAGACCCCAATTGGAGCCTACATACCAAATTTCATCAAAATTGGTCAATGCTAAGTGGCAAAAGTGCACCGTACGGCGGACGGACGGCCAAATTTTTATTAGTTTTTTGGATTCTACGTACCTTGAAACGTGAACCATCAAATTTTGAGGGGGTGTTAAATTTTTTTAACACAGAATGTGTTTTTGCGATGACCTACCGAAAAAAAATCGTCACGAAAAAGCGACAGAAAAAACATCTGGTGATATGTTTATTGGTTGTCATGTTAATGTCAACTCCACATTTATTATTGTTGTTTTTTATTTAACGGATGACTAGTATCGCAAAAACACATTCTGTGTTCCTATGATTTCATACAGAGTATGGAAAAAGAAATAAACCGGGGGGTGCAGGGGGGCGGAGCCCCCCGCCGAGGCGCAAAGCGCCGAGTTTCTTGGTCGATTCCAAAGGTTCATTATTGAAAATAATAAACCAAAATGATACTGTTTACGTGAGAATTAGCTATTTCAATATTCAGAAGTTTAATTCATTTATGAACCTTAATTAGATTTATCAAGTTATGTTTTAGTAAGATGAATAGCGGGTTTGACAAAACAACAAATCTTAATTACGTTTTTATTTCAAATAAAGGAAAGATCTCTCAGCGTTTACAAATTAATAAAGAAATTAAAACGGGAAATTTTGAGCGTCCACATCTACACGACCGATTCCGCCTTATCATACCCCTAACCTCAAACATTCTCATGGCCTACATGATTGTTCGAATTACTGCCTTCGAAACAAGTCATAAGTTGATTTTGAAAGGAGATCCAGAACTTGCAGATGTGAATAACAATTAGAAAACTTAAGGTATGAGATTTCACCAAATTCACCAAATTTTGTTCACAAGTGTCTCTGTCTACAGGTACCTGTAGTTTTTGGAAAATATAGTTTCACTGAACTATATACTTTGAAGCAATATTATTTAAAATAATATAATAAAAAAATAACCTATTATTAAAACGCTGCAAATCATTGCTCAAAGGTTTATTATTTTCTGTATAGATCACCCTTCTGTATAGATCACCATCTATACAGATGGTCCATCTATACAGACCCTTCTGTATAGATCACCATATAGGTTCTCCATCAATAGCACCTACCACCATCTGTATTCTCCCTTGACCTTCCCTCTATTTTTCGAATTGTATGTACCTTGAAACGCGAAACATAAAATTTTTGGTTTGCTTTGAGCAATGGCTTCGGAGCTCACTCAGCTGATCAGTGATCTGAGGAGTGAAGAAGATCTCCTCGAATGCTGGAGACGCCTGGAAGAGCACTTCCATTCAATAGGATTGAAAATGGCTTTGGAGCTCACTCAGCTGATCAGTGATCTGAGGATTGAAGAAGATCTCCTCGAATGCTGGAGACGCCTGGAAGAGCACTTCCATTCATTAGGATTGAAAATGGCTTTGGAGCTCACTCAGCTTAACAGTGATCTGAGGAGTGAAGAAGATCTCCTCGAATGCTGGAGACGCCTGGAAGAGCACTTCCATTCAATAGGATTGAAAATGGCTTTGGAGCTCACTCAGCTGATCAGTGATCTGAGGATTGAAGAAGATCTCCTCGAATGCTGGAGACGCCTGGAAGAGCACTTCCATTCATTAGGATTGAAAATGGCTTTGGAGCTCACTCAGCTTAACAGTGATCTGAGGAGTGAAGAAGATCTCCTCGAATGCTGGAGACGACTGGAAGAGCACTTCCATTCAATAGGATTGAAAATGGCTTTGGAGCTCACTCAGCTGATCAGTGATCTGAGGATTGAAGAAGATCTCCTCGAATGCTGGAGACGCCTGGAAGAGCACTTCCATTCAATAGGATTGAAAATGGCTTCGGAGCTCACTCAGCTGATCAGTGATCTGAAGAGTGAAGAAGCCTTTGAGCAATGATTTGCTGCGTTTTTTACCCACCAACACTTTTTTAACTTACCAACTTTTTTTTACCTACCAGCTAGGTACTACCTACCACACCATATTGGCTTCACACCTTCACAATCAAGTTTATTAGAAAGAACTAAATGCTTCACACTCGATTAGAAAACGCTGCAAATCATTGCTCAAAGGTTTATTATTTTCTGTATAGATCACTGGTTCTCCATCAATAGCACCTACCACCATCTGTATTCTCCCTTGACCTTCCCTCTCAAATTTCAGCTCCTGCGTTCAATAGGATTGAAAATGGCTTCGGAGCTCACTCAGCTGATCAGTGATCTGAAGGGTGAAGAACATCTCCTCGAATGCTGGAGACGCCTGGAAGAGCACTTCCATTCAATAGCATTGAAAATGGCTTCGGAGCTCACTCAGCTGATCAGTGAGCAATGATTTGCAGCGTTTTTTACCTACAAACATATCTTATCTACCAACATTTTTGGTTTATTATTTTCAATAATAAGCCTTTGGAATCGAGCAAGAAAAAAAAAATTTTAACCCCCCCTCAAAATTTGATGTTTTACGTTTCAAGGTACGTAGAATACGAAAATCGAATAAAAAAATTTCCGTCCGTCCGCCGTACGCCGTACGCCGTACGCGGCACTTTTCTTAGCAACACTGGACCGATTTGGTTCAAATTTGGTATATAGGCTCCATTTGGGGTCTAGTTGTGCCGCGAAGCTTTTGGTTGATGTAGGTCACTTCTAAGGGGTGAAAATTAAGGGTTGAAATTTTCAAGAGTGCCCTAGCTCGAAAACTCTCGAAATAAAGGTATCGTTTTTTCACCAATTTTAAATAGTATTGAATTTTTAAAAATTTTTGAGACCACCCGGAGCTCTGTAGGACAAACCGTTCGGTCCCTACGAGTACTTGAAGGTTTTCCTTCGATAAAACAGAATCATGAGTGTGAATCGCAAAAGAGGTCTAATCTCCATTCAAATTTTATCGGACTAAAATGCGATCGCTGTTCATTTCTTCGATTTGTATACAGTTTTGCCTTCTGCGTAACCAGTAATCAAATTTCCATACGAAGCTTTTTATTTTTCCAATCGAGTGTGAAGCGTTTAGTTCTTTCTAATAAACTTGATTGTGAAGGTGTGAAGCCAGTATGGTGTGGTAGGTAGTACCTAGCTAGTAGGTAAAAAAAAAGTTGGTAGGTAAAAAAAAAAAGTTGGTGGGTAAAAAACGCTGCAAATTATTGCTCAAAGGCTTCTTCACTCTTCAGATCACTGATCAGCTGAGTGAGCTCCGAAGCCATTTTCAATCCTATTGAATGGAAGTGCTCTTCTAGGCGTCTCCAGCTTTCGAGGAGATCTTCTCCACTCCTCAGATCACTGATCAGCTGAGTGAGCTCCTAAGCCATTTTTACTCCTATTGAATGGAAGTGCTCTTCCAGGCGTCTGCAGCATTCGAGGATATCTTCTTCACTCTTCAGATCACTGATCAGCTGAGTGAGCTCCGAAGCCATTTTCAATCCTATTGAACACAGGAAGCTGAAATTTGAGAGGGAAGGTCAAGGGAGAATACAGATGGTGGTAGGTGCTATTGATGGAGAACCAGTGATCTATACAGAAGGGTGATCTATACAGAAAATAATAAACCTTTGAGCAATGATTTGCAGCGTTTTTTACCTACCAACTATTGGTAGGTACTACCTACCACACCATACTGGCTTCACACCTTCACAATCAAGTTTATTAGAAAGAACTAAACGCTTCACACTCGATTCGAAAAATAGAAAACTTGATATGGAAATTTGATTACTGATTACGCAGAAGGCAAAACTGTATACAAATCGAAGAAATGAATAGCGATCGCATCTTAGTCAGATAAAATTTGAACGGCGATTAGACCACTTTTGCGATTCACACTCATGATTCTGTTTTATCGAAGGAAAACCTTCAAATACTGGTAGGGACCAAACGGTTTGTCCTACAGAGCTCCGGGTGGTGTCAAAATCTTTTTAAAATTCTGTACTATTTAAAATTGGTGAAAAAACGATAGCTTTATTTCGAGAGTTTTCGAGCTAGGGCACTCTTGAAAATTTCAACCCTTAATTTTCACCTCTTAGAAGTGACCTACATCAACCAAAAGCTTCGTGGCACAACTAGACCCCGAATGGAGCCCATATACCAAATTTGAACCAAATCGGTCCAGTGTTGCTAAGAAAAGTGCCGCGTACGGCGTACGGCGGACGGACGGAAATTTTTTTATTCGATTTTCGGATTCTACGTACCTTGAAACGTAAAACACTAAATTTTGAGGGGGGGGTTAAAATTTTTTTTTCTTGCTCGATTCCAAAGGCTTATTATTGAAAATAATAAACTAAAAATATTATTTCTATCTAGCTCTTGTGTTTAGTAGTTGTTTTTCAAAATAACCATACTTTTGGATCATAATGTACCCCTGTTCTGGCTGAGACAAAACAAATTCGCTTAGACTTTTGAGCAATTCATAGAAAAATGCCAAGTTGGTGAGGCACATAGTTCTCCACAATCAATGACTACCATCTTGAAGTTTGACAATGAATCTGTAGTACTGGTGACTATCATCTTGTTGAAGTTGTGCCAAGTTCTACGTGACCATTTAGCGTTGGAGTTTTATAGGTCAATTATCACAATAAATCAACTGCCCAAAAGGCTGTCCAAAAACCAATGGGAATAGTTCGGAGGATATCGCAAAACACGCTTTGGTGTATGAGCTCAACAGGTCATGAGAAACATGTAGTATTCGCTTACAAAATTTATACTCTTCACTTACATTTCAATAATTTAGTTCCATAATACCCTTTGGGTAGTTTTGACCACTTGCAAGTAAGTAAGTAAGTTCACTTTATTCATGATACATACACTGCCAGAGGCTTGATTGAAATACCTATTCATATAAATTATATAGGTAACGTCAGATCTTACTTTATCATTCTAAAATCGGAATGGGTATGATAATTACTTACTCGAATTCATTATATTGATAAATGTAACTTTCACATGCTAGTTATATGACCATAGATATTAGGCGGAAGGTAAAATATTTTCAGCCCAAAAAAAGAAAAAATGAGCTCAATAGGTCTTGAGAAACATGTAGGTATTCGCTTAAAAGATTTATATTCTTCACTTATATTTCAATAATTTAGTTCCATAAAACCCTTTAGGTAGTTTTGATCACTTGTAAGTAAGTAAGTTCACTTTATTCATGACACATACACTGCCAGGGTGCTTGATTGAAATACCTGTTCATATAAATTATTTAGGTAACATCAGATCTTACTTTATCATTCTAAAATCGGAATGGGTATGATAATTACTTACCTTAATTAATTATATTATTAAATGTAACTTTCACATGCTAGTTATATGACCATAGATAATAGGCGGAAGGTAAAATATTTTCAGCCCAAAAAAAAAAAGAAAAATGAGCTCACATCAGAGACCAAGTAGGTACCTACATTGCCATTAGGGGCTAGTATACGTTCGTGGTCGAACGGCGGCCTCTCGTATACGAATTTTCTAGTCGAAAATGGATGTGATATATGACTTGTCATGGTCGATCTGTCTGATGGCAATAAGCGGTATTTCGTGTACCAGCCAGGTTATAAGGATAGTTTGATCCATAACCGAGTCCCTTACTGTCTGGACGGTATGGACGACTTGATATCATTGCTTGTCTAATTTTTTCATAAATAATGTAACTTAGTATACAAGTTTATCGTTAGACTGAAAAGTCGGATATATGCCGGGTTAGTATGAAGAAGACTTGGATAAATAACATATTGTTTAGTAATTAAACTCCCCAACGCCAACAATGGTGCCAGTCTGGCACCAAAGCGGAAATACGTCGTAACATTGAACTTTCATCTGTTAGTTTTGGTAGGCAGTCCGTCGAAGTTCACATCCGTATTCAAGGTGAAACACAAAAAAAAAAAAAATAAAAATAAAAATAAAAAAAAAAAAAACACGAAATAAGCGGTTTATGGCATCATGGCACCATGTCCTGGCACCATGGTGGCACCACTATTAGTTCCATGGTGGTACAGAGAATAATTCATTAAAATCCGGAGGTATAATGAGAATTTTTCATCAATTTCAAAGCTTGGGTACAATTAGTAAGCAGTAAAGGAACCAAAATATTGAATCGGATATTATGTGAATATTATCCCCCCACTCACCCCCTCTCCTTGCGAATTTTGGTACTCTGGTAAAATCATGTACGACTCGGAAGTTATTTGAGTCAAACAAAAAAAGAAACACGCAAATCGGTTGGAAATTGAGGCCTGGGCAGAGTTTACAAGATTATGCACGCAAACGCACGTTTTTTAAGCATTAACCCCCCCTTTCCCCCTCTTAAAAAGCAAAATCCAAAATTCCGGCGCCGTAGTGCACAACTAGATAGTATTCCGCGTCAAACGAAAAAAGAACCACGAAAATCGTTCGAGAACTAAGGCCTGGGCAGAGTACACAAGGTTATGCCCAAAAACGCACGTTTTTCAACCATTAACCCCCCCTTTCCTCCCCTTAAAAGGCAAAATTCGAAATTCCGGCGACGTAGTGCACAACTAGATAGTTTTCCGCGACGAACAAAAACGTCTGCCAAGTTGGGTGGGCAGTATAGCTTCCTCACTCATTGTAACATGGACGTATAGAATCAGTTGGCGAAAAAATTATGATTCAAAGAGTTATTGAATACCAAAATATTAGCGGTCCACCGTCTAGGACCTAACCCACACAATCCCTGAAAATTTCATCGAAATTGGTTGAATAGTTGCGGAGTTTTGGTTGTAACAATAAATTTAAAGTTCGCGCATGCGCAGCAGCTATTGCTTGACCAATTTGATTGAAACTTATAGGGTGTCTCTTAGAAGTTAGTCCCTAACTAACCTCCAAATTTGAGCAAAATCGGTTCATTAGAAACCGAGGTTCCAGGAAATTCACGTTTGCGCATGCGCACTCGCTCCTATTGGTCCGAAGGTGCTGAAATTGATAGGGGACCGTCTAGGACCTAACCCGCACAATCCCTGAAAATTTCATCAAAATCGGACCACAGGTTAGTATAGTTTTGCCCGGGACAAGGATTGACCACAGACAGACCGACAGACAGACACAGAACCAAAATTGTTCGGGAAGCTCTAAAACGCAGAAAGCAAGTGGAAATTTTGATTTTGGAGGACACTTTTTTTTTCACTTCTTTCACGAATACAAAGCTTCCCTACCTTCGGTAGTGAGGAAGCAAAAAGAACCAGGAAAATCGGTTGAGAACTAAGGCCTGTGCAGAGTACACAAGATTTTGTTACACACACACACACACACACAGACAGACATACACCTATGGTTTTTTTCGCGGATTTGTATTCAGAATGGTCTAAAACGGGTTACTGTGTGGTTATTTTTTTTCTTCTGTTGAGTGTTGTCCAACTTTACCCCAGATCGATCGCATAAGGACGCCCAAGTCTTACTGTGGGACGTCCTAAAAAACAAACATCCAATGGTTTTTTCGTCTCTTAGGCATTACAACCGGTGTTTTTGGTAGTCATTAATAAAGTCAGTGCTAGTTCGAAAGGTTTTTTGGTAACGAAATCGTTAATTTTACTGGCAAATACTGTTTATATTGATAGCCGTCAATAAAAAACTTGGGTGAATGTCACTCGTGTTTAGGATAGTTTGGTGATGCTGTATCTCAATGCATTTGAGTATCCTTGAGGAAAGATTAGGAGCATCACCTTTGCAAAAAACAGTTACGTGGATGTATTCCTTCGCGATAGCTGTTTAGAATACTCAGGAAGTAGATGAGTGCATTAATTATGATCACGGGCGATTTGCATAGTTTTATGCGCCTAGGTGGAGAAGAATTTGACGGTAATCCTGCATTGTCGACTTGGCTGCGCTAAGTGGTGTAAAAGCGCATCTTCGAGATACGCGTGACCTGTTTCGTCGCGCTCGGTCCGTCAAGGGTGCCAGGACGGTAGTTTACGCATGCGAACGCGGTAGGCTTACTATCTCATCCCTTATGCATGTAAAGGTTGTGCAACAAGGTAATGTTATAAGGCAAGTTATGACGGCCCTCTTGTTAACATCTGATATAAATTCATACATAAAAAATACTTCGTTTCGGTTAGAAGTATTCATAAACCTTATTAAGGTTAATTATTTCTGTACGAATGTAACTTCATCCACGCTTGTGCATTTTTGTACTTCCTCTTGTAATTCAGGCTTATTTTTATGAAGTTAGATGTATTTTTCCTTCTAAATGAGGGCACCTATGTCTATTTGACTGAACGAATTGGAGTTGAAAATGGTTTTTGAAACTGGTGGATAAGGCGAAAGGTGAAAAAGAAGGAATACTCGCGAAAATGATACCCCGTGAAGTACTAAGAGTCAATCTCAGTTTATTCGTGATTTTTCAAGTTACCAGATAGGTCTTTAAGGCTCCTAAATCTTTTCTCTAGATTCTTCCAACTGTTGGTAGAAGAGGTTTTTGGTGGAATGAGAAGCTTGAGTTTTTAGATAAGAATGGATAAAGGTTCTAGCTCGATAATTGTGGTTCGAACATTGGGGGACAGGCTAGAATAGGCGCCGTTAGTACAAAAAATACAACCTACTTCTTTGTTGGATTACAAATTTGACGTTTTTCACCAAGCTTTCGGATCGAACTGTGAGAAATCATTACCACATTTTGATCAACTTCCCTAAAGTGTGTTGGGGTTTAGAACTCATGAGCCAAAAGCATAAATGGGACTTATAAAGCCGATTTGTCACGAACCAATGGAACTTTGTACTCAAAATCGGGAGATGGTTAGGGACTGGCTCAATACGATCATATATAGGTTTACGAATTCCGTCGCGTCCACACCACCAATAAACAAAAATCTGGAAAAAATTCTCGATCGGGCTGTTGTGACGATCCTACTTTTTTATAAGGGACAATCCAATTGGTTTGTTCCCGATTTGTTGGAGCTACGCCTTTAGGGATATCTGATTCATAGAGATATGAATCGAAATTCTCTTCATGCCGGCTGATTAATCTAATCACTGGTTTGAAGGGGTAGGGTCGTCACACCCTCCTCTGTCTCATATATGGACAATTAGGTGTATTTCTCTTTTGTTGTACAGATGGATATTCAACCTATATTGTTACATGGTAGCAGAGCGAGGTTCGGTGGAAATGCACTGAATTTATTTCATCATTTCCCCTCCACTTTTTCTTGGGTATTCCAGAAGGAATTACTCAAAGAGATATCCAGAAGGAATCTCTATATTAAATTCATTCCTTTCTTCCACTTCGCCAATCGGGCAATTAAATTCATTCATTAAACTTCACCAATCCGGCAATTAAATTCAGTCTCTTGTTAGGCTTTGCCAATCTGGCATTTTATTAATTTCAATTACGTTTTTCTTTTATATAAGCCTTTTCTGCATTTGCCTTTTCTCATTCAGTGACCTTTATTTTATTCTAAATTATAGTTTAATTTAGAATTTAATTATTTCCCCATAGTTTGGGGTGGTAGCAGAGTCTGCATAAATTTGAATTTAAAGACTACGCAGTAGATTATAGCCTTTAACTTCATCACAGATTCTAGGTATTGGATTCGGAAAACCATCAACATGTCTTGAAGACCCAGTTCCATATCAGGAGACTCGGACTGTTTCTACTTATAATTATGTTTTAGATAATTCAAAAGCTTGAAAATAAGCTTCACTGACCCAACTTGGCGGACACACTTTTATAATTTGTAAATAACCCTTCCTTATAAAGTTCCCACAAAATTACAGTTTTCTAATTTATCCCACTTTTTTCACAACAAAACAAGAATACTCACCTCTTTCAACAATATAAGAAAAAGAAGAGTTTTTCATTCAATTCTCGACATTAAACCACGCAACCAAATGCAACACAAAATGCATTTTCATCCGGGATAGATAAATGATAACCCAATTCAACAATAATATTATTTTTAATGGTATCATACACAAATCAACAACATATCAATTCAAAAAATAACAACATTCGGCTTGAAAACCGATAACAGCCTTTTCAGTGTTAAATGAATAAGTTTTATAATGCTTGGTTAGCTTGGTAACAACTTTTGTCGTATGAAAAAGTACAAAATACTCCGATGTAAGCTTGGAATTTGTTATAGATACAGAAGGGATGGGGTTTACAATATTCGGAATTGTCATAAAGAAAACGAAATGACTACGTTATAACACTATGTACAGTTTTTAAGTGTAAAAGTACGTTTTTAAGCTTGTGTTCGAACGAAATCTGACACCACCCAACCAATTTGGCATTTATGTACAGAAGCCGCCTTTGCCGTAGAAGCATTCTAAGTAGCTTGGGATCCAAGAAACATAATTATTTGTAAAGAAAATAATTTTATGAGATAAGTAGGTATTTAACAGTTTTGGGAAGTGCGAGCTGTGGTTTTGAAGAGTTGCTGTGAATATCTTAATCTGGGACCATTACTGAGAAATATGCACCAAGATAAATCCAAGGATCATTTCAAAATAGAAACTAAACAATAATATAAGCGGTAGCAGTAGGAAAATGGAGTTGACGTTCATTTCTATAACTCACAAATTTCGTGATTTCCACACTTCGCATTTGAACTTCTTAACATCTAAATTATCTTAACCAACTTTCGTCAGGAGATGATAGAGGCACAACAATTTTTTTTCAATCTCAATCATGGTCACCAAAATGCTTATTTTTGCGTACAATGTTGAATATTTTTCATCGCAGCTTCTCGAAAATACCACAGCCCCAATTATTGATCAACCGAAGTAGCAAACCACAGAAACTAAAACGACATAATCAGTATGATCGAAGTGAATAATTAAGCTTGTAAATTGTAGGTGCCTATAAATGTAACCCCCATACATATTGGTATGATTTTTTACATTCCTAAATTTACCCGTTCAGAAAATGTATTGTATGCTAATACATCCTTCATACATTTTCAAAGTGAACCATGTACTCAAGGGAATGTTGATCTTAAATCCCCCAAAAAATCCTAGTTTTGACTTATTACTTTTGTATCGAAATAGAGCGTTAAAAAACGTTATCATCATCGTCAATACAGTACACCTACACCCACAAAATGACTAGAATAAAATTCGAAACTGAGAGCTGATTCGAGTAGTTCTAAGTAGGGTGTAGGTGGTGTTTCCACTGTAATTTGTATAATACTTGCAAAAAGCATTCAGAAAAGGATGCTATGTTATTGTTGATGGAATACACCTGACCAAAATATAAAACTCAATACTTTCTAGATTTGCAAAGACAAAATTAGTACGAATACGAGTAAAATTGGTCTGGTAACTAGTCGAAGATTCAATCTTAGTAATTTATAATATTTGTTTTTGCTCCAGCGATATCCGACAATGATTAGAAGATACCGTGAAAAGAAATTATTGAAAAACCACTGATTTGCCTGGAATTAATCAAAATCATAAATTTTTGTTTATCTTAACCTTAATACTAGAATTTAAGTCCGAAATCGCAATGCATAATAACCTCGAGTACAAACGTACGGAACGGTAAGCTTAATTTTTATATAACCATCGAGTACATTTTACATCAGTCTCCAAAAACGGTGTTATGAAAGATTGAGGGGAAGAAAAGCAAAAATAGCAAAGGCCCTTCTGTGCTTGATAGATATTTGAACTTTTGAGGTTTGACACTTGGAATTTGGGTAAAATGATCTTTGGGTCAAGGTAGGTAATGCGAACTATACTGAATGATTCTGTTTGCGAAATTAGGGTTTTCAAAAATCCCATTTTTTGCCGATTAGAGCCGAAGGTACGATATGACGGGCAACTTTCGGATTTTCCAAAATACGATCTGCAATGCTGAAATGTTGAGTTCTTTCTCGACTTTTGGGTGATCATGCAGATCATCATTGATCTTGGTTGGGTGGTTCCATGTAGACTTAGTAACAGTGACAAGACTCCAAGTTATCGTCCGAGGTGGGGGTAGATCTCTTCGCCGATTGCCGCATAAACGTCATATTCCTCGTTGCCTTCGTCGTCGTCTTCTTCGAATCCGGCATCTTCGAATAACTTTGACGAAGGCTCGTCGTCATAGCCCGTTTCATCGTCTTGCTTCTTGTTGAAATCGTGGAAGTGCTTGAGGTGACCGAAGCCTGAATGTTTGTGGCCGTGCCCGAAATTGCCTCCGTGCTTGTGCCCGTGGCCGTGGAAACCTGTCATAACACAAAACAAAACAAGATTTTCTTCCTGGCAGTACACAGGAAATTCCAAAGCGACATACCAACAGCCCAAACCACCATGAAATATGTTCAAAATAGAAATATAATTTTTTTCCTGATATTTCCTCAAAGCTGCCTGTAAGATGTTTTGGCTCATACAGGTGAATACCATTTTTCAGGCCAACATTCGTAATAATGTATATGTATATATGCACAAAGATGAATATTCCATATATGCCATCCTTACATTAATTTATATACAATATGAACCAAAATGCGGAATACTGACAACTGACCATTCTTGTATGTTATGTGTATGAGTTGAATTCTTCCTGAAATCGGTTCATTGTTGAGCAGAAGAATTTGCAAGAGATATACTATGGTTTTACCAAAGAGTCCGAAGGGTTGCAACTGGACGTCAAAAGTTTGAGGCCATTTGCGAAATACTTTTGGGGGAAGTCAGTGCCGAAGACGTAGAAGGCGAGTTGTAGCAGAAGTCAGTTTCCTAGTTTCTTCTTTTCACCAAATGCTTGAGTCTGGGCACCAAAGCCATACTATTCATTTGATGCTGTGTACTCGTACGTGAGCATCCAAATGGCCATAGCTTATAAGAGCTCTTAAATTGGCTTCACATTTACAACTGTTCAATGTCTGGAGGGTGTCGTCCAGCCGACTGCCATATTTGTGTATTACTGGTTCAATCCAATTCAAGGGTTGGCAGAGTGTCTACAATTTGTCTACAATGCAGAAATAGGATGGGCTCCATTAGAGGGTAACAGTGAATTCCTCAAGGAGGCATCTTGCCGCACGTCTCCCCATCTAAACTGGCCGATAAAGCCCACACTTGAGCAGCCCCACTGACAGAGCTATCCGTGAACCACTCTGTCATAAGAAATCAGGAGTCGATCGTACACAACTTCAAAGGTTTCAACTCGTGTGCATTTTCTCTCAAAGTGATGAACCTGAGTATAAATCCATGCCAATCTAGCTTCTGAAGATGCAAAGGGTTCAGAATCCGGCAAAGAGTCAGTGAGGCCTTAGCATTTCTTCATTCCTGCAACTGCACAAAGCTTCGTCATTTGCCGATTTTCCCGGTTTTTAGGCATATAGCCACGTGTCACAGCGCTGTATTACACGTGTTATAGTAAGTATCGTGCACAGCTATTGAAGCATTGACTCTCGATGGTGAAAGTTTATTATCAATGTAATTTTCATAAAAATATTTGAAGAGGTATTGATTGTACAAGTCAGTCAGCGATCGGTGCATGCGTTTGTATAAGGTTTTGAAAAACCATTCGTTACAACATTTCCAAAGATGAAATTAGATGTGTTCTCAACGAAGTCAGTTCGTGTCCATTCATTTGCTATACTTTGATTTTAAAAATACGAGAAATATATGAGTTATCCCATACATGAGGTTTTCTGAAGATTTGATTGTAATGTATGTGGGTTTATTGCTGGAAGTATGCTGAACAATTTATGAGGGCGTTTCTGCTGGAAGTATGCTATGCAAAAAGTAAAGTTCAATAATACTGGTCACCAACACCAACGATGGAAAATATGAACTGTACATGTTAATTAATAGGTAGCATAGTTAGTGTGCCAATGAAGCAAGAATATCTGACAAGTTAGAAGTACCAGCTCTTTGAGTAAGGCAGATCGCAGTCGTGTTATTATTACACTATATAAGTTCTCGGTTTCAATCTAATCTGATAGATTCGGTTCCAAACAACAAAAATGGCCTCAATGCTCATTTTAAACGACTTTTTGTATGATGTTGGCTTAGTAAATTCTGTGAAATTAGAGTGGATAATCAATAACAGTCATTAGAAGCCTTTGGAACAAGCTTGAATAAATCGTATCAGCAAATAAAAATTTGGAAAATTGTTAACACATTTTGAAAATCTCAAAAGACGAAGGCCAGAAGTACAAATTCGAACTAGAATTATTTTGAATCAAAAACCTCATTTCCTGTCCAATTATTTCTATGTAATTTCGTACTGTAAAGCCTAAAAAAATCATATTAATTAAAATTTTTATTGAAAAACAACCAACTCGAAATGGGACCACACTAAAAATGCAAATTGTGAATAAAATTAGTAATTAATTTTCAGTTAGGTAAGTCGCTAAAATGGTGCACTGGAAATAATGCACCTTTAAAGAATTTGTCACATATGAATAAGGAATTATTTGGAGCTTTTTCTAATTTATACAATTGAGCACGACACCAAATACACAAGTTCAGCAACAGGGATAGCAATAAAACAATACCCAATTTACAGTTTTCACATTATTTTTATTAACGAAAATAAAATGTAACAACTTATTCACACCATAAAGATATAACAGCGGTCTTATATAACAAGCTCTTTGGCATGATTATGTACAGGGGTCATATTTATAGGGTCAACTACATATTTATTATAATTATAAATAATGAGAAGGGTTTTATAATATGGCTGACGGGGCACTCCAGGTTACATTTTATGCCTCAGATGTGTGAGAGTAATAGAAATAGGTTCCACGATCAACATCTTTCCCTTGTTAGGATATAGGAATGATATTTTAGTTCTCTCGATTCGGATTAAGATTAGTGCAGCCAAAATTATTTAATTTTTGGTAGGTACTTATTTGGGCAAAATATACAATAATTTTGGCTTATTACCATCAGTTATGATTTTTTTTCTTTTTTTTCAGAATCCGAGGGCGTTTTTCTCTACCTCGAAAAGATCACTCCAAAATGGCCTAGAGGTGAGATGCTTGCATTACCTTTGATTTTTTCAAAATGATTTTCCATTATTCTACGAATAATCCTCTCAATTCGATGGAAAATTTGTGTTTTTTTTTTTCACTCTTTCGAGTTTAGATTATTTTTCGATCAAATTTTTTCATTTACGTGGAACCTATTTCTGAAGCTTCCTTAGTTGAAATTCCGTTTAACTAGAACCGTTATTAGTGATTTCCTATTTAATGTGTAAAGTTTCGATACGTGAATAATATTCCAATTTACTATTTTTACTAGAACTCAAAATATCTTTCCTGGCTGTTATTATTTGGTTTCTGCGTTTCAAACTTCCCAATTTTTTGATGTTGTTTGAGGTATTTTACAAAATTTAGTTCTCATAATATAAAATTTTATTATTTCAAAAGTTTTTGATAAATGCGGTAGGTAAATCTATCATTAAAATTCTGTGAACTCAGCAACTTCAGTTTTTAATGGTCGGAAACTAATATTTCATTTCGGTTTTGTATCCTACCTTCAAACCTCGATGTAAAATACATCCTTTTTTATGAAAACTCTACATGATACCAGTTGATGTTCTCAGCTAAAATACCAAAAATTGAAGGTATTAAATGTTAACAGATTTAACGGTTCTAGTTCATCGTAGAAGTCGTGGAACCTCCAGAGTTAACTCTCAGAGTTAGTTGGCATATGGTGAAGGTAGATGAGGTATTGATAATTCTTTTGCTAAGGCAAAATACCACAACCGTTCGAATAAGGAAATCCATTCACGACTTTAGAGAAATTTCTTGAGAAGTAATTTATGATTAAACTACGTTCAGCTATGGATTTTGGTTAATTAAAATTACAAGATGTCAAAATAACCTACCATAACATAGCATCTATATGATAATGTGGCACAAATCCTACGAAGCCACTTGCACTTCATTGTGACTGAAGATGGTTCCCTAGAGGGAGGAAGAGAATTATGTTGATTCAGACTTCTCGCAGCATCTCTGTTTGAAGTTTGTGAGGGAGGCTTTGAAAGGATCTGCAAAGATATGATGGAGGAGTTGTGTGATTTTGATCCTGAGAAAAAATATCTGCTGGCAAGGATTTATCACCATTACCAGCAAAGTTGCAGAAGTTTGCTCAAGCGGCAGTCATCTTAGCGAAGAGCACCTCAGGTCAGCAGATTGGTATTCAGTGGGGCTGAAGGCTAGACTGTCAGAAGCTAGTCGTGCTCCTCGGAGCCACCAATAATTATGGTGAGTTGTGTGGAATTTGATGATCCCGATAAGTACCTACTTAGCCAGTCAAGTTCTGGAGATTACAATTGATCGGAAATCCCACAAGTCTGAGCTCTCTCAAGAAAAATGGATTGTGGATGGGCATCTCCGAAAAATACTATGATAGTTGTAACAGCATATCCTTGAGGCTGCTCACATTATTGTAGAAGCACCAGAACTTCCAGAAGAATTTGGGACTGTAATATAAATCCTTTATGTTCTTCGCTAACTAAGTACCAATAGTTTAATCTGAAGCGTCGTTCAGCAGCGTTTTCCATGAAACTTGGGTTGTGGTATTCTGCCATTGAACAAATGAATCAGAAAGTCTTTCATTTTTGTTTCTCCCCGGTGAGATAAGGGTAGATCTCGGCTCCGATCTTAGCGTAAACGCTGAATTCGTCGCCTTGAACATGACCGTCCGAATCACTGTGGTAGTCGGGCGACGTGAACCCACCGTCATCCTCAGTATCATAATCATGTTCTGTATGTTCACCGTGATCCCCCGCTCCGCTGCTGTCGGCCGCTGGCTCTGGACCCTCGATGGCGACGACGTCCGACGTATCGTCCTGCGACGGTTCCACCACTTCGTAAGACTTTTTGGCTGGAAGATACTCCACGTCGTAGGATTTGTCGTGGAAGTCGTGGGCATGCTTGTAGAGTCCGTGGGTGATGTGGTTATGGCCGTGGCCTAACTCACCGCCGTGTTTGTGACCGTGGTCGTGCTCCCCTGAAACAGAATCCGTAACACAACATTCCCCCAATGGATATTTTTTTGTGTGTCATTGCTGACATGGAGTTTAAAGTAGAGTAATCGCTCTGTCACTTGTTGCTGTAGTTGAAATAGTGGCAGACTTGGTAGGTTCGAATCCAAGCGCCTTCTCATTTCAGCAGGTCTCACCACGTAATCATTAAGAGCTCTCCTGAGAGGATCGTTAAAGTCGCCACAAACAGCACTGTCGTTTAGTCTTGTACAAGTACTTACCTAACCGTTGTTCTGACGGACGGACAACAGCGAATTCCCGTATGTGGAATAACGAACTGCCCAAACGTTCTGGCAAACCTATCAGTTACGCCTGAGTTGAGAGTCACAGAAACCCACAATCTAAACAAGTTAAAACCGAAGCCCAATATTAATCCGAGCATGTTAGAACCTGTTTACTGGTAACTAATGTCTCCCAATCACCGTCAAAGGAACCATACAATTTAACACAATGAGAACAGGTTATATGTTCAGGTAGAACTGAATCAGAGTCCAAACAAGATCTATTTGTATGATCTGCGACAGTTTCTAACAGAGATAACAGACCGACCTAGTGGAATATAGCGAATTATTGTTTCTGCAACACTTTTTACTTTTCGAAAGACATTAATGGAAAAAAAAGACTGTTGTCAATTGGATATATGACGTATTGTAAATCAGGAGCTTGGATGGGAGTCAGTTAGCCTGTAAGCCCATCAGGGCAACTTGTCCTCTAGATATAGTAGCTTCGTATCCCTGCTTCTATTTTCTACTCTTAAAAAAAACATTTCATTCAGCTAGGTTTTTTCCACATTCTGCCGGCAATTATTGTTCTATTATGATGATTCCAGAGGCAATCTTTTAGTTTTCCAGTTCCCTAGGTAAATACACTGATGAATTTCGAAAATCCTTGAAAATTTCAAATTTAGGTACAACTCTTAAACTTTGAGCGCCGGTTCTTTAGAGAAATACTAACCCGGAACGAGGGAGTAATGGAGATCCCCTTTTTGACTCATCGTTGTTACAATCCTAGATCTGGTCTCAATAATAATTCTTTTGAATAATCCTTTAAGCCCATGAATCCTCATCAATAGAATTAATATGCAGATGCAGGCACTGGGATGTCCTGACCTTAAACATCATCCATTTATGTTACTAACATTCGTCGAGTGCGTTTCTAAGGCGTTCTATCGTCATTTTGAAAACTGTTTTCTTTTCATGAATATTCCTTGATCAATCTATATAGTGAGGTTTGATCAAGGAGAAGTTTCTGAGCAGAAACCTTGCGAAGCCGTCAGTAAGAAGGATTGAGAGTGGGGAAAAACAAATTCTAAAAAGTACTCGCCATACAATAATCTGAAGTAAGGCCCCCACGCCATAAAGGTACCCACGAAGTATGATGATGTACTCGTATTGTCGTGAAAGTATTTGGGATTAATGACCCACTGTCCAAGTCCAAGATGTCCAAGATGTGAACCACAGTTATAAGTTATAAATTAGTCGTGTCAATTAGTAGAGACATGCAAGAGTTAGTTTCAGCCACAATCAGTTACCATGATGTAACTTGAATGAAAAATCATCAACACGATTGAGATTTCATACCCAAACATATTGATGTTTTTTCGTTTTTTCCCATGCATCGAGGCTCTTAATGATTTCACCAACATTCAAAGTTGATCATTACAGAGCCAAGTTTTATTTATGGTTCGTGTACCCTTTCTCAGATGCTGAGAGGGCGTAAATGGTCCCAAAATTTGGATATTTTCAGTATGCTGAACTTCCAGTTTTTGCATAATGAGTAAGATTTTATAAAACATTTATAAGATCTTCTAAAATGTTTTGTAAATTAAAATAAGTTCTATAAAATTGTATTAAATTTTTGGATTGATTTTGCGCATGCTATGCAATAAGAAAGGAACCATAAAAAAGCTGATCCACTCCGTTGTGGTTAGGTGGAATTCACTGTATAAACGAAGAATATTTTACAATTTATTATTAATAATTATTTATTATAATTCCGCCAGTACAATAATATCAATATTAATAAGTCATTGGGTCATAACATGTTACATAAATATTTTACGAGAAATATCTCGTTTCATATAAAGAGCTATGTAGCATGTTCAGGTTGCTCTTTCTCTCGTGCATTCTTAACAAGTAGTGGATAAGTATTAGTACGTATCGTCCGGCCAGCTGATCTATGGATAGTGGTCGATGTGAGAAGCTCTGTCACTAAACCGTGAAATGGCGGCCAGTGGTGCAACAGGTGGAGCCGCTCGTCTGAGACGTTCGTTTTTCAAAGTTCGACTAAACTCGAGGGCGATGAACTGACTCGGGATCTAATTCGGTGGGTAATTCACCATATCAACAACTCTTTAACCCCCTCTCGTCTGATCACATAATGTGCTCTACCCAGAAGGTTTTGATTCTTCTCACTTGAGGTACGCGATTGAACAAGATTTGTCCTGGTTCTGTGTGAAGCGTAAACAAGGGTATTTTCCAGGCCGTTCTCGAAAAGTTGAAGAATTTTTATTCAATGACTAGCAATGAGGTCCTCAGTTCTAGAGCTAGTGCGAATATGTACCGGTACACATTCCTATCCAATGAGAATGAGACTCTCAATGTACGCCCTTGTTTGTGTTTAATACTTGCCCGTCCTCTCCAAACGCTGAATATCAACTTATTACTCCTGGAATCCTTATATCAGATCCATCTTCTACCTCTTGCTCTATCTAGGACTGTGGTACAACTAACTTTTCAATATTGGAGGCAAGCATTTCCGGTATGGCGACGGGTTTGTAGAAGTTTCGATGTTGCCTACTGCTAGGTGTTAATGTAGCTGTTTCCGAACTCATGTATTATTTCCAAGGTTTAATGTGCTGGCATTTCATCAGTCAATGCCTTGGTCTTTACCTTGCACTAAGAAACTTCCTTTAAGAATATATTTCCTCTTGCCTCCAGTAGAGCTTTCCTGTGTAACTAACTAACTAACTAGATGGCGCTACAGCCCAGGGGCCTTGGCCTCCTCTAGGACATCTTTCCAGCTTGAACGATCTTGTGCCGTTGTCATCCAGTCGTAGCACCCGAGCCGTGCTGTGCCTTCTTCTAAATTGTCACTCCATCTTAATCGTGGCCTTCCTCTCTTCCTTGTACCATTCGGGCGAGTTAACAGGAGCTGCTTAGCCGGATCGTTATCATCCATTCGGAGAATATGGCCGGCCCACCTTAATCTCCCCAACTTCACGAATTTGACAACGTCAAAATCATCGTACAGCTGGTAGAGCTCTTCATTGTGGCGCCGTCTCCATTGTCCATGGTCGAACACTGGGCCCAGTATTCTCCGAAGAATCTTTCTCTCAAAAATTCTAAGGGCATTCTCTGATTGCTTCGTCAAGACCCACGTTTCTGAAGCATATTATGTCAGAACGGGGCGAAGCAGCGCCTTGTACAAGGTGAGTTTAACCCTCCTGGAGAGTACTCGGGATTTCAGGAGCGGCAATAGTCCAAAATAGCATCGATTAGCAGCTAGTGTTCTTGATTTTATTTCGATCGTACAATCATTATTTCCGTGGACAGAGGAACCAAGATATTTAAAAACATCAACCCTTTCGAAGCAGTACGGGCGCAGGAGAATGTCTGGCGTTCTTATTTCATTGAAGTTTTTACTGGAGACCATGTACTTTGTTTTGCTTTGATTGATGGTTAGCCCCATATGTGCCGCTGCCAACATTAGCGATGAGAGAGATCCCTCAAAGTTCTAGCCATGAGATTGATGTCATCTGCATAAGCCAGAAGCTGTACGGGACAATGGAATATATTATCATTACTTTGCAAATGTGCGTCTCTCACTACTTTTTCAAGAGCTATGTTGAAGAGTAGGCAAGCAAGGTCATCACCTTGTCTCAGTCCAACCTTTGTTTCAAACAGCTCAGACAGTGTCCCCCGGATTCGCACTCGGCAACGGGTGCTTCTCATGGTAAGCTCCACCATCCTACAGAGTTTATCGGGCACTCCGAACTCCCTCATGGCAGTGTAGAGCTTTTCCCTGATGATAGTATTGTAGGCAGATTTAAAATCTATGAAGAGATGGTGAATTGTAACCTGGAATTCGACGCTCTTCTCCAGTACTTGCCTCAGGGAGGAAACCTGGTTTATTGTCGAACTTCCAGGCATGAAACCCCGTTGATAGCTTCCAACTATGTTGATAGCATGTGGCTGGAGGCGAACAAACAGTACGTTGGACAATGTCTTGTAAGCGGGGTTAAGTAAAGTTATTCCTCTGTGATTACTACACTCCAAGGGGTCTCCTTTTTTGTGGATCACACAGATAACACCCTCGTTCCATTCCTGGGGAATTTCTTCTTTACTGTTGTACTTCTTTACTTCTTTACTGTTGTATCCATAATTCATATCAGAAGATTTTCTGTATCAACAATAAAGTATTCCCTTGTTTCTTTCCAATACTTTTTCCAAACTCTGAATATTATCTTACTACTTCTCGTCTCCTTATATTAAACTCTTCTACCTCTTGCTCTACCGCGAGCTGTGGTATAGCCAATAACACCTTTAATTGAATGTGATGGAATATTCCAAGCAATCATTTCCGTTCACTGTTCTGTAAAAGATAGTTGATTTGATGTAATTGTATTGATGTTGTCCACTACTTTGTGATGCTGCAGCTGTTTTCTTTTATATTCTCTTGTATATTCCCAAAAACTTGTATATTCCCAAGTTCAAATGTGCTGGCGTTTCGAGTTTTTTTCTGAGCATAGGTGTCTATACAATACCTTGGTCTTTACCTTGAACTGAAGTAGAGACTTCAAGAATATACTTCCCTGTTGACCCTATTAACCCTCCAGTGGTAGACCTAATCTCATCTCACAAAAGGTAGACCCAGGAGCGCGGCGCTCTTTCGGTACTTCCTCCCGAAAAAATCAATGTTTATCATATTTTTTAATTGTTTTTGGTCAGAGTGAGATACTCATCTCATCTCCTGGTGTATCTAAAAATGTTCAATGAAAAACATATTGGTAAAAAAGTTTTTTTTATTCAACTCAGAAATACGTACTGGTAAAAATAGGTTTTACTCAACTCTGAAATACAAATAACTGAGCAATCAAAATTTAACTAATCAAAGCCGTTTCAGTCAGATGTACGTTCTGCCATATCGTCAGAATCTTCCTCAGACCACTGAAGCCATTTCAGGGGATCAGAAGAGCGCTCAGACTTAAGAGCGATCGGACACATTCACGTTTTAGTGCAAGAAACCGATTCTCACTAACCCTGAGCGGTTTTAGGGACGGAGAGAAGGGTACGGTCCTGCGTAGAGGTAGTTTCTAGGAGGGAACTCTGAATCACAGCCCTCAGGATAGCCACTGTGAACCACAGTATTCGAAAAATGGGCTGAAGGAGCGCCGCGCTCCGGGGTCTACCAGTGAAGGGTTAATGGTTATAAGGCACGCTTTCCAGTGTTCTGTGCGACAAATGCTCTGGGAAAGACTTTGTGTCAATGGAACAGGTGGTGCAACACTGAACTGTCCATGATTCATGTCTTGTTATCTTTGAGGATTATCAATATAAAATCTCATCATTGGACAGGAGCTTTGAGTGTTGTTTTAAGTCTCAGAGCTGATTAAAAGCTGGTACAGAGATTTTTGTAGTGTCCTGTTCTTTCTCTCAACGTCCTAATCTGTGGATATTGGCCTGTACTTCAAGGAGATCCTTCAGCTTCTTCAAGAGTCTAGTTCTATAAGATATTTGTGTAATTTGAATGAGGTCTCTTCTTTTCTACCACATTAGAAGCTGGTGGCTTCGTTGAGAGAAGACATTATCGATATTTTCTCGCCTCCCAAAGAGTTTGTTTTCTTTTTACAGAACAGGTTGCTCTCCTGGAATGGAATTTGAGAGGTTCACGCGTTCTTTACCTTCTTAAATGTATAGAAGTCATGAAGTCAAACTTCGCGTACTGCTTAAGTAAATAGATACGGCCTAAGTGCTAAATTCAGAAAATCCAATGTTTACGTTTGATGACTTCAGCATTCATCAAGCAGTCTGTAGGGTTCGGTAAATTTTGAAAAAAAGAAGAAAGAAAATCGTGACATGCTCGGTTTGTCGGAGAAAGAGAAAGAACTTCAAGAAACAGAGTGAAGTTGAAAGAGACATTCTTGGTGATCAAAGAGATATTGATAAATTCGTTTTTGTTGATTCCACAATCCACGATTATCAGTATCACTTTGGAAGAGGTGAAAAGATGACAGATGAAACCGTGTTTTGAAGAATGGCGGCTCATTTCTCGAGGGTTGTGTGCCACATAAATGAGGGATAGACTCAAGCGTGTCTGTACGAGAACGTCACTTCATCCACGAATAATTTTTTTCAATATTTGATTTTCCAAATTTGAAAGGATTAATTTTTTAATGATTTGGCAACTTTTTTATTTTACTGACTCAAACATTCGTAAGCGGGATATATCTAAATCTTAGTAGTTTTCTATTCAAGCAGAATGATTTAATTAATAAAACTTGATCATCAGGGTCAGCTTATATAAGTCTGCTGCTCACAAGCTTACCATTTCTTGACATATTGATTGCTATCAATTAAGTAACCGAAAGATGATGACGTTCTCGTTCAGGTAGTAAAATAACCGTGATAGAAGAACGGTATGTGATGACAGAAGGGAATCAAGCTGAAGATCATGGTGGTGCTTCTTGTGCGATTGAAAACGACGTTTTTTTCATTCGGTGGCAAACAAAGAGGTTGTTTCGTGGTTGCTTGCGTGTATTACTTGAATCATTTATTTACCCTTCGTTTTTAGATCTTGTAGTAAAGCCAAAAGTTCGCGAGTGGGTCTGGAAAATCGAGCGATCCGTGAGAATGACAGATAAAAATTGATATTTATGGTGGTAAACAAAGCTGATTTTGGTGTGATGATGTTTTTGCTGATATAATAAATTATAAAATGGATAGCTGGAAAAGAACCATAATCATACATGGTAACAAATCATACATTCATTCAATGAAAGTCTAATCAATAAATCATTATCATAATAATTGTGTAACAGAATATAAAATGTACCTATCGTAGGTGATTTAAGCACATGAATATAACGTTTTACTTTCTACGCATTATTTTGATATATTTTAGCACCATAAACTCATCCTGGTGAGGAATCCACCCTATCTTCTAGAAAAATTGTCATTTGTTGGTATTTCATGAGAAGATAGTAAGACATTTTTTTACTATTGAAGAACTTACCTATCTTGAGGCTAAAGAATAATAATCTTTGAAGTCAACCTTTCTGTAATTTAGACATATGGACGAAATTCCCCCACTTTTACCAATCGAAGGTGAAGAACCAACCTAACTCACTTTTGTCAACTTTTCAGGAGGCTCAAAAAACTGCTTCACGGCTTAACCACGTCTCTCTTGGTAATGTTTTTGACACCATAGTGTTCCCATATGATTCCAACAAGTAACTGATAGTTTTTTTAAAGAAATTATTGGCTAAGTGGAATTACTTGATATAATAATATTATGATATATTATATCAACATAGCATATTATGCTATGTTGGGGGCAGATTTTTTTTTTTACTTAAGCTGTTGTGTTACCCCCACTTTTACCAATATGTCCAACCAACATAGCCTAACTCACTTTTGTCAACTTTTCAGGAGGCTCAAAAAACTTCTCTCTTGGTAATGTTTTTGACACCATTGTGTTCCCATATGACTCCAACAAGTAACTGATAGTTTCAATTTTTTTGAGAAATTATTGGCTAAGTGGAATTACTTGAGATAAGCTATGTTGGGGGCAGATTTTTCCCCTCAACCCTTTCCAAAAATACTCAAATCAACAAACAAGACAGAACCAGTTTAGCTCAATTCCCCAAGACCGAGCAATAACAGCCTAAGTCACAAAATCGGGCAAGAAAATAAAGTCAAGCAAGATTTTCTGGCATCATTTACCTTGATAAAATTATCTCAATCCATCCCTTTTCAATATTAATTTTTGCAATGGGTTTACTGACTCCACTAATAATAATTTCCACATGCTCAGAACACAAAAATCACTATACATAACTCACAATTTCATGGAGGAGGCTGGGCGACCAGACTCGATGACAGGGAAAACACTGACTTAGGCACTTGTGATATTCCTTTTTGACTTGAGCACCGTTGCCTTAAACGATATTTCTCCCGTTTCCGTTGGCTAAACTGTTTATCTGACCACACTATTGGATCCAGCACACTTTTTTCTATGAGGTTATGACCTTATCTCAAAACCGAAAAAAAGTTATTTAGGCTATGTTGGTTCTTCACCCTCGCAATGTTTCTTGAAAAAGTGGCCAAAATATCGCTAATATTACACGGAGATGAGACTTTCTTTCTGGTATGTAGCTAGTAGGTATTTTATGTCAAAAAGTAGGTACTTATTTTTATTTTTTATTTTATTTTATTCTATTTTATTTTATTTTATTTTTTTTACGCACCCAACTGTTCAGAAGCGCTTAAAGTTAGTCTACTCGTTTTTGTCCTCAATTTCTATTCGACGGAAAACCCTTGTGGCACATGTTTCTTGGCTATTTTTTCATGCTGAATCACGTGGTGATATCGGTTTTCTATCGTCTTGGATTTTGTAGGATTAATTGGTTTAAAAAAGTAATCTTTTTTGCGACGATTGATATCTGTTCCTTTTTAATCAATATCACTCTTTCCTTATCAATGAAGGTGAATTCGGTACTCAGATTATGTATTTACAGCTTGTTACATTTTGAATAAAATTCATGTTTTAAAAATTATTTGTATAATCAGTTTTCTAGGTTTATTAAAGCTGGTGGGGTTTTGAGTTGGCATAACTTCTTGTTCTTAAGTTGCCAACTAGAGATTCTTATTTATTCTTGAATTCGAAAGACGTTTTTCCCTTATGTATTACAAAAATGATCCTTCCTCCCTCCCTAATCAAAAAGGAACATTTTATTTTTAAACCCACCCTAGTCCAAGTCTGTGAGTCGATAGGGCGAGGAAGAATTAATCGTACGTATATGATTGATTCCGAATCCAACATGCAGTAAATGATATCTTGTGGTTGTGGACTTTTTATTTGGCCAAATAAATGGGGATTTTTGACAATGAAAGTCCTTTATTTGGATTCCAATCACTTTATTGCTGGAGAGCTTTCAAAACCCCTCTGGTTGTCATTTTCAATCTATCAGCAAGAGGATGATGGACTGAAAATGACAACCAGAGGGTTGTTGGAAGCTCTCCAGCAATAAAGTGATTGGAAACCGAAAAAAGGACTTTCATTGTCAAAAAACCCCATTTATGCAGTAAATGCATAGTTCAAGTACCAGGTACCGAATTCACCGTCATTGATTAGAAAAGAATCAAATTCATTAAAAAGAAACAAATATCAATTAGAGCAAAAAAGAGAAAAAAACTATTTTTTCAGCAATTATGTCTACAAAAACCAAGGTAATAGAAAACTGGCATCATCACTAACTAACTTTGAACGCTTCTGGACTCCTGGGCGAAAAAATAAATAAATAATAAAATTCGACGTAGAATCAGAATTTGCACTAAGTTTATGGTGACTCGCAAAAGTTTGGTATTCGAACTCATCACACAAAGATAAAGGGAGGTTACTTTGACATGTTTTACAATGTTTTCACAAATAGCAGGTGGTCTAGTCTTTGAGAAACACATTGTATACAATTAAACAAAAAAGCTTTTAGTTTAAAAATTGCTAAAAATTGACTAGTGGCATTTAGAAAACTTGCTCATTTTCTTATCTTATGCTGGAAGAATTTTTAAACATTTTGCTTTATTAGTAATTAAGTCATAACCTATGAAATTGACCAAAATACCAATCATTGGTGTAAAAAATTCTATATAGAATTGGCTTTGGTGATACAAATATAGAATAATGAAAGCAATGTAGAAATTAACACAAGAATATCTTGAAAAATAATTGTTGAAGGTAATAAACTCACCGTGGTGCTTGTGACCATGACCTACGTCTCCTTGGTGATCGTGTTCGTGGCCCAAATGTCCTCCGTGTTTGTGGCCGCTGAGGAAGTGGCCGAAGTGTTTGTGGCCGTGGTCGCTGTGGCCGTGGTGACGGTGTCCGTGGCCGAAGTGGCCACCGTGCTTGTGTCCGTGGCCGTAGTGGCCATGGTGACGGTGTCCGTGGCCGAAATGACCGCCATGTTTGTGGCCGTGGCCGAAGTGGCCGCCATGTTTGTGACCGTGCTCAGCCTCTCCCTAAAGTACAAAATAAAATTAATTGTCATTGAATTTTGAATTTTATTAATTGATACTCATGAGTTGAATGCATAGCAAAATTTTCAGAATAATTCACATAATTATGTGCAAGAACATTTTCATGTCAAAAAATTTATTACATAAACATTCTAATCAAAATAGATGTCTTTGTCCGAAATTAAGAGGTTGAAAGCGAAAAACGTTGTCCTGGGAAGACGTCTCAGAAATATGCAACACACTGTGGAATATGGGTGGAAATAGCACTTATGGGTGGAAATAGCACAATATGGGAATATGGGTGGAAATAGCACTTTTGTGCTTCAAGGTATCGATAATATATTATATTATCTACGATTTGTTTTTGCCTGCATTTAGCAGGCTTTTCAGCTAGTCTAAAATATATCAGTGCTCAAAATCTCCAAAAACCTAAAGAAATCAAATGCTATTCTACATCAACTTACAACATGTTTATGTCCATGCTCGTGCTCTCCATGGTGCTTATGGCCGTGCTCGTGTTCACCGTGGTGCTTGTGGCCGTGCTGATGGTGGCCCCCGTGCTTGTGACTGTGACCGTGGTGTCCGTGGTGCTCGTGGCCGTGGTGGGCCGTTCCGTCGTGTTTGTGCACGTGGTCCACGTGTCCCTTGTGCTCGTGCTTGTGAGTAACCGTGTGCTCTTTCTTCCCTCCGTCGACGATCTTGTAGACCGTATGAGTGTGTTTTATCACTTTTTCATGGACGGGAACGTGGATGATGACTTTCTTCCTATAATATGAGGAAGCAAAACACAAATTAGTTGGAAAATATTGCAAAAATAAACTATATGAGTTGCATCCATAAATTTGTACCAAGTAGTGCAGTGAACAATTAGGCTTCCTATCTGCTTAAATATCTTTAAAATTCAGATTCATATTGATAGATTGTTCTTTTCACAATAATATTGCAGCAAAAGAGTCAATTTTCTCAAATCCCCCACAAAATGTCATCCCCTTCTGGCCAGAAAGTTGTACTTGGCATTGGACAGAAAACAAGCGGACAGACACAGTGGTGATGTGCCTTCATTCCTTCCCATACAACACGGGGTACCGCAGGGATCTGTTACTATTTGTTACTATTCAGGCTTGTGGAGGCTGGTATCAGAGGATGTGCCGTGCAATGGTTCAGGTCCTACCTGGAGCATCGCCCATGGAACGTCGTCATGGAAAATCCACATGGGGTGCATAGATCCGCGACATATTTCAGCGATAGAGGAGTACCTCAGGGCAGCCTGCTGGGGCCGCTACTTTTCTTGGTTCTGGTGAACACCCTGCCTCTTGTACTCCAGGATGCCAACTGTATGGTCATCAATTATGCTGATGACACTAATTTTCTTATTAAAGGCTCCGCACTGAGCGAATGCATATCCATCATGCTAGATAAGTTTTTAGTCCTGAAGAGCTGGCTGGATCAAAATGGTCTCATACTCAATGAAAGCAAGACGAAGTGTATCGTCTTCCATACTGGTCGAGGCAAAGAGACCATTGCCACTTTTCATCGGGGCCAAAAGCAAATAGTTTCATGCAGTCAGACTAAATTCTTGGGGGTTGACCTTGACGCAACCTTATCTTTCCGCTCACACGTGGCAGAGCTGTTGCATAGGCTCAGCAGCACACTCTTCTGCATCCGAAAGCTTCGGCCATTATCATCTAGGCGGACCCTACGATCAGTCTACTTTGGACTGTTCCTGTTCAAAGCATCGTAAGGGATTTTGTTTTGGAACAACCCATCCAACATGACTAAGGTCTTCGGAATGCAGAAGCGCGCCTTGCGAATAATTCTGGGTGTGGCACCACGCTCATCCTGCAGAGGAAAATTTCGCCAGGAAGGCTTGCTCACGTTGCCATCGCTGTTTGTTTTGGAGGCATTGCTGTTCATTCACCAAGACCCCGAGCTTCGGCGGATGCATGCATTTTTTTTTTTGAATTAACTCCCCTCAAGACAAAATGTCTTTGGTGACGGAGGGGGCACGCCAAAAATTTCAAATAAATAAAAAAATCAAATATAATGGGGAGGACGCCCAGGACTCACCCGACGCCGGCCCTAGGGATAAGGGAAGATGAGGAAGGTGGGGGTGGGAGAGAAGGATGAAGGGAAGTGCCTCTATAAAACGACCACCAGTTCAAATATGAGCCGAGCAGGACACGGGTGGTGATACCACGGAGTACGCCTACCGAGATGCCCAACTCGCGCAACTCCGTGGCACTTTTCCCGCACCACACACTGCGCCATGACAAGGTTGCAGCCATCACCCTGATGTTGTTGGGTGCCACTCCTTTTAGCTCCGACACTGCTTGCCGTAAATCATTTGTGTCATATTTCCTTATCTTGGCCCGCCAAGTCTGCTCCATGTCCAAGCTGCCATTGACAACTTGGACATCCAGGATAATGCAAGACTGGTCGGGCTTGACGGCAACAATGTCGGGCTTCTTACCCTGGTCACTTGGCATGTGATACAATCTCTCTCTCTCAACATCCCAGCCGCTAGATGACAAAGCACCTGCTATCTGCTTGGCGACCGCATCATGACGTAGAATGCGGCCACCATGAGTCCGAGGACACTGCTGCACTACATGATATAAATGTTCATTTCCACTCCGACAGGCGCGGCAAAGGGGTAGGGTTGTCCCGCGACTACCTCTTGAACACCTCACCGCAGTTGGCAAAGATGCCACGCGGATGGCGTGAAAGTGTCGGTAGTCGCGGGCCCCAATGCCCTCCGAAGCCCAATCTACCCATTGGGATGAGAGAAGGCTTTCGGAGCACTGTCGGAGTTCTTTACCATCTACCGATTCATGCAGCGCAGCAGCGAACTCAGCAGACGAACTGGGTTTTGGAGCAGATGGTGTTGCTCGGTCGCACCATGCTAACTGCTGCCTGACAAAATCAAGATCAGCAGCCGCACGGGCGACCTCCCAGCTCGACCCTTGAAGGGCTAGCAGGCGCTGGCGGCGCAGAGAAGGGATACATGCCGAGAGAGACACAATGCCAAGCCCACCAGATTTGACCGGTGCATGAACATAGGCACTTGGGACACCAGGTGGGAACTTCAGCCAAGAGCGCACAGCAGAGCGAACTTCTCGATCTAATTCTTGCAGCCTCCCCGCCGTAAGCCTGCCAAAGACTAACCCATAGGTTAGCTACGGCAGTAAGTACGTGCGAAGGAGGCGCAGCTTCTGCTGTGGCTTCAATGGAGCCTTGGTAACGCGAGCTAGCGCTCTACCAAGGTCCACACGGCTGGCAGTTATAGTGGCCACCCCCATGAAGTCGACTCCAAGGTACCGCCAAACCTCCAACACGGATCGAGATGGGATGGAGGACTGTCCAACGACAAAACCCCCATCCACAACTTTCACCTTATGTTGGCGACCCGACGGGACCAAGGAGACCGACCCACACTTATCAGGGTTAACCACAAGTCCACACCCGGCTAGCTGCTTAGCAAATGCATTGAGGGCGATCTGCAAGCCCTCACGGGTTTCTGCGAGTAGGATAACATCATCGGCAAAAGCCAATGCTCCTACTCGCACCCCAGGGGCGAGATCAAACCCTACTTCTGTGGGCAGCTTACCCAAGGCCGTATCCACGACCAGGTTGAAGAGAAGTGGGGATAGGGGATCCCCCTGGCGTACCCCACGCCCGATCCGTATATCCCCTGACACCTCACCTCCTGCCTCGAGGACCGTCACACCATGGTTATAGCACCCGAACACCGCACTTACTGCAAGTCCCTGACCATTGTCTGGAGTTCTACCGGGTGTCCCAGAAGTTATGGTCCACCCTTTTTATCTCCGTTGTTTTGAGGGGAAGACAAAAATTTCAAGCGATAACCCCCCTTAATTTTTTACGAGGAATTCAACTATCACACTTTCGCGCATTGCGCACCTGCGCAATCGTGCGCAACGCACACCAACTTTGTTATTTCAAATGGGAACCCCTATTTTTTATTGCAGATTCGGATCCTACGCAAAATTTCATGAATTTTAGACCCATCAATCGAGTTTTTTGGTTGCGCACAACCCGTCCAGTGAGCGTGCAAACATGCGCAACCCCTGGATTGCGCCAAAATTGAGATGGAGGTAGACCCCAAGTGTGATACATGTTTTTTCATTAATTTTCGACGCTGAATCACGTGGTGATATCCATTTTCGGATTTTACTCAAATTTCTCGAAACGGCGGCTGAAAAATAGGTAGTTGAGCCTGTTTTATCGTCAGAATCTGACTGCCGGAGGGATGAAAAGTCGATACAAGCTTCAAAGTACCTATCTCATTTGTATTAGGCAACTATCCACTTATTCCAAAGTAAACAATGTAAACAAGAAAGCAAGGAATAAACCCCTGAATGCCTGCTTGCTCTCAAATGATTCAAGTCGCGATTTCTTTGAGTAACCATTTTCAATTACTAATTATTTTAAAATTATAACTCGATCCACATTGAGAGTTAAATGACCGATAAATGGTGAGTTTTGATTAGAAAAATTTATTATTCTGGCAATAGTCGCCATAAAATCAAGTTGAATAATAAAACGGATATCATGCCCGGATTCGGGGTTGAAAAATAGCGCTGAAGCATGTTGCGTGCGATGAAAAAATTCGTTCAAGGGGTGAATTGTTTAGGAAATTTTGCGTAGAATCCGAATCTGCAATAAAAAATAGGGGTTCCCATTTGAAATAACAAAGTTGGTGTGCGTTGTGCACGAATTTGCGGACACCCTGTATTAAAAACTACTTATTTTTCGGCCGCCGTTTCGAGAAATTTGAGTAAAATCCGAAAATGGATATCACCACGTGATTCAGCGTCGAAAATTAATGAAAAAACATGTATCACACTTGGGGTCTACCTCCATCTCAATTTTGGCGCAATCCAGGGGTTGCGCATGTTTGCACGCTCACTGGACGGGTTGTGCGCAACCAAAAAACTCGATTGATGGGTCCAAAATTCATGAAATTTTGCGTAGAATCCGAATCTGCAATAAAAAATAGGGGTTCCCATTTGAAATAACAAAGTTGGTGTGCGTTGCGCACGATTGCGCAGGTGCGCAATGCGCGAAAGTGTGATAGTTGAATTCCTCGTAAAAAATTAAGGGGGGTTATCGCTTGAAATTTTTGTCTACCCCTCAAAAAAACGGAGATAAAAAGGGTGGACCATAACTTCTGGGACACCCGGTATAAGAGAAGCGTGGAGTTTAGTGCAGTTTGGCTTTGGAACTTCTACGTGTTGCGACTGGAATCTTCGGTTTGCACTGTGGACTCCCCAGGACCTACCTTCAAGAGATCTATTAAGAGGTATCTGGTGGAGAGGGAACTGTACACTGTTGACGAGTTTTTCTCTATATGATTATCTATATGAATTATCCTGACTTTGACAATTGCCCTACATGCCTGTAATGCTTGTTTTTTTGGCAAATAAAGAAATTATTATTATTATTATTATTATTATAGGTCCGCTTCTCTTTGTTATTTACATAAATGATCTTCCCAAAAAAAAGACCAATCCAGTAGTTCTTTTCCCCGATGATACCACAGTTGTAAGCTGTAGTGATTCATTAGTTGACTTACAGAATTCCTCTCGTGATTCAATAGATGAGGTAACAAAATGGTTTAATTCTAACGACTTGTCGGTTAACGAATCAAAAAACGCTGCAAATTATTACACAATGGTTAATTTTTTCTATATTGATCACTCGTCTGCAAAGCCACCAACCATCCAACATGAAGAAAAACATCGATCGCATTTCGGTCAGCTAAAATTTGAACGGAGATTATGCCTCTTTTGCGATTCACACTCGTGTTTCTGATTTATCGTAAGTCCAACCCTTAAATTATCGTAGGGAGCGAACGGTTTGTCCTACAGGGCTTCGCATGGTCTCTAAAAATTCTATTCTATCTAAAATTGAAGGAAAAACAGTACCATTATTTCAAAATTTTTTGAGTTAGGGCGTTTTCAAAATTTCAAACCTTATTCTTCAACCCTTAGAAGTGACCTACATCAACCAAAATCTTCGGGGCACAACTAAACCCCAAATGAAGCCTACATACCAAATTTCATCAAAATCGGTCAATGATTATGTGATCTACATAGAAAAATAAAAAACCTTTGTGTAATAATTTGCATCTTTTTTCAACTAATTTCATAATTCATATCAAATTTACAGTCCAATTCTTTAGAGGCTAACCTCCAATTCATAGGTGATTCTTATGAAATTTGTGTGCCCTATTCCAAACTTGGTCACCTAAGAATTGGAGAATGAAAATTAAAATTTGTTATGAATTATGAAATTGGTTGAAAAAATTATGAATATTGGATTAAAAACATAAGAATTTGGTTGAAAAAATTTGAATTTTTCTGGAAAACGCCTGTTGTATACTCACACTATTAGGAGGATCTTTTCTCCCAAATTTACCATAGTACGAGTATTTTCCAAACAGGAATCAGGCAGTAAAAAGTTAGTTTTTCAATCGGTTAGAAGATAATATTATCGTCGTAGATGTTGCATTTAAAAAGTCTGCCAAGTTGGATGGGCAGTATAGTTGCCTCAAACAGAAAACACGAGCTTGTATCGGTCTACGAATAATTGGTTTTATTTTTAGAAGTACTGCTGGTAGGTTCTCCTATATAAAACTGGATTTTTACGTCACGTACACGATTTTCCACTTCTTAACATCAATCATTATGTGGTGAAATCAAAGTGTTATCGTTTCATTTTTTTGTCCAAATTTACATTTTAATTTGAGGGTTTCAATGTGCCATTTCTGGGTCAAATGGTCAAAAACACGTAATATTCTTGATTGACAATACTCCCGAAAACAAGGGGTAAAACCATATTAAAAAGCAAATATTTCTTTTTTTACACCCATAGTGTTAACAATATTTATCATACTTTGGTATCATAACAATATGTATCATATTTTGGACAGTTATGAAGTTCCTTTCCCAAAAAAACTTGTCTCGGAAGCTGACCAGCCTTCCGACGAAATATCACCTCTCAACGCTGATTACAGTAATATTGCAGCCATTGCGGTTCAACGCTCACTTGGAGACTTTTATCGACGCATCTTTTCGACAGTTGCGTCACTTAGAGATCATAGCTTTATGGTCTGTTATACTGCGGCTTTCTCCCTTGTTAGATATAAAATGAGCACCAATTTCGACCATTACGATCTTCAAACTTGGCGGCGAATGTTGACCCGTGCAATCTCATCCGACATTGGGAACCCCGTTGGTCATTTACTCACTCCAACATGGCATTACGTTACACGTTATAGATCGATAATGTATTATAATCATCACTTCCCGGGCCACATCGTATAAACAAAAAACGTTTACCTTTTTCGTCAGATCAGTTACCTCCTTCCTGATTATCGAGCTATTTGGTTCTCAAAGCCGTTATTTGATCAAACCTTTGCTCCGAAAAACATTTTCAACCTTCACAGGCGGTAAGTTCTATGTCAAGTTTGGAACACCGGACATTACAACATACATTATCTGGCTAACCATAACTATTGTTGATCCAATCTTAAACTATTAACTCTTCCCCTTGAAGTTCAAGAACTCAAAAAACTCTCGTTTCCCCATAGGAACGGTTCAAAACAATTTCATTAATTTTTTTTCTTTTTGCAGTACAGTAGTACTAGAAGTTGAGACCCGACTTTAACCAGAATCTACTAAAGTCGCAGATCACCTCAATCCCTCCTCCTCCTCCTCCTCCTAGACTCGATAACTTCAAGGTACCTACTAATTGGCCACCGAAATGGTTCACTTTGTTGCAGAATGAACCAATTTTTATCATATATTTAAAGAAGAAAAAAATGCATTCGAAATTGAGAAGTTGTGGAACTGTATCGATTCTGTATCGGTACACCACCTACAAAAGAATAAATAATTAAGACTCAAGTAGGTTTTTGCATAATAGCAGAAAATAAGTGGATTTTTTCCGCATTTCGTAGAAAAGAAAATTTGTGAATAATTCAAAATATCACGTTTTGAATTTCACGTTTCTTTTTTTTTATAATTTGTGAATAATTCAAAATACCCTATATCCTATCTTATATCCAAAATATCCTATTTGTGAATAATTCATAATATATTAAAATTTCGCGTTTCTTATTTTCCGTTTTTTCCCAACTATTTTGCAATTTTATCACAAACTTGCTGGAACCATCGTGTACCTTAGAATTCCTTCTCATAACCACGATAACCAATTCCAGTTGAAGATGATGTATTTTGAGATAACGATTTTCACTACAAACCTCGAGAAAAGTTTTTGAATACTTGCTTTCGAAAAATCGATCCCTAAGATTACCCAGTTCAAAAATTATCACTGACAAACTCCTCTTTTCTTTTATCATAGTTTACATTTGAGCTTAGTTTTAATTGTTTGGAGAGACTCTAGACTGAGCTGTAATGTTTTGTAACACTTATGCCCTACACTGTGAAATTTTAAACTACAGGAGACCTTTTGACGAAATGTCACAATAATAATCCAAAATAGTACGCTAAAATTACTTTGCGTTTTCAAGAATTTTCTTCATGGCACACTTAATTATTTTTGCTTCTAATTCTACCAAGGTAGAGGAAGCTTTGTTTTCACTTTCCAAGGTTGAAAAAAAAATGTTCTCCAAAATCAAAATTTCCACTCGCGTTTTACGTTGCAGACCTTCCTGAACAAATTTGGTTCCGTGTCTGTGTGTCTGTCTGTCATGAATTCCTTGCCACAGCCATAACTTCTACATTTCTCTTCCGATTCCGATGAAATTTTCAGGAACTGTGCAGGTTGGCGAGTCCCCTATGAAAATCATCACCCCCGGATCGATAGTATCGATCGATAGATCGCTAGTACTACTAGGAATTCACGTTTGCGCATACGCAGAAGATTCTTTTGCAAACGTGAATTCCTTGTCAAAGCAATAACTTCTACAATTCCCATCAGATTTCGATGAATTTTTCAGGGATTATGCGGATTGGCTGTAGATGGTCGCCTATGAAAATCTTGGCCCCAAAATTGAATGTATTTTATGCGCATGCGTAAACGTGAAATTCTTGTAACAGCCATAACTTCTACGTTTTCCAACAATTTAAAGTCCCCTATGATGGTATTGCAAGGTACTTAGGGATTGATGTTTGAGATTAACTAGTATTCATCGGATCTTCTATACAATCGGGTTATGGATACGAGGAAGCTATGTGCCACACCCCCTTGGCAGACTTTTTTTTGGCGTGAGCAACGTTTGCTATATTTCTTGAATAGTTATTTACAATAATTGTAAATAAATTCTTTTAAATTATTTTAAAGAAGGAGCAGAGCCTTACACCTAATTATTCCCAAAATATGAGGAGGAGAAATCGCCCAGGAATTTTTCTTGTGCAATTTATGAAGTTTTTGGAACAAAAACATTTACGATTGCTCCTATGAGGAATAAAAGACCATTTTCATAATTTTCCAATTGAATCGAACAACGAGCTTTCCAAAAAAGTGGATGGACGATGGGCGACTTGATTGAGTAAAACGTTTTCTGTTGCAAAGAATATTATAGAATAGGTACCAATCAATAGGTTGCTACCTACTTATATTGTTTTAGTTACCAAGAATTCCATTGGACACACCAAAACATCAGTATCTGTGTACAAAGTTGCTTTCTTGTAATTGAACAAGTTTGTTTCAAAATGTATCGTTGCAGGCACAGCTTATAGACAGCAAACATTCGTGTTTTTTTTAATAAGATAATATACAACATACTCTGCAACTATTTGTATTTCCTTACAAAGTTGCATTCTTATTTTGCAACGCGTTTATTCCAAAAGTAATATTATCCAAAGCAGACTGATAGCCAATCGGTGTTTCCTTTTCAGGAACGCTTCTGGTAACGAAGGGCCTAGGAGCATGCAAGAAGATCTCTTCATAAAAGCTTATAATGTACGTATTGAAGCATTCTTAAAATTTTTTAGTCAAGTCTAGCGCAGAGAAATTCTACTTAGAAATCTGGAAACGGTAAAAATACGCAAAAATGGTAGCAGAAAAAGAACCCACTCTTTAATTCACCTTACACCTGCTCTATAATCTGAAAACACCCCTGAAGGATACAGTTTGAAATCCTTTTTTCACAGTTTTCCTCATTCCTAAATCATATTTATTTAAGCGACTTAGAGAGTAGGTATCTGTACGTACGTATCGGGAATGGGTTGTCGTAAAGTACAATTAAAGTTGGGTTAACAAGATATGAAGGGTGTTGCGTCAATTTGGTTTCATCACGAAAATCTATAGATAGAGGATAGATAATAGTGGAATAATATTATAGTACAACGAATTTGAAGGATCAGCTGGGATTCTCTTAATATAGAACTAAGCCATAGTGTAGTGTACAAAATTCCGACGTACCTATATCGCGATTACATTTTGATAAAAATTTCAATTTTCAATTAAATGTGAATTTAATTCACATTTACTTTTAAAAAATCAACACAAAATGGGGCAGAGTAATTATCGTTGCATCTGTTTAAAAGTGATATTTTATGATATGAAATCATATTTTTATTAGGTATATTATATTGTATAAAATCATATTTTAAGTGATCATATGATTAGTTTGATAGAATGATCGATTTGATGAGTTTTCGTGCACATCTATATTGTATCAAGGATATTTTTCACATGTTTACTAACCAATTTTTCAATAATTACAATTTTTTCGAATGATATAATTTGGGTACTTGTTTTTAACGTTTCAAAGTATGTAGCTCAGTGAGTTTAGATGAAGTTTTGAAATTTGTGTGATTTAAGTATGTTTGCCCCATTAGTATAGTCAATGGCGGCTGAAGAGTATGTTACATGGTATGGTGACTACTAAAGTTTCAATAGTAGTGGTAGCTATGTACGCCCATGCAGGATGCACTAAAATCTTACGATTCCGACCCTCCTCCGTCGCCTTCTGCCGACTCCAGGACAAAAATGAACAGCGCTCCCTGAAAAAAAAAGATTAATTAATTAATTAAATGATATTAATTAAAAAAGTGCATTATTTTGATTTACATCATATAATTGAACGAATAATATTAAAGCGTTTACGTTTACTCTTCCCAACCCATCCAGAAAGATGAAAGACAAACAACAACGTGTTTTAATTATTATGAAGTTACATTAAATTAGGTAGGTAGGTGACAACTCCTGTTCTTCTAATAAACCTTTTTGGTTTTGGTTGTTTGAATATGAGGTGTCATTATTTCCCCTTTTACAGCTAACATCAGGAATTCCATAGATGTCCATAAGTGTCTCCGGAGTAACCAAAATTAAATTGCAATTTTAAATTTAATAGACAGCAGAATTTTTTGTCTGTTATTGGAATTTTCAAAATAGAGTTAAGTATAACAACAAATTTCAAGGAAATCGATGAAAAATGTTTCAAAATTTTTGTCCCATCATTTTTGACCTCAAATAACTTACAAAAAATAGTTCAAAAAATTCAACTCTGTCCATTAATTTTCGAAGTGAAATTTAAATATAGTTAATCTGGTGATACCTTGGGACATCTGTGGAAATTCAAAGATGTTTTCGGTGGCATTAGTGACACCATGGTACAATTAGGGTTAACACTAGCATATGGTTTCGTCCCGATCGTGCGTTCATCACTAGTTATGTAAAGATTTCGGACAACCATATCTCATGACTCTCCCATCGTCCACCCAGAAGACCCTTGGACTCGTATTATCTATGACAAGCCCCATATCCCCCTCTACATGTACATATAGCTTCAGAGGACAATCTTAGGTTGTTCATTTGGCTTGATATTCTGTATTGAAGTACGTTACGTGAAATAAAGGCTTTTGTCTTTATAAAATCTTCGTTGCCTGTCTTTCTCACATGACTTGGGTCTACCTGAGCTAGGTAGATACAAAGCATGTTGGAAACGTTGGATCTTAATACAAGGGATCAGCTCCTATCTGCAATCAGGTAATTGAAGCCACCCCCTGAAAGAGCATCCGTTGAAGGGAAAGCTGCTGGTAGAAATAGAGGTGAAAGAGGTAACACCACAAATATACTGATAGATGATGTACGCTAGGATGAATGCTTTTTTTAATCTTTGTATGAAACCAAGATTTTTCATCAAAATGCAAAATACGACTGAACATTTGAAGAGAATTTATTTATTGCTCTTTGAAAAGTGAAAAAATGTTTGTTCAACTTTTGCAAGACTTGAGCGCAAAAGGTTTTTATTCAAGAAAAGATGCTGGAGATTTGAAAAAATAGGGTTTTTATCTTTTTAAATCTTGATTTCTTTTAATTGGTGGTACTATGGGCGCTTTCTTCCAATTGTTAATAGATACAATTACGAATCTGTACTAATAGTTGGGTTGGTACAAGATATAGACTTTTGAGATACGACTACATCTGTCTGGAATCACTCCACCACTTGGAAAAGGAAGAGTTCGAGTACGCATCAGAGCGAAACATTTTCTTAATTGCATCAGTTAGGAAGGAACTAGTAAATAATACAGTTCTTCAGGGGCTCTGAGGAATGTGATGCATCTCGAACAATTATTTTCACTTGGAATTCGATGGTAGATTTCCGTATCAACTCAGCGGTGGCTCTTCTTCTAATTTCACAGGTCGTTACATTCATAGTCGCTGTTTTAGTGGATGTGAGAGCGAACCTATGATTACACGCTTTTGAATTGTGTAGTACCGAAATACAATACAGAATTTCAGATTAATTCTTGTTCCTCATTACATACTAATTGGCGTTCGAGCACTGCACATGGAAAGATATTAATTTAACAAAGTAAAAATAGGTCTTTGGAGATGAATCCTGGATGGAACTGGACGAGTAAATCCCTCCTTGCAACAAATGAGATTCTTAGCGATTCCCATTGTGAAAGAGGTTTGGCTATAATAGAATTTAAAGAAATTGTCTATTTCTTGATCGCGAATTGTACTTTTCTTCTTCAGGAACCAAAATTGGGTTGTCAAAAAAATCATTATCGATTCCATGATTCCAGATGAGCCGAAGTTCAGAAAATCTTTATTTTACGTTCGGGGAAATTTGCACAGCTGAAGGTAAGCTGATACAATTTACCTATTTATTTACTATCCTGAACATTCTCAGAGTTCGTACATGAGCCTAGAAGGTACATGACTAAAACCTATGGAGCTTTCTGGTGTAGATACATAAAATAATCTCCGACAATTTCAGTGAAAAATCGTTATTCCTGCAGACAGAGCTTTGGCTACCATAAACCTTTACTATGCAAAGACAAAAAATATTGTTGGAGAATTCCACGCTACCAAAAACTTAAAAATAAACAAATAAAAGTACCTGAATTTTAAATATCTTCTAGACAAAAACTATGAATATCATATGACAGATCCATAGCATAAGACAGGATGCAGGAATGTTCAGCTTCAATATGTTTCTATAAGAATCTATCTAACAAGTTTATCACAAGTTGACAATTTTGTCATTTTAACTTTTCAAGAATTATAGCCCTTAATCAGTCTGTACTGTATTCAAATACAGTAATAAAAGAAGGGAGCGATAGTAATAATGGACAAACGAATCGGAACCTACTAACTTTATTTTTCCCTTCTCATATGGCCAACATAGCAGTGAGAAAACTATTACAATTGCAATGTATGTTAACACAGAATGTGTTTTTGCGATGACCTACCGAAAAAAAATCGTCACGAAAAAGCGACAGAAAAAACCGTTACGCGCCTTTTATAATGATTTTCACGTGCAACCAAGCCGTTGGTAAGGAAATAGAACTCCCGCAGTGTTCATTGCACAGAAATTGTTCACCATTCGTTGGAAAGCTCTCAATTTATATAGTATTTTTCTTGTAGTTACATATTTATTTATATAACATTTATAGGGTTTTAGACCAAATTAAATGTCTAACAATTATTTATTTTATTATTGCCAAAGACTCCACATTTATTATTGTTGTTTTTGGTTTATTATTTTCAATAATAAGCCTTTGGAATCGAGCAAGAAAAAAAAATTTTAACCCCCCCCCCTCAAAATTTGATGTTTTACGTTTCAAGGTACGTAGAATACGAAAATCGAATAAAAAAATTTCCGTCCGTCCGCCGTACGCGGCACTTTTCTTAGCAACACTGGACCGATTTGGTTCAAATTTGGTATATGGGCTCCATTTGGGGTCTAGTTGTGCCGCGAAGCTTTTGGTTGATGTAGGTCAGTTCTAAGGGGTGAAAATTAAGGGTTGAAATTTTCAAGAGTGCCCTAGCTCGAAAACTCTCGAAATAAAGGTATCGTTTTTTCACCAATTTTAAATAGTATTGAATTTTTAAAAATTTTTGAGACCACCCGGAGCTCTGTAGGACGAACCGTTCGGTCCCTACGAGTACTTGAAGGTTTTCCTTCGATAAAACAGAATCATGAGTGTGAATCGCAAAAGAGGTCTAATCTCCATTCAAATTTTACCGGACTAAAATGCGATCGCTGTTCATTTCTTCGATTTGTATACAGTTTTGCCTTCTGCGTAACCAGTAATCAAATTTCCATATTAAGCTTTCTATTTTTCCAATCGAGTGTGAAGCGTTTAGTTTTTTCTAATAAACTTGATTGTGAAGGTGTGAAGCCAGTATGGTGTGGTAGGTAGTACCTAGCTGGTAGGTAAAAAAAAGTTGGTAGGTAAAAAAAATGTTGGTGGGTAAAAAACGCTGCAAATCATTGCTCAAAGGCTTCTTCACTCTTCAGATCACTGATCAGCTGAGTGAGCTCCGAAGCCATTTTCAATCCTATTGAATGGAAGTGCTCTTCCAGGCGTCTCCAGCATTCAAGGAGATCTTCTTCACTCTTCAGATCACTGATCAGCTGAGTGAGCTCCAAAGCCATTTTTACTCCTATTGAATGGAAGTGCTCTTCGAGGCGTCTCCAGCATTCGAGAAGATCTTCTTCACTCTTTAGATCACTGATCAGCTGAGTGAGCACCGAAACCATTTTTACTGCTATTGAATGGAAATGCTCTTCCAGGCGTCTCCAGCATTCGAGGAGATCTTCTTCACTCTTCAGATCACTGATCAGCTGAGTGAGCTCCACAACCATTTTTACTCCTATTGAATGGTAGTGCTCTTCCAGGCGTCTCCAGCATTCGAGGAGATCTTCTTCACTCTTCAGATCACTGATCAGCTGAGTGAGCTCCGAAGCCATTTTCAATCCTATTGAACGCAGGAAGCTGAAATTTGAGAGGGGAGGTCAAGGGAGAATACAGATGGCGGTAGGTGCTATTGATCTAGAACCATTGATCTATACAGAAGGGTGATCTATACAGAAAATAATAAACCTTTGAGCAATGATTTGCAGCGTTTTTATTTAACGGATGACTAGCATCGCAAAAACACATTCTGTGTTCCTATGATTTCATACAGAGTATGGAAAAAGAAATAAACCGGGGGGTGCAGGGGGGCGGAGCCCCCCGCCGAGGCGCAAAGCGCCGAGTTTTTTTTTTTTTTTTTGGCTTGAGGGACCTCTCCGCTTTTAATGAAAACGCCACAAATATAAGTATACTGGGAGTTCGATTGAATCCAAAACTCAATTGGCGGATACATTACGAGAAACTGGTGAAATCGCTGAATAAAATTACTTTCTATTGGGAAGACTAATGACCACTGTCCAAGAAACTCCACAGTCTTTGCATATCATGCTAAATTCCATAGTCGGATGAAGTATTGCTTGCTCAGTTGAGGTCACTCGCCATCTGCTGCAGTTGTATTTGCTAGTGCTGTTGCTAGAGCTGGCTATCGCGCTGATTGTAAGGTTATTTTTGCGGATTTGGGAGTCCTCACTCTACCAGGCCAATACATATAAGAGTGCCTGATGTATGTTGCTGAACACCCCGAAGCATTTGTGAAGCCCTCTCATTCATTTAGTACTCGCGGCCCACATTTGTTTTCAGTGCCCAGTGTAGGATCAGTGCAGCCAGAAACTCGACTGGTGGTGAATGACTGGTGGTGCCTCACATTTTATAACGTCCTTCCTGACGACATAAAAGCCTTGAGTTTACTAAATTTATATATATTTTTAAAACTGCAAAAAAATCCTAATATCTATGGCACTTTATAATTATGATGACTATTTCGATATGATCAGTAAACAGTGCAATTTAAGATTTTAGTCCCGAAATTCTATGTTTTATCTATTATTAAAGTTTTTCTTGGTCAATTTCTTGGTTTTTTATGACTTTTGCTGCTGTCTGAGGAATATTAATAAAAGCAATCAGTCAGTTCAGCTTATGTAAATCTATGTTTAGCCTTTAACTTCGTGATATTCTTGTGATTCATTAGGATGGGGATTTTTAAGTATTAAAGGAATATGTGATATCGTTTTGTCAGTGGTTTTGGTTGTCATTACTTATGTATTATTTTGAATACTTCTTTTTTTAATACTTTTAATACTTCTATTTTGGTTTATTGCTTTCAATAATGAACCTTTGTAATCGACCAAGAAAAGAAGTTGTTCTTTGCAGACGAGTGATCTACTCGTATATAGAAAAATAATAAACCTTTTTGTAATAATTTGCTGCGTTTTTTATTTTCGTATTTTACAGGGCTATTCTATTTATCACTAATTTGTTGTTTCACATTGTTTTATTGTTACTTTTAGGCTTTAAGATTTTTTATCATTGTCAATGCAAATTTATTGTTATATGGCAAATAAAATATTATTATTATTACCACACAGTCCTCGCTTAAAACAAGGAAAACGCCTTAAATCTCCAAAAATCTCCAAAATTAGTACCAGATCTTTTGACGCAATACTTCCTTTTTTATTGGGCAATTACGCAATGTTGTACATTACAGAATTAGATATTCGCGTTTCTCAATGTTTATTTTTGTAGTTTTTGGCATGAAGACGATCCTTTCGCGATGTAATGTTTGTTACGGACGCACCTTATAGCTTCACGTGATTTTTTTCTTCTTACGTGAAAACCCGTATCATGTGACGTGCATCTTTTTATCGCAGTGTGGACATCAAGGTCGTAATTCGCGTTCTTACATATTCAAAAGCGTTGTCCGATTCGTGCAGGGATCATGACTACGCATCTCCCACTGCTGGACCACCCAGCGATACTGGGTAATTGGAATAATGATCATTACACTCGAATTTCACAATCAGATGTTTGCGTACCTATAAAGTGATTACTGATTACGTACTAGTACGTAGTATTTTATTATCTAAAAGCTGTAGGTGGACCTCCATAATATTAAATTATGTGAAAATTGGATTCGATTTGAAAGAAAGGAGGTTTTTTAAATGCATTCTATCCGCCAATTTTCGGAAGAAGATGTGATCTATAGCTAGTAATGATAGATGTAATCGTTAGCAAATGTTCCATACTGTATTTAGGAAACATTGCTGAATTAGTTTCAAGTAAGTGGCTGGATAACACATGACTGTGAATGTGTGAATCATTCGGACGGGACGGTCGTTTCCATGATCTTAGCACACCTCACAAAACTGTTTCCAAGTTTTCCAACTTGCGAGGAAATCTAGAAGACGGTAGACTCTTGCACCAACATTGGATCAAGGGCTGAGACGGTGGTGTACCCATGCAACAAGTGCTTTGAGTAGCGCAACTATGAGTTGTCCAAGGGAATTTGGACATTGCTGAAGCACTGGCAGTCATCCCGTAGCCACCTTCGAGAGGAAATTTCTGTCGTCGAAAATTGTTTTTCAGTTTCGTTCAAAATTTGATCGGCATTTACTTGTACCTCATATACAGTTTCTTAATATCTGCTGTTAGCTACCCTACTCCCAACTGAAATTAAACTCCTCCTCTACAAAACACTAACCCGATCTTCAATGATACACGTATCCCCAATTTGGCACACATCAACAACTTCCCTATCTAAACTACAAATCACCCAAAATGAATGCATCCGACTAGCAACTCACACCTCCCGCCGTACAAACATAGATTCATTCCACTCAACATATCACATAAACAAAATCAAAACATTCACAGATAAACTTGCACACACCCAATGGGGGGTGCGCCTGATTTTTTTTTTAAATTTTAATCGAAATTAGACCTCATCCTGAGAATTTTGACACCAGCCGTTCTCTTTTTGGATGAGTAGATTTTATCTATGATTTTCCAAAGTTTCGAATGTTTATGACGTCACGCAAACCTCCCGCCTGTGCGGGACCCCCCAGCCCACTGTGACGTCATAAACATTCGAAACTTTGAAAAATCATAGAAAAAGATCTACTTACGCTAGAAGGTCGCTGTTGGTGTCAAAAAATTCTCTGAATGACGTCTAGTTTAGATTAAAAAATTTTAATGGGTTTAATTGGTATTTAATACCAATAAACAGTTTTTCCGACCCATGCGCACGCACCAACTTAGACGTAAGCCCCAAACCGCGCTGAGGTCCTGGCACCTCCTCCCCCCTCCCCGCCACCGAACCAATGACGGGTCTAAGCCCACTCCCATGCGAATACATTTTTTTTCCAAATGTATATACCTACCTAGTAGTATTTATTTGCAAAAAAATGTAAATAATTGTAAATTTTGTACATGTTAGCGAAGGTATTGTTTATAATATTAGCCCTAAGTCACTACTGTATGCAGAGTTTTTCAATAATCTAATTTTTTATTATACATAAATTACCTCCTAATCAATCTAAATATCTAAAGTAAATATAAATGCCTTACCCACCCGACTATACTACAAATAGGGCCGTTAGGCCGGCATTGTAATTTCAAACTTTCCTGACGTATATTTTGTGCACAAATATGTCTGTTAATATAATTATTCTCGATTCTCCATTCTTCATTCGGTGAGGCTACGGTCGTTGGGGCGTCGTTCTTTGGCGGTGGACTTTGAACCGACTTCTGCGGGGGTCGTGGGTTCAAGGCTCATCGTCGGCAGCGTGCGTTTTTCGGCGGCCGGGGCTCTTTTCGCCCGCCTTGTCCCAACCCAGGGCGGTGAGGCAACGGGAAGCCATGAGCGAAATCGTCAGAACAAATGGTGACGCCAGGAATGGCAGTCGGACGAAAATACAACCTGAAATGGTTGTTCACTTTACATTTCAGTCGTGGAAGGATTATTTTTCAGTTTCTTTCAAAATTCTATCGGCATTTATTTGTACTTCATACAGTTTCTTAATAGCTGCTGTTCAACAGCTATTGCTTGTTGCTCATTTCGACCTTCACTGGAGCTTTTGAAGTGGACGTTGCACAATCGACTCTGGTTTATTCCTCAGACTTCATTATTGGGAGTTCATAGGTTTGAAAGCTTGGCACTGTCTTGGAGGTATTTATTGCCACCTCGTTATAAAAAGGTTCACTTGTCCACCATTTTGGTTTATTATTTTCTATAATGAACCTTTGGAATCGGTCAAGAAAAAAAAATTGTCAACCCCCACAAAATTTGTTGGTTTACGTTTCAAGGTACGTAGAATTCGAAAATCGAATAAAAATTTTTCAGTCCGTCAGCCGTACGCGGCACTTTCCCCACTTACCATTCACCAATTTCGATGAAATTTGGTATGTGGGCTCCATTTGAGGCTTGGTTGTGCCTCGAAGTGTTTGGTTGATGTAGGTAACTTCTAAGGGTGGAAAAATAAGGTTTGAAATTTTGAAAACGCCCTAACTCAAAAAATTTAGATTTAAAGGTAGTAATTTTCCATCAATTTAAGATAGTATAGAATTTTTTGAGACCTCGCGGAGCCTTATAGGACAAACCGTTCGCTCCCTACGAGAATTTAAGGGTTGGACGTACGATAAATCAGAAACACGAGTGTGAATTGCAAAAGAGGCCTAATCTTCGTTTAAATATTAGCTGACCGAAATGCGATCGATGTTTTTCTTCCTGTTGGATGGTTGGTGGCTTTGCAGATGAGTGATCTATATAAAAAAAAATAAACCATTGTGTAATAAATTGCAGCGTTTTTGGTGTCCCATTCACGCAATGTTGTTACTGAATGAACAGAAGAGATGAGCGTATCTTGTGATTTTCTATTTCTGTTGTCTCAAAAAGTTGTGCGCGCAAATAACAACAGTACAGGAGGTAAGTAAGCTGCAACACACATACACCTCATCTGTCTCTTCTCCGTGTCTCCAAGAAGTAGCGGGGACACAACACATGCAATGTAAGGAAGATAAACTTATTTTCATATCAAAGGTACTACAGATATTTAAGTATCAAAAATGTAGTGTCTAAATACGATCGTACGTCCTTCTGAATAGTACATAAAATGTGCACCTTACGCACTGGGGCATTCGTTATGAAATAGTGAAGAGAGCGTGTCTTGAAGACGAGACACCAACAATAGCAAGAAAGGCCTCCAGCCGTTTCATCTTATTAAGAAAATCTCAAAAGATTGATCCGGAAGACGTTCGGAAGCTGCTTCCGTGTCTGTCAGACGAACACGCAGCCGCCCTGACCGTTTCCGCTCGTCACGCGCTCTTGCGTTTCCTTCTTTGACTTCAGCAGACGGATCCATCTGGGAAAACCGTGTCGTGCGAGTTCAAAACCTAATTTTCCATATTGAGAGTATTAAAATGGGTTAACTCGATAATTGCAAAAAATTAGCAATCTATTGTAGGAGGGAATTTGATACACACCATTGGCACCCTAAGTGTGTGTGGCAAGTAGCTCCTCATATCCATAACTCGACTTTGTAGATGATCCGATGCAAAGTGGATATCTCAAAACTTTGATCTCCAAGTATCTACCACTACTCTCCAAATTTTATGATCACATTCCATTTATAGGAAACTATCCTGAGTCTCAACCAAAAAGTCCATTCATGCAGCATGAATTAATGAGCGAATTTTCGAAGAAATCTTTCAGTTGAAGGTATGGTTAAGAAAAGGAACAATGGTGTTGCAATTGCTTTGAGAAAGCTTTTTTTACACGATTCATGGTTCTTTCGATTTTCAGTATACCATACCATACCATACCATGGTATGCTTTGAAGATGTTAGGAGTCCATATTCACGTTCTACTCGTCTCCACGAGCTCATAGAGTACCCACACGGCTATGGTTGGTTTTTTCGATTTTCTGTATGCACTGGGTATGCTTTGAAGATCTTAGGAGTCCATCTTAGGAGTTTCCTATGTATATAGGAATATATACATACTTTTCTTAATTTTTGGACAATTTTCATTTTTGAAAAACGCATTGATATCAGGAATTTTGTGCTGAATCCGAATATACCATGTCTATATACATGTAATATATTACCATGTTTGTGAAGGATTTCAGTCCCTACCAATGAGCCGAGAGTGGTGGATTTCATAGGGGACCATCTACACGCCAACCCGCACAATCCCTGGACATTTCATCAAGAATTTTTGCCCGTTACAAGGTTTCGCGGACACGAAACCAAAATTGATCACGCCTAAGTATGTGTCCATCAACTACAAAATGGAAAATTCACCAATCGGTAACCTGTGCCGTCCTCGGTTTAGTTAGATAGTGAAACATAGTTCTACCAAAATAACCTGCGACTCATGCCGAAATGAAAGATGCTGTTCTTCTCTGAATAATGAGCTGTATAACAAGTAATAATTCAGCGTTTAGTGTTTTTTTGCTTGTACCTCTTTTGAATGGTCTCAGAGATCTATTCATGGTATTATTTTTCTATTACCCTATAGTTATTTGAAATGTTCATTCCTATGAATCTTATCATTTTTACTAATTTGAAGTCTCTCTTGAATAGGCAGTGTCTTTAGTGCCTTCATCCCATTGTTCTACAAAGCATTTTAGATTCACGATTCGTTTATAACAGATGAGTTATTTAATTAAAGTTTTATTGAGATGTTATAAAAAAAAGTACCTAACTATTATTCAAGAAGTTTCTTTCATACGCCTGATATTTTTATCAGAAAAGAACAGGACGATTTAGAGCCGCAAAAAATTAACTTGGCTTATTTTCATGTTAGGTACCTTCAATCAAGGAGAATTCAAATTTGGTGACATTTTTTTCTATCAAGTACACAATGTGTACACATGTCATGTGTAACATGTCATGTTACCAGAAATAGCTAAGTTGTGGTAACGAATGCATTTCTATATGTTTTCATTGCAAGTTACTATACTTAGGCGAACAGCAATGGATATGGACGTAAAATTCTTTGAAACTTCATCTTAGTTTAAGATTATTATTAGATTAAATTATAATACAAAGTAAGAACTGTCCGAAGGTCAGGTAGTCAAAGCTGGGATACCTCCAAGGAACCACCTTTTCCCTTGTGAATTCGTTTAAAGTTTCATTTCGAGAAGTTTGAATTAATTTGTTTGTAGGGCCTTCGGAGTAGGTTCTTTCGTTGTAAATTCAGATGAGATTGAAAACCCAGCAATACAGGGTGTCTACCATTTGGATGTACTAGAGTTGTGTCGGTCAGGAGTGAACGGATTGAAAAGACCTTATCTTCAAAACGACCTGGTCTGAACTGAACGGGTTGCCAAAATTAACACGGTCATTCGTTCATCAACCCACCAATCGAGTTTTCTGGAAAAATTCCGAAAACAACGTCAGAAGGCCAACAAAACAAATTAATTGCCCGCAACATGGAAGTATAATGTATTTGTGTACATCCATGTTTGTACATGGATCAAGAATGTGTGAAAATTACATCAACAGAAAGGAGTGGTTTTCTATGGAAGTGTCAACAGATGTTTTTACATGGAAGTATCAACAACATTTTTACATGGAAGTATCAACGGAAAGGAGTGGTTTTCTAAGCAAAACCTTCCATCATCCAAGAGCAGTATTACGTCCGAATGAACTACGGACTAAAAAGAGTGAAAAGTGGTTATCGATTCATTCGAATCGATGACCTGAAAGACAAAAAAGACTCAAAGACTGATTCATACGATTCGAATCAATCTTTCGTTCGTCTTTGTCTTTCAGCTCATTTGATTCATTCAAATCGCCTCCTCACTTACTCGAACTCGTTCAGTCTTTCGACTCAGCATTTTTTCGAGTCACGACCTGAATCTTAATATGGATCCTTATGGATGTTGTTTGTTTGGTTCCAACTGGTTCGGTTTACCGACTCGCTCGTTTTGTTGTGTGACTTCTGACCGGCTGGTTGTTAGTCTTGTGTTTGTCGCCTCCTTTTATATTCCAAAATTTGTTGGTTTCCGGTTCAGAGTACCTACCGGAGACAAGTTTTCTGCACTCTTCGGTTAACCACTTTGGTAAGTGATCGTATTGTAAGAACTCTTTATTATTTTGCAATAAAAAAAAACCTTATTCATGAATTACTGAATTTTGGTAATTAGCGCATTTTCTTATTTTTCTATGAGGAAAAAAGCGCTAGGGTTGGGTATTGTTACATAAGTATCGATACTGTATCGTATTGATATCCCATGCACCGTTTGGCTTGAGTGTCGATATTTTAGTGTCTCATTTTAACAACTTAACCGATTTATCAAGGAAAATATTTTTCTTATTCATTTCTTGCCATCAAGAGCCCAAGCTAAGTATATTATTGAACATTATTTCTCCATAATGTTAATTAGTTTTATCAAAGTAATGACCCAACAGCCTCTCTACAAATCTTCATCTTTTCATTTCTTAGGCATTACTTTGAATTGTCCACGAGTACTGTATCGATATTCGATTTTTAGAAATATCGGATCTAAAGTATCGATATCCTAAAATATTGGATAGTAGGTACTGTTTGTCGATACCTACTAAAATATTGAGTATCGTTACTAAAGTATCGACATTTTGAAATATCGGGTATCGATACCCAGCCCTAAAAAGCGCTCATGTATTCATTTCTACACGACTACTTTAAATTTCAGAGGAAATGCGCTCTTTAGATGCGATTGTGAATAACAAATGTAGGTAGGTACCTATTTAAATTCTTAATAGAAAATTAATAGCAGTTTTTCGTCTTATTTGGTTTTAGGTGGGTTCAGTATTCAGTTTCAAAAATGGGCAAACGAAGTACCATTTGGCTTCATTTCAAGATTACTGAGAACAAAAATGTTGGGGTGTGTAATTATTGTGGGACTGAGATAAGTGTGAAGAACTGCTCAACCGCCAATTTAGCGCGACATTTAAAGTCAAAACATCCTACCATCCCAACTGGTAGTAGTCTTAACGATTTGGCGACTCGTTGTTCAGTACCTGAAAACTCTAGTGGTGAAGGGGGAGAGGAACGAGCCTCTACCTCTAATAGAAAAGAGTGCGAAGTGTCCTTAAGCTCAAGTTCTGCAATCCCTCCAACTCATCAAACCAGTATGAAAAAATATGTAGACGTCATCAAGCCCCTCCCAATAAATAAAACCAAAATTCTCCACAGACAGCTACTGAAAATGATTGTAAAAGATTACCTCCCTTTTCGACTTGTTGAAAGTGAGGAGTTCTTGAAATTTGTGAGCTTGTTGAACCCATCATACAAGCCCCCAACCAGAAAAAACGCTCACCCAGGCAATGCTTCCTGCATGTTATGCTGAAGTGAAGGAAAAAATTCTCATTGATGTGAAAGATGCCAAAGCTGTGGCTCTCACAACAGATGGCTGGACGTGTATCGAAGGCGCAAGTTATATTGCTGTGACTGCTCATTTCATTGATCCAAGTACCACTGTGCTAAAGAGCGCCTTACTTGCCTGCTCACGCTTCAACGAGACTCACACTTCTGAAAATATCAGTGTGTTTTTGCTAGAAATGTGTAAAGAATGGCGCATTGAGAATAAAGTTACAGCTATAGTCACTGACAATGCACCAAATGTATCAAAAGCTGTGTTAGAATCAAATTATCGGAATATCGGTTGTTTGGCTCACAATTTAAACTTGGTTGTGCAAGCTGGGATCGATCTTATACACGACGTTCGTTCGAAGGCCAAGGCTCTTGTTCAACATTTCAAACACAGTTCTAAAGCGTTGGCTGAACTGGAAGAGGTTCAAAAACAAATGAGTATGCCTACACTGAAACTCAAACAAGATGTACCTACAAGATGGAACTCGACGTACGAAATGTTCAACAGATTACTCCAAAACAGAGAGCCTCTTATCTCTTGCAGCGCTCTATTGCAGCTGCCTAAAAATTTGATTTTTGACTCCGACGAGTGGGAAATTCTAAAACAAAGTGTGGAAGTACTTTCGCCATTTTATCACGTCACTGAAGACATTTCTGCAGAGAAATCGCTGTCACTCTCTTTAGCGTTTCTCCTTGTGAGTTTACTCAGACAGCGAATGGTGACATACCAAAGATCCACTAATTTACACCCACTAGTTTCTGCTATGGTAACAAAGACCATTGACGATTTAAACGCCAGGATGAGAAGCAAGGATGCTGGGAAAGTGATGGGGAGAACCAAAGAAGCGTGGGACAACAGCGACCTAATAAATCAGGCAGCTTTCCTCGATCCTCGATTTAAACAAAAATCATTTTTGACTGAATCTAGGTTACATGAAGTAAGAGCAAAAGTTATCAATCGAATTTATAATCCTCATCAGACTACACCCACAGAGCAAAACCAGTCAGTAGACCATCCAGTCACTCAGGTGACTAAAAAAAGGAAACACGACCTTTGGGACGCTTTTGACTCCGACGTGAGTGATTTACGTGCAAAACGGGACCCTATGGCTGCTGCAATTATAGAATACGATAAATACTTGGCAGAACCACTTCTACCGAGAGATGAAGATCCTTTGAAGTGGTGGCACGAGCGGAAGGGTACTTATCCTCTTTTGTACTCCCTGGTTTTGAAGAGATTGTGCGTTCCAGCCACCTCTGTTCCATGTGAACGAGTGTTTTCAAAAGCTGGAAACATTAAAACCCAAAACAGGAGTCGACTCCTTTCGAAAAATTTGTCAAAAGTACTATTCCTTAACTACAATTTTTAAATTTGTAACTCGCTCTTATTCCTTTTTTTGTTCTTACCATTTAGATATTAAACTCATTTTCAGAGACTGATTTGCTATTATTTAATTGTCTACATATTTCCCTAGTACTAATAATACATAGGGAGTTCACATAGTGGTCGAGATTGGTTCATTTCACTGATTGAGTAGGTATGTGAACGTAATGAACGGGTGAACGGATTCAAAAGACCTGGTCTCTGTTATGAGTGACCGTTTGGGATTCGAATCCGCCAAATGACCGTGTCTTACACACCCCTAGGATGTACCAAACTTCCACTATCAATTCTACAACTAATTTGCAACAAAAAATGTCTCTTAGCAATAATTTCTTACGCCACTCAAAATGCCTTTTTTTAGCGTTTTCTACCTTACGTCGTTAAAACTGTCATAACTCCTGTCATTTACCATGTAAATTCAAATTTAAGGATATCGTTGGAAGGAGCGTTAAATTTTCAAGCTACCTAAATTAAAACAAAATCTTTTAGCAATAAACTATTACGAAAAAATCAAGTCAAAAAGCACACCTTAATTTTTTTTGATATTTGATTTTTTCTTTTCGAAGTTTTCACTTCGAACTCCTTTTTATTTTGATGGGCGCTCTTCGGAAAAAAACATGTCAAATTGTCAGCTTTCTAACGGTATATCAATGTTCCTTTTTTAAATTCAAATTGGAAGAGTAAATCAACTTTGAATGCACGAAAACGTTTTTGGTTTATTATTTTCAATAATGAACCTTTGGAATCGACCAAGAAACAAAAATTTTCCACATTTTCCATCCGATCTCAATGAAATTTTCAGGAATGTTACAGATTAGTATTTAGATGGTCCCCTATGAAAATCATCACCTTCGGATTGATAGTAGCCACTGCGCATGCGCAAACTTGAATTTCCTTGTAACGGCCATAAGTTCCACATTTTCTACCCGATTTCGATGAAATTTTCAGGGATTATGCGGATTAGGTTGTAGATGGTCCCCAATGAAGATCACCACCTTCGGACTGATAGTAGTCACTGCGCATGCGCAAACGTGAATTTCCTGGTAACGTCCATAATTTCTACATTTGCTATCCGATTTCAATGAAATTTTCAGGGATGTTACAGATTAGTATTTAGATGGTCCCCTATGAAAATCACCACCTTCGGACTGATATTAGCCACTGCGCATGCGCAAACGTGAATTCCTTGTAACGGCCATAACTTCTACATTTTCCGTAAGATTTCAATGAAATTTTCAGGGATGTTACAGATCAACTTGTTTTGATGTTTCGAGATTAACTACTATGCATCGGATCATCTATACAATCGGGTTATGGATACGAGGAAGCTATGTGCCACACCCACTTGGTAGACTTTTTTTTTCTTTTTTTCATCATATTGGATGGTTGATGATTTTGTGAACGAGTGATCTATATAAAAATAATAAACCGTTGTGTAATAATTTGCAGCGTTTTACAAGTAAATCAAGTGAGTTACGTGGTGTAGGGTCACTCTCGATCTGAAGATGACTTGACGAGTTTGGTATCAATTCCTAAGTAATCTTTTACGCTGAATCCAATGGTGGTACTGCCGAATAATGCTGTCAGCTAGAAAATGGATTTTTCGACGAAGACCTTCTTTTTTCGTACATAAAATACGCATTATTCGTAGATATGGTAGTGAGCATAAAGTAACATCTTTGTACTCAATAAAAACATCAATCAGCTAGAAATTTGATGTTTTATTTGTCATTTCGTACCAATTAGTAAGAATGACCCGACGATGTAGTTCCAGCAAATCGGAGACCCAATAAGATTCACGAGCGAAACTCCAACATCTTCACAAACAAGGAAGGTCGAGTCTTCCTGATTACGAGTATTTCTGACTTTTTTTCACACACGAAAGATAATGTTCGCAATTAATTCCCGCGAGCTGCCGTTTTATTATAAAGTTCATTTTTGCCCGTGCAATGTTCTGCTTTCTAGGTTGGGAAATCGCCTGTGGAGAGGACGTCCGAACAAAGTTGAGCGGAAAATGAAAGTGCTGACGACATGTCTACAGTAAAATGACAAGGAGGAATTCGCAAGGTTATTTTATATTCTACTACATATGAAGAGTCAAATCGGTAAGAGCTTTCGGTAAAATGTGCGCTTTATCATAATTGAATTGATAATTTTATTTATGAGGTAAAAATCAAGTAAATACTTCTCCCAGTTTTTTGAATTAGCAATTCCATCGAAACCAATTGAATTTTTCGATTACTCGTTGAATATTATAATTTTGAAAAATTTTGGAGCATATTTAGGAGACTAAAAGAATTGTCCTCAAAATTTTAGTCGAAAATTTTACACATTTTAATGAATTTTCGAAGAGGGAAATTATTAAAATAATCCTTTGGGATGGTTCAAATTCGAAAAATTACTATTCATTCGATTGTTCGACTGTTCGATTGCTGTTCGATTGTTCAAACAATCAATAGGATCGTCCTTAGAAATAATTGCTTAAGATCCAAAATCAATCAATGAAACAATTTCAATTATTACTAAGGAAAAGACGAGTCTGTTCGAACTAACTCACCATATTTGAATTAGTACGCTTAAGAGTCAGATTTTCGAAATTTTGGGGACGAATTGAAGGATTTTGTCTTTTGAAAAAATTAACATCTTTTTAGATTATCATCAAGATAATATGGTGGGGTGGGTTTATTGAAATCAGCACCAAATTTGTCTCGCAAAAAGTTGACAGGAAAGAAAAAATGGGTCTGAGAGTCTGTCTAATTTTGCTGGAGGAGTGTACAGTTAACCCAAAGGGAACATGCATAAAACGTATTTTGGTATACTGTAAAAAAAACTATAATATTATAATAATATTATATTACTATAATATTAAATTTATACTTATGTGGTACCGTAAACGCGCGGAAATGAGCTCATCTCACTAACATTCCTACTCGCACCTATCTAACAAGAATAATCTGACGGCTCCTTCCACCAAGACAATGCGGCTCGGTTGCACTGCAAACAAGTCATGCGGTTTAGCATAACACCATGTCGTAGGCGCAAAGAGGGAAGGAAGTTTAGCGAGTAGCACTCCTACGAAGGCTCAGTCCAGTTTTTCAAGCGAGGGACCTGGTTTCGAAGGCAAAAAAATCGTCTAGACGGGTTTCCAAAAAGGGAGGAAATTTCCGGATTGCTAAATTAAATAGATTTACCATGGTAAATGATTATTTTTCATACCAAATGTACGTACTTCGGTTCATGCGCCATATATGAGCTCAGGAGGTTTCAAACACTTCTGTCCTCAAGATCAGAATTTCCTGTCCAGTCATACAGTTGGGGGAGTTTTGTACAATTTTGTTCCATTTCTTTGTCAATGCAAAACCATACAAAATTATGGTAATATTTAAAAATTTCAGTTTATGCGGATGATGGTTTAAAACAATTAAGAGCGGAGAAATGCGAAGGGAAATCAGGAAAGAAGTTAGGGACTGGTTCCAATATTTATGTTGCTCATGAATTCCTTCTAAATACACTATCACATCGAAATGATTTGGCAATTCGTTGACCAACTTGGTCGCTAAGAACATTCATAATATTGCAACTCGATCAGACCAATAATAGCGCCAGCGATACAATTGCACTCAAATTTAGACGATATTTTGAAGTTATACAGCCAAATAACAATCGCGAGTAGATTCTCAGTTGTGTAGATTCTTGTCAAACCGAAAAACTATCAACATGAACGTGAGGATTTTTATTTGTTTTTTGGAATTTTTAAATTAGTGTTGTACAATATTTTTTGCAACTATTTTTAATAGAACTACACAGTTTTATAGTTTCGTGTTAAAGTGTGAGGAATCTATACTGCCCCATACTTGGCAGACATTTTTTGTTTAGCCTAAAAATGTCTAGGTAAGAAATGAGTGGAAATCCCGGATTTTTTAACCCCTTCAACTGCAACGATGTTCTGACAAGACTTGCAATACATTAGTGTATTGCGGGCTTAACTAACGTTAATTCGAAGGGAACTGTTTAATCAATCAGTTAAACCATTTTTGTAGTCAGACGCATTAAATCAAAATTTGCTCCAGATTGTAGCCTAAATCGAATAACCTTTTTGCTTCCAATAATATCGAAGATAAGAAAGTTTTGTATTCGTGGAGCAAGTCAGCAAATTTGAGTCTACCCAATTCAAACAATCCTCTCACACGTTGTACTGCAACGCTTCGAGAACAATAATTGTTCTCGAAGCGTTGCAGTACAACGTGTGAGAGGATTGTTCCGTGCCTGTCAATCTATCCGGTCTTATCAAGTTTGTCTGGCAAATAACGTAGGTACATAAACATTGTAGGGCTTTGATGGAATTTTCAGGAAGTGTGCGGATTTGGAGCAAAACCCTAATACGGGTTTCTACACAGTAACCCAAACCCTAATAACCCTAACTGTTCTATACAATTAACATAATATGGAGTGTCTTTGATCTCATCTTGAAGTATTTTGTGAATGATTTTACAGATCCTAGAGTTCAATAGATTCATGCGCAACGTATTAAACAAAGGAATCCTGAAGGACTTACCAGATCCTGAAGGACCTACAAGATCCTGTAGGTCCAGCAATTCCTGAACGGCCTACCAGATCCTAAAGGACCTACCAGATCCTGAACGACCTACCAGATCCTGAAGGACCTACAAGATCCTGAAGGACCTACAAGATTCCGAAGGACCTACCAGATCCTAAAGGACCTACCAGATCCTGAAGGATCTACAAGATACTGAACGGCCTACCAGATCCTAAAGGACCTACCAGATCCTGAAGGATCTACAAGATCCTGAAGGACCTACAAGATTCTGAAGGACCTACCAGATCCTAAAGGACCTACCAGATCCTAAAGGACCTACCAGATCCTGAAGGACCTACAAGATTCTGAACGGCCTACCAGATCCTGAAGGGCCTACCAGATCCTTAAGGACCAACCAGATCCTGAAGGATCAATCAGTTCTTGAAGGACCTAATAGTTCCGTGGACCGCCATGATTTTGGACCCTGGTGAAACTAAACTGTACACTAAACTAATGTGAGTACCTACAGCAAGATATATCAATGTTTGTCTTTCCCCTTTCTTTCTCCTCCAACTATTTATATTTTTAGTATTCAATCCCCTTAAAGTATTCGGTACGTAGGAAGAGGAGTTTTGGCTTCGTCATCGAAAGTCATAATCGAAAGGATTGGTGGCGTTTCCTGATTCTGTGGAGCTCTTTGATCGACACGAGCCGGTCACCTCTAATTGCTTCAATCTCGATGATGACCAAGGAAATCTTCGGCGATGCTCGAAGGATCATCATAGATCACCCTCGTATGGTCATCAGGAAATGGATCTGACTCGGATGTGCAAGGTGACCCGACCAAGATGAGTTGACTTCTTTCTCTGTTACATCAGAAATGTGGGACAGAATGTAACTCCTGAAAGTGCAAGAGATGCCTTTGATGGAATCTACACAGCTAATGAGCTGTCCAATTGACATATTGCAACACAACCAAAAAAAAGATGCATTTCTTACAGAACGGTTATTACTCCTCTGCAAGGTACGCAGCATTTCCACTGGTCAATGCGAGTTGAATTACTGATTATTGACTTGGGGTAAATAGTTATTGATTATTGATTCTATCAAAAGAAATAATATTGCATTTGATCTGCGGACACCTGAATGAAGATTAGGCCTAGTTTGGTTTTTTAAAGTTGATTAGCACCCATGACCGAGCAATTATTGATTGAGCCCAAATATAAAGAACAAAGCTATTCACAATCGTGTTTCTGACTCTTCATCCATCCCTTAAGTCCATGTAGGGAGCGAAGGTAGGATCTTCAAAACTCTGGGTGGCTTCATTCATTCCAAAAATAAAATTATTTCAAGCTGATGAAAAATTGCTTGCTCAATCCAAAGGTTCATTAAAAATTCAAAATAATAAACCAAATATTATGGTGGTATCCATAGTTTAATTTGAATTTTTGTTAATGGCAACCGAAAATTCGTCTATTTTTAGCAAAAATTCGTTCTTTTTCTATCCATTTTTAGATTGAACTCAGTTTTTACGATATCATGCCCATAGTTCTTGTTTTTTTCGCGAAAAGTATTATTTTTCCAAATTACGAACTTCGGTTGCCGATTTGTCTTGGGGCGAGCTGACACTCATTACATGTTCATCTAATTTGAGTTGTTCTGATGAAGATTAAGGGGCAATGAGTGTTGGATAGGTCCAAGAAAGACTTGGAAAGTCGAATTGCTGATTGCATTAGGTCCGGCTAATTGAAATCGCCTCATAAGAACGAATGAAAAAAGACCAATTTTTCAGTAAAACTTTTTCATTTTAGAGCATTCTTAGATTAAGTAGTAGTCCCTGGTAAGATTAAGTGTCTGAGCGTGGTTGTTCCTTGTAATGGGATGATAAAGAAAAGTACATGAAGAAATTACTCCCTTAGAGGGAAAAACAATAGATCATGGATATTTCCATTGAATTGATATTTCCAATAAATCATGGATATTTCCATTGAAAATAAAAATGATGAACTAAAATACACACAAGATATGTACCTACCTACTACTTTTTCAATGAATAAACAGAATTTTGAAGAAATAATGTCGAAATAATACTTTATTTGAATAATATTTGCCTACCTATTACTTTTGCAATTAATAAAAAGAATTTTTTTCTTAAAAAAACTCTCCGATTGCACGTAATATTATCGCAGTATTCTAGAGAACTTTGCTTCATAGCTACCGATGTGTAGCTATGATTTTGTCATCTACTGGTTGCAGCGTTGCATTTTTTTGTGGCAAAAAAAGGTGTTGCGAAAAATTCCTTGACCCCCAGCCAAAAGACATATTTATGTCAAAACCAGAGTTTAATTTTGAATCATTAAGAGTCTTTTAAGTAGGACGTTTTGAAAAGCCCCACAGTTTTCGTCCGAGGAAGTGACTGACAATGCGCACAAATTTTTAGGTTTATGATCACATTGTGATATGGAAACGTTATTGAATGAACCTGTGATCTCCAGGGGTTATCAATTATAAAAACGATAACTGATACCACGAAATCATCTTAGGAAAAGATACATCAGCACGTCAACAACGTAGGAGATAGGGTAATAGTTATTAGTTTCCGATAAGAGTTGAAGCTTGCAATTCCTAGTCAACTCGTGCAGCTTTCGCATTCTCAGGATGTGACTCATATGTACGATAATACTCTGAGAGCTACCGATGTTGCACCAGTCGGTGGCAGTGCTCTGAAGCTGTCAGTTGTGTTTTCAAAATGAATTCCAGTGCGTGTCCTCGTAGGTTCCTGTGGAGCACTGTGATTTCGCTGCTTACAGTGACGGTTACAGCTACGGTGTTTTCGCCATGCGACCTGGCGATGGAAATCTCGTTGAGAACAGACGCTGGTATCATGTTGTTCAACGACATATACATTCCATACATCGTTTGCATGGCGGGATACCACAACTATAGCACTACGAATGAAATCGTTCTACGCAACGGTACAGTTTCCTATGGCTTATTTGGACTCAGTGACAAAATTTGTGGCTTTGAACCCGATTCGTTTCCGATGGGTTTTCGTGATTTGGACTCAGATTTGGAGTGTTTGTCGAAACTTTACCGCCAAGACCGGAAATTCATAGAAGCTCATTTCTGGCTATGCGACCCGTTCCTGACGAAGGAAATACATTGTCATTCACTTCCAAATATGAAAATCAGAGATCCAATCTATAAAGACATTTTGGTTCTGACTGATGGTAGTGTGTATAAAAACACGGTTACAGGTGCCATTGAATATTACCGATCATTGGAATCTTTTGAGGAAATCATTCCATCAACCAAACAAACACCTCCTGACAATTATTGTGAACTTGAAGCGATCTATTGGATAATTGCTCAAGTAATTACACCCTATATGAATATCATAATTGCGATCAGTATTTTCGTTTTGGTTCTTGTAATAGGTGTTGCGTATTATTTTATTGTATCACACCGTCGATGTCGTCTTAATCGTAGTGGTAAGGTGACAAACACCTATGATATGGATCCTTTTTTCTTAAAAATATTTTTAGATTACCATCGTAGGAAGATACCTATTTGAATATTGCCCAATGGTTTGATTTCACTTATTAAGAAGTTATTTTCAAACCAAGTATTTTCAAATGAGTTATTTTCAAACCAAGATCATTTCAGCATAATTACGTGAATATTACCAAGAACTCCTGCCAACAAAAGAGATATCCAACATCTTAAAAAAGGCAATAACATTGTGCTTCTCCTCTAAAATTTTAAGTATAAACACATATTTTAAGTCATAATAATAATATTTTTAATATAATAATAATAAAATAATAATTAATAATAAATAATAATAAATAATAAAATAATAATATTTTAAGTCATAATATGACTTAAGATATTATCTGATGATCATGTCAAATTTGTTACTGAAGGCAAAACAGCTGGCAAAGGCTGTGTGTAGCTTTGTGTTTGTGCAGCGAGTCAAAAATCCAAAATAAAAATTAAAAAAATTCTATATACCTGGCTTGACCATTAGAAAATAACGTTCCGATCTTGATATTGATTACAATTTCGTGGTTTGTGTGAATAGCACTTGAATGGTTCCCTGCGTAAGAATCGCAAACGCCATCACGATTGCGTGTCCGAACGCAAAAATTAGTTTTCCCTCAAACTTCAAGGTTGTACCTATTATTGTTATTTTTGGTTGTATAACTTGTAAATTAACTATGGAATTACTTACGTTTATGGTTTTCTGAATTGACACAAGACAACACCACGACACGTGTCACTTGTTCACGTGTAACGAACTTCCTACTGATTGGATCGCGATGAAATCAGCCATTTTAACAGGCAAGTTTTTTTTTAATTGAACGCAACTTATTTGATCATTTTTCGGAGTAAAATAAGAAATAAATAACTATACCGCTGGAAAGCTAAAATTCATCTAATAATACAAATACCAAAAACCGATTGAAACAGTAATTTTTAAATTTTATAAAATTTACTGTCCTCAGTCTCACTTTCTACCTTTAGAATCCTGCTGAAATAAATTGCTGGAATTGAGTTGTACAAGTACCTACTCCAACAGAATACTCATTTTTAATGTTACTTGGTAATTCATGAGGCTTTGGTCATTATAAAGTTAAAATGCCGAAAACTCGAAGATACTATAAATCACTAAACTCCTGAATATGATTAATTTATTTGATTGGAAATAAATTTAAGAATTAACCCTCTCTGTTTTTCATACCGCGTTAACACCCTGTACATGTCTATGTTATTCGATGATCGAAAGCTATACTGTCGATTGAACTTGGCAAACGTTTTTGTCCTCTATTTCGATGATCGAATTCTAACTCTAGTTGTAATTAGAATAAGTCACATATAACTCTTGTTTAAGTGCGTGTAAAAGCATATTCATATTTTCGTAGAGTAGAAATCATCTGCCATAATGAATGTACGAGTATGTATTCGTGACTAAATGTTTTCGAAACCGAATATCAATTTATATAGTACCAGTGAGTAGATGAATTTTTGTATTCCCAAGCAATTAGAAGTTCCTAAGTGAATTTTAGAATGTTGTAAAATGTAGAGAAATAGTTGTCAAAAATAAACGTAACGAGAATTTTAATTATTGTTTTTGAGTGAAAAATACCATTTCAAATTCCTATAAAATAACTGGTACGGTAAATTTGGAATTACTTATTTTATGACGCAACAAAAAATGTACATAACATCTGGTTCAAAAACCTTTAAAATCTGAGAGTGATGTGTTCTGGGTTTTGAGACCGTGTGCCTACTTTATTTTTTCCTCAAATTAAATTTCTAAGAAATTTTCAGGGATTGTGCGGATTGGCGTGTGGGTAGTTTCCAATGAAGGGAGTGGAAGGAACTGAGAGATTGATGTCTTCAGATTAGCTACAATGCATCGGATCATCTGTACAATCGGGTTATGGATACGAAGAAGCTATGTGCCATACCCACTTGGCAGCTTTTTTTCTTTTCTCAGTGAGACTTTCAGGGGTTGCATGTTTATCCTTGAACTATGATTTTTTTTCCCCAACTACCGCCTAAAAATCAACTATTATACAATCAAAATTGCGAATATTCTGTAAAAAAGAACACTTTTTTTTCCCAAGGTATAGGTAATTATAAACTTGGAGTCTCAGGATTGTTTTGTGTGCAATCTAAATTGAGAAATCTGAAGCAAGAAATCTACTAAAATTTCATTTCAGACATTATTTTGGGAACCAAAATTAATCCAAAAGCTCAACGTGGTCTTGGCAGAAGGTATATAAATAATAAACCTTTGTGTAATATCTTGCAGTTTTTCAAGCTATTTTTATTTGCATAGGTTGCTTTGATATTTTGGAAATTTTACTTATTTTTGGAGAATTTACGAGAGCAGAATTATATGGTTCAAGCTCGATAACTCATTATTTTAAAGTCATTATTGCAGTTCATAGTCTCTATTCCCAACAAAGTGTACGTTCGGGGTAAACCCAACTCGCGTTTTTGATCAAATAGGTTCTTTTGCTACTTATTGTCGGTTGTTCGAATTTCCCGTGAAATCATGCACAGTCCTCATACCTTGTCCGTAAGTCCAGTATCACAGTTCTTCATCACTCAAATCCCTCACAGTACAGTCCAGTATTGAGGCTTAGCAGCACTTGTTGATCCGGATGACTCCACAGGGTGTCCACTTGTTGGTTCACTCGTTGGTAAATTGCACTTATAAAATATTGCACTTATAACCGCACATCAACCTGAGATATCACTTCTACAAATACATGCCTAATACCCCTTAGTTTTGGGGTTTTCATTTTTTTTTTTTTTTTTTTTCAATTTGATGAAAAGTTTAGTCGACCTACCAGGACTACGTAGATATCCATAGTGACTAGAGATGTCGTTGTTGGCTTTGTCGTTGCGGATGACGAAGAAGTATCCCGTTACAATCACTCGGACATCACTTGGACCAATGATCCGTGGCGGGCAGGTGGACGGGAGTTATATAGAAGAGGGTGACTGGGGAGGCTGGCCGGCCACCGTCCCCGAGAAGGGGGTCCTCAGAGGGTAGCTCCAGGGGTAGTTTCTCGAAGAATTCAACCTCGATTTATCGAACCGAGGCACAATCGATTCTTCCCCCAGAACTACGCAGAACTACAAGTCCAACATCGATTAATCGAATTACAAACAAACCTCGATTTGCTATGAATCTTCGAAGACTGAACGATGGCAAGTAGGAATCAAAGTAGGTTTATTGATTCGTTACCAAATCACTTACGTAATAAAATACTATGAGTGATGAGATGTGCAACATGATAATTACCGACGTTGTCACTTGTTATGTGAATTCACGATTTAATAAAAAGATTTAACTTCCTCTTCAATGAAGACATAAAAAAATGCTCTGTGTACGTGCAGCGAGTCGAAAAACGCTGCAAATTATTACACAAAGGTTTATTATTTTTCTATGTAGATCACTCTTCTACAAAGAACACGGCTTTGCCGTTGCTACCACCAACCAACATGAAGAATAACATCGATCGCATTTCGTTCAAATAAAATGTGAACGGAGATTAGGCCTCTTTTGCCATTCACGCTCGAGTTTCTGATTTATCGTAAGTTCGCGTAGGAAGCGAAGGGTTGGTCCTACCGAGCTCCGCGTGGTCCCTAAAAATGCTAAAAGTTCAATACTATTTTAAATTGATGGAAAAAAGTACCTTTATATCAAAATATTTTGAGTTAGGGCATTTTCAAAATTTCAAAATTCATTTTTCGACCCTTAGAAGTGACCTACATTAACCAAAATCTTCAGGGCACAACTAGACCCCAAATGGAGCCTACATACCAAATTTCATCTAAATCGTTCAATTCTAAGTGAGGAAAGAGCCGCGTACGGCGGAGGCCAAATTTTTATTCGATTATTGGATTCTACGTACCTTGAATCGTAAACCAACAAATTTTGAGAGAGAGAGGGAGGGGGAGGGGTTTAAAAATTAAGTTTGGCTTTTTGAACAACTCTGGCCTATTCCTTGTCTCGGCTATAGGTACCTACATACAAGATAATGGCCCACTTTTGAAGATATTCAGAGGTTTACAGACGCTCAGACAATCCTTTATAAGTTGTACAAATTGCCCGATTATTTCTCAAATTTGGTAGGTGGTTTGAGGCTAGGCAAAAGTAGCCATGGTACACGTGAAAAATTATCATCATGACGTATTTCGACAGTAACAATGTAAAACCGCGTAAGTTGAAAAAACAAAATTTTTTAGGAGACGTAAAAAACTTATATTTTACACAAGCGTACAACCCAATGTACCGGGAAGATCATCAAACAACGCTCAGGTTCAACCGCCTGCGTCCCCCAAACCTCCATTCCACGACGTGGATAAATTCAAAAATCCAGCCGATTTTTTCAAAAGCAGTCAATCCTTATCTTCGCAAAGCTTGTCAAGTCAAGTAAGATCTTCTCAACCTTTGAAAAGAACCAGCTTTGGAGCTGGTGGGAGCACTCATGATTTATTGTCGCAGTCTTTCCAACCTAAAAGATCGATTATGAATCAAAATGTCCCTACTAAACCTTCTTTATTGAAGAAAAAACTTATATATTCTTTATTTAGTCATTTAGAAATTTTTTACGCCTCTTGAAAAATTTCGACTTTTTTCAACTTACGCGGTTTTATAATGTTACTGTCGATTTGTCAATCCTGAAACTATCAACTGGTTCGTGAAAATTCGAATTTCGGAATTTATAAGTGGGGAAACATATCTCACGGGAAACGTGTACTACCCGCAATTATTTGATTTTGAAAAACCCCCAAGTATCGAGTACCTATTGGAAACAATGCTACAGGTTGAAATGGAACGCTAAATGACGGTTTAAATTTTTGAATAAATTTTTAATGCTGGGAAACAGTGATTTACCTCAAAATGTCTTATTTCTAGCTTTTAGCCATCTTGACGAGTCTATTCAGCAATTCTTCAGCGCAACCTTCAATCTTTCACACAAGGCTTTCTTTTCCTTTTTATAGTATCTACAAGCTGAAAATGAGAAACAAAATGGATAATTTTTACTCTCAAAAACTGCGCAAAAATATGTCGAAATTGCGCATACGAAAATTCACTCTTGTTATCAAGAAAAATATTGAAATCAGACAGACTAGTCTATAATGGAAAATTCAGAAAGTAGGTATGCTCTTTCGTTTTTGATAGGGAACTTTCTCCCTTATTTCCTCATAGTTGGTAAAACATAATATACAGAGTAATTCGTAATATACAGGGTAATCCGTAATGTACAGGGTAATTCGTAATATACAGGGTAATATAGGGTGTAATTCGTGTAGGGTGTAAGGCGCCGAGTAGTTATTTAAAATATATGAACCTTTTGCTCTGTGTGCGTATAAATCGTCATTCACTCGCATTCTGCATTTCGAAGCTTTTTGAACAACTCAGGCACCTTATAAATGTCTATCCAAGGCTCCTTGTCTCGACCATAGGTATCTGTACAAGATAATGGTCCACTTTTGACGATATTCTCAGGTTTTCAGATGCTCATACAGTCCTCTAGAAGATGTATAAAGTCAGTACATTATATGAGTAGTATAAATTGCCCGATTTTTCTCAAATTTGGTGGGTGGTTTGAGGCTAGGCAAAAGTAGGAGCCATGGTACACGTGAAAAATGATCATCATGACAATGTCATGTTTGCCAATCCTGAAAACTATCAACTGGTTGGTGAAAATTCGAATTTTGGAATATTTATAAGTGGGAAAACAACTCATCTCATGGGAAACGTGTTTATGGGATAGTGTGTTTCCCGCAATTATTTTATTTTGAAAAACCCCAATTACCGAGTATTGGGGAAAATGCTAAAGATTGAAATGGAACGCTAATGGAGGGTTAAAAGTTTAAATAATTTGTTGATAATGATAAATTGTTGACTTGATTTACCTCAAAATCTTTAATTTCTAGTCTTCAGCCATCTTAACGAGTCTATTCTGCAATTCTTCAGCGCAACACAAGGCTCGAAGGCTCCCCTTTTCTGTTTACAAGGTATCCACAAGCTGAAAATGAGAAAAAAATGTGATAATTTTTACATTCGAAAACTGTGCAGAAATTTGTCGAAATTGCTCATAAAAAAAATTCACTCGTGTATTTCAAGGAAAATACTAAAATCCGACAGACTTGTCTACAATGGAAAATGCAGAACTTATGCTCTTTCGTTTTTCGATCGGGAACTTTCTTCCTTGTTTCCTCACAGTAGTTGGCACAACATACAGGGTGTAACTCGTAGCACTAAGGCGAAGAGCAGTTATTTAAAATCTATGAACCTTCTGATTAATTTTTGTTACTAAAGTAAAAGTAAACAACCATTTCAGGTTGGATTTTCGTCGGACTGCCATTCCTGGCGTCGCGGACGTCATCAGCTGTCTTCCTAAGGGAAGATCAGAATTTGTTCTGATGATTTCGCTCATGGCTTCCCATTGGCCTCACCACCCTGGGTTGGGACGAGGGGAACTGCGACCGACTCGCCCCGAAAATATGCCGCGGAGGCTGGCTTCGAACTCACGGCCCCTGCAACCAGTTCGAGTCCCGTCTCCAGGGACATACGCCGTAGCTCGCTCGGTCACAGCTGACCCCTAATTTTTGTTACTATTCCCAAATGTGACTATTATTATTATTATACCTTCTAGTCGTTCTGGGAACAACGGTTCATGCTGTCTTAAGAGTAGGCAACGTGCCATAAATGGTACACCTGAATTTACCTCAATTAAATTGTATTCAAATATAGGTAATACCAGTTTCTTCATTAGGAAGATTCTTCTAGATGGAATCCATTAGAAAATTCGACTAAAATGATCGGAATTGAATTTACGCCACTACTGGGTTAAATGATAATAGTCGCATTTAGGAATAGTAACAAAAATTAATCAGAAGGTTCATAGATTTTAAATAACTGCTATCATTAAATTTTAATAATGATTAACAGGAGGTTTCGATTATTTTTCCGACCGTCACTTTTGACTTTTACGTCAAGGCGATATATCGCACCTTCGCGACCGATCGCCAAGTCACAATTCAAGAAAGTGTGAACATTTGTCGCAAAAAAACATTAACAACTTTTTTGATGGAAAAAATGGCGTGAAATTAATCATTACCGTCTGCTGTTTTTCTTTTGATGAGAAAATAAAATATTTTAAATGAATAGTAGAGGGTCTCAGACATGAGGGAAATAGAGGGAATAGGATGGGGGAACGCTGTGGACGATGTGCCACGATGAAAGCCCCAGTTCAGGTAAGTTCCATGCGGGTGGTGCCTCGGAGTAATCCTTCTGAAATTCCTGGATCTGGTAACTTCTTGGCCCTTTGCCCTCTCTGCACCAGGGCTGGAACCTGGATGTTATTTGCCGCCTCACCTGTACGCTCTAATATCGTCTAATGTAGATATTTTCCATCAAATTTCACGCTACTTCTCCCATCAGGTCCTCCACGAACACAATGGAGGACCTGTAACATTCACAATTTGGGCACTAATGTACACTCAAATGATAAGGAACAAAGAAGAAGCTCAGAACTCATGAGTCATCGAATCCCATAAAAGTATTCCGATTGCCTGAGAAGCTCGTCGGAAGCGGCTGCAAGCTTTCGGTTTAGCTTAGGATATCTGATATGTTGGGTAATTGGCGTACCACTGGGAGTGCCATTACAATCCAGCTTCAACAGATTCAATGAAAGATTCTGTTTCATTAGATGAGATGTTTTATACACCATGAATCCATTTTTTTCTACTACCATGATTGAATCATGAGGCAATTATGGGTTCCTTCCTTACATAATTTTCGGTAACCACACGGACAACGGTCAGTCGTAGAAAAACTATTCGATATTGATGGAAACCGAACAGCTTTGAAAGCTCGTTGCTCAATGACAATCAAAACAACCGACTGCATCGGACGCGACTGCCAGCGACCTGCATTTCCGTCTCGCGTCGCCTCCCCCGAGATGGTCGTCACATAGCCGAGAGTCAATGGAGCGTTCAGTAGTCATTGTCGACCACCGACGGAAACTGGAGGAAAACATCGAGACTTACAACATGAGACTTGGCCGTTGGTTTCCACTTACCTACCCAGAGTAGTCTACTGCTAGGTACTACTCAAGATAATTTTTTAAACCTAAATAATAATTATTTTTAAGTCACAAAAATTTTGGTTAAATATCGAATAATAATACCAATTATTTGCGCCTAAAGGATTATGCCCCATCCAAAGGTCCATCTCAAACATTTGTTTTTCTGAGTTTGCTAGGCCCTCTTTTCCTCTCCCTTTTCCTCTCTGAACGCTGACCGTGCTACATGTCAGTCTCAAATTACGTCAAGAGCCTATTTAATATTGTAGGATGTATAAGATATTAATTTAATTAGCCTTGTCAATCAGTCAAAGTTCTCTTTTTTAGATAGATAGGTAACTCCATATTTTAGTGTCGATAGATACTGCACTATTCGACATTGGTATTATTTTGGGTATTATTATCCATTAATAATGGATTATGGGGATTATTTTGGGTATTAATGATGCTTTGGATCAGAAATTTATTTATTTGGCACCATTTTGTACATTTTTTTTCAAAAAGAAAATTGCATGAAGGGATGCGATTTGCTCAGATTTTCTACCCGACGTTAGGTTTGACCTGTGTTGTAGGGTAGGATGTTTGCGAAATCGCTCCCTCTCGGTAAATAAATTGACAAAGACGTACATTACGATACGTATTTGATGAAATACATACATATTTGTTTACTATTGAACGCTCAAAGTGTTAATAATCTCTAATCCTATACTGCAGTGTTCTTAGGATGATTTTTTTAAAAAATGTATTTAGTCGGATTGGATCAGATCAATTTTATTAAACGACTCAATAGTTTAGAACATGGTGCAGCTGACACAGCCATCAGTATTATTATTTAGTTGGGAACTTTTTGAAACATAAAATTAATACTTCTTTATGAAATTAATTTATTACTATTACATCTGCTCTTAAGGTTAAACACATCTAATGTTTTAATAATTTTAGGTATTCATATTTTGGTTTATTATTTTCAATAATAAGCCTTTGGAATTGAGCAAGAAAAAAAAATTTAACCCCCCTCAAAATTTGATGTTTTACGTTTCAAGGTACGTAGAATCCGAAAATCCAATAAAAATTTTTCGTCCGTCCGCCGTACGCCGTACGCGACACTTTCCTTAGCAACACTGGACCGATTTGGTTCAAATTTGGTACATGGGCTACATTTGGGGTCTAGTTGTGCCGCAAAGCTTTTGGTTGATGTCAGTCACTTCTAAGGGGTGAAAATTGAGGGTTGAAATTTTCAAGAGTGCCCTAGCTCGAAAACTCTCGAAATAAACGTATCTTTTTTTACCAATTTTAAATAGTACCTATTGAATTTAAAATTTTTTTTGAGACCACCCGGAGCTCTGCAGGATAAGCCGTTCGCTGCTCACGAGTACTTAAGGGTTTTCCTTCGATAAAATAGAATCACTAGTGTGAATCACAAAAGAGGTCTAATCTCCGTTCAAATTTTATCTGACTAAAATGCGATAAAAATGTTATGCGACTAAAATGTTCATTTCTTCGATTCGTATTCAGTTTTGCTTTCTGAGCAACCAGTAATCAAATTTCCATATGAAGCTGTCTATTTTTCGAATCGAGTGTGAAGCGTTTAGTTCTTTCTAATGAACTTGATTGTGAAGGTGTGAAGGCAGTATGGTGTGGTGTACCTACCAATGGTTGGTATATAAAATTGGGATATAAAAAAAAACTCTGCAAATCATTGCCCAAAGGTTTATTATTTTCTGTATTGATCACCCTTCTGTATTATACAGAAGGGTGATCTATACAGAAAATAATAGGGGATCTATAATAGATCCCTCTAGATCTATAATAGATAATAAGGGATCTATAATAGGTCCCTCCCTACCAACCATAGGTACCTACTACCTACTAGGGCATTTTTGAAAATTTCAACCCTTCATTTCCATTTGGTTGGTGGTTGGGTTTGAAATGTTCAAAAATGCCCTAGTAGGTAGTAGGTACCTACGGTTGATAGGGAGGGATCTATACAGAAGGTTGATCTATACAGAAAAAAATAAACCTTTGGGCAATGATTTTTTTTAAATTCAAATTTTCAAAAGAAACAATCACTTCTAGGTTTTAATTATTGAAATTATTGACGGTTGAAATGATTCATTCCTCATATCGTAGAGTTGGAACTTTTTCGGCATTTTCACCATTCGTCCAGCTCTGGGTCGATAGCCCACAGGTGTGGTTGGAGTTGGTAGTCGCCTACTAGGTGGAGTCGTTTCAGATGTTCTCGAAGTCACCGGAGTAGTGGTGTGATTCATCAACCTCTTTTGTCCCTCCTTAGGTGTTACAATTGGACAGCTCCTCTACGGGGTTCTTCTCGGAGGACTCCACTATGTTTCCAGTTCGGTCGGTATTGCACGTTTGTGAATATGGATCGAGTTTCTGCGATATAGTTGTCCATTTTCATCCTTGCATATGTATGATCTTGGTTCCGTCTGTGCTTTTTCTATGAGTCCGAGTTTCCACCTATCCTTCCATTGAATCATGATAGATTGACCCTTCTGAAATGGTACATTCCTTCACTCCTGTTTTGTCGTAGTTAACTTTGCTTTTCTTCCTCAATTCTATCATTTTATCTCGACCATCATTGAAAGTGTTTGATTTTAGCTTTTCGACTGTGGCTGGAAGTGTAGTTCGAAGGCTCCTGCTCATTAACAGCTGGCTAGGTGAATAGGGAAGAACACTGAGAGGGGTGGTTCTGTACTCCAAAAGTGCTTTAATCATGTCATTGCCACAATGTGCAGCTTTTTTCATGAGCATTTTGGCTATACCAACCCTTTTTTCGGCTAATGCATTGGATTTGGGGCAATTCGGGCTTGAGGTTACTATTTTTAACTCCACTCCTTGGCAAAGTTTTTAAATTCTCGACAATTGAAGGGATTATTGTCGGGGGTGGAGGAAGAGAAACAAATAACCACATAGGTACAAATCCATTGCAGTCCGTTCTGAATCCAAATTCGCGAGAAAAAAAACCACAAGTGTTTTTTTTTTTTTTTTTTTGCTAAACCCACGCAATGCATCTCAGATTTCCAAAATTTGGTCAAAAGGATCTGTTGCGATTTTATTTTACAGAATAATAATCTATCTGGGACCTGGAACGTCAGAATCATTTTATGTATCGACACAAACCTATTAATTTGAACCTATCTGTCACTGCGGTGTTTTTATAACCGCTTTTCCTTTACAATGTCGATCGTATCACCAAGGAAAACCACCCTTGATCGAATTAACGCCTACGTGCGTGAACTAGGTCGTGGTTTTGGTTCTCAAAACATTCCGAGGTATCTCCTGACCGGGTACGCTTGTCGGAAGCTGAGAACCGAACGTTTCGTTGGCCGCAGCGGCGTAACCTCCGCGCCGAATCACCGTGAATCATGTCCCCCGCGCATGCGCTTTGTGCTTCTTCGGGACATCTCATAACGTTCGTCTCGTTCGTTTGGGGAACTGTCTTTTGTCGCTAGTGGATTTTCATAGGTGTAATATGTCTCACGGGTGTTAACAGTGTCATTTGGGTAGATACCGACCATGTACCTTTCTACATCGCTCTCCTTATGATATGACGTCGTTACATGAACGGCGCCAACGTGGGACACCACTTTGCAGCCTCTTGTTACACCACCCTCTAATAAAATCATGCGGCTGTCGTATATCATTGTGTTGACCACATCGATGTCACGTCCTATTTTTAAAACGCTACAAATTATAACACAACGGTTTATTATTAGATAGTTTATATAGATCACCCACCTGCAAAGATTTTTCAATTCATTCTGTATTCATATTGGTCAATACAGTCGTTAAATTAGTCCAGTACCATTTAATGGTACTAATTGTACTAATTAGTGTAAGTACTAAGTAGTAATTTAACGACTGTATTCACCAATATGAATACAGAATGAATTGAAAAATCCTTGCAGGTGGGTGATCTATATAAACTATTTAATAATAAACCGTTGTTTTTCTTCTATTATTTTATATATTTCTATCCTCTTTTTATTCTAAAAATTTTTTAGATTCGTATTCCCTGTAAAATCATATTCTTAAGAACATGAATTAGAACTCTGTGAAAAATATTATCGGTAAAATCAAATTCGAAACATACAGGGTGGACACGATAAGGTGTGCAGTACTTCAACCACGTAATCTACCACTAATTTGCAACCAAAAGTGTCTGTTAGAGTTTTTTTTTACTTTTTTCATTTGTAAAATATTTTTGTGTTTTTGACCTTGTCTCAGTAAAACGGTACTAACTCCCTCAAAAACACGGCGCTTCGTGTCTCTCCAGGGGGGGCAAGTCCTACAAAAGTTATATTATCCCTAGCAACACATCTAAGATGCATTGAAAAGCTCGGCGCTTTGCGCCTCGAAAACCGGAGTGTCGAAAAGGCGTTACCGTCCCGCGTCCGCCTCCAGTGTAGCGTTTTTCGAGTAGTTATCCTGTGGCTAAAACATGTTCCTTGTTAAAAGAATTAATTTAAAATTTGATGGAAATAGTGTTGAATTTTCAATATTTTTGTGCCAAACCAAATTTTGTTGTTCTCATTAAATTGACTAAAAATCACTCTACAAAGCAAATTTTCAATAAAATGTTGGTTTATTCAAACGTACATTTACCTCTGGGTGCGATTACATATGCTGTGAGGTCTGATTTAAGGCAGCCTCACATATTTTAAACAAATACCTAGCTACGACCTTTGCTGCTGAGAAGTCCACCACTTTGCCTCCCTGATTCCAGTCCTAAAACATGCCTTATATGGGCTGGAAATGTTAAATCAGCTCTCTGATTGGTCATGTTCCTTCTTCAACTCCATCATCGCCATGTCATCGTCGCCATCGTCGACAGAAAGTGTCAGGAGACTTTAGCGGGTTGAGGCGGCAGCAGGAATCAGCGAAAGACTACAAAAAAGAAAAGGAAACCTTAAGAACCTGAAGATATCAGCCTTGGCTCCCTCGAATCGAATCCGAAATAAGGTCCGTTACTCAATTAAAATTAATTATAAATAAATATTCACAAAAATTTAAATTTGACTTCAATTTTAATTTAAATAGTTTTTCTTGAATATCATGAGGGAAAATAACCCCATAATAAAATGCATAGCCTAAAAAATTGCGCCAGAATCTCAGCTTTCAAATGGTAGATATATCAAAGCAACATATCACCATGAAAATTTATGGAAAAACTTTGGTTTAAAAGCAAAAACCGTTAGTTTTTTTTGTGTTTTTTTTTTTAACGAAATGAAAATTTTAGCATACACTGTGTGGTTGAACGAAGGGGGGAGAGGCGGTGGAGCAGTAGAATAAACAGGATCCCTCGGACGACTAAACTACTCGTTTAATTTTCTCATAAATACAATTTTTGAGCTTTCGGTGGCCGACATTAAAGCTGCTGCGGTCGACAAAGAGGGAATTTTGATATCCAACGGTACACCTGAACAAAAAACACAAAAATCAGAAAAACAAACCTACTCCTAAGTGTACGTATTGTGTATAAAGTGTACGTACCTGTGAGCGTTGTCAACGAAATGTAGGAACCTTATGACAGCAACCATAAAAACTCCCAAATACCAAATCTCGATATTTCGTTTAAATTGGCATCAAAAGGATCGAGGAGATTTCACGTGACGGCGTAACTTTTGTGAGAAGAGGATGTCGCACAGAAATGACTTGTCATAACTCGCAATAAAAGCGACTTTTCGATCTTTTTCAATCATCGGATACCCCTCATACAGCGCCTTATTGGAAAAATCTCAAGGGAGTAAAGTGTTATTACAGGTTACAATTTCTCGAAAGACCCATTTTGTTCAGAACTTTATTTACATCAAGTTTATTTACACCAAGTCAACATAGGTTTATTTATTCCACGTATCGAGTTTACTATAGTTATGCTCATGTGCCTAAACATAAATGTAACTATATTTTGATTAAATATAGAAAATGTTATACTTATGTAGCAACTCAGTAAGTCACAGTAAGTCATTTTCACCTTCAAGAAAGATAGCAGCGAAGGAAGTATGACTACTTGCATCGCTTCCGAATCAGCGTGAAATCATTGTAAAGAGTTCCCGGCTACTTCAAACAACAGTGAGACTCGCTGAACGTTGTGCTGTCCCCTTTTATCGATAATTTCGCTGTATTTTTTATTTTTGTAATTTTTCTGCGTCTGGTTTGTAAACGGGGTTTTCCGCCTGGCGGCGTCTGTCAAACAGTTTTTTGCTGGTCTCTCGTTTCAAAATCGGAGAAAACTCTCGTGAGGAAACGAGGCTTGGTAGGCGTGAAAACGAGATTCGTTGACCCATTGAGTTGAAGGATTATGCAGCAGAGCGAAGCTGATGCATCAACAACAATCCAATTGAATATTGTTACATACGAGTACTTAGGCCCCTATATTAATTTGCTTCCTCAGCATTTATGCGACGGTACTAAGAGTAAAACAATTTTGTGATGGCAATAAAATTTATCAGGGATTCAACCTCAAAATCTCTGAGAACCTCAACGGGGTTTGATGAAAATTGCTAAAGTTACGCTTTATACGTAATTTAAGTTGGCACATGCTCAGTAGCGATCGTTGAAATTCATATTGAAAGACGATGAAATTCGTAGGTTGTAGCGGATAACGCAATCCCCAATGCTAAATTACAAGTTTGTGCGAAATCACTAGGTATTTAGAAAAAAAAATGTATGGAGGATTTTACGTTATACGTGCAGAGGGTACTCATTCAGGGGCCATATACCAGTAACAAATTACCATCCTTTATAGTTTTTTCAAGATTTATTTTCTTGAATATTTCCCATTTATTGATTAATCCTAATTGGACCATGGTGTCACTAGTGTCACCGAAAACATCATAGGAATTTCACAGCTGTCCAAGGTGTCACCACATTAACTAGATTTAAATTGCAATTTATGAAATTAATGTACAGAGCTGCATTTTTTGAACTACCTACTTTTTGCAAGTTGTTAGTAGTCAAAAAATAATATGACAAGAATGTTGAAAATTTTTTCGTCGATTTCTTTGTAAATTTTTGTCATAATTATATTTTGAGACTGCCCACAAAAAATTCTGCTGTCCTTCACATTTAAAATCGTAAATTAATTTTGGTCACTCAGGTAACATTTTGGGGCAGCTGTGGAGTTCCTGAGATGTTTTGGGTGAGACTACTGACACTATGGTCCAATTAGGGTTAATAAAAACGGCGAGGAAAAGCTAAAAACTAAACAAATATATATATAATTATTAAAACAGTAAATAGTGGGGAAGACGGCCCTGATACTCGAGGGCAGCCTACATCAGCAGCAGCCTGATCCAACGCCCCTGAAACTCCAGGGCAGCCTGATCCAACGAGGCACTTTCCTACATCTCCCTTTAGATATTCTCCTACATCCTCCAAGAAGCAGTCCTTGAGCAGGATGTAGGAGGATATCTAAAGGGAGATGTAGGGAAGTGCCTCGTTAGATAGACATCACTTCAAGTAAGTGCCGAGCAAGTTACAAGAGTGGTGACGCCGTGGAGTATTCCTGCAGAGATTCATCTATCTCGTAACTCCATAGCATTTAACCCACACTACGCACAGACATACAGTCAGAGCTGCTACCTGGAGGTTGCTGTCCGCCACTTCTGTATGCTTACATAATATATAAGCGATATTATCGCCTGCCAGATTATTACATACTCTCCTGTTATGTACTCGTATTTATCCATATTAATTCCCGGTTCCAGAGAGGCCCGTAGGTATTGCACACGAATAGTAGAGAACACTAGACACGTACAGCACTTGTTCTCAACGACCCCTACGTCAGCTACCCAAGGTATGGTTCAAGAAAGACTTCATTGTTAAATCGACACGTTTCCATCCACTTCCCCAAGTTGGAACGGCGCAGGTTCCTTGAAACAAATCGAATTGTATTCCAAGATGAATGTACTGCAGCTACCAAAAAACGGAACAAATGCGGTTCGACTTTCACATCAACGAATCATAGTTTTGCGGTCGCCTGGACGTCAGCCCATCCCAGGGAACGGACAGGTGTGACATCGCGGTTACAGTTACGTCACATAAACGCGGACGTCTTTGGCAGGCTTGGACGAGCTCTCTTATTGGGCCCTATAACTTTTTCGTTGAACACGCCCCAACAGCTATCAGTTGCCGTTGCTCTATGGATGGTGAAATGTATGGAACCGCAAAGAGTTACTCGTGAGAAAAAAAAAAACAAATACCTGGGTATTAGCTGGAGCATGAATTCATTCACTGTGATAGGTATCGACTTCTTCCGGGTAATTGGATTGATTGGACTAATATTTTATTCACAAGTAGTGCCTACCACAGCATAGAGATTCAATTTAGGTTTTATTGGAGTATAGCAGATAACAATGAGATCGAGCTACCACTATCCGAGTTTCATCTCGCAAATCATTAGAAACAGAGAAATAGATGGAGATGGATTGGGTACCATTGAACGTACTTGGCAAGCCTCCTGATCATACCGGAGCCCTGAAGGTTACTGGATCTTCGAGCAATGTCGAGTGCCTAGAATGAAACAATGAAAACAAAAAGCAACAAAAAATGAAACCACAGCCTGATTTTTTTTCAAATTTTTAATCGAAAGTAGACCTCATCTTGAAAGTTTGACACCAGCCGTTCTCTTTTTGGATGAGTAGATCTTTTTCTATGATTTTTTCAAAGTTTCGAATGTTCATGACGTCACGCGCCCCTCCCGCCTGGGCGGGACCCCCAACCCACTGTGACGTCATAAACATTCGAAACTTTGAAAAATCATAGAAAAAGGTCTTTTTATGTTGGAAGATTGCGGTTGGTGTCAAAATTCTCAGAATGAGATCTAGTTTAGATTAAAAATTACAATAAACAGTTTTTCGGACCCATGCACACACTCCATTGAGTTGTAGTTTCTAGACATCCAAACCTCACTGGTATGCTCAACGTTTACTTTCTGGGCTGTAAACATGGGTTACAAATGAACAAGTGTCAATACTGTCTATACGGTGATTTGGGGAACTAAATCGGTATAATATGTATAGTATACCGTAAGTTCCACCACTAAAGACTAATTAACGATTTAAGGCTAAATGTCACGATGTTTTAGTGTGATTCTGAAATAAGAGATGGCAGCACCATTGGGACCAAATTTCGTTTACTCCTCAGTTGAGAACGGATCGAGATATTTTAGTTCTGCAAACGGATTTCTATTCAAGATCACCGTAGAATTCCGGGTAATTGGTTTAGAAAGTGTGCAAAATTTGTTTGCACACAGTTCCAGCAAAAATTTGTTCAAATTTTGAACATTTTCAAAAAGTGGCCTTATAGCCACTTGCAGAACCTTCATCAGAATACGAATCCGTTTGCGGAATTTTTCTAACTTGATCATAGCCGTCGGATTCGCGTTTTTACGATATGGCGCGGGGCGAGGGGGGCGATCATGGGCTGGGGGGGAGGGCGGCGATCAAACGCCCAGCCGCCCGCCTGACCTCATTCATGTTTTGCTAGTATGCACCCTTTGGTCTCTATTCCTTTTCCTGGCCTCCTAATAAGTAGCTACCATCAACATTTTCCTTTTCCAACTTCTCTGTCTTGAGGTTGATCGAATTGGGCGAAATTTCCATAAAAAGCAAGGCACTCAGAAAAATAACTTATGAGAAAGATTCTGCGTTAATTTGATTCAGATAATGGTTTGCACTTCTAAATAGTTGGTTCAGAAATGTGGTAATTTCAGTTCAGTGTACATGGACTAGGTAGGTACCTACTTAGTTGTTCAAGTTTCAAAATCTAGTTGCAAAAGTCATCTCACACCGTTCTAGTTGCACTAGCAATAGATGGTTTGAGAAGCTAATTCTTGACGTTTGACGTTGATTTCAAAATTTTGTGAACAGCTAATGACGATGAAAAAATAATTAGTAGTTAATTCACTCTGCAATAATGTTGAAAAAGGTAAAAAAACCTGTTCATTATTTACCAAAAATTCAAATATCTTTGAAATAATATCAAAATAAATCTAAATAATTGAAACTAAAATCCCCCGTGTCTGAATTTTTATTCTCGAATTCTCTCTTCTAAGAGTTAAATTATCAATTTTCTCTGTTCTTTAATGTCATTTTTGATTTCATGTAATTATAACGCAAATTACAAACATGACTGTCCCAAAATTACCGTTAGTGCATTGTAATGAATACCCTATAACGAGGGATAGTGCTGTGGTCCTACAAGGTAATTACCATACAGATGGTAACCCTACGTGTTTACCTTTTCGGTTCGAGAAGAGTTCAAGGTCGCACATCTTTCTCATCCGCTAGCAATCCCGGTAACATCGGGCACTGTTGACGTTCGAATTCTGTAGGTAGTAGGACTTGGGCACGGCGTAGGTGATTTTACCCTTCAATATTCCGTGATTGTGCAGCGATCACTACATCGTTTTTTAGGGCGTCCATATGCGATTAATCTGGGGTAAAGGAGGACACGGAAAAAATCTGCGAAGTGCTACTGTGATTGTTACCCTATTGAGATAATGGGGTATGGTAAAAAGGATATGTTATTTCTATTTTGCTATTGTATGTTATGTCCGACCAAATTGATGGGTTTGAGGGAACTTTGCCAAAAGTACACCTTTGCCACCAATTGGGTTAACAAAAGGTAGGATTGTTGAATTTACGAGTTTCTAGATTGCAAGATCCTGACGACTATTCACCGACGTGGGAACGTGATTTTCGTCGTCGTTAATTTATACGAATTAGTTGCAATTGTAGATTAGATTTTCTTGAATAGGTGTGCGAGTAGAAATGACTCCTATTATCAAACGATACTTCGAAATATTATATTGAGTTATGATTATTACTTGAAGACTTTGCTTCCAAATTTCATGAAAAAAAAGAATTATGGTAGTGCGAGTGTTAGGTCACTGGAATATATGTTATGTTTATATTTGTGATAATGTTCGTAATAAAAATTGCTGCTATATTATATTTATGTGTGTTGTTACTTACAATCCTGATCCTTTCAGACGTAGTGAATTCTTGCTGTGTTTGTACTTAGGTATCCTAAGGGTTGGGTCGTACCTCGTACTGAAGGTTCGAGGGTCGATGACTCTACCTGTGGGGATTTCCTAAGTGGTCGCTGCCACCACCCTGGTCAAAATATCTCAGGGATTATTAACCTTTTTACCTGCAAGTAACCTGAATAGTTGAAAAGGTAAACCTTTGAAATAAGTACACAAGTTTAAAAACACGAAGGGTTTGTATTCAAGAAACTTCCAATTGTCGCCGTGAAGCGGACTTAGAAAATATTGCTCTGATGGAGCTGAAGAAATAATATGTATACTTCAATTTGTAGTAATATATAATTGCGACTTTCTTATTTTACTAGGAACATTTATGCTGAATAGAATACGTTTTATGTATGACTACGACAATGTTCAATACTTTAAAAATACGTTGACTTCGTAAAGTGCTGATGAAACAATAATCTAATTATCTGTCAAGCTTTTATACAAGGCGTTTTACGTTTTTACAAATATTACGAATTTACTTATATGTTTATACAAGAGGGTTTTTGCTTCTACACAATATTACGTTTTGCTTTCTTATACTTTAACTTCTCTTTACAGGACGTTATGATTACGGGGGGATTGTGCCAGATTTGAAATTGAGTTGTAAGCGCTTACAAGAAATGTTGTGAGGGAATGGGCTCACCCTTGCCGAGCTTGGATCTATAGTGGAGATCTCCGTAGCGGTGTAGACCAGGGCCTCTTCCTTGAAGGCTTGTATAGGGGGAGCCTGGAACGCGGTGCAAACTTGTCCCGGTTCGGGGATCGTACTGGGTATCGATCGTATCGGCGAAATTGGAGAAGGCGGCAATGTTCCACGAGTTCGGGCCTTGGCTTGCGAAAGGCTCGAGGAGACAAAGACTGGCGGATGGACAGTTCGACTCTTAACTTGAGTTCGCGAGGGATCACAAGTTCGGTTCTCAGTTCGTTCACTGTCCCGGTACACTTAGGGGGGGTGATTCGAGTAGCTAGGTTCGACTTGCTGCGAGACGCGTCACTGACTGAATGAGGTGCAGGTGGTGGGGGCACCCCTATTTATAACCTCCGGCCATCTTGGTTTGACGATGGGGGAGGTCGCGATGGTGGCGCTCGGTTGTCTCGGCTTCTGATGGCGGACATCGGTGGTTGCTGTCCCCAGCGTCTATTGGCGGACATCGATTCATGGAAGTAGTGTTGCTCGGTGGAAGTTGGTATGGAGTTGTTGGTATTTTTCAGCTGATGAGGTTGCCTGAAGGGCGGACTTGTACTTATTACATCCCCCTCTTCTCCGCAGGCCGATGCCCTCATCGGCTACTTCTCCTCGACTACAGATGGGATGGTCAATTTCGTCTCTGGTGAGACCTTCCGCAGGGCCGTCTCGTATCGCCAGCGTCTGCATCCCTGGCACTTAGGTGGGCGCGTCTCCACATGCTCGGTCCTCAAGCAGGGTTGGGGAAATGACGGATGCTCCGGCGCGTACTTTTGACATGATGCTACCAGTCTGTTCCAAAAGCTCTTGCAGCTCGCGCAGCGGAACTTTATAAATTCCTTGGGTATCTTGTCGCAGACTGGGCATGGCGCGGTGCTGAGGTTCCCTGACTCATCTGTATGAGCTGGCGTGATGGGGGAGAATACTGGCGACGGTTCCTCCGTTTCCACTCGCTTGGCCGCAGGCGGTTTCTGCTTCTCCTTGGACTTGTCTTCTTCCTCTGAGTCTGAGGAAGAGGATGATGATGAGGAGGAGGGCTTGCGCGCGCGTCTCCTGGGCGTGGATGTTTTTGCCTCGTTAGCTGACTCCCAGGCTTGTTCGAGAGAGTTGCTGGTTTGGTTCAACTCGTTACTACTTTGGATTGCCAATACTCGTTGTTCCAATCCTCGCAATTCGCAACGCAATTCCTCTAATGGGGTCGGCGTCCCAGCGGAGGCGGTGTTTGCTGCGCCAGAGCGAATTGCCTTGCTCATATTTTGCGAAAGATTCGCTATGCAGGACACGATTTCCTTCTGTTGTTCAGGCATGTTTCCGAAGTCGAGTATCCAGTTTTGCAACTGCGCTATGCATCTTACAGTGAGCTCCACCCACTCATGGCTTCCTACTTCGACGTCGGGTACTGGCTCTATACGGGGCCGGGGAAACGCCATAGTCCTGTAACAAAAAACCCAGCCATCTTACTGACTACCCTTGGCTCTCTCTCACTCCACTCCACCTCTCCGCCTTATCCGAACGCGATCGCGATACCGGGGTGTGCTTTCCTATCCTTAATTCCGTTTGGACATCCGTCTCGTTCCCGGTACCTACAGGATGGATCGATCCTCTCAACCTCCTACTCGACCACGGGTCCAGGGCTTTGGGTGAGGGAATGAATGCAAGGTAAGTTAAAAAAAATCAGTTCTTTTTCAGGTTTACAGGTCATAGTGTTCCATAGCTTAGAATTAATATACATTTTATACCCTTGGTGTTTAAAAATTATTTTTTTTTTTTTTTTTTTTTTTTTTTTTTTTTTTTTTTTTTTTTTTTTTTTTTTTTATATTCCTAGTTAAATCAGTTTTTCTTTTTCAGGTTATCCGGCTTCTTCGTCTGGTCCGATATCTATCACAGCGACTTTCCCAGTGTGCAGCTTTTTATAATCAATGACTTTTCTGGGTCGCAGACCGTACGGGGTTGCTCCGGTGGGGGTGTCGGTGGTGAGGGCCGTTCTTTGGGTGACCGGATCTTGTTGGGGTTGCGTCTGGGCTTGCTGTAGACGCTCGAGATCTGGGGTTACGCAGGGTCGTTCGACGAGCTCCGGCTCCATTTCGTCCTCAAGGTCGGACCAGGCATCTTGGCTCGTCCGTGGAACCTCAGGCGTTGGTCTCGGTACGGGGGCCTCGCGCCTGTGCGGCTCCTCCCGTGTGATGGCCTCATCTGGGATACGTTCCACGAATGCGGGCTTCAGCCTGCTGAGGTGGTATCTCGTTGTCTTGCCGGTGACGTCGGCGACTTCGTAGTTGACATCCGTCAGTCGCTTCACGATGGTAAGGGGTCCTATCCATGGGCTCCAGAACTTTCGCGTAGCCTCCGTCGGAGCAACCATTTGTCGGGCGTAGACTGGTTGTCCTACCTCCAGTTCTCGCATATGTCGTCGGTTATTTATGGCTTTCTCGCGGGCGTGCCACGCTCGCTTGATCTGTCCTTCCGCGATTTTTCGTATTTTCTCAAAGCACGGCTCAGGAGAGTCTCGGTCGGTTCCGGTCGCGCTCGTAAGCTCGCTGGTGTTCGGGAGCCTTACCTCACGTCCATACGTCAGCTGGAACGGTGAGTATCCCGTACTGTGGTGAGGTAGGTTTCGATACGCTGCTAGCGCGAATGGCAATGCTGCCTCCCAGCCTTTCATATTCTCCTGAAGCTTGGCAACGATATTTGCGAGGGTACGGTGGAACCGTTCGCAAACACCGTTGCTTTGCGGATGGTAAGCGGAGGTGTGAATCTGTCGAATATTCCACTTCGAGCATAACTCTTTTATGACGCTGGAGACAAATGCTGCCCCTCGGTCCGACACGAGCACCTCCGGCGCTCCGTGTGTGGGAAGGTACCTTGATGTCAACAGTCGGGCGGTCGTTTCGGCGGTGCAGTTAGGTGCCACGTATACTTCCGCGTATTTCGAGAAATGGTCGACCACTGTCAACAAATATCGTGTGGTCGTGGTTCCTTTCAGGGGACCGACATAATCAATCCCTACGATCTGTCCGACGCGGGTAGGCAACTCCGGTCGCTGGATTGGGGGGTTGAGGTTGTTTGGAGTGTTTCGTTGCTGACACTGCGGACAACTTTGCACAAAACTCTTCACATCCTTGGCCATTCGTTTCCAATATCCATAGCGTCGGGCGATACTTTCAGTGACGTCCACTCCGGGGTGTCCTGCCCACAACTGCTCGTGACAGTTCGTTAAGAACCATCGACGCAGGGTCTGCGGTATCAGTGGTACCAGCACTTCGCGTCCGTCTATGTCCGCTGCGAATTTCCAATAGTCTCCTTCCTTGCGGATTCTCGGGTTTGCGTTGTCTCGGTCTAGGGTCCTGATCCAGGGATCCAGTGCTTGGGCTGCCAGTAGCAATTCTCGTGGCATACTCAGATTGGTTATCGCGCCAATGGGTATCCTACTTAATCCGTCGACATGGTTCATCTTCGAGCCGGGTCGGTACCTTGCCTCGTATTCGTATTCGGTCAACCGGAGTATCCATCTTCCGATCCGAGATGTGGGGTCCCTGATGTTCATCGCTGCAGTGAGGGCTGCGTGGTCCGTCTGGAGTATAAAGCGGCGTCCTAACAGGAACTCCTGAAAGTGCCGTACTGCCCAGACCACGGCCAGTAATTCTCGTTCAGTAGTGGAATAACGGGTTTCTGCATCGTTCAACACTCGGCTGGCGTACGCGACGGGGTGACTCTCGCCGTCTCGCTCCTGCGACAGTATGGCGCCAAGGGCTTTTCCAGACGCGTCGGTAGACAATACGAATGGAGACCCGAAGTCGGGGTACGCTAGTACCGGCCTCGTCATTAGGGCTTCCTTCAATGTGTCGAACGCCGTCTGTTGCGCCTCGGTCCACAGGAATGGTTCATTTTTCCGCAGCAACTTGTTGAGTGGAACAGCGATCTCGGAGTAGTTTTCTATAAATCTTCTATAGAATCCCGCTAATCCGAGAAATGCCCGCACATCCCTTGTAGTAGTTGGAACCGGGTGATTTCTGATGATACTAATCTTCTCTGGGTCCATTTCAACTCCGTTTGCTGTGACGACGTGTCCCAGGTAGTTCACTCTGTCCTTTAAGAATTCGCACTTTTTCAGATTGAGTTTGAAACCTGTTTCTTCGAAACGCTTCAGCACAGTCTGTAGTAATTCCAAGTGGGTATCGACGTCTTCGGTAAAAAGGATGACATCATCCAAATAGATGAGACATCCGTTACCTATGACTCCGTCAAGGACGTCATTCATCGCCGCCTGAAAGGTCGCTGGTGCATTCTTTAAACCGAATGGCATTCTGGTGTATTCAAAGTGTCGGTTAAGCGCAGTGAAAGCAGTCTTTTCTTGGGACTCGGCAGCAACAGGTATCTGATGGTATCCCATGGTTAAATCGAGGGTGGTAAACCATTTGCTGTTTCCCATAAGCGATAACGTTTCTAGCAATCTGGGGATCGGATACTTGTTTCCCTTTGTGATTGAATTTAATTCGCGGTAATCGGTACAAAACCGCCATTTTTGGGGTTCTCCTGGTGGAGTTTTCTTTTTTGCAACCACGATCGGCGCGTTCCACGGGCTCTTCGATGGTCGAATCACTCCTTCTGCCAACATGTCGTGCACCTGATCCTCTACAAATCCTCTCAAAGCATGCGGTACCGGATAGGGTTTTCTACATGTGGGTTCTGCGTCGCCCGTCTCGATTTCGTGAGAGATATCCATGCTGCAACCATCTCGTCCGGGTTTGTCGAACAATTGTATGTTCCGTAGAAGGCAATCTTCTACCCTCTCCCGGTCATTCTTGACTAAGTGGTTCAGCTGCTGCTTGATGTACAGCGAATTCTCCTCACGCGAGGGTTGATCGTCCCAGACCTCTATCGGGAGTTCTTCCAGGATCTGCAAATTCTCGGGAATCACGGCTCCCATGGCTGGTTGTTTTTCAGGGTTTGATAGACTCTTCTTAGCCGCCGTTTCACCTTCGCGGTTTGGTTGGCTCTTCTTAGCCGCCGTTTCACCTTCGCGGTTTGGTCGGCTCTTCTTAGCCGTTGGTTCACGGGGATCGTAAAGTTGGGGGTTGGGGTTCGAGGATGGTCTTCGTTTCGTCGTCGGACTCGTCGAGAGTGTTGAGCGGGGAGATACTTCTTCTTTTGATTTTATTTTCAGCCGACGCAGGTGGTTCAACATTTTGCAACTCTCCAACACCGCTCCGAGTATCATTTGTCCTCCGGTTTCGGTGTTCATCATGGTGATGAGTCCGGTGTCTGTTTTTATTTCAATGGGAAATTTTCCTAATAGGTCTAACCCCATTAGATCTAGATGTGAGTCGGGCCTCTGGAAGATGTAAAATCGATGCGAAGTCCTCTTGTCTCCTATTCGCACCAGCAATTCTTGCGTTCCACGCAACGGTAACCGTTGGCCATCCGCTCCCCAGAGCTCGGTGGTCGTAGGTTTCACGGGCACTCCGGGTACCGGGTGCGATAGAGCAGAGACCGCGGCTCCAGTGTCCAGTATCACATCTCTATTATATTTTCCCAATCCAATTTTCATCCTTATCATGGGTCTTGTCGTGCAGTTGACCGTTGCTTGGAAAGCTACGATTTCATCGCCACGCACCTCCTCTTCGGGGATATCTTCAGGTGACTGAGTCGCTACGGCTGCTGCAGGTCCGGCGATACTTCCGCGCGGGTGCGATACCGGCAGCATCTTCTTTTTCCGCAAGCATTCGTTTTCTAAATGCTCTCGCGCGCCGCAGAAATCACAGAAGATTGTGCTTTGTATGCCGTGAGGACAATTTACTGGAAAGTGGTTGTACTCTCCGCAATACAAACAGGGGTATCGAGGGGTCGGCGAAGGCTGTTTCCAAGGTGCTTTCGCTTGTCCTGCGTATGGTGATGTTGTTGTCGGAGTTTTTGGTGGTCCTTGAGGGTTCGCTTTCTGAGGGCATTTTCCGGAAAAATGTCCCGCCTCCCCGCAAGTGTAGCATTTGAGGTTATCTTTATTTAGGACTCCCGCGACGTCCCACTTGAAGTCGGCGACTGGTTCGCTCTGCGTTGCGTCCTCGAGATCTTCCGCTCGTTTCACAGCTTCTTCGAGGGTGTCGGGAGGGTTGCTTTGTAAGAAGGGGCTTATTTCTTTATTTACACCTCTTATGAACGCACGGAGGGTTTTTGTTCTCACCCACTCCTTTCGTTGCGCGGCTGTGAGTTCGATCTCGTTTCGCACTGCGGTTTTCGCGGTAGATATCAGTTTTTCCGCGAATCGCCGAATACTCTCTTCTGGCTGTCGTTTTGTGGTCCATAAGCGTATCATCGCTTTCTCGGGATCCTCGCTCTCGTACCACTGGAGTATGGCTTGGCGTAGCGCGTTGTATGGTTGGGCTCCAAGGTCTTCCTGTAGGAACCTCTTGGCTCCTCCCCTGAGACGTGTGCGCAAAAATCGCAGTCGTTGCTCCTGGTCCAAATCTTGTGTTGCCTGTTCTACCTCAGCGAAGAACGATGCGGCCGAGATGGAATCGGGTTCATCGGGGTTCCACGGTTCAATTTCTAAGAACAGGGAACGAGGAAGGTCTCTCTGTTGTGACGTTGATCCTCCTTGGATCGGGGGCTGAGCTTTTCGGAAAAACTCTCCCAACTGATTCATCGCCTCCGTCATGGCATTTGCCAATTCCGTAGGGTCGTCCATGATGTTGTTCGATATTTTGTCACAGTCAAAAAAATGAAAGAACGAGAGAAGGCCCGGGCAAAAATCGAAATTGCAAACACTTCACGTCTCCCGCAACACTGAACCCAGTAGTCGAAGGGCTACGTAAGATCGGATCCAAGTTTCTACCCAAGGAACTTTTCCTGACGGTGTCAATGTATTGTAATCGAAATTTAAAATTTGGTTCAAATCTATAAAATATGAATTTAGTTGTACCGGTCCGAACCGAGGATGGTTCGATTTGTGTACCGGTGCGTTCTTTGAATTGAATCGGTCCGAACCGAGAAGCGGTTCGTTCTATCCTCCGGTTCTATTAGAGGGTCAGTACGAGTGGCGAATCGGTGTGAATCGTCGCTCGGTACGAACAGTGGACTGGTTCGAGTACTTTATTGGTTCGATCGGTGAATCGGTACGGACCACGCCCTGATCTGATGTTCGGATCGGGTCGAGCTCCGTTCTGGTTCGAACTGAAAATGGGTTCGAACAGAGTACTGTATGTCTCGAATCGGTTTCGTACTGTGAATTGGTACGAACAATGAACTGGTATGGTTCGAGATTGGGTCGAACTGGGGTTATGGTATGCACGGAATATCGGTACGAACGGAATTCGGCGGAGTGTGGAGTGAATAGTTGTCACATGCACAAGAACAATGAAGTACGAATTGCGTACTGAAATAAACTCTCTGCGCTCCTCTCTCTTTCCGGCTGAATTTTTTGTTGTACAAATGTGTGTACTGCAATGTGTCGCAAATTTTGAGTTAAGTCGTAAAATTGACGCAATAATTACTACTATTATCAACGTACAGATTTCAACAGTTTTACGCTCTTCAACTTCAAACGGTTATACTTGCTTCGTTTTTAGGGTCCCGAAAACCTTAATTTTCTTTGATCCCACAGCTGGTCACCAATTGTGATTGTTACCCTATTGAGATAATGGGGTATGGTAAAAAGGATATGTTATTTCTATTTTGCTATTGTATGTTATGTCCGACCAAATTGATGGGTTTGAGGGAACTTTGCCAAAAGTACACCTTTGCCACCAATTGGGTTAACAAAAGGTAGGATTGTTGAATTTACGAGTTTCTAGATTGCAAGATCCTGACGACTATTCACCGACGTGGGAACGTGATTTTCGTCGTCGTTAATTTATACGAATTAGTTGCAATTGTAGATTAGATTTTCTTGAATAGGTGTGCGAGTAGAAATGACTCCTATTATCAAACGATACTTCGAAATATTATATTGAGTTATGATTATTACTTGAAGACTTTGCTTCCAAATTTCATGAAAAAAAAGAATTATGGTAGTGCGAGTGTTAGGTCACTGGAATATATGTTATGTTTATATTTGTGATAATGTTCGTAATAAAAATTGCTGCTATATTATATTTATGTGTGTTGTTACTTACAATCCTGATCCTTTCAGACGTAGTGAATTCTTGCTGTGTTTGTACTTAGGTATCCTAAGGGTTGGGTCGTACCTCGTACTGAAGGTTCGAGGGTCGATGACTCTACCTGTGGGGATTTCCTAAGTGGTCGCTGCCACCACCCTGGTCAAAAATATCTCAGGGATTATTAACCTTTTTACCTGCAAGTAACCTGAATAGTTGAAAAGGTAAACCTTTGAAATAAGTACACAAGTTTAAAAACACGAAGGGTTTTTATTCAAGAAACTTCCAATTGTCGCCGTGAAGCGGACTTAGAAAATATTGCTCTGATGGAGCTGAAGAAATAATATGTATACTTCAATTTGTAGTAATATATAATTGCGACTTTCTTATTTTACTAGGAACATTTATGCTGAATAGAATACGTTTTATGTATGACTACGACAATGTTCAATACTTTAAAAATACGTTGACTTCGTAAAGTGCTGATGAAACAATAATCTAATTATCTGTCAAGCTTTTATACAAGGCGTTTTACGTTTTTACAAATATTACGAATTTACTTATATGTTTATACAAGAGGGTTTTTGCTTCTACACAATATTACGTTTTGCTTTCTTATACTTTAACTTCTCTTTACAGGACGTTATGATTACGGGGGGATTGTGCCAGATTTGAAATTGAGTTGTAAGCGCTTACAAGAAATGTTGTGAGGGAATGGGCTCACCCTTGCCGAGCTTGGATCTATAGTGGAGATCTCCGTAGCGGTGTAGACCAGGGCCTCTTCCTTGAAGGCTTGTATAGGGGGAGCCTGGAACGCGGTGCAAACTTGTCCCGGTTCGGGGATCGTACTGGGTATCGATCGTATCGGCGAAATTGGAGAAGGCGGCAATGTTCCACGAGTTCGGGCCTTGGCTTGCGAAAGGCTCGAGGAGACAAAGACTGGCGGATGGACAGTTCGACTCTTAACTTGAGTTCGCGAGGGATCACAAGTTCGGTTCTCAGTTCGTTCACTGTCCCGGTACACTTAGGGGGGGTGATTCGAGTAGCTAGGTTCGACTTGCTGCGAGACGCGTCACTGACTGAATGAGGTGCAGGTGGTGGGGGCACCCCTATTTATAACCTCCGGCCATCTTGGTTTGACGATGGGGGAGGTCGCGATGGTGGCGCTCGGTTGTCTCGGCTTCTGATGGCGGACATCGGTGGTTGCTGTCCCCAGCGTCTATTGGCGGACATCGATTCATGGAAGTAGTGTTGCTCGGTGGAAGTTGGTATGGAGTTGTTGGTATTTTTCAGCTGATGAGGTTGCCTGAAGGGCGGACTTGTACTTATTACACTACTATCAGTTCCGGTGTCATGATTTTCATAGGGGACTATCTACATGCCAATGTGAACAATCCTGACAAATTTCGTCTAATTCGTATGATATATGTAGAAATTATGGCTGTTTCAAGGATTTAATGTTTGCGCCGGCGCAGATGCTATTGTCAATTTGGAGGCCGTGATTTTAGTAGACCATCTACACCCCAATCTCTATAATCCCTGAAAATGTCATCGAAATCAGATGGGGAATGAAGAAGTTATGACGGTTACAAGGAATTCACGTTTTCGCTTGCGCAGTCACTACTATTGGTGCGGGTGTGATGATTTTCATAGGGGACCATCTACTCGCCAACCCGCACAATTCCTGAAAATTTCATCGAAATCGGACAATAACTTCTTATAGTTCTGCCCGATAAAAGGATTTCACGACAGAATCAAAGACAGACAGACACGGAACCAAAATTCAGGAAGTTGTAGTTGTAGAACGCGAGTGGAAATTTTGATTTTGGATATATTTTTTTCTTCATCCTTAAGAAGTTAGAACAATAGGTACTTCCGCTACTATTGTTTTCACTTTTCAACTTTTTAAAAAATACCTCCAAACCAAAATTCCTACTCGAGTTTTATGTTTTAGACCTTCCTGAACAAATTTTGGTTCCGTGTCTGCCTGTCTGTCATGAAATCCTTGTAACACCCGAAACTATACGAAGTTAATGTCCAATTTCGATGAAAATTGATGAGGGGTATTATGCGGGTTGAGGTGTAGACGATCCCCTATCAAAATCATCGCCCCAGTATCAATCAATAATATGTATAACATGCTACCATAATCATGATACCTAACCATTATCAGAATCTTTCTCATAAGTTATTTGTCTGAGTGTCTTGCTTTTTATGGAAATTTCGCCCAATTCGATTAACCTCAAGACAGAGAAGTTGGAAAAGGAAAATGTTGATGGTAGCTACCTATTAGGAGGCCAGGAAAAGGAATAGAGACCAAAGGGTGCATACTAGCAAAACATGAATGAGGTCAGGCGGGCGGCTGGGCGTTTGATCGCCGCCCTCCCCCCCAGCCCATGATCGCCCCCCTCGCCCCGCGCCATATCGTAAAAACGCGAATCCGACGGCTATGATCAAGTTAGAAAAATTCCGCAAACGGATTCGTATTCTGATGAAGGTTCTGCAAGTGGCTATAAGGCCACTTTTTGAAAATGTTCAAAATTTGAACAAATTTTTGCTGGAACTGTGTGCAAAAAAATTTTGCACACTTTCTAAACCAATTACCCGGAATTCTACGGTGATCTTTAAAAGAAATCCGTTTGCAGAACTAAAATATCTCGATCCGTTCTCAACTGAGGAGTAAACGAAATTTTCTTCATTTTGGTGCTGCCACGTGGTGGCAGATTTCACAACTAAAGTCGGGACATTTAGCCTTAACGGGTTCCGCAATATCTGAATGCCTGATCCCTGAATGATGAGCAATTATCGAGGTTCTTATTACGAAAAGTGAAATTCGGAGGTTCAAAAGTACTCATTTGGGTCATTAATTGAATTTGCAATCCAAGTTGATTCGTTTTCATTGTTCAGTTGGGATGATAATTATACAACTAGTCTGTATTGCAGCAGCAACACAAAAGGGGTGTTAAAACGTCTGCCAAGTGGGTGTGGCATATAGCTTCCTCGTATATTACCCGAGTCTGTAGATGATCCGCTATGCATTAGATAATTTCAATCTTGTTATTGCATTTCCATTGATTCAATAAAAATTAAATATCACTAACGTACATTTTCATGATTATACTTTTTCTTTGACAACCTTATCTCAGTTAATTTTCTAGCATGCTTCCATCTTGACAAAAATTAATTAAGTTGAAAAATAACTTTTTAAATGTTTAAACAGGCCGTTTCTCAATTACTCTTAAATCCAGTTAGAGACGTAAATTTGAAGTTCTATTACTGAATAAATGGTCCCTTTTGATAAGAAGCTACAAATTCGTCCTTCTGAATTATCCAAAGAATGTGTAAAAGAATTCGATTTTATACATTTACCTCACCTTTCTCGTGCACATTGTTCTTCGCTCCGTTATAAGTTCTCCTTCAAATCATATTTCTTTCTCTAAAGGATTCGTCAGGCCTTCAATAAGTGAAAATCGATCGGAATCGATAGAAATCGAATCGACCTCTCATTGAGTAATTTCTCCGGGTCGTTGGAGCCGGAAGGTCGATCGTTTTGATTCGGAACAGCCGCAGAACGGATCGTGCCAACTGCGTACCGCAACGTCGGCTCACAGAAATTTACTTGACCTGTTGAAAATTGACCGTGGAAATTTATTGTATCAAAGGAAAAGTACAAATTAATTTAGTGACACTACAACCTGCTTCATGAGATTCGATCCAGGTTTAGTACATGTATTTATGTACTATATTAATGGTCAATAAATAGGCCCCTCTCAGGTCCGTCAATTAAACTGGTTTATTTATTTCAGAATATATTTTCACATTAGTAGCTAACAGTTTTTAGTCCATCCTCTGCCTAAGGTAGGTACCTAAGAAAAATTCAGAAGAGGGAAAAACTGAATTGTGCTCTTGAACGTAAGGAGAGAGGATGTTCATATTTCACAAGTACCGTAAGCAAACCTGTGGTGCCAACCCCGAAATATATGGTATCTCCCAATGTACGGATGGCTCAAGAAATTAATGAACCAATGTGTTTATCGAACCAGGCTCTCTTCATTTAGGCACCTGTCTCACATTTCGAATTACACAAATAGTTCAAACCAATCAGTGATTTTGGAATCCGGATAACCCATATTAGTAAGTAGTTCATATCGAATTCAGCATACAATAAAAAATTGATTAATACCTAAACAATTTTGAGACGTTTAGATACTTATAGTTATGCTGTAGTTATATTCGTAGTCAGCCTGAAATTTCTCATATTAACAGTACAGATAAGAAGTACTCACCACATCTATAATGGGGGGTGCGCCTTGATTTTTTTTGAGATTTTTAATCGAAAGTAGACTACATCCTGTGAATTTTGGCACCAACCGCGACCTTCTAGCGTGAGTAGATCTGTTTCTATGATTTTTCAAAGTTTCGACCGTTTATGACTTAACGCGTCCCTCTCGCCTGGGCGAGACTCCCAGCCCACTGTGACCTCATAAATGGTCGAAACTTTAAAAATTCGTAGGAAAAGATTTACACACGCTAGAAGGTCACGGTTGGTACCAAAATTCTCAGAATGAGGTCTACCTTAGATTAAAAATAACAATAAAGGCGCACACCCTATTTTAACTTCCCCCAATCTGCCTAAAAGGTGATGAAAGAACTGAAATTGTATGTGTTTATTTTTTAGAACTTTCTTTGGTGTATCCTCTCAGAGGTCTCTAATGATTGTATGTGTGTATTTTTTAGAACTTTCTTTAGTGTGTCCTCTCAGAGGTCACTAATAATTTTGACGAATTTCACTATACTTTGCCATTGAAAAATCACCCTTTAACCCTGGAGTGCTACCCCAGGTTTTTTGACGAGCAGTGTTACCCATTTGTCGATGCGACGAACACCATTACTTTTCTAACAACAGCTTCTCTTGTAGGTACGAGCTTATGAACCAGTTCAGGTTGAATAAAACATCAAATTTCATGACATAGATTCAAACTAGAGCTAGTATGGAGATATAAGAAACGAAAAAATGCTTTCCAAAATGAAAAGTTCCACTCGCGTTTTACGTTTCGAGCTTTCCTGAACAATTTTGGTTCAGTGCCTGTGTGTTTTTCTGTAAAATATATACTTTCTAAAGCTTATTAACTTAAATATTTTTATCTCAGAATTTAATTACAATAGGATTAATAACAAAATATCTGTAAGAAAATGTAATTTCAATGTGACTTGTGGTGACGGAGCGTTGTTGAGAATCAGTAATGAGTTCGCCGCAGAGATTTTGCCAATCAAAGAACCAGGTAAGTAAATCGTGTACCTACGTTTGATAGAATGAAATGTCTATATCATAAACAGTGTCAACATCACTTGTATGAAGTGATACCTACCACTTGCTGTTTGTTTGCACCTAACGTTGAAGGTTCTTGGTATGAAAATCAATGTCCGTTTGGTTATTTAATTCATTTCAATCAAATTTTTTAGGTGGTGACATGGGAATTATCGTTGTGATCCAGGATTTCAAAGAAGTAATCAATGTGCAGAAGAAACTGTCATTTGGGTTGTAAGAGCTGCAGAGAGATGCATGAAGGAGCAAAACCGAGCTCACTAGTGAGTGATTTCGGGTTATTATTTTCAATAGTGAACCTTTGGAATCGACCAAGAAAAAAGAGTTTTTTACACCCCCTCAAAATTTGATGGTTCACTTTTCAAGGTACGTAGAATCCAAAAATCGAATAAAAATTTGGCCGTCCGTCCGCCGTACGCGGCACTTTTGCCACTTAGCATTGACTGATTTTGATGAAATTTGGTATGTAGGCTTCATTTGGGGTCTAGTTGTGCCCCGAAGATTTTGGTTGATGTAGGTCACTTCTAAGGGTTCCAAAATGAATTTTGAAATTTTGAAAACGCCCTAACTCCAAAAATTTCGATATAAAGGCATTGTTTTTCCTTCAATTTAAGATTCTATAGAATTTTTAGAATTTTTTGAGACCACCCGGAGCTCTGTAGTTAAGTTTAGTAATTTAAGTTTTGGACGTACGATAAATCAGAAACACTAGTGTGAATCGCAAAAGAGACCTGATCTCCGTTCAAATTACAGCTGAACGAAATACGATCGATGTTTTTCTTCATGTTGGATGGTTGGTGGCTTTGCAGACGAGTGATCAATATAGAAAAATAATAAACCACTGAGTAGTAATTTGCAGCGTTTTCATCACTACTCGTAATTAAATCTAATGGCACTCTTGACAGCCTCTCGAAACTTTCAACTCCAAAATTGAACCAATATCACTGAACAATTCCCTCCACTGAGTTGCCCTACTATACTATACTATACCTATTTGGGAGGGGAGGTTTTAATGGCAAAAGTATCTGACTTCAATCGATTTTCGCACTGTGCCTACGTCAGAAACGTTTGTCATTATGTTCACTTCCAAGGAGGTATCAAAAGAGCTTGGTGATGCTGAGATGGGTGGGATTTCAAATAGGTTAGGCAACTCTGTAGAGAGAGTCGTTCAGTGATATTGGATCAATTTTGGAATGAACTAATCACCAACCTATTACTTTATTCTAACTCGTATTATTAGATGGTGAGACAGGAATCGGCGACAAAACTTTTGGAGAAGGAGAAAACTTTGAGTAGATACCACACGCCGGAAGAGCAAGTTTGCTTGCTGTATGAAGAAATAGCCCAAATGAGACCATAAACAAACCAGGTGCGCAACCAGGTGATCAGTTTGCCCTTTTATCTTGAACGTGAGTTCACATGAGCACGGTTGACGCCATTATGCATTAAGGCATTTGATTACATTTGTAATGTAATTGTAAAATTTAATGTCCAGTAAAGATATAAGGTCGCAGACGTCATCAGCTGTCTTGCGAAGGGAAGAACAGAATAATTCAGTACCTACCAATTATTGGTAGGTACTGATGGTTTCGTTCAAGGCTACTCTTTGTTGCCTACTTATTGGAGTGGGGTTCACCAAAGGCCCAATCCCAAAAATTATTATCAAGACCTGAGACACCGCCCTCGAGCGGTCCCCAATCCAAATAATCTCCCGGGCCGACTAGTGATCTCACGGGAACCGATTCATTAAAGCAGCTAACGGCCGTTAGTTCCTTCAGAATAATATGCTGATCTATTTGGGAAAATTCCCTTTATGTCAAAAATTTAAATAAATCATTTAAACGTTGAAGTTATTTTAAACAATTTTTCCTGATTATCTCTTACATTTTCACGATACCGTAAAACCGTCAAACTTTACCCCATCAGGGGTAACTTTACCCCAAAAAGTGAGAATCTTCAATTGTGACGTAAGCGTGGTAGAACTTAGATAAAAGTTAGCTATTGTGTTTTCGTTATTCTCCACATCCCAGAGAATCGATGCGGCTTGCGATGGCGCCTTTATCCATGTTATCAGCTGTTATCAGTCAACTGTTTCCTGTTTAGCTGTTTTTGTCCTGTTTCTCATGCTCCAAAATTTCTTCCATATCAGGGGTTTCGAGTGGATTTACCAGGCAAGCCCTCATCATATCACTTTCAATATCTTATTTTGAACAAAGTACACTAATCAAATTCTCAAAAAAGTGTTTTCTTAGTTATGTCTTTGTTTACCAAAAACTTGATGGTAACTTTACTCCAAAAACCGGGTATCTTTACTCCACTATAAAGGTTGGGATAAAGGTAGCCTCACTCATATTTTTCTTATTTAATCTCGGAAAATATTTGAGTTTTATCATTTTCGCAGTGTTGAATGTAAGGTTTCTCGTGTATCTCATGTCAGAAGTTAGAGATGGGGAGAAGAAATGAGAAAAAGCTTGGTACGCGCCTCTACAGAAACTTTACAACTGAACAGCTGCATTATGGTATGAACATAAACGTGCTTTGGTCTCATAAGTTGTGATTTACAATATTATTTACTCGTGGGTTAACTTTGAAATTTACCATTGCAATTCATTCGAAAGTTATCGAATGTGAAACAGACTTTTTCTGTGATTTTGTTAAGTCATTCGTTTATCGTTTTTTGTCCTTTAATATTTGTTTACTTGTAGAAAGTTTTGCTCTACCTACATAAGATCTGTCTATACTGGAACACTGAAATTGTGATCTCTTAACCAGAAATATTGCATTTCAAGCAAATTCGTTGAAATAAATGATTATTGGAATTTATATTTTTCTTAGGTATAACTTGTATTTTTCAAGCTAAAAAGTTCAATTTTTCAGAATATATTTTATAATAATATTATAAATACTTGATATTATCAAGTATTTCTGGGGTAATGAATTCAATCCCGACTAGTATCATTGCACCACTGCCCGTTTCTGTAGCGATAACCATGAGTTTTTCAGAGTGGAGTAAAGATAGACGGACTCGTAGGTAACGTTACTCCAACATTTGAACAATTAAATAGGGGGGTTACAATTATCTGATCAATGAGCTCGACCACTCAAAATGTTCAGGAAGCCCTGAAGATCAATTCACTTATTAAAAAAATCAATTTAACCCATTTCGAGTGGAAGAAATTGAATTTGGAAATGTTTTGGAGTAAATCTTGGGGTAAAGTTTGACGGTTTTACGGTACCTATTTTCTTTTTATTATTTACAAATTTTTATTTTCCAGCCTTCATGCTCAATATGGAAAGAGGAAGCGAAACAAGTAATTTTGTTATGAAAACACGTTGGTACTTATATAAAAGTTATATGAAAATAGGAACATGCTTCGTGTTGCTTTCTCTCTTAGCTAGTCCGTTACAGCATACTTCTAGTTAGAATAGTAGTAAATTTCGGAATTGATTATACCATGAATTGATTAGAACGATCGGTAGTTTACATAGTAGGCAACTGAAGGGGTACTTTCAGACATTTACGATCACAAAAAAGGAATTACAGGAAGGCAAACTTGTTGTCAGAAAAAAAAGACATGCAAGAACGAAAGTACCCGCAAATCAATCTTCCATATCATTTACGGATTTTTATCTGTATCTATTAATCGTGAAGCATTATAGAGATGTGATGACTACAACTCATGAGTGCAAACTGAATATTTATATGATAGGTACCTACCTATATTAAGTTAGTTTTAGAATGGGTTCTGAAGAAACCATAGTGGCAGTACATTTCAGTACACCTAACGAGAAAATTAGGTGCTTCACGTTTAGCAATGTTGACTTCTTCGAATGGACACCCTGCCCAAAATTCCAGAATGGATTCCTATCGACAGGTCTTTTTTTCGTGGCGCAGAACCGATTTATCCCTACAACATAGGCGTGTTATTGGAGTGTTATTGGCATTATTGTAAATTTATGGGGGAATATATTGTAAATTTCTTTCCCAAATAAATTTTTTACTGGTCAAAGTAAATTTTAAAAAAATTTTGGGTGTGGCACATAGCCTCCTCGTATCTATAACCCGATTGTATAGAATCTATACTATCATCTATACTATAGATGATAGGATACATAGTAGTTAATCTCAAAGCATCAATCTCTAAGTACCATCCACTACCTCCATAGAGGAACATCTACATGCCAATCTGAACAATCCTGAGAAATTTCGTCGAAATCGGATGGAAAATGTTGAAGTTAAGGCTGACACAAGGAATTCACCTTTGCGCATGCGCAGCAACTACTATTAGTCTGGGGGAGATGATTTTCATAGAGGACCATCTACATGCCAATGAGAACAATCCTAGAAAATTTCATCAAATACGGATGAAAAACGTAAGTGTTATGGCTGTTACAAGGATTTTACGTTTGCGCATGCGCAGAGGCTACTGTCATTTTTAAGGCCTTGATTTTCATTGAGAACCGTATACAACCTAATCCGCTTAATCACTGAAAATGTCATCGAAATCGGAAGAAAAATGTGAAAGTTACCTATGGTTGTTACAAGGAATTCACGTTTGCGCATGCGCAGCGGCTACTATCAGTCCGGGGGTAATGATTTTCATAGGGGACCGTCAACACGCCAACCCGTACAATTCCTGCAAATTTCATCGAAATCGGACAATAACTTCGTACCGATTGTTAGGTATGCCGGTTACAAGGATTTCATGACAGACACACATGTACAAAAACACACAGACAGACACGGAACCAAGAAAATAATAAACCAAAAGGTTTCTGAAGAAAGGTCTGAAACGTAGAACGCGAAATTTCGATTTCGGAGAACTTTTTTCAACCGTGAAAAGTGAAAACAAAGCTTCCGCTTCCTTGGTAGACTCTGAAGCAAAATGTAAACTTTGATGGTTTCCTCGTCTACTCATGTTGTACAAATGAGATATTTTCTAATGAAATCCGTGACGTTATGGCCCTTCAGACAGGCATTGTGTGGGTGACTTCATTTGTATCGAAATTACTTTCGCTCACACCCAATCATCGGAATCTCTCGTACAGCACACGTTTGAATAATCTCACCGGGACCTCTCAAATGGATGAGTCATTACTGCCTGCTCCGTCGTAGTTTCGACGCTCTCCAACAGAGTTCTGTCTCGTCGACCTTCTCCGTTCCCGATAGGTCGGCGAGGTGAAGTTTATTACGCTCGCTAGTGAGAACTTGTATCTGCTACCTGAAAATTTCATCGAAAATTTTTGATAGCTCGACGCTGTTGCACATGCTTGCATGTGTAATAGAGGTCTGAGCTAATAAATACTGAACTATCATTACAATCATTAAAATTTAATATTAAATATTACAAAAGGAGTATTAAATAACGTCTACAGAGAATTTCTCAGGAAGACACACCAACGTCTAGTGTATCGAAACCGTTAAATATAGCGGTACTACGATAATAATTACTACTGTAATATAATTATAATATCGGCTCAATCTATCGGCACCACCGATATTTCAAATTAACCCACTGGCACAGAGTACTGGAGACAAGTTAGTGATAACTGGAGAGTACTGGAGTGCCCACTGGTGATTTTTCAATCCAAATGAAAATCCGATTAATTGAGAAAAGGCAATATTTTTTTAACAATAATATAAAATGCATAAAACAGAAATCTCTGTTCAATGAAATCATGTTTTCCTTGCACTAGAAATCGAAAGGATCGAGTAATAAATCAGTTACAATACAAATATTACTATTTCCGCGTAATACTAAGCCGTTCACACCTGACTGGTGAAGCCATCACGTTTAATATTTTGCATACCTCCCTCTTCTTGTAAGTTCGGGAAAACGGGTTTAAATTCCTTCCAAACTCACATTGGATATTGGTACTATTTTGAGGCTATCGTGGCGATACAGTTCAATTGATACTATTTTGAGTGTTAATCAGTGGCAGACAATAAATGGTATTATTTTCTAGTTACCTACTTATTTGGTATTTTTTCACCAATTTACTTTGGCAAAATTTTCGATAATATCGTCAAGATAATAATTTCCTTTTAGCTAAAAAATGAGAGTAGGTTCCTAGCACACAAACGAAAAAATTTACGGCTACAAAAAAGGGATCATGCGTCAGACTTGTAGTTACCGATGAGGAGTCTTGTTTCAAAGGAAAACCCTTGCTACTTCCGTCACACAATTTTGAACGCATTTTCGTACTTAGCTCATGGCTGAAATATGTTGCATGTTAGAAAGGAGAACGTGCTACGCTGGCTTTAGTATCCCGCAGACCATCTGACGGTCGCGTCTTTCCTTTACTTGGGTCACTCAGTTGAGTCTCAGCTCTCAGTGGCTCAGCTACACTCATTCAATCGAGAGAAGAAAAACACCACTCCGAACGGAGTAAAAACGAACAGAAAATGGGAATAAAAAATTTGTTGCTGAAAGAAAAACTCAGAAAGAAAGGCGAGAAGATCTGATTGTTGATGTAATAGTTGCTTCGCTCAACTGCTGCTAGAATCGAGTCTACCAAGGTAGCGGAAGCTTTGATTTCACTTTTCAAGGTTGAAAAAAAAAGTTCTCCAAAATCGAAATTTCCACTCGCGTTTTACGTTTCAGACCTTTCTGAACAATTTTGGTTCCGTGTCTGTCTGTCTGTTTGTCCGTGTGTCTGTCTGTCTGTCATGAAATCCTTGCCACAGCCATAACTTCTACAATTCTCATCCGATTTCGATCAAATTTTCAGGGATTGTGCGGATTGGCGTGTAGACGATCCCCTATGAAAATCATCACCCCTGGACTGATAGTAACCGCTGCGCATTTTGAATGTGAATTCCTTGTAACAGCCATAACTTCCTCATTTTCCATCCGATTTCGATGACATTTTCAGAGATTATGTGGATTAGGTTGTAGAATCTACAACTTGATGGTTCCTAATCTACAACCATCTGATGGTTCCTAATGAAAATCAAGACCTTATATGTGACAGTAACCACTGCGCATGCGCAAACGTAAAATCCTTGTAACAGCCATAACACTTACATTTTTCATCCGAATTTCATGAAATTTTCTGGGATTGTTCAAATTGGCGTGTAGATGGTCTCCTATGAAAATCATCTCCCCCAGACTAATAGTAGTTGCTGCGCATGCACAAACGTGAATTCCTTTTAACAACCATAACGTCTACATTTTCTATCCTATTTCGACGAAATTTCTCAGGATTGTTCAGATTAACGTGTAGATGGTCCCGTATGAGGATAGTGGAAGGTACTTAGAGATTGATGTTTTGAGATTAATATCGAAATTACTGCCCTAGAAATCATAAATCGATTTGACCACTAACAAGCGAGATGTCAAACCTGAGACAGCTAGTATAATATACAAATTACCATATTATGGTTTTGTCTAGACGAAACTCCTAACTTCGAATAATTTTGTCCAATGATTATATTTATTCAACTATTATAGTAGGGTTTGTCTCTTGAGTGGCCTTGTAAAAAGTTGGGATAAGTACCCAAAATATCATTTCATCAATCACTTCACCCTTAAGGCATGACATATAAAGACACATCGTGGAATGAGGTGGAATACTTGTTGGAATACACATCCTCCATGGAATACGTGGTCCATGCATCCTTTTGATAGCCACTTTAATAATAATTGTCAAATAATTGAGGCAACTAGCATATCGTGTTCGCCCAGAGCAATATCCAGGACATGGGAGAGCCTTGATTTAGACGCTTTAACTCGATCAGTCGACAACGGCAAAAAAAGTCGCCTTCGAGGAAACGACCATTTTCCTGAATAGTCTACGCGGGTAATATTATTATAGGAAAAAACGGTGGTCCGAATATTTCAGGAATGGACCCTGAAATGACATAACTTCGGTAATGGGGACGCCATAACAATGCTTCGCATGTACACCTGGTCCCCTCAGCCTCGAATGTAAACGAAAGCGGCAGAAATCGGTGCATTTCCTTCCACTACCCTTCTTATCACAGAGTACCAGAGACATCTTATAGGGAGGAAAGTAGTAGAGAAGAAGCGGAATATGAGCTGAAACCAGTGATCTAGATTTTTACAATCTATAACTTGTCTCCAGTAGGTACCTACTCTGTGAGATTTTTACAACAGCAAATTATGTAGAACAACCCAACAAAACACACTACGTCAACTGATTGGGAATGGGGTCAACTGTAAATCAACTCCTTCTTTGCCGAGCTTTTGGTATACTTATTATTATTACCTTCTTCAGAGCTCAAAGAATGTTTTACTTAGTGAGCACACCAACATGAAGAGAAATGGTGGAGACGCCACCATAATTATTGAAGACCAAAATTCTACATTGAATGAAGAAATTAACTTAACATAAGCTTTCGGGGAACAATTAGACAAATATAATAACTCAATTAAATATAATGAAGTAGAGTAAAACATTTCTCGAGCCCTGAAGAAGGTAATCAGTTTACCAAAAGCTCGGCAAAGAAGGAGTTGAATTATAGTTGACCCCACTCCTAATCAGTTGACGTAGTGGATTTACAACCGTCAGTTGATTCTTAATTTCAATTGATGGCGCCAGACTTAACTGTTAATTGAAGACAAAAATTGACATTCAAAATTCTGGCGGAATTCCCCAACGCTTAGGTGATAATCATAACGTCAATCTTCTGTAAGTAACAATTTTCCACATTTTCGTAGAATTCATTAGAATGGGAGAAAACATTTAGAAATTTTTGACTTTGACTTTTACTACCCTCATTAAACGTGAAGCTTAATCAAATTAAAAACACGATACCATCAATTAGGTAACAACTTTCTTCTTGATTGAGGCCAAATGATGTTTAATTCGAACAGATATATTTTCGGTTTTACATATCACTTTTTTCCTTCAATCCTAACCAAACCTAAAATTTAATATAAAGGTAGTAAAAATAGATAACAACATTATTTATTAAAGGATCCTTTATTCCTTTATATAGGATATTTTAGAATCCTTTATTATTTCCTTTGTTGATTGATTAAAATCTTACCACGTATTCTTCAAAAACAAAACCCACAATGAACATACCAAATCAGATGCACCTTCACAATATAAGTACTAACATTTCCAGTAAGTACGCCATACAAATTTCAATGTATATTTACTACTTTCATGCATCACCCGAAAATATACGTAATTCGGCTGCAATTAGGTGGTTTTCTACAAAAACCACCAGTCTGCTTATATGATAGGAAATAATTATTTCTTATCATGTAGGAAGTAGTGTGGAGATGACTTCAAGAACGAAACCCTCCACAATTAATGAAACAAATCCCCCCCTTCACACTTGGTAAGAAATCAATGTTTCCTAAGTTTATAAAACTTCTCTAGCAGGTCATAAATAATACTGTTGTCTCTCCACTACTCCTACTTCATGTTCCATTTTAGGTATGACTGAGATTCTCATGCAAGGGCAAAAGCGTCTCCGGAAAATATACATATTTGGCTGCAATAAGGTGTTTTTTTTTCGAAAACTTAACCTTCCACAATTAAAAGAACAAATCATTTAGGAAGAAATATCAACAATATCGTTATTGAATCTTCTAAAAGATATTGAATATTATTTTTCCTTAAAAAATGTCCAATCATCATACGAAATTCTGGCAGAGCAAGATGAATATTACACAATTCAATGTCAAGTTAGGTCTTGTACATTTTATAAGACCTATAACTTTACTTGAATCGTGTGAAAAGTATTGGTAATGTAAGAGTGGAGTATTTCTAATGGTGAAGAACCTGAATGTTCACCTTACAAAACATAGGCCAAGTGCGGCTCATTACTCGATTTTTAAGATATCAAACAGCACGCTGGGGGTCATAAAAGCACCTTCTAATACCTACTCCCCAGTTTGAGCGAAATAAGACGGGTATTTGAAATTCAAAGGTGACCATTGAGAGTCTCTCTATACAATCCCTGAAAATGTCACCAAATCGTAAGAAAGCTGTAGTGGTTATACTTGTACCAGGATTCTATATTTGTGCAAGCGCAGTGGCTTCCAATCAACTTCACGAAAGATGGATAACGTCACTTCGAACTGCCACACAAGAGATTCCAAGTTCTCCACAATGTACACTTTACGTTGTATTCCACCTACACTTTCCCCAACCTAGTAAAGAAATTTCATGGAAGTGAACTGTTGAAGTAGGTAGGTAATGTGATTTTCTTCTCAAAGACCTTTTTCTCAACTCAAAATGACCTGGTTCGGTCCAACCAATTTAGAGTTACGTCCAGCTTGTTTGAAGGACGTTTTTTGGCTGCTCATAACCGATATAGGCTGACATAACTTCGTAACTCCGTTGGCATTTTAATGGTTTGATGCAAGAAGAGCCGGTAAAAAGTAATCCCCTCAACTTTCCGCGGTTTTCTCGCCCAGTTGGGGTCCTAGTTTCAAGATAATCGTTGTTTACTTTATTTCGCTTCGTACGACGAGCCAATTCTAGAAAAGTTGTTACTCTGAAGTCTCTAATAGGATAATAGTTCGAACAATAAACGGAAAATTGTGTTCGACGGCGTTTTCGGTTTGTTCCTCCTTTCTAAATTACGCGGAGGGCAGCGTTTTTGGCTTCCGTACAGCGGTTTTTGAATCAGTTAAGAAGTGGGTTACTCACCTTATCGGTGAGTTCTTTTCAGGGACCACTACCGCGGTGCAATCATCAGCCAAGAGAGCTTAAGTGAAACGTAGGTTTATCCTTACTTGGAATAAACAATCTGCAAATTATTACACAACGGTTTATTATTTTTCCGTACATAATCACATTTTGGGAGGGTTTAAAGTTTTCTTCTTGTTTGACTTCAAAGGTCCATTATTCAAATAATGTTATAATATGAATGACAGCAAAAATAAATAAATAAATGCTGCATTACATGAGGCTTTATTATTTTTGACATGGATATTATGTCTGTAAGGCGTGGGGGTGAAAATTTAAAACGAAAAAAAATGATTACGCAAAGGTTTATTTTTTTTTACAGATCGCCCGCCTTCTAAGAACACAGCCTTGCCACCTACGAGTATATCTACCAACTATATATAGTCGCTTCTCATCAAGTTTATTCTGGAGAAATAAACGCTTCACACTAAATTCGAAGAAATATGGAGTTGTGGGTGCCTTCATTGGGAAATTTGATTGCAAAACGCAAAACAGGGTAGGTTCTACTCGAAGAAATTAACACCGATCGCATTTTGGTCAGCTAAAATTTGAATTTGGCGATAAGGCCTCTTTTGCGATTCACACTCGTGTTTCTGACCAACCCTTAAGTTCTCGTAGGGAGCGAACGGTTGGTCCTACAGAGCTCTTGGTGGTCTCATTCTATTCAAAGAATCCAATATTATTTTAAATTGAAGAAAAACAATTCCTTTATATCAAAAGTTTTTCAGTTAGGGCTTTGCGAAAACCTTAGCCCTTATTTTTCAAACCTTAGAAGTGATTGATATCAACCAAAAGCTTCGGGACACAACTAGACTCCAAATGGAGCCCATTTATCAAATTTCATCAAAATCGGTTCGTGGTAACTAAGGAAAATGCCGCTTACGGCGGGGATTTTTGGATTTTACGTACCTTGAGACGTAAACAAACAAATTTTGAGGGGGTGTTGAAGAAAAGTTTTGGGAAATGGAACTTTCGCAATTATTGAGAAAGTTCCATTTCCCAAAACTTATTATTTTATGAAAATTATTTTCATTGCACAAAAATCGTTGGAAAGCTCTTGATTTATGTGAATAATCTAAACATCTCAAGCTACCAATTTTTCCATCCTTACGCACCTGGCTACATTCCTAAACTAGTTTGATCGAACGATAAATAAAATAGAAAATTTCAGCCTTTATTTTTCAAACCTTAGAAATGATTGACATCAACCAAAAGCTTCGGGGCATAACTAAGTAGACTCCTTTTCGTCTGGTAGAAACATGAATGGTTTCTATGAAAGATTTCCAACACAACCGAATGACGCTGTTAAAATTAGGAAATACGTGACACAAGCGCTATTATGATTCAGGGAACTGATCTAACCTCCCTAACTCACTTTTGGACGGGTTGCCAAGTACAACTTACGAAAACTGGCGGCAAAAGGATTTTAGAAGTATGTATGGAATATTATAGTGAATTAAAAATTGACCCTTCAGTCAGTCGAATGAACCACTCTGTGTCTAAAAGTACAATTTTGTAGTTTCGATTTGAAATTTTAAAATTATAATTAGGGATAATTCTAAGTAATTTTTCTATTTATTGATATAATAAAATTAGGAAGGATAAACCAAAAAGTTTGAGAAAAAATTTGGACATTTAAAATGTTAAAAAAGAACGAAACGAATTTTAGGTGGTAAATTAAGCTGCAAATATGATCAACAAATGGAGAAACTAACTTTCAAGGCGTACATTGTATAAAATTATGGGAAATGAACTAAACACTTGAAAAAACTCTCTTTATTACAATATGTTACAAAATCGTTTTCATTTTCCACATTTCTTGTACTGTCATTTAAACGCTACAACAATAACAGAACTAATAATTTAACAGTATGAAAAATGATTTGAATTCGGCGATTACCAATCCAATTTAATAAATACCTATAAGATTTTAATTTAATTCGTCTCTCACTATAACTACCAACTAATGGTCAACACTGAAACTTCAGTGGAACAAAGAAACCATTAAACTATTCGTACAGTATATTAATATTTACAAAATATTTACAGTCAGTTTCAAAAAATGAATGCCCTTTTTTTAGCATACACAATTTTGGATCTTATCACATAAGGGAAGGAATATTTGGTAGAGCGTTAGAGGTAAAGGCCCTGAGTTACGGGGAACACTGAAGTATGAGGACTGTCGTTATACGGATTCCAAAAAGGTATGATTATTGTGATTTAATATAGAGTGAAGTAATAAATTATTCACGTAACAATTCAATTATCGTGATGAAAGTTAATGGTAAGAAGGAACTAGGTTTGTTACGGGTACTTGTCGAATGTAGTCATGGATTTACTTGTCAGTATCTGTAAGCATCGTAACGTTTTTTGATGAAGTCAATGAACATTATGATTTTGATTATATTACAAACATACAATTTTCAATGTTAAGTACGTAAAGTTTTCAATCCCAAGCGAATCAATTGTCAGTTGACTAGTTTTCTAATTTGATATCAGGTTCACAAATTAATTAATAAATAAATCTACAATCAATTATCGTATTTTGTAGGTTTTTGATTATGATAGTTGTGTTACGTCGATTGAAATGTATTGTTGTCTGATTGTTTGTACAATGTTCAGTTTCAATAGTATTCGGTTGTAAGGTTATTTCGTCAAAATGGAGGTATATGGCATACATCTCATATGTAAATCTTTATGTAAAACCCGTTTGCAATTTAATAAACATATTCGACCAAATCACAATAATTTATTTATTGGTAGTTTGAGAAATCGGTCTTGCATGATGATTTTGGTGTTTAGCATCTGATCGAGATCACACGGACCAAGAAAGCTACAAAATTATCAATTCGTAATTTCAGCTATTCGACTTTGGATAAGCTAGTTATTACAATTAAGAACAACCAATTTCTAATACCTATACTATTTTTAGTCTCTGTAATCCAATCTGAATAAATTTGGATTCCCGTCAAATGACTCTTATTATGAACGAACTGTTATTCCAAGTTTTATTGAACCTAGATCGACCCACTATTGAGCAAGCTCTCCGTCTCTGCAATTTCGCTTTGGTGAAGAACATTATGGCCTAGAAACCACTCCTTGTTCGGGTGTCACAAATCAGTTACTGGACTACCAGAATGATTGGATTTGGAAGTGGTATGAACCACTCCATACCCACCTAGTACTGTTCTTTGGAGGTAATATTGTACCTGATCAGTATACTTGCCAGCCTCCAATATCGTCGTCGATCGTTTCCATGCCAGAGTGGTATCCTATATCAGGTTCGATGTTTCTAGACTTCGAATCGGCTATTCTAGTTCCATAAACGATATCCCCGTCCGAAGGTTTGCCCGGTTCGACGCTTTTGAACATCTCTACAGTGTACTGTTGTTGAGGCGATCTCCCAGGGTTCTTCGAAGCTGAGAGAAATGCAGGATTGGCCCATTCGTCTTTGGGAGTTTCTTGTCTGAACCCTCCGTTCAACTGCAAAGTACCACCAACTATTCTCTGTGCGACGACTTCAGTGCCATCTCGTGGTCTGTCTTTGGACCTTTTGGAACTCTTTTTCCTCTTGGGTGTATCACTGTTGCTCTGAGAACCGATCCCTCTGGAATAATCTACAGGAGGAATCGCTATAGCAGGCGGCGTTGTGGTTCTATGATTAGGAGGCGTGGGCGTCGGATGTAAAGGCGTCTGATTCGTAGGCTCTACCCATTTGAAAGTAGACCGTAGTGACTCTGGAAACTTACCCAACTGTTCATCCAAATTTGGCCACTGAGGGATTTGGAAGTTATTCTGCCAATTACTGAACAGCTCCGGCGACTGGTGTTCTACGAATGGATGTGGGGCGTCTTTCCAGTTAAGTCCTTGCACTATGACTGGCCAGGTAGACTGAGCTGTTTCATACTCGCTAACAGGCTTTTCTTCAACCTTTTTTGGCCTTGGAGGCATCGAAAGTTCATGATTGGTCTCAGATTGTTTCCGTGGTGTTTTTTCAGTAACTTTACTCTTATCTTCCCATACGTCTTCATCTTCAGGCTCTAAACTGAAAGGAATCGACCATTTGCCTTCAGGCGGTGCACGATGTTCTTGCTGATGGGACTCCTCCTGTTTGGCTCTTGATGGTTTTTCCTTTTTTCGCCTTGGTGGTTCTCTCCTCTCGCCTCCTCTGTGTTCCTCTTCTCTAAGCTCGCTTGGATGGAAAGGCCGACTTTCTTCAAAAATTTCCGGTCTACGAGGTCGTTGTTTACCACCGCCATTCTTCTCCTTATCTTCAGTTCCCCGTTTAGACTTCTGTTTCGGTTCGAACTTCCTATCATGATAGAAATTATCAGGGTTGTACTCGTACTCCTCGTGAATCACACCGCCAGGTCGGCTGTACCCAGTTTCCTTGTCCTCGCTGTCTTTTTCACTCTCTTTATAATGAGACGTCTCATCATAAACTTCTTCTTCTGTGACTTTTGGTTTCTTCTTGTACCTCGGTCTCGGTGATACATCCTCTTCGTCTTCGTCTTCGTACCGGAATCTATCTTCGTCTTTGTGATACTGCGTTGGTCGTCTAGGAGGAGCCACAGATGCAGAGTAAAGCTTACTCGACGGTCTAGATGGTTTGAACCCCTTAGGAGGTGGTTTAGACTTCCTACCTGGAGGGGGTCCAAAATGATGTTCAATGTCATCGTGATCTCTCACTCTTGGAGGCCTAGACTTAGATTTACCAGGTGGGTAACCACTTGCATAGAATTCAGAATGCTGAGCTATAAACTCGTCATCATCTTCAAACCGGGTTTTATATCTATCACCATTATAAATGGGTCCTTTGGGTCTGCTGTCTTCATGCGATTTGGTCACACTACTACTGTACCCTCTTTTGAAAGGTCTGTCTTCGTACCCTTTCGAAGGCCTTTCATGGTGCTTGTCTTCATAATCGTACTCAGCAAAATCCTCTGAATCGTCTTCGATTTCCTGCTCGTAGTAGTCCGGATCTCTCGGTGGCGGTCTAGGCTTCCTCCTGAACTTCGGCGGTTTCCTCAGTCGTGGATGCTTCTTAGACGCAGCTGTCTGCGGGTAGTCGTGGTAACTGCTGCTACCATACTCCACAGACGGTGGAGGCGGTCCCGGGCGCCTGGGGCCATTCAGAGGACGCCGTTTCTTCCTCACTGGTCTTAGTACTGGTACATGAACCTAAAAGAAGAATAATAATATAAATTAAAGAACAAATATCAAGTCAACATGGCAATTTCAAATAATTTATTACCTACATAAAGACAAAGTCAGTGTGGTATGTATGAATGGAAGTAGGTCCTAAAACGGTGGTTACTTGTATCAGAAACTAGTCCAAAAGAGCCGTAGTCAAATAGTTCAACGATTTCGGAACATTTTCCTTCCTTAGGCTCTTATTAGGTATCCAATCTGGTCCAATCTTCCTATCTCCCTATCTGGTCCAATGAGCTTGAGAGGTTAAATTGTTCTGAAACAATGCTCTAGACCATTTTCCCCATGGCTTTGGAAACCACTCTGAAATCACTCCGTATAAATCTCTAGTTTCAATTAGGTATATTTTAATTTCAAAAGGTCTCCATAATTCAAGAACCAACTACACCATAAACACATTTTTTCTGATTTATCCCTTAATTTACCACAATATTTCATGTAATTTACTCTTATCTATCCAAGAAGGGTGATTTCTCAAGAAGAAATTCATGCTCTTCATTAAGCGTGCCTCAATCGCAAAGTTTCTTGACCACTTGGGACATTCTTATGAATGTTTCTCATAAGTAACCGTTCCTTTCCTGAATAATGGGAATCAAACCTCCTGTGGTTATATTTACCTCTTTTCTCGCCACACTCTGCACCAGGAATTTTGGAGTTACTGGGACCACAGTGTAGCCGTATCGCCCTGCGTATATTTTCCCAACATTGTTCGTGGCCTTCAAGAACTTTGGGGGTAACCTGAAACAATAAAATCTCACAATGAAATCACTGATTTGCCCTACAATTTATACCTATAATCACCATTATATTATCGTCGATAGTACTATGCTAAAGATAACAGTCGGATGCTCTGGGAAAGGCAATCCTTGATCTCAACTTAGGTAAATCTTCTGCAAAATACTCTTCATAATACACTTTGGCGATCATGAGTGAGTTGGTATATAATATGCTTGGTAAGTAGCATTCTCATGCAGAAGATAGTCACAATAAATTGCATATTTTCTGAACGACTGGCACAATTATGGATTCCCTGGTTTGATTCTATGAATTAAAACATCAAATTTTATCAAGGCTGAAGGTTTTTTTAACTCTTTTACTCGACCGTCTCTTATTTGAATGTTAATGATTCATTTGAGACACGGAGGTCCAGTTTCTGAACGGCCTTTACAACTGCTGTCGCAGCTTTCACCCATTTCCAGGGTAGACTTTCGCAAAAAAATCCTGACGTGTGAATCATATGGTAAATCCTTAGCATATCTCACTTATGTTGATGTTTGTTAATGGAAAAAAAATGTTGTAAAATTGTCTTCCTTATAGTGAAAGACTAGATTAAAATCAAGTACCTGAGTTCACTCATCATACTTTATGCCCATATTAATCCACGTAAGCACGTTATACTAACCGCACAACATAAAAGACATTTTTGAGAATTTTTTCATGAAAAAGAAATCTTGAAAAAATTGAACAGAACTTTAACTATAACTGCTATTTATATCCTGAAAACCGGTTACCTCGAACCAAAGAGCCGACTTTGCTCAAATTTGAAGAGTATTCAGAAAGCTTACCACAATACGTGTATCGAAGAATATTTCACATGGGCAAACATTACGATTCTGACCAATTTTTATGACATTGGAGAATCGTGATTAGTACCTACCTAGAAGGACTCAACAATACTAAGGATTTTCTGTACCTCGTAAATCCAGTATCTTAATTAGTAGTTACTTAGATGATACCTCATGTATAATACGGACTAATGAGTAAAAAGTAATAAAAAAAACATTAGTGTGTCCAGGAAATTGGGCAGGTCGGCCTAATGGTTCCGAAACGCACCCTTCATATAGGCGTTTCTCCTGTAATTTCCAGAAGCCAAGATGGCGTATAATGATATGAAAGAGGAAAAGGATTGTTTGCGGTCTATTCCAAACGAAGTTGAGGCCCGCAAAAAAGTGAAATTTTTGACCCAAGGCTCAAAACGAACGTGGCGATCACCTCAAGAGCCTTGTGATTTTCAAAGTACGTTCCGACGATTTTATTTCTCGATTTCGTTTCGTGAGTTGGGAATAATGCGAAACATCCTTCAAGAACATGAGGGGTTATGCCCTTTTGACCCCTCCACGCTTCGTGTTACATCCTAATTTGCCGAAATAACTTCTGGATACTGAACATCCATCATCATTATTATCAACAACACGGGTGATTACCTCGAGAAAAATTGCTCAATCTACTGATTTGATTACTCCTTTCTAATGCCTTCATAAGGATGATCATAACCTGAACCGAAAATCTCCGCAGCTTAGTACCTCTAAACACTTAAATTGATCATTTAACATCCAGCTGATCCAGAATCCATTATATTGAATAGCGCTGCAATACTTCTCTCACTTTTTACTTTAATGGATATTTTATTGCACATTAGTGTTCATTTGAACCTTTGAACTCTCGAACTATTTCCGTGAAAGTTGATCACAAGAAGCAATCATCCAATTTCCGCTGGATTTCGGGACTTAATATTACAGAAAGTCCTTTCATAATGTGTCCCGTTTAAAAGAAAAAGGCTTCCAGTAATATGAAATAACGATAAGTCATTACTTGAAATAGTTGGAGATTTTCTAAATCAGATTTTGAACTATTATAATATAATTATTGGATAATATAATTATTATAATTATTGGATATTATCCAATAATTTTGGGATAGCAGCACTCAACTCAAAATGGATATTCACCCGTTTGAAATAAAATTCTCAAAAAAGTCCATTCATGCAGCATGATTAATTAGAGAATTTTCAGTTAAAGCTAAGGTTAAGAAAAAAACAATGGTGGGTTTCACCTTGTGGGTGTAGCACATAGCACGAATCGTTAATATGATACAATCAACCCCTTGGTTAACATTTTTTAGAAACTCAAAAAATAGGTACTCTCCTGGTTCTAGGAGAGTACACCCTCCAAACACATATAGTAGTACCCACACGTAAATAAATTGTTATTTTTTCTCGTTTTCCAAAGACCACGGTACCAACATAATAACCATAAAACCATACCAACAGGGTATGTTTTGAAGATGTTAGGAGTCCATATTCATGTTCTACTCGTTTCCACGAACTTATAGAGTACCCACTCGGCTATTGCATTTTTGAGTGCAATAAATACTCGCAGATTTACAACTTTTTGACAAATTTAATTTTTGCAATTGTAGGTACTTATATCAAAAATTTCGTGTTTAACCCGAATATAAAAATTGAGAATATAAGAATTGCTAATAACTATATGGAGATCCCTGATTGGTTTTGCACAAACGATTCTTAGTAGCCAGTATGATCAATTGGCGCGAAGATGGATATCGTGCCTAACAATTAAGTATTTAAAATTTGTATTTGTCATTAAAATGTGTTTTTTTATTAAGTAAATTTTGAAGTTCGTTGAAAATTAAACTTTTAATAGTTGATTTTTAGATTTGTATGACGACACAATACATTATTTAGTACATACTAGTTAGTCAAATGGCTCAATGTCGAAATTATGTTAAGAATTGTTTTATTGGTAGGCACTCTTTTAGCCTAGGTACTTATATATCTAAACTTTTTGAAAAAAAAAACACAAAAAAATGAATAAATAATAAGCAAAAAAAAAAAAAAGAAAGCAAAAAAGACTTTAAAAAATGACAAGTAAAATGAACTGAAATTTGATGATACACTTGCACCGAGTTTCAAAAGCGCAATGTAAGAACAACATTTTTTCACTGCCCAGTTGGGGTATTATATATAGATGATGTGATTTCTATTTTGATTGTATCTGCTGCAGCTGCTGAGCAAAGAGGCAATCCATAGTTTTTCACTCGATAAAAATAATAATTTAAATATTATTGCCAATGATTTTTTTCAGCCAATAAAATTTAAATTATACATTCTTTCGCAAATATACATTAGTATTATCATACGAAATGTAGATTTTAAGCAGTCTGTGTTATATTTATAATATCTAACGGATACTCAAGGTCCACAGTTACTCAAGAAATGAAAACTTGATAAAATATTGGGGAATGGTTTGATATTATCTCGTGGTGTCAGGATAGAGTTTTTCCTTTGATAGAGCCTCTCTAAATCTTCTAAAAAATCGCTTTTTCACACTTTTTGGCATTTGTGGAATATAGTTTTTGGCATCTTGTATGAACATAAAATTGCCTTCAATTTTACTGGTCATTAGGGGATGAATAATTGCGTTTTGTCTTTGGCAAACAAATCTCACCTGACCATTTGGCCTCTTGTCGAATTCGCTAACATTCTAGTTTTATATCTTCATTTCTAGTGAATTTCAATATGAAATCACGAATAGATTAGCACATGGATGAATCAAATTGCATCAAACTGGAATCGACCCAGAAAAAATTCTAACCCCCCTCCCCCTCTCAAAATTTGTTGGCTTACGTTTCAAGGTACTTAAAATTTTAAAAAAATAAAAAATTCCGCTCTTTTCGCCGTACGCAGCACTTTCCTTAGTCCCCATGGACCGATTTTGATTAAATTTGGTATATGGGCTCCATTTGGGGTCTAGTTGTGCCCAAAAGCTCTTGGTTGATTTCAATCGCTACTATAGGTTGAAAAATAAGGGCTGAATTTTTGAAAACGCCAAAGCTCAAAAAATTTCGTTATAAAGGTTTGGTTTTTTCATCAATTTAAAATAGTATTGGATTTTTAGAATCGAAAAGACCATCAAGAGTTCTGAAGGACCAACGGTTCGCTCCCAACGAGAACTTAAGGGTTGGACTTAAGATAAATCAGAAACACGAGTGTGAATCGCAAAATAGGCCTTCCTTCAAATTTTAGCTGACCCAACTGCGGTCTTTGTTCGTTTCTTCGAGTTGTACCCAGTTTTGCGTCTTTAGTAACCAGTAATCAAATTTCCCCATGAAAGCACCCACTCCCTATTTCATGGAATTGAGTGTGAAGTGTTTATTTCTTCCAAATAAACTTGATTGTGAAGTAGGTAGGTGGTAGGTAGTACCTATGGTTAGTGTGTAGTGACAATGGCAAAGCTAGGTTCTTTGCAAGCGAGTGATCTATTTTTTAAAACCTTTGTGTAATAATTTGCAGCTTTCGTGTTCTAAACTCTGAGCTGGTCTCTTAAGATCATGTTGTAAATTTCCGCCCAGGAAACAGCTATGAATAAAGGGGGTCATGGGGTTAATTGAAAATGTGTTTCTGCTCATAGGGTATTCCTTGTGTCCGACCGTTTGGAAAGCACTAATGTTTATCACTTGGGGAAGAAGAATAGCAAGCGTATGCACAGTTGAGAAATTGATTCAAGAATACAATCGTTAGGATAATTCAGGTAGAAAGCACAACAAGTGAGCAGAGAAAGTACCTGAGGAGTGGAATTTTAAAAACGCTATCATCATTTTCGTAACCAACTATAGCACGTTTGGTTCCGTGTCATTAGAATATGGTAATTATGCTGTGAAAGAACATCTAGCTCCTGTGGGACCGGTGACAGAGACGATACTTCCCGAGGTCCATCCCACGGCGGAAATTTTCATACTCGCTGACCCCTGGTCAGGTCGTCGATGCTCTCTCCCCGTGACGAGATAAGAAGGTCATCGAGGGTCGAAGACGCCTACCTACCACACCCAGACCATAACTCAGAGATCGCTAACCGTCTGTATGGAGTTACCGACTCTGCGGAACAAACATACAACACTTCTGGATCTTCCCGCGACCCCTGGCCAAGCCGTGGAGAAAGCATCTTCCGCGTCTTCATCCTCCACGTCCGACTCAATTAATCCGCCTAACCGCAACTTTGATCCACCTTGCGCGATGTCCGTGACCTTTTTAATGACTTAGCTTTCAAAAAACCGCCATTCATCATTACGACAGCCAAAATATTTCGTTGATGGAGAACCAATGGGAACCAAACGGTCAAACCACCCCTCCATCATTCATCTGAAACTTATACGGTGCGTTAGAATATGCGTGACTTTGCATCATCATTTATCACAATTCATTATCATGTTTTGGCTGCCCACGAGTAATCTCCATCCATCGTGGCTGAAGCCTTATTGGCAATTAACCCTAATTGGATCATGGTGTCGCTAGTGTCACCAAAAACATCTTACGAATCCCACAGCTTTCTCAAAGCGTCCTCACATTAACTAAATTTGAAAATTAATGGACAGAGCTGAATTACTTCATTCATTTTGGTTTATTATTTCTAATAATAAGCCTATGTGATCGTATCGCAAAAAATTTTTATAACCCCCCCCTCAAACTTTGTCACTTTACGTTTCAAGGTGCGTAGAATCCAAATTTGCAATGTCCGTCCGCCGTCCGCCGTCCCCCGTCCGCCGTCCCCCGTCCGCCGTCCCCCGTCCGCCGTCCCCCGTCCGCCGTCCGCCGTCCCCCGTCCGCCGTCCGCGGCACTTTTCTTAGCAACACTGGACCGATTTGGTTCAAATTTGGTATATGGGCTCCATTTGGGGTCTAGTTGTGCCGCGAAGTTTTTGGTTGATGTAGGTCACTTCTAAGGGGTGAAAATTAAGGGTTGAAATTTTCAAGAGTGCCCTAGCTCTAAAACTCTCGAAATAAAGGTATCGTTTTTTCACCAATTTTAAATAGTATTGAATTTTTTAAAATTTTTGAGACCACCCGGAGCTCTGTAGGACAAACCGTTCGGTCCCTACGAGTACTTGAAGGTTTTCCTTCGATAAAACAGAATCATGAGTGTGAATCGCAAAAGAGGTCTAATCTCCATTCAAATTTTATCGGACTAAAATGCGATCGCTGTTCATTTCTTCGATTTGTGTACAGTTTTGCCTTCTGCGTAACCAGTAATCAAATTTCAATATGAAGCTTTCTATTTTTGCAATCGAGTGTGAAGCGTTTAGTTCTTTCTAATAAACTTGATTGTGAAGGTGTGAAGCCAGTATGGTGTGGTAGGTAGTACCTAGCTGGTAGGTAAAAAAAAGTTGGTAGGTAAAAAAAATGTTGGTGGGTAAAAAAAGCTGCAAATCATTGCTCAAAAGCTTCTTCATTCTTCAGATCACTGATCAGCTGAGTGAGCTCCGAAGCCATTTTTAATCCCATTGAATGAAAGTGCTCTTCCAGGCGTCTCCAGCATTCGAGGAGATCTTCTTCACTCCTCAGATCACTGATCAGCTGAGTGAGCTCCAAAGCCATTTTCAATCCTATTGAATGGAAGTGCTCTTCCAGGCGTCTCCAGCATTCGAGGAGATCTTCTTCACTCCTCAGATCACTGATCAGCTGAGTGAGCTCCGAAGCCATTTTCAATCCTATTGAATGAAAGTGCTCTTCCAGGCGTCTCCAGCATTCGAGGAGATCTTCTTCACTCCTCAGATCACTGATCAGCTGAGTGAGCTCCGAAGCCATTTTCAATCCTATTGAACGCAGGAAGCTGAAATTTGAGAGGGAAGGTCAAGGGATAATACAGATGGTGGTAGGTGCTATTGATGGAGAACCAGTGATCTATACAGAAGGGTGATCTATACAGAAAATAATAAACCTTTGAGCAATGATTTGCAGCGTTTTTGTAAGTTAGGTATTAAAACTCAAAAAATGATGTTATGACAACAACAAAATTTTTCATCGATTTTTTTTGGAGATTTTTGTCTTAACTCTTCTTTGAGGCTTCTTAAAGCCCTCAAAAATTCTCTTTTCCATTAAATTTAAAATTGAATATTTATATTGGTTACTCCGGTGACACCTTGCAACAGCTGTCGAGTTCCTGGGATGTTTTCGGTGACACTATGCCCAATTATGGTTAAAAAGACCACTCCACCCAAAAAAATTATTTTTCGCAATTTTTTATAATTCTATTTCAAACTAAATATCAGGAACGTACTGTAAAGATTTCAGAATATTTTGATAACTGTATGTCTGTTCTTACAGACCACCAAAGTTAGTAACAACAAACACGCAAATGATAAATTTTAGTGAACCTAACAGATAGCTGTTGTTGTTAATGGTGAACTGGATATTTTTTGTTAGTCCCAGGATTTTGATAATTTTTTTAAATGTTCGTATAGAGCTTTACAACTCTGCTGGAACGATTATCTAAAATTTTGTTCGACAAACTCTTGGATTCATGCGGAAGTGGGATAAATGTTGAGAAAAGTTTGTTACTGAACCCAACAATCAGGTTCGCGAAATTTCAAGAATCCAATCCGGCACGTTTTTAGAGCTTAGCAAGAAGAATAGGTAAAAACGCTGCAAATCATTGCTCAAAGGTTTATTATTTTCTGTATAGATCACCCTTCTGTATAGATCACTGGTTCTCCATCAATAGCACCTACCACCATCTGTATTCTCCATTGACCCGCCCTCTCAAATTTCAGCTTCCTGCGTTCAACAGAAGAGAAAATGGCCTTGGAGCTCACTCAGCTGATCAGTGACCACTCATGCGCCTTCAGCATTCTCCATTGACCCGCCCTCTCAAATTTCAGGTTCCTGCGTTCAACAGGAGAGGAAATGGCCTTGGAGCTCACTCAGCTGATCAGTTACCACTCAGGCGCCATCAGCATACTCCTTTGACCCTGCCTCTAACATTTCAGCTTCCTGCGTTCAACAGGAGAGGAAATGGCCTTGGAGCTCACTCAACTGATCAGTGACCACTCAGGCGCCTTCAGCATTCTCCATTGACCCGCCCTCTCAAATTTCAGGTTCCTGCGTCCAACAGGAGAGGAAATGGCCTTGGAGCTCACTCAGCTGATCAGTTACCACTCAGGCGCCTTCAGCAATCTCCATTGACCCGCCCTCTAAAATTTCAGGTTCCTGCGTTCAACAGGAGAGAAAATGGCCTTGGAGCTCACTCAGCTGATCAGTTACCACTCAGGCACCTTCAGCAATCTCCATTGACCCGCCCTCTAAAATTTCAGCTTCCTGCGTTCAACAGGAGAGGAAATGGCCTTGGAGCTCACTCAGCTGATCAGTTACCACTCAGGCGCCTTCAGCAATCTCCATTGACCCTGCCTCTCAAATTTCAGGTTCCTGCGTTCAACAGGAGAGAAAATGGCCTTGGAGCTCACTCAGCTGATCAGTTACCACTCAGGCACCTTCAGCAATCTCCATTGACCCGCCCTCTAAAATTTCAGCTTCCTGCGTTCAACAGGAGAGGAAATGGCCTTGGAGCTCACTCAGCTGATCAGTGACCACTCAGGCGCCTTCAGCATTCTCAATTGACCCGCCCTCTCAAATTTCAGGTTCCTGCGTTCAACAGGAGAGGAAATGGCCTTGGAGCTCACTCAGCTGATCAGTGACCACTCAGGCGCCTTCAGTATTCTCCATTGACTTTTGATTATGGAAATTTGATTACTGGTTACGCAGAAGGCAAAACTGTATACAAATCGAAGAAATGAACAGCGATCGCATTTTAGTCAGAAAAAATTTCAACGGAGATTAGACCTCTTTTGCGATTCACACTCATGATTCTATTTTATCGTAGGAAAACCTTCAAGTACTCGTAGGGACTGAACGGTTTGCCCTACAGAACTCCGGGTGGTCTCAAAAATTTTTTAAAATTCAGTACTATTTAAAATTAGTGAAAAAACGATACCTTTATTTCGAGAGTTTTCGAGCTAGGGCACTCTTGAAAATTTCAACCCTTATTTTTCACCCCTTAGAAGTGACCTACATCAACCAAAAGCTTCGCGGCACAACTAGACCCCAAATGGAGCCCATATACCAAATTTCATCGAAATCGGTCCATGGTAACTAAGAAAAGTGCCGCGTACGGCGTACGGCGTACGGCGGACGGACGGAAATTTTTTTATTCGATTTTCGGATTCTACGTACCTTGAAACGTAAAACATCAAATTTTGAGGGGGGGTTAAAATTTTTTTTTTCTTGCTCGATTCCAAAGGCTTATTATTGAAAATAATAAACCAAAAAGTCAACATCTCTTATAGTGACTGAGGAAAACATCACCATTTTTGATTTTTTGCATGTCCCCTATTATATTTTTTTTCCATTTCCGTCCTGGTTTTTTGTAACATACCTTTGATTGAATAAAAGTGACATGAATTTCAAGGTCTTGGATTGAATGAGGACAGATCCCTCTTTTGCAATGTGCGTATCCACCCAATAGCTTACGACCAAAGTAGTATTTGGAAGCACAAGTAGTGTATTTCGGCTGTTTTCCATCTCATTCGGCATTGATGGATTTATCGCCTATACCTTTAGGCCTATCCTACACGAAACCTGAACATTTCCTCTAATCAGAATAACTTCCGTACACCTTGTTTCTCACAAACCAATATTGTTACCTTCAGTAAATTTTGAATTGAGGAACACGACTTTTGTTTGCTCCCTTCTCGAGTACTAAACATTCACAACCCACAGTACTAAAGAAGCAAAAATTACTATTACGAGACAACTCGGAATGTGCAACTTCAAACACTTTAAAACCGAAAGAAGTTTGTAAGTAATAATTGCACAACCAATCGGTCCAAAAAAGACCGTGAGATCCCTCGAAAATTACTTTCGTCGATGAGCTGAGCCGAGTTTACTCACATGGCCAGCGGAAACACTTGACTGCCAAAGCTACCTACACTTCCTCAAGTCCAGCGAACCGCGTCATGGTAGCATTTAAGTTTGCATTAACATTTTAGAAAGGGTCGAGCACGTCGTTTAAGGCGAAAGACCTTTTCCGTGAAGACGAATGTGAATTGGGGAAACTTTGTGTTTCGAGCGTCAGAACATATCATCGAGCGTCAGAATATATCAACCTTTCGTCAATCATCATCATTCACACTAATAATTATTATTATGGAAAGGTGGAAATTACAAAAATCCTTCAGTTAGACTTAATTCAAACTTGACAGTTTGAAAAATTGCTAGATATTTTATGATTAAATACAGCAGGAGTGCACCCCCATATATCAATTTCAGTTTTGACTATAAGCGACGTTTGATGAGCCTGTAAACTTGGGCAGTTCCGTAAAATCCACTTTAAACGACATATCAGGCTTCACTACAGGTCATCCAGAGTGTATCATCAGATCTAAAACCCTCGAGAAGAAAAAAAAACAGAAAACAAAAGAACTTATTTATGCTTGCTGGTTTTGTTAAGTTGATGTTGTTATTGAGGTTTTGGATTTACAACGATCTATATATTGTTGGTTGTATTGTCATAGAACGTCTATATTAACGATCTTAGTTAATTTTTAATTCAAATTTATTTGCCATTTATTTGTTCCACTACCTAGTGGAGTTAGTCACAGAATTTTCGAGAAAAAAATGAGATTTTGTAGGGTAACGTCATCACTCACAGACATGCTTAAGATATCACTTGCTGGTTAATTCATTTTTCTGAGCCTTGAAATGAATTAAGAGTTTTCCAAATTCCTCTCGTGAAACAACATTCCTTCTAACGGTTGCTTCTTAATCCTCTAAAATAGTTGAATCTATCTTTAAACCATTAAATTATGAAAATATGTTCAACTCCCAGTGACTGGCACGAACAAATCTGATCAATCCCCAGTAATAAACAGGCTAAAAAGTTGAATAACGAGAAACAATTAGTGCAATCATTGATAAAAGTTAACTCCAGCTAGCCCCCATGCCGGAATTCTATAATGGAGAATGATGGTTGAAAATCTTTGCCTTTTAATCCTAACCAGCTATCTGCAGCATCATGGATCTCGCGGTAGATGTTTATAACTGTACACAGCTGCCTTGTAAACACCAATCAGCACATGAAATTCACTCAACATCAGTTTTACCCTCTTAAATGCGTAGTTATTTCGGACCAAACTATTGATTGTATGTTATTGGACCCTTGTTTGTTACTGGTGACACCCTATAGGGCTAATTTTTTTAACTATCAAATTCATGATAATTTTTTTCATGGAAATATTTTTCTCAAAACATTTTAGAGCGATTCAAAATTTTACAAAATACATTTGTTAATTACCGCTTGCTCCATCGTTGATCACAAGGGAAGGGTCTTAACTGTAAACTTGCGCCTTAACTTTTATCCACAAAGAATACCTATGACATCCTTACCCCAACTAGTATCTCACTAAATGAATATCAGAGTCTACTGGTAAGGTCCTCTTTTCATCCATCAAGTATTTAACAGCACCATGCCTAAGTTGAACACTGCTTGATGAACAGGTTAGCTCTCCACAACTTGCATTCTTGCTCGATTTTTTCAATAATAATAATTGAATTATAGTAATTATTACTGTTTTTGAAAATTGTATTTTGATAATTGTGAGTTAGAGAGTCATTAATCATGAAAGAAAGACACCACAAAGTTCCATGCCAGTGTAACATAGAATGAGCTACTTCGTTATTCGAACATTTAAAATAATTAACCGGATTTAAACTGGTGTTCTCTAGCAAAAGGTTTCGGTGATCATTCATTCACCTGTGTAGCTAACAAGATTATACACAATAAATTTTATTGTTGGAAAACTACAAAAGAGAATGTAAAAACGTGCTGTGCATAAAGTAAAACATGAGAAAGATATCAGAAGTTAAGTTATTTTCTAATCTACTTTGCATTGGTTTTTAATATAGTAAATAGATGTTTTGTAATATAATAATTCCTAGAAATGTTTGTAGTCTTTCAGAATGTATTCTTGTGAATAGGGGATAAGGGTGTTGGATAAATCTTCCAATAATGGAAAATAGTGCTCCTACAGATAAAACGTATTGGTAATGATCCAATTTCGGTCTCCACCTTATATAGTGTCACGTTAAATAATATCAATTAATTACTTCTGTTACTATCCCTATAATAAACAGGAAAGTGAATCCTAATATTCGTAATATAAACACAGAAAATTTGTGTTTTGTGTTTGTAGTACCCTTTGTGTTGGTTAGTTAGTGTTTTTTTAACAGAAATTGTTACTTAATGTAGACGTACCTACCTGGCGTCTGCGTATGACACCACTAGCCCTACCAGCCATACCTGTCAACAGAAAACAAGAATTACGGGAGTTAATCATTGTCAAGAAGGAGGAAATATTGGTTAAGGTAGAATTATTCTCTATTGGACAACTATAATTATTAAACATAGCCATAAATATTTTCTAAGGAACTAGGTTTACATCATATAAATAAGTATGTCCTGATTATAATTGCGTCGGAATTTAAAAAACCTCTGCTTTTCAGCTTCAAAATCAGAGTAGTTTGGAGGGAAAGGTCTAATCAACAGACTATTAACGACATGAATACAGTTGAATACTCACCTATTAAAAAATGGTGTATACACATTTGAATTTTTGAGGATTTTTTTTTTTTGGTTGGGTGGCGAAGGAATTGTGGAATATGCATTCTAATTTAATAACCTTCTAGTTATTCTAAACTAATAATTAATCATTCTAATAACAATCACTCTACTCAAGTTATCTCCAACCCAACAAGTTGCACCTTTTCGGAAATCTACGATCCCATAGAAGAAAAACATTGACTTCCAATCCTCATTCAATTAAAGCACGTAAATTCTTTGCCTACAGCGATTCATAACAACATACCACTGAACTGGTCAGTCGGCTCGAAGGTAGAAGTGGAATTTCTGGTGAAGGAATAAACATGGAAGTGGGTCGATGGGTAGGTGAAGGGACTTTCGTGGATCAAGTTCGACTAGATTCGAAACGTCGAGCGACTCAGATCCCGATGTCCTGTTGGATGTTTTAGTGGACACTGAGCTGAGACCTACGTTCAGGAAGAATTCAGTCATTTCATGTAAACCAGGAAGGCCTAACGTTTTGAGTTCGTTTTGACTTAATATTGGTAGTGAAGGTCTCTTATTGAGTCTGGCCTCCTCCACCTTTCGTAGGCCCTGGAATGGCACCATCAATTATTTCCGTAAATACCTACATCCATTCTGAATGCCTCAATTTAAAATCCCCATTCCAGAAGTGACAAAATTTTGACAATACTTTTTTTCTTTGAGTTCGAACAAGTGTCCTACCAATGTTAATAATGATGGTAAAACATGTATCAAACACAGGTGATGGTGAAAATGGTACCAGATAAAAAGTAGGTCAAGGTCAAAATTGGACAAAGAGACTAGGAACGATTTAGGCCATCCACGATTTAGACCATCCACCATCGGTTTTCATGGATGTTCGGTAGTATTATTTTGGTCATATCTAGTCTAATTCCAATTTCTAATATCTAATATCTAAAATCTAATATCTAATTTTAAGAATGTGGTTCAGAATTAAAATATCAGTCCCCCACGAATTTCTTTCATCTACGTCTTCCTTATAAAGTGGGTAAGGGCAAACAAAGGAGAGCCCTAATAAGGAGGTTTTTATGTTTAAATAGATTCGATGTTCATTCTCTAGCCTCTCAAAGATAGAATAGAATCATGGATAGACAGTTCCGTATTACTCTTTACGTAAATGATGTGGTTTTCGTTGTCCTATGTTGCGTATATTATTTATACAATGGTTGCTCAATAGCTTGCAAGCTCAGCCCTTGTACCTATTGCGTTAAATTTTGGGTCTTGAAATCGTTCCTTGTTAATAAACGAATAAAATTGTCGAAAAGTTAACAAATTTCGATTTTGGGGGACCCAATTTTTGCAGTCCAGTTTCAAACCTAACAGAACACCAGCAGAAATTTGCTATTGATTTTATAACATCTAATGAGTACCAAGGATGTTGTTCAATATTCTGCAAACTTCTAGCTTCAACTACCCACGAAACCACAAATAATAACACGGTGAGGATTATAATATAGTATAACTTTTATTAATAAAAAATTATCTTTGGCATAAGTCAATTTGAATTTTTGGCAACTCAATCTGAACGTTTGGCAACTCAATTTGAAGTTATGATGAATCTCTTTCGTTTCAACAACTACTGGAGTCCTTGTACAATTTTATTACTCCTAGCGGAAGCTTTTTCTTTCACTTTTCAAGGTCGAAAAAAAAGTTCTCCAAAATCGAAATTTCCACTCGCGTTTTACGCTTCAGGTCTTCCCGGACAATTTTTGTTCCGCGTCTGTCTGTCATGAAATCCTTGTAACTGGCAAAAACTCGAGGTACGGATTTATTGTCTGGTTTCGATGAAATTTTCAGGAATTGTGCGGGTTGGCGTGTAGACGGTCCCTTACAGTAGGTACTGCGCATGCGCAAACGTGAATTTCCTTGTAACCGCCATAACTTCTACGTTTTCCATCCGATTCCGAAGAAATTTTCAATAATTGTACGAATTGGCGTGTAAATAGTTTCCTAGGAAAATCGTCTCCCCAGAATTATAGTAGCCACTGCGCACGCGGAAACGTGTATTTCCTTGTTACAGCCTTAACTTCTACATTTCCCATCTTATTTCGATGAAATTTTCAGGAATTATGCGAATTGGTCCCCGGTGCGAGGATGTCACCTACGAAAATCATGGTCTCCAAATTGAATGTATTTTGTGCGTATGTGCAAACGTGAAATCCATGTAACAGCCATAACTTCTACATTTTCCAACAATATTTAGAGGTTGAACGGATTGACGTGTAGATGTTCCCCTATGAGGGTAGTGCAACGTAGTTAGAGATTGATGTTTTGAGATTAACTACTAAGCTTCGGATCATCTATACGATCGGGTTATGGATACGATGAAGCTATGTGCCACACCCATTTGGGAGACTTTTCCCCCTATATTGGTTTATTATTTTCAGTAATGAACCTTTGGAATCGACCAAGAAAAAAAATTGTTAACCCCCTTCAAAATTTGTTTGTTTGCGTTTCAAAGTATGTAGAATCCAAAAATCGAATAAAAATTCGGTCGTCCGTCCGCCGTACGCGTATAAAAAGTTCCCATGGTAATGTATGTTTTGGTTGGTGTTTGAAAAATAAGGGTTGACATTTTCAAGTCGCCCTAGCTCAAAAAATTTCGATTTTAAGCTATTGTTTTTTCTTCAATTTAAAGTAGTAGTGAATTGCTTCCGAGTCTACCAAGGTAGCGGAAGCTTTGTTTTCACTTTTCAAGGACGAAAAAAAAAAGTTCTCCAAAATCAAAATTTTTACTCGCGTTTTGCGTTTTAGACCTTTCTGAACAATTTTGGTTCCGTGTCTGTCTGTCTGTGTGTCTGTGTGTCTGTGTGTCTGTCCGTCTGTCATCAATTCCTTGTAACGCGCATAACTATACGAAGTTATTGTCCGATTTCGATGAAATTTTCAGGGATTGTGCGGGTTGGTGTGTAGACGGTCCCCTATGAAAATCATCATCCCCGGACTGATGGAAGCGACTGCGCATGCGCAAACGTGAATTCCTTGTAACGGCCATAACTTCTACATTTTCCATTCGATTTCAATGAAATTTCAGGGATGTTACAGATTAGTATTTAAATGGTCCCCTATGAAAATCACTACCTTCGGACTGATACAAGCGACTGCGCATGCGCAAACGTGAATTCCTTGTAACGGCCATAACTTCCACAATCTCAACTCGATTTCGATTAAATTTTCAGGGATTATGTGGATTGGGTTGTAGATGGTTCCCTATGAAAATCATCATCCCCGGACTGATAGAAGCGACTGCGCATGCGCAAACGTGAATTCCTTGTAACGAGCATAACTTCCACAATCTCAATCCGATTTCAATGAAATTTTCAGGGATGTTACAGATTAGTATTTAGATGGTCCCCTATGAAAATCACTACCTTCGGACTGATACAAGCGACTGCGCATGCGCAAACGTGAATTCCTTGTAACGGCCATAACTTCCACAATCTCAACTCGATTTCGATTAAATTTTCAGGGATTATGTGGATTGGGTTGTAGATGGTTCCCTATGAAAATCATCATCCCCGGACTGATAGAAGCGACTGCGCATGCGCAAACGTGAATTCCTTGTAACGAGCATAACTTCCACAATCTCAATCCGATTTCAATGAAATTTTCAGGGATGTTACAGAGTAGTGTTTAGATGGTCCCCTATGAAAATCATAGAGAATTGTTTTTCATAGAGGGATTTATTCACAGAGGGATGGTCTCCTGAGAGAATCTCAAATCTTATTCATGACAAGTTTAATAGCTCAGAGGAAAGAGTCTAGATTTTAGCTCCAGGGGTAGCGGGTTCGAATCCCAGCCGAGGCTAAGAATTTTTTTGATCCAATCACATACATCTACTCACTTAATTTTTCATCCGAATTTGATGAAATTTTCTAGGATTGTCCAGATTAGCGTGTAGATGGTCTCCTATGAGGGTAGTGAAAGGTACTTAGAGATTGGTGTTTTGAGATTAACTACTATGCATCTGATCATCTATATAATCGGGTTATGGATACGAGGAAGCTATGTGCCACACCCACTTGTTTTTAGAATCGAATGAGACCAACCTGAGCTCTGAAGGACCAACCTTTCGCACCCTATGAGAATTTAAAGGTTGTTCTAACGAAAAATCAGAAACACGAGTGTGAATCACAAAAGATTTTTTAAAATTATTATTTAGGCGCGTGCAACCATCAAGTGGTCATGGACGCCAACATTCATATTCACCACGGTTCCATCGCATAGTATTATGGTTCGGCAAGAATAAGACCACGGAGATACACTTTTCTTAACTTCCCACAACTTTTGATGCGTCATGCCTTGCCATTTGTTTGCCAGCAGTTCCATATCTTCTTTTTTATTACGGATTTGTAGTCTTGGCTTATATTTACGAATATGGACATTTTTTCTTCGGCAGCAGCTCTGGCATTCCGATCTGCCATCTCATTGCCAAATATTCCCGAATGTCCTGGAACCCAACAGAAGACAACAGAAGTTCCAAATTCCCTTAGCCTGCTCACATTCATCAGTATATCATTGACTAGTGGGTGAGAATCAACACCAGCCCTGATGGCTTGGAGGGCACTAAGGGAATTGGAGCATACCAGTGCTTTGTTGTCTTTTCCTGATACTAATGTCAGCGCCTTCTTGATTGCGAAGAGCTCAGCTGTGAAAATAGATGAATCACAAAAGAGGCCTAATCTCCGTTCGAATTTTATCTGACCGAAATGCGATTGTTGATCGTTTCTTTGAGTTGTACTCAGTTTTGCGTCCTTAGCAACCAGTATGCAAATTTCCTAATGAAAGGACCCCGAACTCCCTATTTCTTTTCATTGAATGAGTTTTTCTAAATAAACTTGATTGTGAAGGAAAAATTGTGGACATGATGCAGGCGGGTGATCTATAAAAAAATAAACCTTTGTGTAGTAATTTGTAGCGTATTCTTCCCAATGTTGTGCGAATTGGATCATACGAGTGATGACGATCTACACCTCACTGAAACGCTCTCGTGACGCTGCCGTCGACCACTCGCACGCCAAGTCGACCGAAACGGTAATCTTTTCCCTTTCGAAGAAGATTCCCCTCGGAGTGCAAGTGAGTGTCGGCGAGTTCCATTAAGGCTCTCGGCGGCCTTCAAGTGGGTCCCGGAGTTTTCACTGATATCGGGATGAACACGTACAGACGGACGGTCAGATTAGCGGAGGCGAAGACGGGGGGGCGAAGGTGGGTCGACGAGGGGGGCGATGGAAGGATGGCTGGGGGGCGATAGCGGGGCGACGACGGCGGATTTTACTTTCTATTCCGCTAAACCGAACGGAAGGTGCCGAGGTGACCACCGATGCGTCGGTTTCTGAGTGAAACCAGATCCTGAAGCAAGTTGCCTTTCACGCCCCTCTCGGTACCCAAAATGGAATTAACAAATAGAGTAAATAAGTTACTTGAAATCCTGAGCGAATTTTCGAGAAAAAAATTATTTGGTTATTGAAATCCTGAGCGAATTTTTGAAAAAAAAATTAAACTATTGCTATGAATTCAACATTTTAAGTATGGAAGAGTATGAAACGTCCAATTGTATAAGGATTAGTCCAATTTCGACCCAATAAAGCAAGAAAACATACATTTTTATTTACCTCCACTAGACAAACCCTGCAAATTATTACACAAAGGTTTACTATTGGTTTATTATTTTCAATATAAGCCTTTGGAATCGAGCAAGAAAAAAAAATTTTAACCCCCCCTCAAAATTTGATGTTTTACGTTTCAAGGTACGTAGAATACGAAAATCGAATAAAAAAATTTCCGTCCGTCCGCCGTACGCCGTACGCGGCACTTTTCTTAGCAACACTGGACCGATTTGGTTCAAATTTGGTATATGGGCTCCATTTGGGGTCTAGTTGTGCCGCGAAGCTTTTGGTTGATGTCAGTCACTTCTAAGGGGTGAAAATTAAGGGTTGAAATTTTCAAGAGTGCCCTAGCTCGAAAACTCTCGAAATAAAGGTACCGTTTTTTCACCAATTTTAAATAGTATTGAATTTTTAAAATTTTTGAGACCACCCGGAGCTCTGTAGGACAAACCGTTCGGTCCCTACGAGTACTTGAAGGTTTTCCTTCGATAAAACAGAATCATGAGTGTGAATCGCAAAAGAGGTCTAATCTCCGTTCAAATTTTATCGGACTAAAATGCGATCGCTGTTCATTTCTTCGATTTGTATACAGTTTTGCCTTCTGCGTAACCAGTAATCAAATTTCCATGTGAAGCTTTCTATTTTTCCAATCGAGTGTGAAGCGTTTAGTTCTTTCTAATAAACTTGATTGTGAAGGTGTGTAGCCAGTATGGTGTGGTAGGTAGTACCTAGCTGGTAGGTAAAAAAAAGTTGGTAGGTAAAAAAAATGTTGGTGGGTAAAAAACGCTGCAAATCATTGCTCAAAGGCTCCTCCTCCATCCTATTGAATGGAAGTGCTCTTCCAGGCGTCTCCAGCATTCGAGGAGATCTTCTTCACTCCTCAGATCACTGATCAGCTGAGTGAGCTCCGAAGCCATTTTCAATCCTATTGAACGCAGGAAGCTGAAATTTGAGAGGGAAGGTCAAGGGAGAATACAGATGGTGGTAGGTGCTATTGATGAAGAGCCAGTGATCTATACAGAAGGGTGATCTATACAGAAAATAATAAACCTTTGAGCAATGATTTGCAGCGTTTTTTTCTATGTAGATAACTCGTCTACCACCAACCAACATGAAGAAAAACTTCGATCGCACTTCGGTCACCTAAAATTTGAACGGAGATTAGGCTTCTGCGATTCACATTCGTGTTTCTGGTTTATCGTAAGTCCAATCCTTAAATTCTCGTAGGGAGCGAACGGTTTGTCCTACATGGCTCCGCGTTGTCTCTAAAAATTCAGTACGATCGTAAATTGATGGAAAAACAATACCTTTATATCAAAATTTTTCGAGATAGGGCGTTTTAAAAATTTGAACCCTTATTTTTCAACCCTTAGAAGTGACCTACATCAAACAAAATTTTGAGGGCACAACTGGACCCCAAATGGAGCTCACACACCAAATTTTATCAAAATCGGTCAATGCTAACTTAGGAAAGTGCCGCGTACGGCGAACGGCTTTTGAGAAGAGCAGTTCGAATATACGCCGAATAGTTCCCGGTTAGGTTCCAACAGACAGATTAAAGATATTGAAATAGCTTCATAACTCATGAGGAGAAAAAGCGAGGAGAGCGACTTTTGGTTTATTATTTTCAATAATGAACCTTTGGAATCGACCAAGAAAAAAAAAATTTTAACACCCCCTCAAAATTTGATGGTTTAAGTTTCAAAGTACGTAAAATCCAAAAAACGAATAAAAATTTGGCCGTCCGTCCGCCGTACGCCGTACGCGGCACTTTTGCCACTTAGCATTGACCGATTTTGATGAAATTTGGTATGTAGGCTCCATTTGGGGTCTAGTTGTGCCCCGAAGCTTTTGGTTGATGTAGGTCACTCCTAAGGGTTCCAAAATCAATTTTGAAATTTTGAAAACGCCCTAACTCAAAAAATTTCGATATAAAGGTATTGTTTTTCCTTCAATTTAAGATTCTATAGAATTTTTAGAATTTTTTGAGACCACGCGGAGCTCTGTAGGACAAACCGTTCGCTCACTACGAACATTTAAATGTTTATATTGAAATATATATATATATAAATCAAAACACGAGTGTGAATCGCAAAAGAGGCCTAATCTCCGTTCAAATTAGAGCAGACCGAAATGCAATCGATGGTTGGTGATGTTGATTTTTTTTGATTTTTTTTTTTTTTTTTTTTGGTTTTTTTCTTTTTCTTTTCATATTGGATGGTTGGTGATTTTGTAGACGAGTGATCTATATAGAAAATAATAAACCATTGTGTAATAATTTGCAGCGTTTTGTTAAAACAATCAAATTTTCGGCCGCCATTTCAAAAATTCCAATCAAATTCAAAAATGCATACCACCAAGTGATTCAGCGTCGAAAAATAACGAAAAAACATGTGCCACACTTGGGATTTTCAAAAATCTCATTTCGGGCGCAATCGTTGGTTTGCGCAACTTTGAGCGCCCAGGGAGACGGGTTGCGCGCAGTAAAAAACGCTACAAATTATTACACAAAGGTTTATTATTTTTCTATATAGATCACTCGTCTGCGAAAAACACGGCTTTGCCATTGTTACCACCTACCAACTTGAAGAAAAACATCGATCGCATTTCGGTCAGCTAACATTTGAGCGGAAATTCGTCCTCTTTTGCGTGATCTCAAAAAATTCTATACTATCTTAAATTGAAGGAAAAACAATACCTTTATATCAAAATTTTTAGAGTTAGAGCGTTTTCAAAATTTCAAACCTTATTTTTCAACCCTTAGAAATGACCTACATCAACCATAATCTTCGAGGAACAACTAGACCCCAAATGGAGCCCACATACCAAATTTCATCAAAATCGGTCAATGCTAACTGAGGAAAGTGCCGCGTACGGCGGACGGAAGGCCAAATTTGTATTCGATTTTTGGATTCTACGTACCTACCTTGAGACGTAAACCAACAAATTTTGAGGGGGGGGGGGGGGGGGGGGTTAAAAAAATGTTTTCTTGGTCGATTCCAAAGGTTCATTATTGAAAATAATAAACCAAAATGAACTGAAGTCAAACATTCAAGAAATTTTAAGTAAAATCCGAATATGTAATAATAAATGGGGTTTCCCATTTGAAATAAGAAAGTCGGTGCGCATTGCGCATGCTCACGTGCACAAAAATACGTTATTTGAGATCCTCAAAAGAAAATACAAAGATTCCAAAAAGAAAGATTTTTTTCCTTGTCACGTAACAGTTTTAGCTGGGGGGGGGGGGGCTAACAGTCATTGAGACACCCTGAATAATATTGGCGTGCAAATCGAAGACACACGCTTGTGTTACGTTAATAATTACAAATCACAATTTAAACAACAATATTTCGCCTATGACATCATCAGTTCGAGTCACTCGAGCTGATAACGCCGCAGACGAAATATTCCCGTCTTAATAAATCGTGAGTTTCCTTTAATGTTTACTTCTCTATTTTCGCACCTTGTGTTATTTTGTGTTTATTAACATATATATTCAAACAATTCAAAGTACATAAGGAATTCAAATTTGACAAACTTTTGTTTCATAAAGATCTCTGAGTAATTGAATAGTATGCGATCAAATAATGTAACGAATCAAAAATAAACTTATGCTTAATCCGAATAAGCGATTTTCAACGAAGACAATCATGTTCTCGGTATAGAGCGACAGTACGAACAGACTTAAAACGAGACCACATTATTGCGAATGACAATCCGGATAACCTACACAGTTTCGTTCAAACAGTACCTTGTTGATTCTTGGACGTCGCGGAAATATTTTTCGAACAACATTGCTACGAACACCGTATTGTTTTCCAATAACATAAGCAAAAAAAAAATGGGCTGACAGCATAGACAGCAAATAATTTTTTTTACGCCTCTCAAGCTGTATTTTGCTATAAAACCCCAAATCTAGAGCTAACTAATGTTCAAGCTAAAATGTTTGGAAAATTAATTAATATTTCTTAACGATACTACAAGAATAAATTTCCATCAAACTACATTTAGGAATTTTTTCAATCACATACTGGTAAGAAATTTTCAAATTAAGTATTCTCTCTAAGTCCTTAAAACCTCGAAATACCAGGTTTCTGACTCCATTTGGTAGTGAAAACAATTTTTACCTACCGAAGGTCTTTCACGCTCTAATATATATTGAGAAAACCACCCTTTTTGAGTCACTTTGCCAAAAAGGCTTTTTTCCACCCCCACCCCACTGTGCGTCGTAAAGTTGGTTTTGGTAGGAGAGGTATCGTCACAGGTATTGTCGGAGCCTTATTGTCAGTAAATTCCGTGCCTCCCACTTTAACTCAAATTTCGAAATTCCGGCAACGTAATGCACAACTAGGTAGAATTCTGCATCGAACCAAAAAAGAACCACGGAAATTGGTCAGCAACTAATCAATGCCTTACGATAATATCGTAACATATTATGTTGTTCTCTTGTAAACATGAACTTTTTACGATATAATGACCAAATTTTGAAGGTGTCGGCCCTAAGATTTGTGTGAATCCATAATATACGAGTACATCCACCCCTCACGATCTGATGAACATGAGCCACGATGGTGGAAAAGCGAATAATGATCCACACAATTGCGTGGATCTTCTTCTTGTGATGTTTGTCAATATACAGACAACAATATCGTAGATATCACTTTTCGCATTAGGGAATTGAAGAAAATTCTATGACGGATCCTTATCTTCAGAAAGTGAAAGAGGATAAGAAACAAGTGCTGACTCGTACAAGTGTGTCTTAAGTACCTACCATATATCAAATGCGACGTATGATTTGTAAAATTTACATCTTCTACAAAACTATCCTAGAATAATAAAAAACAAAAATGTTCTAGATAAATCTCTGATATCACCCAGGACATGTCTTCATTACGTTGCAAACATGAGTAACGGCTACGCCAAAAAAATACAAAAACCTGAGTAACGGATACGTAAAAAAATACAAAAAACAAAAACCAAAAATATGTCTGAGAGGAAGGACTTAATATCAGCAATATTGGCATCTTCTAGGACTTCCTTATGAGGAAGTCGACTATTAGAAGACCTTTTGTTCCTGCGGGAAGTCGGCCACTTGCATCACTCGATTCCAGTTCACGGGGCGTTAACTTTTTCATCTCTTTCGATACACATTGAGAAGCCCAACTGAAGACAACGATGGATTGATTTGATTTAATGGTACCAGCTTCACGGTATATAATCTCAATTAATTATGCAGGAAGTTTCGGAGAATAATGATTTCAATGAGACGTGATAATGGGTGGTTCGGAAATAGGTGTAACGTATTTAAAGGAAAGGAAGCTTGACGGAGCTCTAAATGTACAGCAGAACAGCACACTTCTATGGATGAGTGCTACGCACTGGATGGACAAAGTTCTCGATGTAATTGCGTATGGGCTCTAATGTTTAAAAACAATCGAAGGATTTGTAAAACACAGTAAGTTGTATATGGAATAGACTTTATTGATGCAGATAGGTCAGAAAGGTAAGTACCGAGTGGAAATTACAATTTTGGAGGGGTGGAGAGATACGTTCAAACGAAGTATCAAAACAAATCTCGTATCAGAAGCACTAGTGTTAGTTACTATTTAAAAACTGTTGTAAAGAAAACTGTACAACAAGTTATTAATTAATTTATAAATGGATGGTTAACTATTCACTCTTGACTCTTTAATCACTCAATTTACCTACTTAACACAATGCAAAATGGATTTGAACTGAGGCTTTGGAACATGAATAAATTATTTACGAAGTGAGTGCCTACCTTATTTTTGTTGGTGATCTATTTCTATTCATTGGCTATTTAAGTAATCAACCAAAATACAACAACTTCTGGGAAAGTAATGCAAACAAATCTTGTTGAATTTGTTGATTTTAAAATCAGGCTTTTATATTATTTACATCAACGTTTTTTTCGAATTTGGATAAAATTAAGTAAGACAAGATAAACATTTCTACGGTTTGTAAAATTAAGCGGTTATTAAGTAAGTAACAGCTAATTTTGTTCATGTTCATGATATTTTACTATTTTTATTTTAGTCTTAGTAGGTTCAAGCTGATGTTATAAGAGATTTTAGGGTCTTGAGTGGCTATAAATTGTCTACAAAGAATTCATCGTTAGCAATTGATTAGGTGATAGATCAGGTTATCCAAAGTGGGGGGAAAAATGCTGTTTTACGTTTTTTTGGTGTGAGAGTGAGCTGGGCCAATAACTCGGAGAGCATATTGAAGGCTTTTTTTATTACACCAAATAGTGAAATCCAAGATCCCAAGGAAAGAGATATTTGTAGGCAAAAAGTATCATAATTCGGATTATTGTGAAATTCATGAAAAATATTAATCCTAATCATTTGAAGTTTCTGAAGACTTTAAAAAATGTGCAAAACTAACGTTGATGGAATGTAGTATAGTAGTTACGAGTAGATTAAAGGTTATACGTGACTGGTTGTTTGATACTTCAAGTTTGCTCATAAGTTTATATTGGATGACAAGCATTTTCGTTTCTTCGATAGAAGTTAGGTGAAATGGTCGGTACCTATGTTTGGCGAAGTCCATTTTTCTACTGGTAAAGTCCGTCGATGATGGCAGTAAATGATTCCAGTTGAGGCACAGCACTTTCTTCACTTTCCACCGGCGCAAAGTTCACAGACAGAAACGCGGTTTCACGAGTTCGAAATTGACACAGCACTAAAACTCAAAAAGTCCGAAAATGTTCACGAATTCCACTTTAGCCGCGTGTTTGTAGATTTGACACTTGCTGGGGACCACTGAGAAGAGATTCCGCGAAACACAGGGAACAGATGCAACGTTCTTGATGTCTTCTTCGTGTTGCATCGATCGAGAAATCCTCTTCGTCTTCTGGAAACTACTTTTACATTCTGCTCTCAAGAAACATTGTAGAAAAAAAAACCACCTCACACGGAAAGATCATCAAATAATGTTGTTCAGGCTACATTAAAATTGCATGCAGGCGCTTACTTCTAACGTAGTTATATTAAAACATCAAAAATCTCACCAAGGTACAGCTAAATTTATGAGACATAACCAAGATAACCATGCTAAAAATGCTGGTATCTCTGCATAAAAACTGTAACAGTTAAATTTTATATTTTCAAATTTAATTTTATTTCCTTGTCATTTAAGATTAAATTTGAATTTTATCTACCCAATAGTTTTAATTTTTCTTTACATTTTTACATGAAATCCAGCACTAAGTATACGAAAAATTATTATACGTTTTTAATTTCAAAAATTTGTCAATTTATGTATTTTGAGTTTTTTTTTATCAAATCGTTATTTTTTTTAAATTCTTTAATTTCTTGTTAGGGCGTCCCTGTTATTATTTATATTGAAATTAGGTGTGTTAATTCAATTAATTGAAATATTGCTAATTTAGTAATTTATTTTAATGAAAAAAGGATGAATGGGAAGGGACTCACAGTGGTTAGGGCGATGAGCATTGTACAACAGGTAACAAGCGCCTTGACCTTCTTTCGTTGGGTTTTATACGGCGCTGAGGAGGATGGAGGATGAGAGGTGGAAGATGGGCCCCAGGATGGGCGCTCGAAGACGCGTGGAGGGGCCCACAACTCCCACTTCCCTTAGGACCGCTCGCGACTCGCGAATTTTAAAATAATTTTGAATTTGAATCATGGTGGACCAGAGGAGGAACTACGGGAAAATTGGCCGTGATTCTTGATAAGTGGATGAATGAAATCAATAAGCAAACATTGGATGCACAACACAAAAACAACACGACAGATTGAGCGGAATCGGATCTAAGATCTTGAGAAATTGACGAGTATTGGTAAATAATACGGTAATAATTTGATTTTGAAGGTCCAATTTTGGTTTATTATTTTCAATAATAAGCCTTTCGAATCGAGCAGGAATAAAAAATTTCAACCCCCCCCCCCTCCCCTCAAAATATGATGTTTTACGTTTCAAGGTACGTAGAATTTCAAAATCGAATGAAAAATTTTCCGTCCGTCCGCCGTACGCGACACTTTTCTTAGCAAAACTGGACCGATTTGGATCAAATTTGGTATATGGGCTCCATTTGGGGTCTAGTTGTGCCGCGAAGCTTTTGGTTGACGTCAGTCACTTCTAAGGGGTGAAAATTGAGGGTTGAAATTTTCAAGAGTGCCCTAGCTCGAAAACTCTAGAAATATAAGTATCGTTTTTTCACCATTTTAAATAGTATTGAATTTTAAAAAAAATTTCAGACCACCCGGAGCTCTGTAGGACAAACGGTTCGCTCCCTACGAGTACTTAAGGGTTTTCCTTCGATGAAACAGAATCACGAATGTGAATCACCAAAGAGGTCTAATCTCCATTCAAATTTTATCTGACTAAAATGCGATCCCTGTTCGTTTCTTCGAGTTCTATTCAGTTTTGCTTTCTGAGCAACCAGTAATCAAATGTCTATATGAAGTTCTCTATTTTTCGAATCGAGTGTGGAGCGTTTAGTTCTTTGTAATAAACTTGATTGTGAAGGTGTGAAGGCCGTATGGTGTGGTAGGTAGTACCTACCAAAGGTTGGTAGGTAAAAAAAACGCTGCAAATCATTGCCAAAAGGTTTATTATTTTCTGTATAGATCACCCTTCTGTATAGATCCCTCCCTACCAACCATAATTATCTACTACCTACTACTAGGGAATTTATGAAAATTTCAACCTTTCATTTCCATTTGGTTGGTGGTTGGGGTAGGTAGGCAGGTAGAGATCTGTACAGAAGGGTGATCTATAAAGAAAATAATAAACCTTTGAGCAATGATTTGCAGCGTTTTTTTACCTACCAACTTTTTTCAAATTTTCATCGAATCACCAACTCTATGTAGTTCATTTACTAAATTCCTAATCAAAATTAAATGGGTTTCACATCTTGACTCAAAAGATATTTGAAAATCTCCCCAAACAACACGGCCAGCGCTACAAATTCCAAGCATAATAGAATCGTGGTATCCGTTGAGTGTCAACCAACGTCTCCTCTGTCTAAATCCTAGGCTAGTCTCGAAGATTGATTGATTGATTTATTTATTATGTCGATAAATTTTATCGACTTGGGATGCTTAGGGCCTAGATGCCCTCTCTTCCAGCATTCCTGAAGCAAGAATAACAAATATCCTCTACACTCGTGGAACTTAAGGATATGTATATGTATGGTATAATATATACACAGATAACATAAGGCTGAAAACAAAATTGCAGCGCTCTATGATGGATACGAGAGAATTTAACTATTGCTCACACAACAGGTCTGATTCCTCAAAATCACTTTGAAACACTTTCATTGGTATTTGAACCCCATCCCCTCTCACTCGACTTCCACTAAATTAACAAAAACAGACAATCCAGCTTCCGTGAGTTGCCTCCAGAGCACTGCCTGTGGACTCCATTGGTAGTGAGGGAGGGAGGCTGTGTTCCTAACCTCATCGCTCTAGGGAGAAAAGTTGGCTTATCATTCACACAGCTGATCTGACCAATCTCCAATCTCTTCCATCTGTCTTCAAGAGCCTTTATCTTAGGTTATCTTTAGTTCTTGAGGTCACTTATTATGCAATCAACAAAAAAGCAATATCGGCTATTCAAAAATGAGGTAATGCGTGATGCAGAAGAAATCACTGAAAGAGGGATTTTCTTCAGTCACAAAAACAATTCAGACATGTGGCGAATGTGGTCCCGTCTCCCCATAAACATTTTGAGTGAGCCGGCACTAAAAATCCTGGAATATTCGATAATTCGGCATTTTTCGGCCCCAAATGGGTATACGGTTTCCACCGAGCTGTCGGTTTTTATGCAGAATGAGAAGGCATTCAGTACCCCAGGGTAGAGAGCCAGCTGGCGATGATTGGGTATCACAGTTGGCTACCAAATAACGACCTCTATGCTTCACCCACACAGCAGGGATTCGCGGTCAGTGAAAACTTCTGTTGCTCACGACTTCAGGTGGAATTACGGAAATCCTCCTGCCACACATTGCATCGAATCTACAGGATAGGTACATTGAAATCCAATTAGAGCAAATACGTGGGCATTTCAAAAATCAGGTTCAACAAGAAAATTTCTTAACTCTTTCCTTCTCTGAGTCATCTTTAGGGTACCCTAGTAGAGTCATCCTTCTCTTACTTCCTTCTTAGAACAATGTATTTCTAAATACTATGAAGTACTACTTACTTTTTCCCATAGGGGACTTTCCTCTTAAAATACTTAAACAATAAATCCAGATCTCAGTATCAGTAGTAGTAGTTGATAATTTAAAATTAATGAATTTTGCACCAATTTCGAATATATCCCATGTTTTCACACCAAGAATAGCTCTTTAACGGATTTTTTAAACTGGCACTCAAATTGTAGTTTGCTCTGTACTTGGATCTGGTTACCACCTCAAAAAAGCTCGTACCTACCATTCAAATTTCACCAAGTAGGTACTTACTGTGTATAATTTATTATTAATCAACATTTCCGAAAGTACCTGCTCAAGTACCGTAGATGAAATCTCCATTCCCGTTTTTCTGCAAGATGTGCGATCTGTTATTCGCAGTGGAAAGAGAGAAATCCGACATTATAAGACGCAAAAGTCGCACCGGCCGGCGACGCTCCAATCGACGCCATCCATTACCGAAAAAACCAATCGGATAAAGCACAAAGTTCAAGTTGGAAGTCATAAAACAGAACCTGAAATTTAATTTACCAACAACGGAACGGTTGATAACTTCTACGGCTCACAATCACGGATATACCTTCTCAATGCAATCGATTCATCTCTGTCAAATGGATACATGGAGATGATGGTGGGACCCGTGTAGAACCAAATCACTGTGATTGAGAGACGAAAAATGACTATTAGGCGCTGAGAGTTTAATTTTCACCGTCTCGAGTCGTTAAGACGGAAGGATTGCTACTCTCCCTTATTCAATCGGCAGTAGAATGTGACTCTGGATAACATGGAGGAGATTCCACAACACCAAGGGGTTTGCGACTCTGCGGGTTGGACCTATCGATGGAAGAAATCCCTCTAACCTCTAGTAAACTCAGTATTGAATAAAATACCCAATAGTTTTTTAAAAATTAACCAATTACATGTACACTAAATAAAATAAAATGTGTGACTTGATTTTCAATCCTAGGCATCAAGCACTAACTCCAGATGCAATTACGAGGAGTTCAGCAACCTTTACGAGATGAACTACGTAGGTAAGTAACCGTTAGAATTTTTATTGAAAATGAAACCAAAAGGGGAAGTCTGGCAACACTACTAATTATCAAATGAATGAAACGACAATAATGAGATCAATATAACCTCTACAAATGGGTAGGTATCGACTCTAAAAAAATATAATATTAAAATAACAGATTTTTGAGGTTCAATTTCCTAAAATCCCCATTTGTTAGGATTCTTTTTCTAACAACCTATTTACAGATAATCGATTTTTAGGTTTAATTTCGGATTTTTTTGTGCATAATAATACCCTCAAAGTAGTACATGTACTACTTGTATATTACCGATGTATCGGTAATATACAGGGAAGTAGGTATCACCCAAACATGTAATGCTAAGTCAGGGAGTCAGTGCACAGTGACCAGACCCTCAATCAACAGTTTCTTTTATATTCTGCTTACATTGAATTGAAGAAATAAGCACCTATTGTCCAAATATTTGGTTGGATTCTAACTGATTTGAACAATTTAATAACGGCGATTCCTACCAATTTACTACACGCATGAAGATCAACTGTGAAGGGGATAGGTTCTTGATGTGTAGAATTTATGGAAGATTATTAGTTACTGATCTAAGTATTATAATAGATAAAGGTAAACTGCTAGGAATTTATGTGTCACCGAAGTAAAACTAACCACATGAATAAGTCCCGTTGGTGCGATAATACTACTGACACTAGTGTAGGTAATAGCAAGAGTGAAACCGCTTCTCAAGAAAATAGTTTCTCTCACGATCCTTATTGGGATTCCATTTTGGATCACATGAATGTGTAGTTTCATACAAGAGGTGAAGGTTACTTGATGAAGGTTACTTGATTAGTAATTCCATTCAGGGGTATGAGCGGGCTAGCGAATTGTGTCAGTATGCCAGGCTGTCCGGAGTGGGCCCAACAATGCCTTATGGGTGGGAGTGGAAGCATACTTCGATTTTAACTTAGACCTGTATTTATCTCTTCTGAGATTCTTTGAGTTGTATTCCCCTAGTGTGGGTAAATCCTCTAGAAAAGCTTGTAGTAGGTAAGTATAATTAATTGTGCATAATAAATCCCAAAAAATAATTTACAATCTTCAATTGTTAATTATGCTGATAGGCATACTATACTCCCAATTTATAATATGATATAACTCCTTGTATGGTATATAAACTATATTGCATGGTATAAAATAACTCCTTAGAGGAGTTATTAGAGGATCGTAAAATTAATTACCTTCATGTCTGGGGAGAGATAGTTTGGGTTTTCCAGGATTATCAATTTTCTGTGATTATTAGGAACTGGTTCAGGGGCATGCATGGTTTGTGGGCCCTGTTTTTTGGGAATCTACTTCTATTTTGCATAAAAATCAATTCACATGTTTGGTAAAACATTTTTAAGAATTAAAAATTCCAGATAATTGCAGGCGATCTGAACTGACTTGACTCCACTCACGGTAGGGACTTGTTGTACCTTCGTCTTATGAAGACTAAGAATACAAATTTATTATTGTCGCACTGGAGTTTCTGGAATTCCTTGCAATCGAAATCCAGAAAATTAAATATCCACTAACGCTGATAACGTCTGTGAGAGCACAAACATAACTGTAATGCTCGAAGAAAGTTCTCGGATAAAGAGGTCATAGGTGTTCTTAGAGTAGCTGAGCATAGAAACATCTACCTACTCAATAAATAGAGGTACGGTGTTGGATGCACATCGTCAATTTGTAAGCTCTCATCATCTATCATACCCTTGTCAATTACATCTTTCTGCTAGGTGCTTGATTCAACGCCTAGAGGATGGGGTATTAAAAACCCCACAGATTGGCTCGATTACGGCAAATGCATCAGGGAAAAAGGGAAAGCTGTTTGTAGGACTGCATCGTAATATCTTGTGAATTAAACATCTTCAGACCATCGGGAACGACTTTGAAGATGGCGAAGCCAAGCGCATAGTGAGCATACAGAAGTGATGGCCGGGGGAGAGTACCTGCTGCATGGGTAGTTATGAGATGTACCGCGAGTTCTATTCCTACTCAATGGTCCGGCTCGCCCACTCGATGTCTCTGCGGATTTTGCAGGTGTCCGTTAGGTTAGTTTCTCGACTCCAGCGACCTCTGAACCTTCCCAGCGAATTTTCTAATCTCTTCTTGAGACCGATCCCAATCATCGTGAGTCATCCGTAGCGAATTTTAATTGTTAATCCTCGAAGAGGAGTCCTCAATAGTACCATAGTATCAGTTGGTTCACTCCAATTAGAATCTTCCTGGTGATAGTAGATTGGTACTCGTAGATAGAGTGTTTAAAATCATTATTTTTCAAGTATTTTGGTGTCTTTACGGTTGAAAACACCAAGGTAACTTTCAAAATCTCAGGTTAATTCGATGGCAGCTCCAAAGACGTTTCAAGTTTAACGTTCACCAACTCCTAAAACCTCCACTAAAAGTCAATATAATATCCAGGGTATATTCTTACTTAATCTTATTGCTATAGATAATTGATGTGGAATGAAGTAGTTGGTTGTAGTAATTCGCATTTTCTTAGCTCCTCATAACCTCAACGTTTCGGGTCTATGAGTGACCACCGAAACCTATGAGCAGACTGGGTATAAAATGTCAAAACTTACAGGCGTCGAAATGAAAAACTTTTTTTTTCAACCTTGATAAGTGAAAACAAAGCTTCCGCTACCTTGGTAGACTCGGAAGCAAAACCTATCTCTCTGTTTTTCTTACTTTTTGTGTAATCGTGAGTTTGATCGTGAGTTTGATCTTCTGAATCGAAGCGTCTGCAATACCTAATATTTCAACCTTCTAACAATCAAACTAAAGACCACTTCAAAAGGTAGAATCTGGTGGCGAATCGGAAGAAAACCAGAACTACAGGAAACGGAATACTGGGTAATAAAAGTTGCTTTCGTTGTTCCCACATTGTATTAGCCGGACATCACGGAATTCCGTGATTCTGATGGTCGTAAAAAAGCTGAATGCAGCAATGATTGTGCCGATTCCGCAACCCCCAATTCCGCAGGAGGTACTATCACTTTCTACTCTCGTTTTGCATCTTCTACCTACGATTTGATTCGTTCGAGAGAGATAGAGACTGTGAAACACCAAAGTACATGGATGGGAGCTATTTAAGTTCATAGAAAGCTTGTTAGTTTGTCGTACCTATGTATATGATGCCGTGATCTAAGCGACTAGCGGTAAAAAATTTGTACTTTTCTCTTGTTCAAATAATTTTTTGATTTTTTTCGGTTAGAACAAGTTTTTTACACTTTTCTTTTCCCAAATTTTACCTCAATTAAGAAGGCGGGCTTTTTCATGTTGATTAGAGGACATCGCGTGAACCTCTTTTTTTTAATTGAACGTTACTCCACCTATGTTCAAGAAAAACCTTCTACATAGTCCACGGAGGCTCAGGTCGTGACCTTTAAACCCTAGCCATGCATACGAGATGAGACCTCTGGCAGGTGGGCATTGCCGAAAAATTTCTCTGATGGAGATGGGTATCACGCCAGGCTGACCTGGGGGCGGTGGAGACGGAAATCGTTTTCGACTCTTAAACGCCAGCACGCGAACTTTTCCGGAGTTAACGAGTAGGTACCTCAGACTTAACTCACGGATCAGTAACACTTGATGCTGAGAATTGGGGGAAAGTGAAGCGGCTGATATCAAGGATGCCTTATGAGCTCCAATGAATGTCTTGAAAACAGTATGCTACATAGCAATAATACCTACTCAGGTACTGCATCTGTGTTATGATTCTGGCCGAATTACTTAGTGGTAGCGCCATAATGGTCACTTTGTGAGCATTTTTGAGATCATCGGATAATTAGCTCAAAATCAAATCATCGACGTGCTGAGATATGATTTCTGGCGCACTGACAAGTGACAACCTATTTATAATTACAAGGGGTGATGTGCAGTTGAAATACGTATTATGATGAAAACGATTGTGTCAATTTCTTGATTCAGATGAACGGTACAATCGGTGTCCTTGAGAACCGTTGAGTCTCTTGTATCTTCAGAACGAAAGTGAACGCAGCGGGAAGCTTTCGTGACTGCATCTTCAAGAAAGCATGAACCGTTCAGCGCATACCGCCGCTTTCCGCGTTCGTTACTCCTATCAGTTATTAATTATTTAGAAAGCCATTTTGGCGTGCCCTAATTTAAAATTCCGATTCCTCAACGTCGCGATAAGAGATGCAGAGTCTGCGACGCCCGACTGGACTCCTACAGGAGTGTAATTGGCACTGAATTCACCCGTGCATTGGCATAGAGTAGGACAGTTGATCGCCTCTTTCGTATGAAAGCTAACATGATTCGGTTCGTTAACGAACCGTAAGCATGAATAAGCACTGCTTATGTAACTTCAAGGTGACAGAACGAAAGAAATGATGTTAATATCTGAACAACATTGAATTAAAAAAGTGAAGTCAGCGCAGTTTTGATTTTGCTTCTTCCGCCGAAGTTTGGGATGATTTGCATTTCTACAACAGGCCAAAAATAATGTAAACCGAAGTGCACCGAAGTTTACAAATTAATTTGTCTCAGAAAATTAATGAGAAGTTAGAATCTACTCTACTGAGGGAGATTGGGGTCTAGTCGACCAAGAGGAATTGAGGAGTGATAACCGCTTCTCTCTCTCTCCTCTGATGGGAATTACCCCTAGTTTTTAAGACATAAGCCTCATCATTCAATGCATCATTTTCAGTCTATCAGTCATAAAAATCATGTCAACCTGTGGAGAGAGAGAGAGAGAGATTGATTGATTGATTGATTGAAGGCGTTTATTTATACAGCAGGGTATGGGTTAGGACCATTAAGGTCCTCTCTTACACCCTCCCTGTACAATTTAGTCGTACAATTCCCATACAATCATATATATATATTCAACTTATATGTACTCTTCTGAAGAAAATAAAGAAACTAAAACTTAAAAACTAAAAAAGAAACTAAACTAAAAATAAAGAATATTATTATGAATTCTCAAAAGATCAGATATCAGATGTACATCAGATGTAGGTATCAGATGTGTGTGTTCTTTATCAGATGTTCATGCAGTGTTTACCTAAATCTAATTTTATTCTTTATAGGTTTCAAGTTGTATTATTTTGTATCCATTCCGAAAACTACTTCAGAGATTGATAGATCGAAAAGGCTGACATTTTCATTGTAGAGTTTGATGCTTTGTAGTGTGAATGACTTGCTAAATAGTATTGTTTTATGTTGGGGTATTTGGAGGGTACATGGTGCGTGGCGGGTTGATACATCGTGTATTACATTTCTAAATTCATATTTGGAATACAATTACATTGGTTTTCTAAATTTAAATATTTTAAAAAGCATAGTTGCTATGGCAAGTTTTTTCTTTACTCTTATTTTGAGCCAGCCCAATTTAGCGAAGTAGGGGGTGACATGTGCATCCAATCGCAGACGAAACACGAACCAAATGACCGAATTCAATGTTTTTTGCATCCTATCCATCTGCTCGCTATTTGTGTCACAAAACGCCAATGATGCGTAGTCGAAATGCGGTAAGAGTAAGGACTGCGCCAATTGAGCTGTCACATGTTGAGGAAAGTCAATGGCTTGTCTACGTAGTTGGTAGAGGCTCCTATAAACTTTGCTGCATATATTTCCTACATGAATGCTCCAGTCGAGGGTGCTGGTTATCAGAGAGAGAGAGAGAGAGAGAGAGAGAGAGAGAGAGAGAGAGAGAGAGAGAGAGAGAGAGAGAGAGAGAGAGAGAGAGAGAGAGAGTGAGAGAGAGAGAGAGTAGAGAGTATCATTAAAAGAAGTCAGTGACCGTTGATGTTGTTCAACTTAAGATGATATTTTTAATTGAGAATACTGTGTGTCCCTTATCCAGCCTAAAATGTGGAACTCAGTCTCATCGGAGACCACTGAATTTGGTAAGGGGAAAATCAAATCAGCAGCCGAGATATACATAATAATAATTTTCTATCTTAATAATTTCAGAGAGTTAGTATATAGGAACGCTCCTAGGAGATCACTTGAAGTGATCGAAGAAAGTCAGATCAGCTATAACAACCGAAATGCAGTTTTTCCATTAGCTACATGATTGTTAAAGCTAACTTATCCCATATTGATATTGGAGAGTTGACATTTGGCGCACTAAGCATCTCAATCAACAAAATTGTACAGCACTCACATCTAAGATTACAAAATCGTTCGAATTCAGACAGAATCCAAGCTACCTACGTATATATTATCTTCAAATATGTCTCGTGTATATTTCATAGCGTTCAGATCAAATTGAAACAATTTTCATTCTTGTGATAAAAAGTCTGTTGGTCAGTGGTGGTGGTTATTGGAATTAACTTGATGATGAGAAAGATAATTATTCTCGTTTATACATTAAGAAACGGTACAAATAATAAATGTAGGAACTAAACAACCTTATGGTATCTTACGCAATTCATGATTATTCTCTTTACTTCAATTTTTTGGTTCCTTGCACTCACGCACACATAGACTATCACAACCATTCATCTAACACATCAGTGCACACTCATACACACACAGAATCACAGCATTATCTACCTCAATCTCAAAACACGAACTCCTTCGATGATATGTAGCCACTGGGTCGTAGAGCGGTTTTCACTTTCTGTTCCGGCCAGCCTTGAGGAAACTGAAAAGCGCATCCAAAGGAGATGATCTATCAAAATGATTGAATTCTTATAGGTCTTTATAACTCCAATTTCGTAGCTGTACTTTGGGTGTAACGGTGGGCTAATTCCTCAAATTCCCATTTTGGGCTCATAGCTCAACAACTCTAATTGGGATCCGATCCTGAATCTAACGATGTCGATGGATAACGTAGGCACAGTTGGGAGTAGACTAGAGGTAATCACAGTGTTGATACCTTACGTTCACCCACGCAGTAGTAGGGCCCTAACTGTAAAGTAGAGATGCCTGCAGTCAATGGGAAGAGTTATGCACGACGCAGAAAATAATGGCATTGCAGCTGCATAACAAGTAGGTGCTCGAAGGCACAATCATACCTAATAGAGTTAGCTGTTCAGACATCACTACTATTACTACTTTGTGAAGGTCATTGAAGAAGTTGATGAATCGTCCATGTGATAAGTTCATGAGAAAGCCTCACGTTCTGACCCCTGGCCACTGCCAGATTGGGGATCTGAGTTAGGTCTACCTTCCAGCTGAGCTTGCCGTGGCATCACATGGGTACCTTAGATACTCGCAGTACCTTCTACCCCTCCTAAGGGTCATGATAAGGTCCACTCTCTCGGTCAACATTATATACGCCACCCATCCTTCCAAAACTTTCGCTGCTTACCGATCAAAATAGCGTTTCACTTACATATTATGTATAATCCTATTACACTGAAAAAATTGGTGTTCGGTTCTAAAAGGTAGAACGGCAAACTCTATTATGATTTGACGAGTTTATTGAACCGATCATTGGGAGATGAACAAAGTGAGAGTAACTAATACGTCCGGCGTAGTAAGTTCACAAAATTAATGTAATTCAATGTTTTCAGTTATTTCTTTTTTTTAAGTTATAGGTGCAGAGTGTTTACAAAACAAGACTCGTTCCTTCAAGGAATCGATTCTACAACTAATTTGCAACAAAAAATGTCTCGTAACAATTTTTTTAGAGGCATCTTTCCAACTTATTTCAATTTTAAAGTTTTTTTTTTTGATGAGTTTGACCTTATGTCATTAAAATGGTAATAACTGCTCAGGAGGAGCGGCGGCGGTGAAGACTCCGTAGTCTCCCCGTTCCGCGTTCAAACATGGATTTCTCCCTCAAATTCGATTATAAAATATTTGTTGATTATACCGTTGGAAAGCTGAGATTCCGTCGTAGTTTTTAGGCTTTCCGGCAATAGTTCATTTTCTGGAATTATCAGGACATTATGGGCGTTTACAAACGGAAAGTTTTCGAAAAGTTACTAAGTTTACTTTTAAACTTGGTTTATACCCCGTAAAATTCTACTGAAAAAATCGTATCTGGTATTAGGTGGGTAGGGAATTTAATGCTCTTTCCAACGGTATCCTCAAATTGTAATTATCACTGCAAATTAAAGGAGCTATTACCAATTTAATGGCATACGGTCAAGATCACGAAAAAAAAACTTTAAAATTGAAATAACTCGGAAAAGAAGCCTTTAAAAAAAATTGCTACAAGACATTTTTTGTTGTAAATTAGTTGTAGAATTGACCCCTTGAAGGAATGAGACTTGCTTTGTTGACACCCTGTATAATTGAGAATGTTCAATTTTATTCAGTAACATTATGTAGGTATTATATTTTATTGATTCAATAAATTTGATAGAAAAATATGTTAACTTGTTGTTATTGAGCCAATGAACCATAATTCTCCACTGACAATTTAAATACTGAGCAAGTGTGGCGATTGATGGTGTAATGGTGAGAACCTGAAGGTTAATCTAAGAATGCATTTCAAGTACTAAATTCAACATTACCAGGAATGGGTCTACATCCATTCTTTAAATAATGTAACAATTTCACCCTGAAAAATGGCCTTATTTTCTTCTTCCATTGTCCTCAAGTGTAACTAAAAGTGTAACTAAAGTGTACGTATCTCGCAGAAGAATTCGAACGCGGAAGTATTACACCTCGAGAACCGCAATAAGTCTATCAAGTACAATAGCTGAACAGATAACTGGAATGGATCGAGCACTTCATCCTTTCTATTAAAAAATGACAAGGGAACTATTCGTGCGAAACTTGGTCTCCAATTGTGCTTTGAGGGTGATGGAAAGAGATGAATTCGGTGAACTTGCACGGTCGTTCCATTGTTCTGAAATAAGGTTGTGTAACGTTAGGAAATCCATGACTGGTTTGATAAAGAATCATCATTTTTGCGAGCGTTGTTGTTATTTAATCGACACTTACAAAAAATGAGAACTGTATGGGTTTTAAACCGTTCCCTTTAAAAAAATCAGAACGAGGGAAATTAGAAAGGTGCTACATGAGAGGTGTCTGTCCTTTGCATCTGACCAAAAACGGTTCTTTTGGTTTTAGTTCTATTCACATAATAGAGTAATTTCTTGGACAAGGTGTGGGAAAGCGATGTGACACTGAAAATGGATACTTGAGAATAATAATTTATTCAAAATAAATTATTTCTATACAACTTGAACGGAAAGACGAAGTCCCGATGAAATAGTAATAGCTGATTTATCTTTCTGGACCGAAAATGATGTCAGTATTCAAATGTTGAAGTTTCATTACCGGAAATGTTTGTGAATATTGAAAACGGCTCCCAAATTACGAGGTAGTTGTATCAAAAGATGTTTAACCCTAATTGGACCACGGTGTCACTATTGTCACAGAAAACATATTGGGAATTCCACAGCAGTCCCGAGGTGTCACCAGATTAACTAGATTTAAATTGCAATTTAAAAATTAATGGACAGAGCTGAATTTTTTTAACCATTTTTTTAAGTTTCCTAAAGTCCAAAAAATGTGTTACGACAAAAATTTTGAGAATTTTTTCATCGATTTCCATCGAAATTTTTGTCATAACTTTATTTTGAAACTTCCAATAACCCACAAAAAAGTCTTCTGTCCATTAAATTTAAAGTTCAATTTAATTTTGGTTACTACGATGACACTTTGGGACATCTGTGGAGTTCCTTAGATGTTTTCCGTGACACAAGTGACACCATGGTCCAATTAGGGTTAAAGTAAATGCATGTCATAATGTTAATGATTGGGAGATAAGAAATATAAGCGATCGTCGACAACCAATGCCAAAAATCTCCGAAAATAGAATAATTTCAGTAGACTAGGAGAAAGTGGCAGGATACGGCCTTTGTGCTACGAGTTTGATGAACGCTATGTGTCTGAAGATTAGCTCGTAATAGTCTTGGGATCATGTGGCACTGAAAGCGAAAAGAGACCTCTAATTTAACGAAACGTGGCTCCTTGAAAATCGATCCTACTCGTTTGAACTCTAAACTGTATCCCTCCTGGACAGGAACTCGGCTTAGGTGTCGTATTCGATGGTAATCGTAATCGTCAAAGACCGAGGAAAGTAGTTGCGCTTTCGTGTAGGAATCACGTAGCAAAATACGTAAGAATTTCATTTTAGTTGGAAATGTCATCAGACCAGTCACGGAACCATGTCAAACCCCAAACGGCAGATTTCGAATAATGTGGCTAATATCAAATCTATTAAGGAACCTTACCTATATCACCTGTCACATTCACTTTTCGGTCAGTTTTCACTTTGGGAAGCGCTTCCTGGGTTGGAATTTAAATCATCATAAGTTGTCAGTAATATGAACTTGATTATTCCAACACATATTTCTACATTCTCATTCATGAGATTCTCAAAGAAATATTTTAACCATTTTTCGAGATTTTGAGCCATTTTTAACAATAATATATTTTTTGTTTGGACTCCGAAGTATCTATTTTTGTGTAGTACGTGTATGTGGAGTGACATAGAAAGGAGTGTATACGAGATTGGGCATCGTAGATTGGACAGTCTTTCCTGTCAGATTTTCAAGGGTTGTTTCGACAACGTCTCCTCGTTTGAGGAAACATGAAGAGACAATCTCCTTTGTTAGCGTGGGTGGACGTTGTCATTCAAAGACCGATCCTGGATTCCTTTGTACACACGTCTTTGAGGAACGTGCGTGACGTCAGTCAGACCGTCAGGACAGTGTAGACTCTAGGTCTTTACATCATAGTTCTTTGCGTCGCACTCCATGTGGGATAGTCCGACCAGGGCTTATTCTTCTCAGATCTAACAGCAGGTATCGCTAGTAATGTTGCTCTGTTATGATTCACTCACTGCTCACAAGTGTAAGACCAGCAACCAACATGAATTTGCCAACATGAATTTCAATTCCTTCATAAAAAGACTCTGATCTCTCCAATCAGTCAAAATTAGAACCAAATTTGTTCGAAAATTTCTTAATTTCAAAATGAAAGTAAACATTTTGATTCAAAAATACCCAAATAATGTTTTTGTGCTTGTAAGCAAATCAACGGCCAATATGTCATTTTTACAATAATTTTTTTAAATATAATATTCTTCAATTTAGTTATTCAATTTTTTTAAAGATTAGAACATGTCATAAATTAAACGATTGGTCATTTTATCATTATTATAATAAATAATGTATTATTATTTTATGTGCAGTAATCTATTTTGATTTTATCACTTGTGGGATCCAGTGAAATTGTGGTACCTCTGCGTCAGGGGCTGGTTCTGCCCCTGATAGATGTTGTTCTACTTCCTCTTTGATGCCGTTCTGAAGAAACTTTGTCAATTCTGATGTTTCTGAGATGATTGATAACATTGAAATACCTGGTAGGTAGCCGTTCATTTGTCGGCATTTGTAGGGTGCTACGCCCAGCTATAAAAAAATAATTCACAGTTAATAACTCAAACGTTGATTGAATTACGATTGATGATCTGGGGATAACACCAAAAACCATAACTCACTCCAACCCCCGTTTTCACATCAGACAAACGGCCAGACCTCCAAACCCCGTCCCGCCCAAAACCGATTAAAAAATTCCAATAAAGATCCGACCCCTTTCGGGTCTCATATACGTTGTCTTAAAGCACACAGAAAAGATGTTTTAAAAAAATATCCTGAGAAAACACGTGAAATTGATTAAAGCGTTTCGGAATGGTACTTTTCCCCTCCGTGAGAAAGTTACGGCATTTTTTTTTTCGAGCGGATGAATGCTTATGATATCTTGAGAAGTTTGAGGAGTGAAGCTGATCAATCTTGACCGAAATGGGGTCGTAGGTCGTGCCGTGATTCACGGCTAAGTCGGGATTTTTTTTTGTACGTCCACTACTTGGCTTTGCTCAGACATCCCATTTTTTCCTTATTTTTTTAGGAAGACGTGACCATGGACGCTTAAGAACTCTGCTACTGGAGTTTGAGATTAGGTTCGGCTCCTGCAAGAGATGGATGCCAATCATGTTTTCCACACTTCCTTTATTGTTTTTGCTCACCCGAAAAACCTTTCTAATCAAATGCATAGTGTTCGTTTTCATGTCATGGAAATTACAAATGTGTGAATCTAGAGGTGAAGCTGGAAAAATCTGTAACCAACCACAGCACCAGAATATTATTCTTGGAACGTTTTGGGAGTATAAGGATCTTCAGGATGAAGATAAATGGAGCTTACGGTAACCTCAGGCTTCAAAATCAATATTGTTTAAGCTGGAGGTGGCCCTAAAGAATGGATAAAAGTCGGCAATTACATTTTTCAACTCCACAGTTTCCCCAAAAATATCAATCCTCTAAAACTCCAGAAATCTAAAACGCTCTATCCCAAAATAAACTCTAACGAACTTCAATTTTATTCCTCTCAGGTTTTAATTGGGGGGCTCTCAATTTTGCTTTTGTGTTAGTCTAATGAGAGGAAGTGTTCTTGTTGTACGACCAATTTGTCCTGGTGGGTTTGGAAAGCTATTACTCAAGTCAGATACTTTCGATTTTTGGAGGTGAGCGCTTTCAGATGTCTTCCGGACGTTTTGCCTAAAAAATCCATTTATTCTTCGTACTAACATCACTCAAACATTCGCTAACTTCCGCCGTAAAACACTGCAACTTTTTAGTGATGCCTTATTGAAAAATGTAATGAGTTAATGTAATTTTTTAACGCATGTTTACCAATGTTCATTGCCTCAAAGTGTTGTATGTGTCCCTCGTGAGAAGCCGTCTGGAGTTCGCCTCCTGTGTTTGGAATCCCTTCTACGCAACGCATAGTGATGCGATGGAGTGGATCCAACGTAGATTCCTTAAGTACGCACATTTAAGGGCCCGGAGTGATGGAGTTGAGTTCTGCGATGTTGCTGTGCGGGTATCTCTTGGACTTGCTTCTTTGAAGGAGAGGATGAAAATAGCTGATATTGTTTTCCTAGTGAAATACGACGCTCATACGACTCACCCTCCTTGCTCAACCTTGTGAATATAAGGGTTCCATCTTACTCGACTAGGTCAGGAGAATTTTTCTCACCATCTTTTGAGGGAACCAACTACGCTATGAATTGCCCTCTCACACGGTTTCAACGGACAGCGAACGAGTCACCAGACATTGATCCGTTTTCCGACAGTGTTTATAACATTAAGTCAATGCTATCTAAATTTTACCTGCAGTATTAAATTAGTTTACTTGTGACAAATTTAATTTCTTATTTATCACTTTCATTTTGTTTTTCACTCACTGTAGCTGAGAATTGTTGAAAAATTCTTAATATGTAATTGGGAATAAAATCCCGTAATGTTTAATAAATAAATACATTTAAGACAATTCTGAGGTAATTATAAGGCCACCATTGTAACTTTACTAACCTTTTTATTGTTTTAATATCATGGGTTTTTCAAAAAACAGAAAAGTAGCTATATTGGGAAAAGTTTGACATCAAAGCGTACCGACTAATGTTGACTAATAGTTGACCTAGTGTCCTACACTAAGTTAAACCCCTCATAATTACCACCTAAAGTGCTTCATAACAGCGAGACGGCGCGTGCTGAAGATTGCGTAGGTATTTAACCCGTTAATTTTTTTGTGAGCCAAAATAAGCGGTAACCTGGGGGGGACACATTGAGGAGAGAAAAGCGTTTGATGAAGTCAGCGAGAAAGATCGAAATTGGTTAGGAAAAAAACTCTTACATGCGGCAGCTCTAAAAGATGCGAGAGGGGTTTCCTGCGCTTTTCCCGTGGATGCGGCGCCCGTGCGTGTCTGAACGCTGATTCACGATTACCTCGGAATACCCAGGGACTGTAGTTTGGTAGGTAATCCTGTCTCAAATACCTATTTCCCCAATTTCATGCGTATCTAGGTAATTCATTAACAATCAACAACTCCAATGCATTAGATAAATATTTGATTCCAAACTGCTGATATACTAATGTACTCGTATTTGAAATACTTATTAAACTAGGTAATGCAGGTACTTATTTGTGTTCATAAGAAATCAATGCACCACTCTTGAAAAGTTGAAACAGAATAATATTTTTTATAGGTGTATTATTGCTTCCTCACTACCGAAGGTAGGGAAGCTTTGTATTCGTGAAAGAAGTGAAAAAAAAAAATGTCCTCCAAAATCAAAATTTCCACTTGCTTTTTGCGTTTTAGAGCTTCCCGAACAATTTTGGTTCCGTGTCTGTCTGTCTGTCTGTCTGTCGGTCTGTCGGTCTGTCGGTCTGTCTGTCTGTCTGTGGTCAATCCTTGTCCCGGGCAAAACTATACTAACCTGTGGTCCGATTTTGATGAAATTTTCAGGGATTGTGCGGGTTAGGTCCTAGACGGTCCCCTATAAATTTCAGCACCTTCGGATCAGCTGAGTGAGCTCCAAGGCCATTTTCTCTCCTGTTGAACGCAGGAAGCTGAAATTTGAGAGGCAGGGTCAATGGAGAATGCTGAAGGTGCCTGAGTGGTCACTGATCAGCTGAGTGAGCTCCAAGGCCATTTCCTCTCCTGTTTTTCGCCAACTGATTCTATACGTCCATGTTACAATGAGTGAGGAAGCTATACTGCCCACCCAACTTGGCAGACGTTTTTTTTTAACATTATTCATTGTGGACATTTCGCCTTTCCAAGCTGATGGTGCAGATAACAACCATTCAAACACTTCATCAACCATCTACATCTCTTTACCTCTTGGATTTGAATCTCAGGAAGATCTAGGTTGTTACTGGTCCACTCAGAACTGATCACTAGCGCTCCCTTCCCCTGATCAAGTCAGAGTTTTCGAATTTTTGACCTTTGATTTGGTCTAGTTGTGGTGTTTTTTTTTCCCTAAAATTTGTCAGAAACAAAAAGTAACCATTTTTCCGGCAGATCCACATAGCCAAGTTCCAATAACAAGTTAGTCAGTTCTAATAAATTCAACATCACGAACGCGGTTATTTCCATAAGCATCTGACCAATTAAATTAGCTAAATAATTGAAGTATTCAATTAACTAGATTTTGGCTTCAAAACACCAATATCTGAGCAGTTTTAGATAATTATTTTCAAAATATAATCCATATACATATGTCTCAGTATAAATAAATTCATCATTACATGAGATTTGCTAAAAAGAAGTTTAGATCGTCGAGCGAAAATTGAGGAACCTTCTTTTTCTTCGAATTTCTTTGAGTCGAGTCAAAGACTACACCCCAAATGGAGTTCTTATACCAAATTTCATAATAATCGGTCCTCAGAAACAGCAGAAATTGCCGCGTACGACGGAAGGATGGAAAATTTTGGATTCTTTGAAATGTAAACATTCAAACTTTGAGGGGTTTTATTATTTACTTTTTGTTTGACTTAAAAGGTTATTTATTAAAATAATAAAACAAAAAATTAGGAAAATGCATTTTAAAAATTTAAATACAAAATTAAAACGCTAGCGAGTTGAAAAGTATAAATTTGAATACATATTGTAACAAGCAATTGGGGAAAGTGACGATTGAGTTTAAAAAAAACGTATAAAAGTACAAAGTAGTAAACATGTATTTAATCAATGTAATACATTAATCAGTCTTATGAGTATAATTTCAGTCTTAAATATCAACATTTTCGTGCTTAGTTTATTCAAATAAATAATAATATTTCTACAGAGACAAACTGTTTTATAACTTACTATAATAGGCCTTTAGTTAAATGAGAACTTTTGATGATTGAATTAGCCTCAAATCGAGAGTCCTAATACCCTGGAGATTCCTGAATTTCATTTACATGCTTCTTGTAATATAAACTTGTAAAACGAGTTTTGGAATAATTATGTTGATCCTATTGTTTCGATTTATTGCAATAAACGGCTAATATAATAATAAACCGGTCCATTTATGTTGTCTGGGAGGGCGCTTGTTGTGACTGGACTATGTAGGCTGATGGATTCTGCTGAATTTGCTGCATCTGAAGATTTTCTGGGACTGATGGGTTGGTGAGGTACGGAGAGTCAACATCCCTGGACACTGGGCATAGACAGGGCACTAGCTGAACATTGTGGACGGTGCCCTTCAGTGAAGGAGGTACCTGAGGCATCTGAAACATCAGGAAATCAACAAGTTATTCTACGGAGAGTCGGAAATAATTATGAGCACATAACTAACCACAGGTTATTGATCAACGGTCGGTTCATAAGTAAAAATAACCAAGTTAGTCTGAAAATGTCATTACAATATTACGGCACAAAGTTGTGGCTAATTTTCTTGACTGTTTTTGTCTTATACATAGAAGAATACGTGAAACGTGAGTGGAAATATTGATTGAGGATGATTTTTCACATTTTCTAATATTCTCACGGTTCTCAGCAGACACAGAAGCAACATACTCGTAGATGCCGATTCCCATGGTATCAAAGGTCGTTTGCCTTATTCTTGCTCTCAAAGCGTATTCCATCTTATAGTATTTTTTTAGATTCTATAGCTCATTGATGTGCCTCAGCCATTGAATTCCTTTTGAGCAGTCAATTCCCAGTTTTATTCTATCCTGTGACTCCGACAGCTTTGATCCTATCCGACGTAGCTCGAGAACGCACCACCATTTGTCAAAAGGTCAAACAAGCGACATGACCTCCGTTTGCTCTCTAAGGAAGCAGAGGAAGGCAGACGGAAGAAAGTGTAATAAATACGGGAGATAGAAGAGCTAGCTTGCATAGTCAGGTGGTTCAGGATAGTCGGAAACAATAGGAGAAGAGCAGTGTGGAGAGGGGTCTTAGAGTGGATGCTGTAGCACAATTTATCGATACTTTCTTTCACGAAGCGCTCCCGCGGAAGTTTGCATCGTGCATGTACTGCAGGTCTCAGCGACGACATTGTGAGAAAAAGGGCGTCCCCTTGGAGGTGAACTCTCTCCAGTTGGTAAAAGGGCACGAACTCTGTTGGGCTCATTACAACAGGAATAGTCTTCGAACGGGATGAAGTTCACTGATAATACGCCACCAACCATTGCATGTATAGATCTTAGAACCCAACCAGCAGTGATGGCTTCTGAAGTTATAAATATAGTTATACAGTTTCCATCAAATTCTCAAGTAAGGTCATAAAATGTACACAAAAAGGCGGAGAATCTTCGCAAAACTTTACAAAAATTGAATCATTTTGTGAATGACTGAAACTCGAGATTGAATGTACTTTGATCAGTGGTAGAAGTATTTTCGGCTCTTAGCCTCTTCACACAGCTTTTGGCAACGAAACATAAACAGCTTAAACTTTCAGCTTCTGATCTGCAATCTTGCCGTGACTTTTTCAGAACGAAGAGGAAGTGAATTGCATGAAGGTGGGAAGGAGCGTGCATCTCACCCCCGTAGTGAGAGGACGAGCTCCATTATCCAAGTCGTGTATCAAAAAACGTTCTACTGATCACTTAGCTATATCGAAGCACGACTCAGATGGTTATGATCAGATTACCTCTATTTGCCCCAACTGCTATGTGTATAGTTTATCTTTCAATTCCATTAGTCGAACTGGAAGATGAATGTGCGATCGTAAGCCAATATTATTCGAGTCCTACAAGATGTGATTATCGTAGATTGATGTCTGTTCCAGTCTCTTTAAAAAATTGTGCGTCTATTTGTTACTTTTCCGGAATGATGGCACTGTGCCTAGGATGGTTGCAGGCTGCAGTAGATGGCCTAAAGCCTCCTCCTTCATCAAGGAATTGGACGTCCTTAGACAACAATTTTCCATCCCCTTCAATAATAAGATTTTTTGCTTCCTCATAACCTAAGGTAGAAAAGTTTTAAAAATGTACTCGCATTTTGTGTTTCAGAGCTTTTTGAAACATTTCTGTTCCGAGCCTATGTTTTGTTTTTTAATTAAAATAACATTTACGGGGTATTTTTCTGAAACCGTATCACGAAGATACGAGTATGACTGGTCAGAAATGTTGGTTACCTACTAATAATTGCCACCGCGCCAATCCATTATTATGTAGTGGCAGCAAATTGTCACGTTGTCACTGTCAATCCTGCAATCCAGGATTATATGCGCTTTTGCCGTTATGAAAACGACACCCCCCCCCTTGAGTGTTATGTTGTGCGCAACGCTCCTTTCAAGGATCTGAACAGGGAAAAAACGACTGCTTGGTGGAAAATTATATTTCCTTACCGCATGAGGCGTTAAAAGGCCGTGACATCAGTGGTCCCTCGAAAGGGGAGGCCAAAGAAAAATAACTCGAGAACGGTGGGTACTCGATGAGGGGACAGGAGACACGTAGTTGCCATTGATTGTGATGGCGCATGACACTTGGGTGCCAGAGGAGGTGATTGTATCGCTGAAAGTCGCGTCATGTACATTGCAGACTCTTGGCCTACTTGATATGAGTGTCACGCACTCCATGATCGTATATTTAAAATCAAGAGCAAATTTTGATTAGAGTAGGCCATTAATAAAAGTTGAGATCAGCTCTATGTAGCTAGTTGGCGTACATCTCACCCAGGGAAGTGAGAGTGTAGTCAACCGCGGGAGTTGGGGTCAAGCCCACTGAGGTTAATTAGGGTATAGCTCATCGTGGGTAGTTGGGGTCAAGCCCACCGAGGAACTTAAGAGTCAAGCAATTTGGGGGTACAGCCACCCAGATCACCAAGGAAATGCAGAATTAGAGTAAAATTTAAATTTTTGGGCACCCAATTCGTACGACCTGCTACATAAACACAAAGTTTTCCTGCCTTCGTGAAAATGCCAAATATCAATATAGAATTGTCTGTACCACATGTATTTTTCATTAATTTGTTCGAGATATTTTTGTCCCACGCTTCCTCATTGCCTGGCCTGTAGTTGAAATGGAGAAGCCTCGTTAGTTACAGAAGGTGAAGGTACTCCGAGAGAAACGGAGAGCCGAAGTGCTGTGATAAGGGCGCAGGTCGGTGGAATGTAGAGGGCTTCGAATGTTTGTTTAAAACCCCGCAGCCGCCTGATTATGATAATGAAGGGTTCCCGAGTAGGACCCTTCCAACGCCAGCCTCCTCTTGTGCTTCCCGTTTATAAAATCATGGATTGTGTCGAACAGAAGAACCAAGTATTGGTCACAATGTATGATCGCTGCACAACCAGTGCTGTTCGTTAAGAAGTCATTGGATCATACTACACACAATGTGGAATGCGATAAGGATTCCCTTCATTTTATTCTCTTCATCAAGCATCATTTTAATCACACAATACACTTACAGACGTAGATACAAATCATTTTTTTAGTAACTAAAAAGTTAACTGTTAACTTAATTACCTAAACCATTACAGAAATATTCAAACTTTTGTAACTGAGCACGTACCAACTTCCATTCAAAAAACCCTGGAGTGTCCAAGACTCCAACGCACCCATTTTTATAGTATTAATGCTTTAAGCAAACTTTAATAGCTTTAAGCAAAGACTGGGTCAACTGCTCTGCTACATAAAACAGCACAATAGATAGGCAACGAGGTGGCCGACAGAACAGCAAACGCAGTACTTCCCTTGCGATCCATCAGATATTTGTCCATCCAACACTCTGGGGACTTAAATCGTTTGTGGAGGATCTCAAAATAATATAGGATTTATAACCCCTAATACATCCCTAGTTCGAACGTAGTGCCACCTGACACACAACAGCCGTCCTCAACGTCAAAAATATACAGGCGTTCCAAGGTTTCTCATTCGTGTTTCTAACCAAAGTTAATAAGATTCTATTACAATATAATATCGATACCTTAAAGCGCAAAGGCGCTATGTCCGTCCATCTTCCACATTTTTTTTAATTTCAAAAAACTCAAATTCAACAAAACTAAAATGACCACCTTGAAGATTATAGCTTGAAAATTTCTCGAAAAAATTATAGAGTTTAGTGTAACAAGCCATTGTTATAGGAATTGTGCTCTGGTTAAAAACTCTTTTGCGTTTTTTTTTAAACTCCGTTTTTGGACATAGCGCCTTTGCGCTTTAAGATATCGATATGGCCAATCTATCCCACCATACTTTTTGCAAATATTCTTGTAATGCCGAATCAAACTCCCGGTTAATTGTAAGTAGTAATGCAACTGCAAGATAATAATGATTCGATAAAATCCATACCCTTACCTTTGCTTGAATAGGCACTGCCACTGGGAGCGCCACCGTAACTGGACCAGTTCCGTCAAAAGAGTACTGCGATCCCCAGTTGTTCGGCTGCGAGAGTCCGATGTCTCTGTAGTAGTTGGACGGAGGTGGAGGAAACTGCCTGTCTGTACTCCTAAAATATATATTTCTGGCTTCTTAACACAATCATCATAATGTTCATCTCTATAATAAATAAAACAGTCGACAGTTATCCCAGCCTGGCAAACAACATAACCGCTCAAAAGGGAGTTTACATGGGTCTGAAAATACAACTACTGTTATCATCTATAACTAGCTATTTGTAACCCTGTATGCAGAGGGTTCTGTACTTATGAAAAGTCGGCATAGCTTTTCATAGTATTGCAGGATAGTCATCGAATTTCGTAGGCATCTCTATTTATCACCATAAACAACTAAGATCTCCATTTTAAATATTCACAAACATTAGTCACAGATTACAGATGAAAACATGAATTTGAATACCTCTCGTTCTCAGTCTTATAAGTATAAAATTGTCGTCGTTCTGGTCACGAGATATACACATATTTATCTACGTGCTTCTAAGTACTAGAATCCGTTAAAAATTCCACTAATAAGCTCCCATCTCACACCCAACAAAATTGAGGAAGAAAAAATGTTGGTCCATGAAATTTAGTGGAACTTTGATTAGTTTAGTTCTTTCTTAACCATAATCTTGATCGTCACTTATATGGCTCGAAATGATTCGCTCACTTGTTCAAAATTATCATTGCCTTATGCATTTTTTTGGGATTATGTTACCTACTCACGTGTCAGCCACAAGGAAAGGGGGGCTTTGACAGTTGAGCTCAACGTACGCTTCGGTGTCTCCCAGGTTCATAGAGATCGATTGTAATCCCGGATTGGTCGGTTTTCTGCAATCGAGGGACTCACGTTACTCACCTTCATCGATTGATAGGTTGGTAGCAAATTTTTTATTTTTGTTTTTTAACTGAGAACAAAGGTAGACAATTCCAATATGTCTTTCTTTTCAATAGTTTTTTGGTAAGTCGGCTGTGGGGTATCGAATCCTATTTAAACCTATCCTATATATCTTTTTTTTTTCATATAAAAAACGTGAAAGTTCGTGAATAAATAAATAAAATCAAATAAAATAAATAAATAAATAAAATATAAATAACTATATTTTGTGTGGACGTATTCTTTGAGTCTCTGTCAACAACTGCGATATAAAATTATGAAATAAACTACCCGAACCTTATGTATGAAAATACTCAGCTTTCTGGAATGCAAAAGGAAAGACAGCCTACTTTGATTCCTTACTCAATAGGAAGAACTGTCGTCAGGTAGCTTCACTCCAAGTACGAGAAGACTCTTGAAGTCTGAGCACGATGTTTATTGATTGTGATAGTAGGGATACTTTTCAGTTATATGAATGAAAAATGTATAATTAGGAGCCTCGTAGTATTGATATAAGGAAAACATGCAATTGATTAAGAAAAATCTGTCTTGCCACTCAACAACACAATCATCGTATCATCATATTGATACGAATGGTTGGAAAAATAATTGTATTTTTGATGAATGTGGTTCATCTTCATTTATGTTGAACGTGAGATTCATTTATGCTCCAACATGGATTTGAACGAAGAGTAGGTTCTTTGAAGAGAAAGAGAGAGTGTAAGTTGCTTAAGCAGGTAGGTTAAAGCAACCGCCTATTATAGTACGTACTCCTAATTGTAGTTGATTATGTTGGGGAGACGTTGACATTGAAATAAGACACACCCTTTAGGTTCATAACATATCTCGGTGAGAAAGGGCTGACGAGAGAAACGCCATAAATAAACCCTGCGATAAGCGCCGACTCTGACAGGAGAAGCTGTGTTAACTAATGGGCTCCAAAGTAGCTCGTATACCTTCCTAATACAGACAGAGTAAACCTTCCTAATGTCGATATAGCTTTTGAATGTGACGAGCGATGCCCCTGCTTCAACCAACAACCTGAAAGGGAACATCGAGAAGGAACACCGAACTTCGACTACCCCATTAATCTAGATATCAGTATCGACGTGAACACAATCTGAGAATTTTAGCGTCAAGATGAAAATTACGAGTACTTACGTTTTCTTGTTGTTGTTGCTGTTGCTATAGAAGAAAAACCCTTCGGCTACAGATAGGAATGCGATAAGGGCGGCTATCACCTACAACAAAGTTGGGGAAAACATGAGAACCGAGGAATTCCTCCCAGTTCATCCACAAAAACTCGTTTACATAAATAGTCTTCTTTTTCTGTCATAAACTAACCTTCATAGCTCTGCAGGAACAAGAGCTCCCACCAAGAAATTGGTGGTCAACTTTTTAAATGCTTCACTTCAACAGTGGACACCTATTTTGCAGGTAAGCGTGTATGGAATTATGTCTATTACAAGTCACTTTTGAATCCATGAATTATGCGTTCAATTTAGATCATTCAGATGTGAACCAGTCTCCTGATTTTTAGCTCATACTTTCTTCCACTTGTTAAACCACCTCCTCAACGATTGAGGTTAATGAAAGACTCAAAGAAAATGTTGAGTACTGAGCCTTCCTTCGATCCCTTATTTGGTATCTACTCAATTACGCTCGAATTGCTGCTACGATTTTGGTTTATTATTTTCAATAATAAGCCTTTGGAATCGAGCAAGAAAAAAAAAATTTAACCCCCCCTCAAAATTTGATGTTTTACGTTTCAAGGTACGTAGAATCCGAAAATCGAATAAAAAAATTTCCGTCCGTCCGCCGTACGCCGTACTTTTCTTAGTAACACTGGACCGATTTGGTTCAAATTTGGTATATGGGCTCCATTTGGGGTCTAGTTGTGCCGCGAAGCTTTTGGTTGATGTTAGTCACTTCTAAGGGGTGAAAATTAAGGGTTGAAATTTTCAAGAGTGCCGTAGCTCGAAAACTCTCGAAATAAAGGTATCGTTTTTTCACCAATTTTAAATAGTATTGAATTTTTAAAAATGTTTGAGACCATCCGGAGCTCTGTAGGACAAACCGTTCGGTCCCTACGGCTGCCCTCCTTAGTAAAAACGTCCTATGTCCATTTTTCAAGTTTCGAGAAAATCGCGTTTTAGTTTCGGCTTCTACGCCACCCAAACCATTGAAGCTTGAGATTTCGTTTTGGTCAGCTTGAGGTGATGGTCAAAAAACGAAATCTCAAGCTTCAATGGAAATATTTCGTACCGGATACCAAAAATAACTACATAATTTGAAAGAACACACTTTAATAGATTTACAGGTGAAGTTTAGAATTAATCCGACGCCTGGTTCTGACGTTGTGCAACCCAGAACGCAGCAATGTCGGTCAGGATGGAGTTGAAAGCGTCGCCGCCGCTTGCAGTCACATCAGATCGCCACATGTCGTCGCTCCTCTGCCAAAACCACGAAACTTTAAAACTATCCTCTGCCAAAACCGCTAAACTGCAAAAATTCGAAAATTGGGCTAAGCATCACTTTGAGTAGTGACATTGGTCAACTATCTCCTCCAGAAATTTCAACTCTCTAACTCCACAAGAACATGGTTATTTGAGTGGTATCTATTCCACGAATCTGCTGAAAAATTTTTTTCTCCTCTGCATTTTCGCGAATCTGACAGATACGTGAGTTTGGCGTAGTCGTCCCCATCACAAGCACAAGATTCGCGATTGTTGCGTAGTTACCTCGGGAACAATTGGACCTAGAGTCCGAATAACTTCTTACAACTTTTTTCTACATTTTCTTAATTTTATCTCACAGGATTGAGGACAGACAATTAATTGTATTAGTATTAAAATTTTATTAACAATGTAAATAAAATTCACTTTTTAAAACAAATGTGTTGACTCAATTCTTCTTCAGCCACTCTCTATAGTATGAATAAAATGTATACTTACTATAGAGAGTGAATTCATGAACTATTGCTAAGCTACTGTTAATTATATTCGTTCATAGTAGATTACTATCAATCCAGGGGCCATGAATTTCATAGGGGACCATCTACACCCCAACCCGAACAATCCCTGAAAATGTCATCTAATTTGGGTGGAAATTGTTGAAGTTGTGGCTGTTACTAGGATGTCACGTTTGCGCATGCACAGAGGGTACTATCAATCCGGGGGTGATGAAACTCATAGGGGACCATCTAAACCCCAATCCGAACAATCCCTGAAAATATCATCAACTTCGGATGGACATTGTAGAAGTTATGGCTCAAGGATTTCTCTTTTGCGCATTCGCAGAGTATACTATCAATCCGGGGATGATGAAACTCATAGGGGACCATCTACACCCCAATTGGAACAATCCCTGCAAATTTAATCGAATTCGGATGGAAATTGTAGAATTTATGGCTATTGCAAGGATTTCCCGTTTGCGGACCCACTCCACCAAAACCACGAATCTGCGTTTTTTAGGACATTGTGAGGTCATCTAGGTTGTTCATGATGATTTGATGGAGTGAAACCTATTTATACTTATTCTGTCATGTTGTAAGGTAAGGAAAACAGTGCAACAATCGAAGTATTGCTAGTCCGTAACGATAATAAGTTGCGGAGTAACTTTGGAAGCCTCTACTGAAAAACAATAAATTTTCAGTTTAGCGGTTTTGGCAGAGGATAGTTTTAAAGTTTCGTGGTTTTGGCAGAGGAGCGACGATGTATTCTGCCAAATAGCTATCCAAATGATGACTCATCTGATAACGTTCGACTCACAACAATACTAGAATAGTTCTACTACAACATCTATAACAATTTAACCTTCTATAAGTTCCGCGGCGCGTTTCGTAATGGTGGCCTCCGTTTAATACTCAAGTACCAAATGGACATAGGACGTTTTTACTAAGGAGGGCAGACGAGTACTTGAAGGTTTTCCTTCTATAAAACAGAATCATGAGTGTGAATCGCAAAAGAGGTCTAATCTCCGTTCAAATTTTATCGGACTAAAATGCGATCGCTGTTCATTTCTTCGATTTGTATACAGTTTTGCCTTCTGCGTAACCAGTAATCAAATTTCCATATGAAGCTCTCTATTTTTCGAATCGAGTGTGAAGCGTTTAGTTCTTTCTAATAACTTGATTTTGAAGGTGTGAAGCCAGTATGGTGTGGTAGGTAGTACCTACCAATAGTTGGTAAAAAAAAGTTGGTAGGTAAAAAAATGTTGGTTGGTAAAAAACGCTGCAAATCATTGCCCAAAGGTTTATTATTAACACAGAATGTGTTTTTGCGATGACCTACCGAAAAAAAATCGTCACGAAAAAGCGACAGAAAAAACATCTGGTGATATGTTTATTGGTTGTCATGTTAATGTCAACTCCACATTTATTATTGTTGTTTTTTATTTAACGGATGACTAGTATCGCAAAAACACATTCTGTGTTCCTATGATTTCATACAGAGTATGGAAAAAGAAATAAACCGGGGGGTGCAGGGGGGCGGAGCCCCCCGCCGAGGCGCAAAGCGCCGAGTTTTCTTTATAGATCACCCTTCTGTATAGATCACTGGTTCTCCATCAATAGCACCTACCACCATCTGTATTCTCCCTTGACCTTCCCTCTCAAATTTCAGCTTCCTGCGTTCAATAGGATTGAAAATGGCTTCGGAGCTCACTCAGCTGATCAGTGCTCTTCCAAGCGTCTCCAGCATTCGAGAAGATCTTCTTCACTCTTCAGATCACTGATCAGCTGAGTGAGCTCCAGAACCATTTTTGCTCCTATTGAATGGAAGTGCTCTTCCAGGCGTCTCCAGCATTCGAGGAGATCTTCTTCGATCTTCAGATCAGCTGAGTGAGCTCCGAAGCCATTTTCAATCCTATTGAACGCAGGAAGCTGAAATTTGAGAGGGAAGGTCAAGGGAGAATACAGATGGTGGTAGGTGCTATTGATGGAGAACCAGTGATCTATACAGAAGGGTGATCTATACAGAAAATAATAAACCTTTGGGCAATGATTTGCAGCGTTTTCTTTTACGATTTCAAAACTCCTGGAAAGGTTTAGGCTATAAAAGTTGCCCGGAAACCAATTTATTAATGGTAAAATTGGCCATTGGATGTTCATCATGCAATCTTGTTCGGGTAAATCATAGATTCTGATTCCATAAACCGGACTAGACCATCGAAATGAAGTGTAAAAAGTGAACTATTAAGTACCAAAATAGTTGCAATATTTTTCAACAGCTTTGGTCGTTATTGACAAACTTGAAACTTTGATTCGGATTCAAATACTGGTAGAGTTGATTGCTGAATTATCCCTCTCGTCAAACCCTGAGTGTTTTATTTTTAGAAGCATGAAATTTATCGATGAGTACGACGTAAAAAACAAATATTAGGTAGTACCTTGGAGAGGATTTTAAGATCGAAGTATGACGATAAAAATTCATATTAATCAATTGAGCCATGAGATAAAGTACGAGCAGTTCAAAATTAAAAAAGATCTTCGACAACAAAGCAAAACAAAAAGATCATTTAATGAAATACCATCAGCTTGTAAAAAGGAAATGTTCAGTCATGTTTGATTGCAGACACCCGTAGATTAGTCATATCAACTCAAGGTTATTTCATTAGCATATTTAAGTATTGAGAGATTTTGATGATTGTTTCACTCATAGAAAAAACGCTGCAAATCATTGCTCAAAGGTTTATTATTTTCTGTATAGATCATCCTTCTGTACAGATCACTGGTTCTCCATCAATAGCACCTACCACCATCTGTATTCTCCCTTGACCTTCCCTCTCAAATTTCAGCTCCTGCGTTCAATAGGATTGAAAATGGCTTCGGAGCTCACTCAGCTGATCAGTGATCAGAAGAGTGAAGAAGATCTCCTCGAATGCTGGAGACGCCTGGAAGAGCACTTCCATTCAATAGGATTGAAAATGGCTTTCGAGCACACTCAGCTGATCAGTGATGTGAGGAGTGAAGAAGATCTCCTCGAATGCTGGAGACGCCTGGAAGAGCACCTCCATTCAATAGGATTGAAAATGGCTTTGGAGCTCACTCAGCTGACCAGTGATGTGAGGAGTGAAGAAGATATCCTCGAATGCTGGAGACGCCTGGAAGAGCACTTCCATTCAATAGCATTGAAAATGGCTTTGGAGCTCACTCAGCTGATCAGTGATTTGATCAGTGAGCAATGATTTGCAGCGTTTTTTACCTACAAACATTGTTTTACCTACCAATTTTTTTTTACCTACCACACCTATTGGTAGGTACTACCTACCACACTATAATGGCTTCAAACCTTCACAATCAAGTTTATTAGAAAGAACTAAACGCTTCACACTCGATTCGAAAAATAGAAAGCTTGATAATATCAAGCTCCATTATATTATGGAAATTTGATTACTGGTTACGCAGAAGGCAAAACTGTATACAAATCGAAGAAATGAACAGCGATCGCATTTTAGTCAGATAAAATTTGAACGGCGATTAGACCTCTTTTGCGATTCACACTCATGATTCTGTTTTATCGAAGGAAAACCTTCAAATACTCGTAGGGACCGAACGGTTTGTCCTACAGAGCTCCGGGTGGTCTCAAAATTTTTTAAAAATTCTGTACTATTTAAAATTGGTGGAAAAACGATACCTTTATTTCGAGACTTTTCGAGCTAGGGCACTCTTGAAAATTTCAACCCTTAATTTTCACCCCTTAGAAGTGACCTACATCAACCAAAAGCTTCGCGGCACAACTAGACCCCAAATGGGACCCCATATACCAAATTTGAACCAAATCGGTCCAGTGTTGCTAAGAAAAGTGCCGCGTACGGCGTACGGCGGACGGACGGAAATTTTTTTATTCGATTCTCGGATTCTACGTACCTTGAAACGTAAAACATCAAATTTTGAGGGGGGGTTAAAATATTTTTTTCTTGCTCGATTCCAAAGGCTTATTATTGAAAAAAATAAACCAAAAGCTGCAAATTATTACACAAAGGTTTATTATTTCTATATATATCACTCGTCTGCAAAGAACACGGCTTTGCCATTGTCACTACTCACCAACAATAAGTACTACTTACCTACTATATATTACCTACTACACTTATTTGGAAGAAATATACGCTTCACACTCAGTTTGAAAAAATGAAGGGTTGTGCATGCCTTGATTATGAATTTTTTTGACTATTGAATTTTGACTATTGATTTTGAATTTTTTTGACTAAGGACGCAAAACTGAAAATAACTTGAAGAAACGACCAACGATCGCATCATAACATGATTAACATCGCATCATGATTAACATAATACGATTATCATAATTCGTATAACCCTTAAGATCTCGTAGAGACCGAAAAATTGGTCCTACAAAGCTCCGGGTGGTCTCATTTGATTCTAAAAATTCAATATTATTTTAACATAATACGATTATCATCGTATACGACCATAACCGCATCGTATACGACCAACGATCATAATACGATTAACATAATACGATTATCATAATATAACCCTTAAGATCTCGTAGAGACCGAAAAATTGGTCCTACAAAGCTCCGGGTGGTCTCATTTTATTCTAAAAATTCAATATTATTTCAAATTTATGAAAAAACAAAACCTTTATTTCAAACATTTTTGAGCTAAGGCGTTTTCAAAATTTCGACCGTTATTTTCCAATTCTTATAAGTGACTGACATCAACCAAAAGCTTTGGGGCACAACTAGACCCCAAATAGAGCCCGTATACCAAATTTCATCAAAATCGGTCCATGGGAACTAAGAAAAGTGCCGCATACGGCGGACGGACGGCAAAATTTTTATTCAATTTTCAGGTTCTACGTACCTTGAAACGTAGGTACCAACACATTTTGAAATGGGGGGTTAACATTTTTTTTCTTTGTCGATTCAAAAGGTTCATTATTGAAAATAATGAACCAAAATGTAATTGTTAGCTGTGGTGGTATTGTGGTGAAAGCTGGACAAGGCTTCCAATGTGGAAAATTTATCCGGCTGGTGGTTTTCATTATACGAAAAGCCGGCACAAGGTATGAAAATGAATAAAAATTAAATGCAGTGATGAAGATAGATGGTACCCGTTCTGTTTGGTGGTACCTAAGTGCTGATAATTCCCATATATTTATGAAACTCGATTTTCAAGCTCATATTGATAGTTCTCAAAATGTACATAAATGTCAATTTTTTGAGAAACCTCTTGAGATTATGTTGTTTTTAGCTGTTTTAAACCTACTATGGATTTGATACTGATTGGATCGCAATGGAATCTCTAAGATATCATTTTGGGGCCGGAAATAAACTGCCCTCAAGATCTTAGTAAAACCGAACAATTAGATTATGAGATGATCGGGAAATTCGAGTATACGATATTTTGTATTATGTTCTGCTGTTGTCTTATTTAAGACGGACGAATTATTATTTGTTCACTACAGATAAGTATATTAAAATAATATGCGAAATTTGAGGACTTACCATTGCAGTAGAGTTCCAACTGGCCATTTCGAAGATCGAAGAATCAATAATATCAGACAAAGGGGTTGTGAAAGAATAACTAAACGTCAGAGAAGCGTAGGGTCACTAAAGTCTTCATCCGAGACGCTCCTGCCCTTTTTATACTCTCCCCCTCCCCTAGCGAGAAGGGCTCGACCCTACTTTTCCGCCCTACAAGTTCCTGCTCTTAACCCTTTTTTATTTTTTTATTTTTATTTTATTTTTTGTATTCCTGGTTTTCTTATTATCTTCTTTTTATTTTGACAACGAGATTTCTTGATGAGTCACGGAAAACGGGGTTCCTTCCGAAGCGGTGTAAAGCGAAGCTTCTTTCAAAGGGCCTCCCCCTCTATTCTCCCAGTTGTTTTTCTCAGTTCCCGACCTGTAATTGGGTTGGAAACGATGCCTCGAGTCGTAGTCGGATCACCCGGGGGCACTTGTCGAATCCATTCAAGAAACCTATGAGATCCGACGTACTTAAGTACAGTGGAGCAGATCGCCGAATCTAGCAGGGATAATTTGTTCTTTAAAGTCAAAATTATGTCGAAATTTACTTTTGAATATTCCGATATTTGTGAGCGCAATCGGGTAATAACGAAAAACGGTTAATAAAATAGTTTGTGAATGATGAATTTAGAAATAAATAGGCAAAGTTGTGATGAAAACATTTATCTAACACATTATTTATTTAACATTTATTTAATTCACTCAATAGCTCATATTATGATGAGAGAAATAGTGTAAGAGGAATGAAGTGCAAGAAAAAAGTTGTAGTAAGTAAAGTAGTGCAAGAAGAAAGTGGTAGTAGGTAAAGTATCGTGATAGAAGAGTTGTGCTTGAAAAAAGCGTAGAGTTGTATTCGCCAGACTTATGGAACTACTGAAAGAAATAATATCCTTGTTCTCATGTAGGTATCTCTGTGCTGTGGAAATCTTTACTTTTATACGTTTTGGCTTCCTCATTAACGAAGGTAGGAAAGCTTTTCCAACAACTTTGGGTCCTTCAATACCAACATTTTTGCACCTGCAGTTTTTCAACAATTTTGGTTTCGTTTCTGGCTGTTTGCTCAATTCCTTAGTAAAACGAAATCGTGGTTCTATTTGAAGAAATTTACTGGGTTTTAGCCCTCATATGGTCTCCTATAACTTTCATCGCCTGTGGACCAACAATAACGTCTGCGAACACAAAACGTGATTTATTTCTGGTTCCAGCCTCAAACATTTTTTAAATTAATTAAATTATTAATTAAATTAATTAAATTATTAAATCTCACACGATTTAATAGCCCGATTTTGTTCAGTTATGAGGGATATGTTAAAACGTGGTACTACGTGACTGCATACGGATTTCATCATGATCCTATCAGCAGGAGCCACAAAACATGTGAAAAAGCGAAAACCCGTCAGCAAAATCGGAACCAACTTCGAAATTGTGATGATGTTGGTCAATTCAGAAAACTATCATCGTTACCTTGAAAATCATGTTTCATAGGGTACTCTATCAGTGGTACTGCGATTTTTTTTAAATGTCTTTCCGTGTCATTTCTTTGTGAGGAACCTGGACAGTCACCCTACTTGGCAGGCTTATTTCGACCCAAACTCTATCGTTGGTAGTAGTGAAGTAGGTCAGTTTGGGCAAACCAACCTTATCATTCAGCCTCTGCAACACCAAAAGGTTGTGTGCCCGAATATTGGAGCTTGCTTCGGTCGCATGCAGAGAATAAATTGTCGTGATATCTCGTATGATCGTGGATTTGCAGCGGTCTGAGACGACTGTTCCTGAGGTATGAAAGCTTACAGCCAGCAGTAATCAGTGAGCAGGAATGTATAGGCGTGTCAAACTTAATTGCTTCTACCTGATCATCTTTTGGCATGAAGGCCTGCATGGAGTTGGGGATACTCGGCGAATCGTGACACGAGGATGATCACGATATACCTTTCACACTTCTCGCACTTCTTCCGCACTTCTCCTCCACCACACGAAAACGGCTAATTAGACGCAAGAAGTTTGTTCCATCTTCCTGATGAGCAGCCACAATTACCTTTACTTCCGCCTCCTGTAAGGTGTAGCAGTGTATCCAGTCGAAAGTGCAAATTGTTTAATATCATTTTCGTTTTGCCTTATGATATGCCCGTACTTCTACAATTCGACCATATTGGGTTCGCCGAAAAACCACACCATATAATATATATATACCCACATATTATGTGGGTCATTTTCCCAGAAAGGGCGAATCGTTGTCCAGAGAAGATTCCGAATGCACATTTATGATTTGGGTGTCAAAAAAAATTCTCCATAAACTATCAACTTTGTTCTACTTCGGGCAATCAATAAAATATGCACTTATTCACGCTAAAATATAGAAATTAAAGTTTAAACTGCTAGATGTCCAGTAATCCGCCATGTCCGGACCCCTAGGTAGTCAACTTTGCTTGAACACTATGACTCACCTATGAAAGCAACGGCTTGAATTTGTAGTGATTCTTTATTGCATATACCTGGACATGAAAAAAAATGGATTTGCAGATTTTTTCAGAAGCAAATAAAGCGAGCAGGAGGATAAAATGTGCTTGTCCAGAGGTTTTTGTCTTTAATCTGCCTTTTTTGTGTTTTCGTATTTTGGTAGCTTTTTATCGTTTCCCACGGTTTTACTACCTCTGTAAGAGGTGAGGTTAGTCGTTAGGTTATCAAAGAAAGCGGCGGGAAACGTATTCCTTCTGTGTGGAAGCGTGCGCAAGTGGAGTCAGTTGCGAAATTGTGGTGTCACAGTCACTGTCTGTCTTTCATCTGCCCTCTGTGAAACGGTAAGAAATCGATATTATTTTTTTCTTTTTGGTCTCTAGTTCTTGTTTCTACCGAGCTGGTTCCAGCGATATGGTTACACTTTAGCAGAACAGCACCAGAACGCGGGGAAAGCTGAAAAACCTAAGTGCCACCCAGGAATTTTGTGTCTTTTTTTGTGTCTTTCATCTGCCGATGATGGTGGCTTTTGGAGAGATGAAAGACTTTTTTCAAGTTGTTAACAATTTAATTTGAATTTTCCGTTGCAATTTGAAAATATTACATTTTTCGACCTCAAAACTGTATTCAGCAACCGTAAAAATCCCCTAGTACCAAGTTTTGGCTCGAAAAACCGATAAATTGAGATTACTTGGTTACTTTCGGAGGTTTCTAGGTTGCTATCAGAAAAACCGTGTTCCACGTTGGTTTAGGTAACCCTTTTCTACACCTGCGTCCCGCCCTGGTTCAATTTTTGGAATAACTCCCAGTTCTCGCTACTCATAGAGATGGGGTTCCGAGTATTCTCCTTTACGCGGAAACCACGCCAATAGGTTTCTTTCGATAGGTTTTCTTTTTTAATTTTTAATTAATTAATTAAGCTCCCACTGTGTGTTCTTTCGTCGAAATTCAATCAGTATGGTGTGAGGTTAATCCCTGATTTTTGGCAGAACTTGAGTCGAACTTTAAGTTTTCTGAAATCTTGGGATACCGATTGTACCTTTCCAGGAAAATGACCCATGTACGCCGCGTAATGGCTCTGGGCGTTTTCTGTGCAAGAGTTGATTTTTGTGATTTTCGTTTTGATCGAATTTATTCATTATTTCTGTTTGTCCTTTTTTCAGAGAGGCCTGCTCCGAAGATTTTTTTTGTTTTTGCATGAGCACCTATGAATGTGAGTACTTGACTAAAAAACCTAATTTAGAACTTGAAGTCTTCAAAAAAACACTGTTTTCCAAATGAAAACGCTGCAAATTATTACACAAAGGTTTATTATTTTTATATATAGATCACTCGTTTGCAAAGAATTCGGCTTTGAAATTGTTACCACCAACCAACATGAAGAAAAACATCGATCGCATTTTGGCCAACTGAAATTTGAACGGGGATTAGGTCTCTTTCGCGATTCATACTCGTGTTTCTGATTTATCGTAAGTCCAACCCTTAAGTTCTCGTAGGGAGCGAATGGTTTGTCCTACAGGGCTCCGCGTGGTTTCTAAAAATTCTAAAAATTCAATACTATCTTAAATTAATGGAAAAACAATGCCTGTAAATCCATTTTTTTTTTTTTTTTTTAGTTAGGGCGTTTTCAAAATTTCAACCCTTATTTTCCAACCCTTAGAACAACTAGACCCCAAATGGAGCCCTTATACCAAATTTCATCAAAATCGGTCTATGCTAACTGAGGAAAGTGCTGCGTACGGCGGACGGACGGCCAAATTTTTAGTCGATATTTGGATTCTACGTACCTTGAAACGTAAACCAACAAATTTTGAGGGGGGGTTAAAAAAATGTTTTCTTTTTCGATTCCAAAGGTTCATTATTGAAAATAATAAACCAAAAGAGTAAAATGAGCTAAACAAATTTTTAAAAAAACTCTAGCAAGTTGGATGGCAAGTTCTTACGCAGAGTAACATGAAATACCATATAGAACTAGTTAGTCTTGAAATTATAGAATATTAACTTTTCAATTAATCATATTATATTCATATGATTTATGTAATATTAAAATATCTTACGGTAGATAATTTTTTCGAACATGTTCTTGTTTCCTTACTCAGCAAACATTGACACGAATTTGAGAAGCTGTTCCCAATTATATTAATGATATTTCAGTTTTTTAAAATGTTCTATTGGTCGAATCGTGATAAAATCAATAGTAAGTAAATGTCTTGAGTAAAGTCACTAACTAACCTTCAAATTTGAGCTAAATAGAGCTACTTATTGAGCACTTATTAGTCCGATGGCGATTGATTTTTCAGGGATCTAGAGGCTAACCGATGCATAAACCGATTTTGTATACGAGTAGTTATGCCTGAGAAAAGAAGTTGGCCAAAGATGGACCAGTGAGCTCTGAAATTCAAAATACGGATGAAAATGTTGACCTGGGAGGGCTCAATATTTTTGATCAGCTTCACGAATATAAAACTTCAATACCAAACGTATGAAACAGAATCATTCAATCAATTAATTTAATACAGAAAAACACGACTACTTGAGTGGTGGGAGGGAGGGGATGAGCACTCAGTTGGGTCCTAGATAGAAGTTCAAACTAAAATACCAACAACCTGAGAGTTCAACGCCTCCTAGTTCAATATTTAATAACAAACATTCATTAGTTGGTTCCATATACGAGAAATTCCGACAGCTTTGGATACTTGGTACGGTTATCCCCTCGACAGGACTCGACATCTCATCTTGTACCTACATTGCATGCCCAAAAGATCTTAGGAAGGTAATCATATTCCTCCTTATCCAGATTCCGTATCATTTTGAATACCTTATACTCAGAAATGAACCGATTTTTTGGTTTTGTTAATCCATTAAGTGAATAAAGCTATAAATTTCCCCGGCCCGTCGCGGCTGATGACCGGGGCGGGTCCTACCTCCTTCTGATTACCGGCCTCCCGAAAGATTGAATGCTCTCCGCTGGTGTTAGTTGCTGATCAGTGTCAGTGATGGGCAGTGTTAGAGATGGTCAGAGTCAGTGATGGCCAGTGTTGGTGATTGCCTGTGTACTCGTATTTGTTTCGTCCCCTGGAGCGTTTCATACCTACCATCAAGTTCCTTCATAACTCTTCTCTCGAGCAGAGAATAGTTCCTTGACTATTACAAGGATTGACTGGACCTTATAAACTATCTCTACATCACTCAACTTCGAATATTAAAGTGTCGGTAACACTAATAATTGGTAATTAACTATCAAGACCATGTTTTTTAAATGTCTTCCTTTGCCTAATGGTCAAACATTATGAATTTGATAAATCTTGCACGCTTGGGGATTAGTAATAATTACTTTAAAATAATCCATTAAAATCCAATTTTCTCTTGTTTAGGGTAGCGGAATTTGGAAAGAAGTGTCTTGGAGATCCTTGAAAGCGATCGGGAGAACAACAAATCAGCTACGCGCGATGATGTGGTTTGTAGTCTTAGAGTATTGAAATTATCGTGAGGAAGTCAGATCAGCTGTTCTAACGATAAAACTAACTCCCCTCAATATTATTATTGATCAATGAATCTTGTCGGTTCACCTGAGTGGATCAACTAGAAAAATAAATTATCATTCTAATCTAAATCTACTACGACTGCACTTGGCTAGATCAAGCCCGCTGAAGATCCCCAACCGTCAACCTACTCTCAGGTTCGCCGGTGCGTGTCGTCCCCCCAACGACGTTCATCGATGACTTTTTTTCTGTCTTTGGTGACTCTCGACCTCGACCTTCATCCACGAGATGGAAAACCACTTTGAACGACTACAGTTAGCTCGAGGTAGGCACCTTGTCCGCTCTTATATACAATGAGAAGTTTCATTCAGATGCTTTCTTCAAGATAAAGAGGTCCGAACATTTATTTTTTAAGGACAGCTCTTTGTTTTGTTCATTTTACCCATATTCTTAGACATAATATATATGGGTCACTCGATCCAGAATTTCAACTATGACCTACTTTCTGTGAGCTCAATTATAGATACTACCACTTCTCGTCTTTAGCATACAATCTAAGTTTGTGAAGGAGGGTTCTTCGATCCACCCCCACCACAGGATCTTATCCTTTAGTCCATTGATTAATGAATTATCACCGTGCGTTGCATAGAGTAGGCAGATGTTTGAAAAGTATACAAAGTCTGCCAGGTGGGCAGTATAGCTTCCTCACACAGAATAACAATAAGGATATTGGATTTCGTTAAGGTGAAAATGGTTTATTGTACCTAGTTTTATTAGCAGCCATTAGTTGACGCTATAATCGGTCATGTGGGGATGACATTAATTGAAAACCTTTTAAGGACTAGTCAGCAAAAAACGCTGCAAATTATTACACAACGGTTTATTATTTTTATATAGATCACTCGTCTACAAAATCACCAACCATCCAATATGAAGAAAAAAAATCAAAGAAAAAAATAAAAAAAAAATAAAAAAAAATTCAAATCACCAACCATCGTTTGCATTTCGGTCAGCTCTGATTTGAACGGAGATTTGGCCTCTTTTGCGATTCACACTCGTGTTTTGATTTATATATATATCTATTTCAATTTAAACCCTTAAATTTTCTTAGGGAGTGAACGGTTTGTCCTACAGAGCTCCGCGTGGTCTCAAAAAATTCTAAGAATTCTATAGAATCCTAAATTGAAGGAAAAACAATACCATAATATCGAAATTTTTTGAGTTAGGGCGTTTTCAAAATTTCAAAATTGATTTTGGAACCCTTAGGAGTGACCTGCATCAACCAAAAGCTTCGGGACACAACTAGACCCCAAATGGAGCCTACATACCGAATTTCATCAAAATCGGTCAATGCTAAGTGGCAAAAGTGCCGCGTACGGCGTACGGCGGACGGACGGCCAAATTTTTATTCGATTTTTGGATTCTACGTACCTTGAAACGTAAACCATCAAATTTTGAGGGGGTGTTAAAATTTTTTTTTTCTTGGTCGATTCCAAAGGTTCATTATTGAAAATAATAAACCAAAAAACTTAAAACTGGACTATTATTTCTTAATGATATGCTCGGGATAAGGAATTGACCAGAGACAGACCGACAGATGGACAAAATCAAAGTTGTACAAAAACTTCTGAAATTCCAAATACGAGGAATCGATTTAGTACAAAGCTCCGCGATCTTTGAAAGTGAAGAAAAAGAAAAAACACAAACGGTGGATACAACTTTCGTACAAGTACGCAACCACGAGAGACATTTTATGTCTTATGTTTAATAAAGTGAGAGCTTTCCAATGAGTGGTGAACGATTTTTGTGGGGTGGAAAATGAGGAAGTTAGTTTTCCCTAGGAACGATTGGTTGTACGTGAAAATCATCAGAAATTTTCGCGTAACGCTCCCCGCGTAACGATCCCCGCGTGACGATTTTTCATTTATGTGCCATAGTAAAGACATAAAATGTCAATAAAATTAATATTTGTCAACCATTGATTCCTACCACACGAGTACATGTGATCAAGTCATTATGCAACCACATTTTAAGTAATTAGAAAAGTCATTTAATCTACGCAACTATGCAATCTAAGGTGTCTACCTAACAGGTGTCATTCCTTCGGTCATTCTACAACTAATTTCCAACAAAAAATGCCTCTTTTTTTTGTCAACCTCTTGTTTTTTTCAATTTTAAGATTTTTTTCATATTGTTGTTCTTATACCTTTATTTATTGTGTAAATGTAAAAATAAGAGCACCGTTGGGAAGAACGTTATATTTCCCATCACCCTGATGCCAATCAAAAGTATTTTGAAAAGATCTGGTTCGTAAAAAATTTTCACGTAAAATTTGAGATAATTTTCTAAAATTTCATTTTGTCGGCCCGTTTTTACAAACCTCTATTAGTGTTTTTGAGAGACAAGAAAAACGTCCTCCAAATCTCTGCTTTTCAACGGTTTAATTTTATAAAATGTATGTTTGAACGCGAAAAAACGTGAATTTTTTTACGAAATAATCGTTCCAACATCAAGTTCAAAATTAGCCTTTTCGAACGCTCATTTCGTTTTTAAAAAATTCACGTTTTTCCGCTTTTAAACGAAAATGTATATTCTAAATGTTATGCTCTTTCCAACAGTATATTCCTATTTGAATTAATCCTGTAAATTAAAGGAGTTATGGCCGTTTTAGTGAAAAAAAGGTCGGAAATACGAAAAGAAAATTTAAAATTGAAAAAACTCGAAAAAACCGGGGGTTAAAAAATTGCTGATTTTTTTGGGAAATTAGTTGTAGAATAGATTCCTTGAACGATTGACACCAGATAGACACCCTGTAGAGGTTTGCCACTTGTGAACTTATGATTTTCAGAGAGCATTTAATATTGACTGAGTATTGTGATTGTCGAAGAACAAATTATTGTTTTATCATCAGATCATCAGGAACTCAAACCTGTGAGGTTCCTATTAGTGAACACCTAACAAACAAAAATTTCTCTTCCCAACGAATTTCAATCATATTTATACAGTTATTCGAACATTTACCGTTAGCTACCTTCGATTATCCAAAACGTAAGGTTTTATCCCTCTATGAACACACCCGACTTAAGCAGATACTTCTAATCTCGGACAGAAAATACTAGTTTACGACTGACGAAATGACAGACTAACATGGATCTGTTAGAAACTTTGAATTATGTTCAACTACCCAAGAAGGTTGCATTAGATTACAACAAAAAACGTATTTATGATAGCTAGGTAAAGATTAGGGAGGCCGACCTCCTACTAAGGGAGGAAGGTACTCCACCGATATTTCAGCCTCTACCTGGACCCAGTCTTTATTTATGTTGATTTCCACGGGTTTTTTTTTCTAAGTTATGGGGACGAAAGGACCATAATGGTCCCAACTCAAACATTTTTTTCACGTATAGAACTGTGTGTAGATCAAATTTCTGTTTTAACTGCCCGTTAAGGTTTAACCGTTAATCGGACAAAGGTTCTTCGACCCACACCCGTGGGAAGGTTGCGAGGTGATGAAGCCGTTTCAACCTTATCAATTCAAACTATCAAAGATATTTTATTGCAGGTATAATTTCCTTCTCCCTCTTCGAATAGTCGTTAATTTTTATGAGATACCAATAAAACACTTCCACACCTTTATTTCATAGACTGGTCGAACCGAGTGACGTCTCTATAACCAACAACACCCGCAATCGTTATTGTTCTGGTGATGTTATGATAGGGTGGTACCTCCCTCACAACCCAAGGTAGGAAAACTTTGTACAGCAAATGATAAATTGAGTCCTCCAAGAACAAAATTACTTTCTCACATTTTACATATTAGAACTTTTTATACAAGTATAAATTATTTTATTATTTTCCTATTTGAGCTGATTTTTGCTCTTAACAGTGCTCATAAAACAACATTTTCATTTGCATTTCACCATTTGAATCATCCTGAATAATTTTGGTTCCGTGACCTTTTTAGATTTTTTTAGGTTTTTAAAAAAATACTTTCTGATTGTCACATACAATTTTATTCACTTTTTTTATTATTAGCTTTTTACGGTAACACAATTTTTAACAAGGAAAACTTCAAGATTGCGATAATTTGGCTGGTCTCTACATTCTATTTTATGTTATTTAATTTTTTGGTGACCTGTATGTCACGAGTGTCTGAGTGTTATACTTCTATATAAAGCATGGGCTCCTGGATCCGGTGTCCAGCCCAATGTATACGACTGCCAGGTATACCTTCGAAGTCTACTCTTTCTGCTACAGTCGATCCAACGGTAGTTACAGCATTGAGTTGTCACAAATTCGTCGTCCAGTACAATTCCACTCCAGTGACTTGACCCAGGAGAATCCAGTGAGAAATCTATGCCAATCATTGAGAATGTAATACAAATATCTGAACCCACCAAGACTATCTGTGGCCCTGTTGGATCACAGGCAGAGATGTGGAGAATGGACCATAGACAGAGGTAGATTTTCAACATCATCTTGCGCCGGGGATTTGTGCCTTCTACCCTCTTATGAGCTTGAACTTCGATGATTACAATAATAATATGCCAGAAAAAGAGGTAGGCTACTACCAATGATGATCCCACGGAAGTGGGGAAACTTTTTAAGAGCGAAAGTGTTGGACTCCCCATGCATTGGGCCAACAAATACCTCACTCCCTCTGCTTAGGACTCACCCCGGAACCACTTGTACAGTATTATTTCAGGGTGAGCCCTTTTATGTGCCAAAAGGCTGCTCCTACTTCTGGTCTCTCCTTCAATTCTATTCCTCATCTTCTTCCTCCCATCTTCCATCCAGCTTTTTTGCTTTGAGGACTGTTATGACAAACACTGCCATTGCCTCCCACCTCGACTTGTTCAACATCATGTATGATTGTCTGTGGACGCAACGTTCCGATGACCCCTTCCGCACTCCTCCTCATACCCTCCCATTGTGGGCATGTGAAGAAGGTGTGGCAGACATCATCCTCCTCTATCCCACAGTATCTGCACTCTGGGTCAGTGGCTTTCCCGATCTTTATTAAGAAGGAGCGGAAGTATCCATGCCCTGAGAGGAATTGAGTCAGGTAATAGTTCACCTCGCCGTGTTTTCTCTCCAACCAAGCCTTTATATCGTCAATTATGAGGGCTGCCCACCTTCCACGAGGCAATCCCCTGTCCTCAACCGTCTTCAATACAGTTATAAACCATTTCCGAGATACATACATGCAGGACGGCGTAGGTCTTCACTGGCCTTGCATTTGATGTTGTGCCAATCGCCACATCTGGAGCTCGGATAATGGCTCAGATTAAAAAAAATCACACGTCAGCAATGGTGCAAGGATACCTGAGGGCTGCAACAGCAGTGGCATCTGATGACTCAAAAGTGCTCCCGTAATAATCAATTTTTATTACCGTGACGTTCCTCCATGGTTTCTTACAGGCTCTCACATCATCTTCTCAACAATTCCATCCTTTTATCAGTAGGTAAGGAAATGCCGCTTTCACGAAAGACTTGGCTGTATGATCTCAATAATTTGGTCAGGGAGAATGGGGAAATCATTTATATTTGCCACCGTCCTCCATAATTTCGTAATCATTTTTGATCTTTTTTTCAAGCTCTCATCCAGTTTAATCACTCCCGTGCTCACTTCCATGTTCACCTCTCGTTCATAGAGCCATTCTACCAATTCGAATCTTTGCATAAAGGCGGCAAAGGCAAGTGCAGTATTTCCATCGTCAGTCTTCGAAAAAATATCTCCTCCCATTTCCTCCATCAATTTCACTAGATTTAGGTTACCACCACTAACTGCTAAATGAATTAGCCTTCCAACCTTGTTTTCAGAGCTGATTATTTTATTTTCTACCATCACCTGTATCAAAGCCCATAGTGCTCCTACATCTCCCACCCCTAGGAGATCTGTACACAAATTCAAATCACATCTGAGGACAGCGAAATCTAAAATACCATATTTATGTGTTACACAAATACCACTCATACACCTCCGGAAGGCTCCCAGATCTTCATCAGTTCTGTCAAAGAGAAAATCCTTTGAAAAGTACTTGGATAGTATCAGCTCTTGTGAAGCAGATCTTGAATCTTCATCAATTTGAAGCACTGTTGCACTACATAATAGAAGCTCTTGAAATTTCTCTACTTCAGCCCAGCACTTTACTATGTGGTTGAAGATATTGAAGTATCCATGTAAGAGATGACTAGAAAGGGCCTTCACATTATTCTTTACGCCCAAACTAGTCATTGTACTATAGTGATTTTTCAAGAGATTCGAAGAAAACGACTCGGAGCTTAACATGAGGTTGACAAATTCATATATATATTTTTTATCTTCATCAATTGTACAGACATTATTAACAAAAGAATTCATTGGAGCCCTGTAGGCTATTAAAACAATGGAGGTTTTCGATAACGTTTTGTCATGCAACCATGAAATGAAAAGTTTACTCACGTAGTATTCCGCAAATACTCTATGAATGAATTCGATGCTCGACTTTGAAAAGAAAGAAATAATTCCTATGTCATAGTATTCTCCAACTTTGTCAGTATTTAGTACTATATTGCCGTCTGTTCCATTCTTAAACATGGAATCATTTGAAAGAAATTCCTCAGTGAATTCTTCATTGCCGTATATAGAAAACAGTGCCAACCGCTGGAATACGGAATCGCAATGCTCTTTCGTTCGAATATCGACAGCAGAATTCTTTTTCTCCCTGAAATAAAGTTTGTATTTCAGGTTGATGAACTCTTCGTACAATTTTTCAATCGAAGGCATCGTAAAACGAATTATCGGGTAGTCAAACCGAGAGAAATCTGGTTTGTAGAACTCAGGTGATTCATTTCTCCCCATTTCTAAAAATAATTCAGAAATCATAGTAATGTGAAGAGGAGTTGGCATGGTTTTTGCAGTATTTAAATACCTCCTCACGTTATCCAATGTTTGAATAGACGTCTCCATGTGGCACTGGAGTCTCATCCTTGATAAACAAAATCTCAACACGTAGGACGCAATGAATTCCTCCTCCAAGATCTTGAACTTGGAAACAGTACAATATATATTACGTAAATACGTCTCTGATTCATTCCTGGTTGAAACCACAATATACAAACTCGTATATTTTTTCAGACACGCAATTAGATTTGCTATCTTCTCTTTATTCTGCGAGGCATCATGAAGATCTGAGGAGCCGATCTCATCAAACCCGTCCAGCAAAAGGACAACTTGCGATTTCGAGGTATTTTTGATTTTGCTTACGAACAATTTTCTTGCAATATCATCATCAATTTTACCGAAGGCACAAAGGAATCTAAGAGCCTCTTCAATTTTTAAATCGGGGCTGATCGTATGTTTGTCAATAAATGAATAACATTCTCTCAGCGCAAATTTCATGACATAACCGTCGAAATCGGGGCTGTGGTTGAGAACAAACTGAATATCATTAAGAAAAATGCTTTTGCCAGATCCTGGGTCATCTGATATAACAAACAATCTATGGTCCCCTGACAATAGCTGTTTGATGAACCCGTTTTCATCTAATTCATCATTATCAACTTGGTGGGATTTCAGCATTAGAGTTCTATTAAATTTGAGTAAAGGAGTATACATTAGGTCTGAGTATATTGTTTCGCTTGACTCAACGTGTATAAAATAGCAAACCGAACTTTCAAAATTTTTTAAAAGATCAACAATGTGAACATAATCGTATTCGTTTCTTGAAGGTACCAGTAAAACTCTGCCCCTAGGCAATGAACTGGTTTCTCCAATACTTCGGAATTTATCTGCGGGAAAAACAAACAGTTCTTCAATACTGTCAACTTCGAATAATTTGCATAATTCTCTGGTCACCACTTCAGGATAGTTTTCCGACTTTCCCACTATAACCACGAAGTCTTTTCTGGCCAGGCACTCACCGACGAATTCCACCAATCGTTCAACGCTCATGTTCTCATAGAAAGTTACGAAACCTGGTAAACGAACGTCTACGATATTGGCTTCGCTCCCAACAATGATATTTCCTCCGATCAGCAGCCTGTCGATGAGATTCCCATCGACAAGTTCTAGTTCATCACTGCCGACAATTTCCTGTAGTTGGACTTGTTTCCCAAGAAAATTTATGGGACATTGCAAGATCCGCTGCTGAGATGTCTCAACGAGATCGCGAATGTCCATTTTCCTTGTTGAGAGATCTATTAACCTTCCGTTGTGCGTTTTCATGAGTTGAGTCTTAGTTGGGGTCACCAACTTACATTCTATAATTAAGATGACCCGTTTGTTGAAGTTTGACGCCAATTCAAGTAGATCTTCCAACCAATCTCCATAATTCCCAAGGTGGCCACTCTCCACTCCAAAACAAAGAACAAAAATTGTTCTGCACCATTCTTTTTTGAAAAATTGCCGACGGATTTTTCCTTGATTTTCAACAAAAACTTGAAATGTGCAAAACAAGTTATTTGCATAAAATTTGTTATTAGGTTCAATACAATTCAAGGTGTGCGCGATCTTAAAAAACGTCATGAAAGGATGTCTCGAACTGTAAACTAAAATGGAATCGGATTCGTGGATTTCGATGTCTTCGTTATTGCAAAATTGCAGGTCTCGCTCAATATAGCTTTGGAGGAGATCAAATTTGCTGTTCAACCTGTATATAGTTTCTCGTGAGCCTTCCAAGTCTCCTTCTCCGATAAATTTGTCAGCCTCGTCCATGACGTGTGATCGGTAAAACGATAAAAGCGATTTCGTCGATTCGTAACGAGAAAGAATTGTTTCTGTTCTCGTAGTGCCACATTCTGCGATAAGATGTGGAACCCTGACGATCAGCTCGCGGCTCCATTCGCTTCGTGGATATCCACTGTAAAAGCAGGCTTGAATTATGGGGTGGAATGCATTTGGATTACTTTGGACGTCCGTATGGACTGCTTTGACAATGTTCTCAAACTCACGAGCCTTCAATCGTTTAGGATCGCTCTGGTAGTAAGGGTTACCATTATTTTTGAATACTAGCTCCAAGCACCAGTGAGCTAACTCGTGTGCGAAAACTCCCAAGAACTTGTGCTTGTTAGAAAACACATCTTTTGCACCTATCAGAAGTTCTTTTTCTTTATCGTTAAACCAACCCAATGCATCTGAAGATGCTATCGAGGTAAGATCGTTTCTCGTAAAATCAAAACAAACGGTAACATAGCTTGAAAATTTCAAAGCCTGAATTATTTGAGATAACTCTCGTGCCGAGTTCAGCTCTTTCAAACATGTTTCAATCGTTTCTTCGGCCAATACACAGTCTAGTCCGATAAATTTCGATTTTGAAATAATGCTTTTTATTGGAGCCAATTCCACGCTTGCTGCATCTTTTATTTGTTGGTATTTTTTCAAATTGTTGCCTGAAACCGATTGATTTGAAGACATTCTTAGCAGAACGGAACACCGGTGTATAATGAATAAAATGAAGCAATTTCAGTGTCAAAATGTCATTTAGCTACATAACGAATGCATATTATTATACGTGAACTCAAATACCTGAACGCAACAAACGAAAGGAGCGGATTGGAGAGAAATAGCTACATTTTTCATAAACAACTTCAGCGCACCGGGCTATACTGAAGAAGAAATTGATTAATCAAACTATTTGAGAGCTCAGATAAGATAAATCTTCACTTTTTTAAAAAAGCCTTCCACCTGGCGAGATCGTATTATTTGCAATTGCGTACTCTACTGTGAAATAGCTTATCTCACTTACCACACTCATCACTCTTACCTTGCACATACTAGTATAGATCTTCTGCCAGATGATCTACCTACTACTGCAGAGACAATATCTTGCAAAAATCAGCGAAAAAATATATTGTTTACCGAAAATTCATTCGAGGAAAATTAAGCTATTGCAATGGACTCAAAAATTTTAGCATTGACTATATTGAAAAACAAAATTGGTCACTCATTATGTTTTTGTGGCGATTGTTCATCTTGTTTGGGTTTAAGTCACTTTTTTGTCACCGAAAATCCCGTTTTGGAACATTCTAAAACGGTTTCCCAAGTTTAAACGAAAATACGACTTCGTCAACCAGGAATTTTGAACAATTCTTAGGGGTCAACATTTCGAAAAATAGTCTCAAAAAATGTATTTTAAGGATACTTTAGGAGTTCTCGGAGACGAGTAGAACATGTATATGGGCTACTAAAAATTCCAAAAAACAGACCCTGTGCATACAGTATGGTAGTAAAGTAAACCGGAAATCGGAAAAAAAATCAAAAATTTACGTGTGGGTGCTTCATTAGTTTGAGGCAAGGTGAGTAGCGGAACAAACTCACCTTGAGTTCGGGGTAACGGCTGGAGTATTGAGGATTTTAAAGTACAAGAATGGGATTTTCAAAATTCGCTCATTTACTCATGTTGCACGAATGGGATTTTTTCTGATGTGAGCTTCTAATATATGAATTTCTCCATTTGTTTCTTCCTTTCCACCTTTGACGAGTTTCTTAACTTCTGGTCACCAAGTTGTCAACCTTTCTAGTATGTGTATAGTATCTAATAATAACCTACATCTATAAAAAGTAATGGTTGAATACAAATTGCCCCAATACCGAGTATCCGTGAGAGAATCTTGCACACACAGTCAACGTTGCCGATTTTCACGGGGCAAATAGGCGGAAAAATTCGGATTTTTCGGCCCAAAACGGTCCCGCCACCAGCTGCCTCATTTCACAACGTCCATTTCAAACTGCTTTCAAGTCTTTTTGTCTACGCGTCGAATCGACATGGTAACAAAACCCTCGCAAGAGTGAGTGGCTAGTTCACAACTGTCGTAATATTCGTCGGTTAACTGAACACTATGTCTATGATGTGTCATGACCTGAAAACCATCGCATTTCAGGAACTAGCAATGCCCTCAAAATCAATCGCCTATGCCAATCAATCGAATCGTTGTTCAAAATGTTTCAAATCAACTAATTAACGGTTTGACTCTTATTTGAATATGCAAATAGTAAGGGTGGATGAGAAAGTGAAAGGTCCGATAATAGTCTAAATGAGGTAGGTACTTCCTCAATATTTTACCATCTGAAGGTTCATTCTTGAAATATTTAACCCCCTTCCTCATAACTTTCAATTTTTTGTCTTCAAGTGCTTCAGTCGATTTTCTTATTCCCTCTCACTTCTCTGGGCCGATAAAATTTAGATTTCTACTATCATTCTTATCTCCATCCATCTAATAGGGTTCTTATGGTCTCCAATTCCTCGACCAATGGGATTCGAGTGGCCTTTCACCATAATGTGACTATTATAATCTGTGCTTTTTTGTAATGTAGCTTCAGTTCTTGCGTTGTTACTGATGATGACCCAAACTCGAAATTGATTTTACTTCGCAACTAATTATTCGAGGAAATAGACAACGTTTTACACACTCCGTTTTTTACCTTTTATTTAAAGAAATAAACTCTTTACACGTCACTCGTCCGCAACGATCACAACTTTGCCATTGTCACTTTTTTTTATTTATTTATTTTTTTTTATATTTTTTTTCGTGTCAACTCTCCTGAAAAATGCAAGGGGCACGCCATAATTTAAAAAAAAATTAAATTTTAAAAAAGGTACCTAAAGGTTTTCAGGGACCATAGGTACCTACTACCTACCTACTACATTATTACCTACTACACACCTTCACAACTTCAGAATCAAGTTTATTTGGAAGAAATAAACGCTTCACACTCAATTCGAAAAATAGGGTTCCTTTGTATGGACTTTTTTTACTGGTTGCTAAGAAAGGAAAACTGAATACAACTCGAAGAAATGAACAGAGTTTGCATTTTAGTCGGTTAAATTTTGAACGGTGATTAGACCTCTGTGGTGATTCACACTCGTGATTCTGTTTTATCGAAGGAAACCCCTTAAGGTCTTGTAGGGAGCGAACGGATCTTTGAAAATTCTAAAAATTCAATACTATCAGATTTGAATACTACTGTTAGAATTGACTGAAATCAACCAAAAGCTTCGCGGCACAACTAGACCCCAAATTTTAATTGAAATTGGTTTCCACAACTACGTCGCAACTGATCTGGTTCGTGGAGGAGACATTACTCATTAGGTTACAGTCTGACCAGCCTGTAGTATTAAAAATAAAAGTGAAAACAAGAATGTATTGGGTCTCTCTCACACTCACCACGGAGACAAAATCCATTATCGGAAGGCTCAAACAAAACTATCTCAAGTGCCCAATGCAAAGGAAGGCCATCGTCACTTGAGTTTGTACACCTCAGTGCGTAGTAGGTACTAATGACGATCCTCAGCAGGGCGCTCCATCCCCGACCAGTTAACAGCCAAGAAAGAACTTAACTTCTTACATTGGTACATGTCCTAATGACTCCCCCAAGTTAGCTTGGTTATGTTCCAGTGCAATCCGAGAGTCAACCAGCTAGTACATGGTGAAAAGCAGATCGAAGATAATCGATAAATTTTGACAAACACGTTTCACGACAGATTAGAGCTCGTGAGATAGGCGGCGTGTGGCTCGTCTTGTTTCATTTCTTTTTTTCCTTCTTTTCACCCCACGAAACTTTCGATTTTTTTTAGAAGGGTCAAATGGCTAATCGTGGACCTGGGCCAGGATCCTTCCCAGAGTCTGATGGACGGACTTCCAATGAGGAATGGACGGACAGGGCTCGTGTTCCTCATGTGACTTTGACCCTCGTCCGGCATCAACATCCCCGAAAACTTCCCGAGGACTTCACATAATAATGAAAAGAAAGTCGGTTGAACCTCCGACCTCTTAGATTACGAGGAATCCCGATAGGTCGATTGGTCTCGAATCTACGGATTTTATCAAGAATAATTATTCACGTTAGTCCTTTATGATCCCCTTCAAAGTTTGCGATAGCTAAGGAAACCTAAGTTAATAAAATTAAGGTAGGTAATAAACAAGCACCGTAGATACCGTACACTTATGAGAGGTCAAGCCTATTCTTTACAAAACATGAGATTGCCCATAAATAATCTCAATAACGTGAGCTAGTTTTGAAAATTAGGGAAAGGATGGAGTGCGAAAATCTTTGCAGAACCAAAAAAACTCTCCATTTTTTCAAAGGCTCAAAAATAGGATAACCAGAACAAAAACCTCCTATAAATAAAACTAAAAACTAAACCCTTCGAGGTGTGAAAATAAGTCAAACCGCAACGAAAGTTACAAACGTGTTTGTTCAATCAACTTCGCTGAGAACGCCTCGTTCACGATTATGAAATTGGGCATGGAGTATGATGTCGACAGAAATCATCCCTGGTTTGCTTACCTCGATGGTGCATTCTCCACCAAAATCGGGGCAGCGGTTTAGCCGTTATACTCACTTAGAAATATTGAAAAAATTAGAGACACACAGACATATCCCCATTGAATATTCAGCTGATTGAGAGAGAGAAAAAGCATTTATTGAAGATTTTAGGAGTGAAAAACTCTACAAGGACTCTAGTATTTGTCGAAATAAAAGAGATTTCCGTTAAGAAAAACGCTGCAAATTGTTACACAACGGTATTTATTTTTTCTATTTAGATCACACGTCTGCAAAGAACACGGCTTTGCCATTGTCACCATCTACCAACCCTAGATACTACATACCTACTTCACAATCAAGTTTATTTGGAAGAAATAAACGCTTCACAATCAGTTCGAAGAAACAGGGAGTTGAAGTTGCCCTAATTATTACGAAATTCGATTACTGGTTGCTAAGGACGCAAAACAGAGTACAACTCGAAGAAACGAACAATGATCGGATTTTGGTCAGCTAAAATTTGAATGGTGATTAGGCCTCTTTTCCGATTCACGCTCGTGTTTCTAGTTTATCAAAAGTTCGACCCTTACGTTCTTGTAGGGAGCGAACGGTTTGTCCTACAGAGCTCAGGGTGGTTTCAAAAAATTCTAAAACTTCAATACTATTCAAAATTAGTGAAAAAACGATACCTTTGTTTCGAAAGTTTTCGAGCTAGGACACTCTTGAGAATTTCAAACCTTAATTTTCACCCCTTAGAAGTGACTGACAGCAACCAAAAGCTTCGTGGCACAACTAGACCCCAAATGGAGCCCAAACACCGAATTTCATCAAAATCGGTCCATGGGAACTAAGGAAAGTACCTTGAAACGTAAACCTTCAAATTTTTTGTTCATTCAGAGGTATTTCATTTGCAGCAACCTTGAGGATCACACTTTATAACAGGTAATTAATCTCCTATAATATTTGTGATCTTATTGTTCAATATTTTTGATGGAGTTTCAGTTCAACTGCTGTTTTTATTGGATTGGTTCTTCTTCTTGTGGTTTCCACTTTTCATTTGGCTCTTCTACCCTCGTAGATGTTGTGGTGGAGCTCTACCTGCTGCTCCCAAGGCCCTCAATTTGAGTGCCACCACCCTTATGACGTCCATCAGAATACCTACGTAACAAGGCCCATCCCTTCAAGTGGCAGAAAGGATCATTCATCGATTTGGCACGTTTCGGAACTTGAAAAATTCTAGGTGGAGTGCTCCATTCATCCTTATCGTTAGTATGGACTCATATAAAACAAATTATGCAGTTCCTTCTCGTGAACTATTTTACTCAAAACCTCTCAGTAGTTGTGTATATAAATGCTTAAGAAATATTCCGGACAATGTAGCTTTTAGGAAAAAATTTTGTAGCAAAAGTACTAAACATCAGCAGACAGTTCTGCTCGTCAGGTAGGTAGATGTATTTTTTTCCCCGAGCCAAATCCAATTTTTATTGTCTGAAACTAAAAATCTAGTTGGAACTATTAAAGTAAGTTTACTACAGTCGATGGTAGCCAGAACCAGACATGGTAGGTTAGATTTGTGTTACAGAAATTGGAATCGTTAGTTGATTTGATTCTTTCCTCCTATGATATTTTTCATCGTTCTAATCCCTTGGTGCTCCAAGTTCAGGAATGTAACTGTATTTTCTCCCAGTAGGCCAAAAAACATTCCGATGCGCAAAAATGATATTTTCGCCTGATGGACAAAGAACGTCTTTCTCCGCGCATTGGTGTTGTACGTGACCGCACGCCCAGTCGCTTGCAGGCGTTCGTGCCACGTACTACATAATCTCGACAACACCCATTAAAAAATATTATCTTGCATTATGGTTAAAATTTCACGATTCACGACTGGGACAAATATAACTTCGCACTTACAAACGGAGTGCAGCACCTTGCAGGTACCCTCGTGTAAAAAATCCTCTGGAATACGTTTTAACGATCATAAAGAAGAGATAAGCGAGAGAGAAGAGATAGGTACGAGTACATACGTACTCACGCGACAAAGTGTATCTCTAGAATCGTCGCATTCTTGCATTTCGCTGACCTATATGTGGTGAATCCAGTTCCGTTCTACACCCTCGGACCACAAGATATCGCACCAGTATCCCGTAAGCATACCATTCCCAGAGAGTATGGAGTACTCTGCTATGCTTTATCCACTTGCCCAGTTCCAATAAACCCATTTTGATGAAATTTTCTGTCGGCTCCATTTGCGGTCTAGTTGTGCCCCGAAGCTTTTGGTTAGTGTCAGTCACTTTTAAGGGGTAAAAAACTGGGGGAAACTCTGAGTTGAAGCTATTGTCTTGAGTCGTTTTGGCCTGCACCACTAGTGATTTACTGAGTTTTTCGGTTCTGATTTCACCATTGGAAAGAACAACTTTAAAATAAGAGGCGTGTGAAAATCTTTGTGGAATTAATTTTTTGCCATTTTACGGCAGCAGATGACAGAACCAGTACCACCGAACATTCAGCAGAGTCAGGCTGCTAGGATCCTCGAAAAAATATCATCTCGACTTTGGATGTTGGAAAAAAACAGTTTACCGGGGAATTTACGAGCACAGATTACACCCGAGGCAACCGTCCCAACATACCCCCCTCTAATCAAGGGATTGTTCCCGATCGTACCCACCACCTTTAATCAAAGCGATGGAAATTATGTTGATATTCCGGCACTAATATCATAAGCGGAGGATCGCTCCCTGCAACTAACCGTTTAAAAAAAACAGAACATGTTTTTTGAAGGTTAAAAAACTGAAAAAATTACCTCAGTACACTCAATAAGTTGAGGCGCGTGATTTTGGTGGTGAATCCATTTACAGAGGTGCCTTCAGTAAACGAATACTCGTATCATCATTCTGTGCCACAAAAAAATCAACCACTTCCTCCCATTCACGTCTCAAACTCAATTTTCATTAGGCTATTATAAACCGTTAAAACTTTTTTGAATGGGATCCATTCCCTTTTTCGAGGTAAATATTTCTCCCTTATTATTTGTTATTGACCTTTTAGGTACCTAACATCTAAATCACATCGTTCTAATTAGACCAATTAGAGTACGACAAAATCGACACACCTTTCAAGAAGGGAATCCGGAAAAATTGGAGTTTTTGAAATTTTTTCTCATAGAAGGCATCTTCTGGGTGAGCTCAACAATAACTACTTAATGCCGAACCAATTATGTAGTTATCTCACAATAAAATATCCTCGACATTCTAATCAATCTTGACGAAAAAGACTACGCTGTTTGTGTGTTGGAGTCTCACGTTTCAAAGTCCCGTAGCATGCTGCCACATTTTTTTTTTTCTACAAATCCATTTTTCAGGTGCCTTGAGGTAATAATCACGATCCCCAACATTCCGTTATAACGGTCATCAGTCTCAATCACCCTCCAGCCAAGTAAAGAGAATGGTGCGCTTGTGAATAAAACACCTACTCGTACATCCCAACTGTACGTCTACGTATCAGCATTCAAAAATCTAGAGCAAAAATAGTCTTAAAATTCATTTATTTAGGTCTTAACATTCATACATCCAATTTCATCTTGAACTTCTTATAACTACGAATATAGGGTGGGCAAAAATAATTTTTTGTTTGTTCCGTATTCTGATAGTGCGGAAAAGCTGCAAAATGGTTCCAAAAGAAAGGAAATATTTTAAAAAAATTTTTTTCTGTCGTCTTCCTTTTGAGCAAAGCCGTTGAAATTGTACAAAATCCGTGAAAATCGCTTGTTTTCCGAAATTTTTAAACCATCATTAAAATGGTCCTTTGTTGTTCTAATAGTGTGGGATTAACACTATGGACCTTCAGGAGTTCGATTTTGACAAAAAATTGCCTATTTTACTATTTTTCGTTTTAAAAAATCGCAGGATTGGGGTTTCAATAAAAAGTCTTTCAAGTACCTGTATTTTTCTTGTTTATGCCTTAAAACATAAGTGAGGCAAGGCTGACGCCTTACGACGTTCATTTGTGAATGTTTTGAATGTCCGTGTAGCGTGTTTGCCAAAACATGTTCTTGATAACTAGTTCTGATCACGCTCTTATGCCCGGTCACTCCCTGTCTTCCGCGGTGGATGCAATTTGTAAAATTTGCTCTCAAGTTTATTATTTGTGATTTTTCATCAGTCGTGTTAGGTCTTTGTTAATTTGGGGGAAAGGAAGATCATCAGAGGTGATTTTGAGTGCCCGATTTTTGGAGTTAAGGGCTTATTCACAGTCATGGTCCCGACCTATGAAGATGTTTTGAGATGTTGTATGGAGGAAAGGTTGAAACTCAGTAGGGAATCAAAGACGGAAAACTCCAGCTTTGCTAAAATTGTTAGTAAGAGGTTTGAAAGGCTTTTTACTGAATCCCAAATTATGAGATTTTCGGGTTTTTAACTGGAAAATAATGGTATATTACACTAGACAAAATTTAGGGGTGGTCTGGCTGCCTCGTTCTTTCACCACTTTTCTTATGGTATTTGGTGCGCTGAATCCGAATCTGACGTCAGTTTTTTTAGTTTACGTCGGATTTTCAAGATATAGCTAATTTTAAGATTTTTCTAGTTCTCACTTTTCTTCATTTTTTAGTGAAAACTCATCTTGCTCAAATCTCCTCAAAAAGTACTCAGACTTATAGGAAATTTCATGTAGAATCCGAATATGTACTTAGTTTTTAAGTAAAACTGTGTTAAACCCCCTATTTTCCACAAAACGTATCAAAAAACACCGATTCTCAACGTTTTTTCGTCGGGTTTTCCCTTACATTTTGCCACTTGAAAAAAAAATTAAGGCTAAAAAAAAAATTCTCGGGCCTTTACTTTGTAGGGGGGACACCCCAGAGGAGAATGAGACCACTCGCAGCCTCCTAAACCCATTAATATCGAAGGTATGAGCTTTTTCATGGCACTGAGATGAAAATTCACAAAAACCGTTAGTTAATTTTTCGAGATAAGTATGTGCGTTCCTAAATCTGTTTTCCTCAAATGGATTGTCCTTTCTTCTACATTTTTTATGCTTGTCACCTATCAAGAGTAAGATCGAAAATAGGTACTCAAAGGGGGAGTAAATCATAATTGGGAAACTCTTGTTTTGTTAAGTGATTTTAATTCAGTTTTATAAACGAAACACAATAAACTGCAGAAAAGTTAACGGTGTAAATCTGTTTCATGAAGGCTCAGATGAATCAATAGTTTGTACAATGTTTGGTTATTCCATCACCTCGGAGGTTCTTTTAGTGAAAACTCATCTTGCTCAAATCTCCTCAAAAAGTACTCAGACTTATAGGAAATTTCATGTAGAATCCGAATATGTACTTAGTTTTTAAGTAAAACTGTGTTAAACCCCCTATTTTCCACAAAACGTATCAAAAAACACCGGTTCTCAACGTTTTTTCGTCGGGTTTTCCCTTACATTTTGCCACTTGAAAAAAAAAATTAAGGCTAAAAAAAATTTTCTTGGGCCTTTACTTTGTAGGGGGGACACCCCAGAGGAGAATGAGACCAATCGCAGCCTCCTAAACCCACTAATATCGAAGGAATGAGCTTTTTCATGGCACTGAGTTAAAAATTCACAAAAACCGTTAATTAGTTTTTCGAGATAAGTATGAGCGTTCCTAAATCTGTTTTCCTCAAATGGATTTTCCTTTCTTCTACATTTTTTATGCTTGTCACCTATCAAGAGTAAGATCGAAAATAGGTACTCAAAGGGGGAGTAAATCATAATTGGGAAACTCTTGTTTTGTTAAGTGATTTTAATTCAGTTTTACAAACGAAACACAATAAACTGCAGAAAAGTTAACGGTGTAAATCTGTTTCATGAAAGCTCAGATGAATCAATAGTTTGTACAATGTTTGGTTATTCCTCCACCTCAGAGGTTTCATCGCCGGCATCTATGTAGAGAAAACTTCGCCGCCTGAGGTAAATCTCTTTTTAAGGTCCAACAATAGTCCGCCATCATGTGAACTTCCCAATACCCTTTTTACCGTTCTTCCATGGTTTTATATCTTGGTGAAACCTCCGAGGTGATGGAATAACCAAACATTGTACAAACTATTGATTCATCTGAGCCTTCATGAAACAGATTTACACCGTTAACTTTTCTGCAGTTTATTGTGTTTCGTTTATAAAACTGAATTAAAATCACTTAACAAAACAAGAGTTTCCCAATTATGATTTACTCCCCCTTTGAGTACCTATTTTCGATCTTACTCTTGATAGGTGACAAGCATAAAAAATGTAGAAGAAAGGACAATCCATTTGAGGAAAACAGATTTAGGAACGCACATACTTATCTCGAAAAATTAACTAACGGTTTTTGTGAATTTTCATCTCAGTGCCATGAAAAAGCTCATACCTTCGATATTAATGGGTTTAGGAGGCTGCGAGTGGTCTCATTCTCCTCTGGGGTGTCCCCCCTACAAAGTAAAGGCCCGAGAATTTTTTTTTTAGCCTTAATTTTTTTTTCAAGTGGCAAAATGTAAGGGAAAACCCGACGAAAAAACGTTGAGAATCGGTGTTTTTTGATACGTTTTGTGGAAAATAGGGGGTTTAACACAGTTTTACTTAAAAACTAAGTACATATTCGGATTCTACATAAAATTTCCTATAAGTCTGAGTACTTTTTGAGGAGATTTGAGCAAGATGAGTTTTCACTAAAAAATGAAGAAAAGTGAGAACTAGAAAAATTGTTAAACTAGCTATATCTTGAAAATCCGACGTAAACAAAAAAAACTGACGTCAGATTCGGATTCAGCGCACCAAATACCATAAGAAAAGTGGTGAAAGAACGAGGCAGCCAGACCACCCCTAAATTTTGTAATCTAGTGTTATCGGCTCATTGCGCGAGATGAAAACATCATTTTATTGACAATTTTTTGACACATTTTGAAATGTGAGGGTTCATAATGTTAATTCCGCACTATTAGAACAACAAAGGGCCATTTTAACTATGGTTTAAAAATTTCGGAAAACCAGCATTTTTCACGGTTTTTGAACAATTTCAACGGCTTTGCCTCAACGGAAGACTTGACAAAAATTAAAATATTTACAAAATGTGTCTGTGGTGGGGCCCTATTGGCCCCCACCACCACCTCCTACCGATCAGGTAGGAGTATAAATGAGGGCCGATGGAGCCTGATAAATCAGTACATTTTTCAACTCCAACTGCTCTTCTTCTTCCTAGAAATAAGAACCTCTTCCTGCAAACCATACTGCTGAGGCAGTATGCATCTATCAATATTATTACGATCTTGTGATTAATAATAGAAATTAAACCACTTGGTTCGGTTTCAAGAATAGAAGTGAATTTTTATTATTTGGGAAAGTAACTAATAGAAACATGTGTTTTGCAATGAATACTAATTGTGTGTAGTGTCCCTAACATCATCCCTCTTCTCCCTCTTTGAGAACGGATGCTACATATGGGGCAAGGCGGTCTGCATGAACGACTCTTGGCCTTCCTCTTGGTGGTCGAATCCGAAAAACTACGTCGGAAATAACTTGGGTGATTTCACACGGGCCCACCCAAGGTGACTGAAGCTTAGGGCACTTACCAACTACGCGCTGTGGCTGGAAGCACCATACTGGATCACCAACCTTGAATCTAGGTTGTGTCGCCCGAATATCGTATCTTTTTTTCGATTCTTCGGCTGCTGCTATCAACTTATGTTGAGCCAACTCATGTATTGCAACTAGCTGTTCCTGTAACTTCTTGGCGTAGTCTGCCTCAAACAGTTGACCTGGAACTGAACCAGTCAGCAAGTGTACTGGTAAAGTTAGGTTTCTACCCAAGGTTAGTTCTGCTGGTGAGAAGCCGGTTGACGTATGCTCTGTGGCCCTATAAGCAAGTAGTACACATGGAAGCCACTTATCCCAATCTCTCTGGTTCTGGCCAACGACCTTAGCGAGCATATTCCAAAGTGTCCTATTAAATCGCTCCACCAGACCGTTGCTTTGAGGACGGAGAGGGGTACTTCGGGTCTTCTGAATCTGCAGCAGTTGCATGACTTCTTTGAAAACAGCTGCTTCAAACGTTGTCCCTTGATCCGAGTGTATTTCCCTTGGAATACCAAATCGAGATATAACAGTTTCAACCAATCCTTGGGCTACTGTTTCAGCTTTAATGTCATGTACAGGGAATGCTTCCGGCCATTTTGTGAAGTGATCAACCACGACCACTATGTATTTATTTCCCCGATCTGTCATTGGCAAGGGTCCCACTATGTCCACCGCTACTCTCTCAAAAGGGCTCCCGGTAACATAGCTCTGGAGTGGTGCTTTTTTAAGTCTTGTGGATCCCCCTCGCCTGCCACATACATTGCAGGCCAGACAATGGAGCTTGACATCTCCCTGGAGGCCAGGCCAATAGTATTGGGATCGGACTACCCCCAGTGTTCTTCGACGCCCAAAGTGACCCAAGCTGTGAGCCCTTTCCAAAACCTCCGTTCTACATGACCTAGGAACCACTATCTGCTCAAAGGTTTTTCTGCCGGAATCATCCTCCCAAAGGCGTATCAGTATTCCATCCCGAACAATTAGGGAATTATACTTTGCCCACAATGTCTTTACAATTTTATTTTTTGCTGCTACATGTTCCCAGGAAGGACGCTGCTTGGATGCCACCCAAGATGATACAACTCGAAGATCTGCATCTTTCTGTTGTTCATCTACCCAATTGATACTATCTGAATCCAGCTCGACTCGTTGAATAGAGAGTAACTTTTCATGCTTTTGTTCTTGTCTACTACAATGATGACAATTATCATTGATGCAGGGCCTTCGTGAGAGAGCATCTGCATTTTGATGATTTCTGCCTGGTCGGTAAATGATCCGGTAGTTGTATGATGCTATGAGCTGTAGCCACCTTGACAACTGACCATCAAGTTCCTTAAAATTGCGAAGCCATTGTAAGGCAGAGTGGTCAGTTCGGACAACAAATTCCTCTCCACTGTCCAATCCGAAGGAGTGGAAGTGCTTCAGTGCTCTGACAATGCTGAGGAGTTCTTTTCTTGTAGCACAATAATTTCTCTCTGGCTTCGAAAGGCATTTGCTGAAATAGGCAAGAACAATTTCCTTACCATCCTGTACTTGTGATAGGACTGCCCACACTGCTCTGTCACATGCATCAGTATCCAGCACAAATAGTGAACCAGGAAGCGGATGTCCCAATACTGGAGGTTCTGTCATCGCCGATTTGATGTCTTGGAATGACGCAGCACATGCTGGAGTCCACTCAAATGTGCTTGTCTTATCTTGCAACGCATATAGAGGAGCCATTCTCTGAGCAAAGTGAGGAATAAAGCAGCGATAGTAGGAACACATCCCTACAAAAGTTCTCACTTCCTTGCTGTCTTTGGGAGTTGGCCAATTCTTAACTTTGGATGTTTTTTCTGGATCAGCCTCGATTCCTTGCCCAGATATAATAAATCCTAAGTATGTTACCTTAGTCCTGAACAAGTGGCACTTTTTAGGATTTAGTTTCACCTTCTTCTCTCGCAATATTCTAAATACTCTTTCCAGCCATATAATGTGATCATCGAAAGTAGCATTATCCACTAGAATGTCATCCAAATACACTTTGACTCTGCCTTCTCTGATATGATCTCTCAAAATCCCATGCATTGCCCTCTGGAACGTTGCTGGGGCATTACATAATCCAAAAGGCATGGTCTTGAATTGCCAGAGGCCACGTGGAGTGCAGAAGGCTGTTTTTTCTTTATCTTTTTCAGTCATTGGTATTTGCCAATATCCTGATTGAAGGTCCAGAGTGGAAAACCAATTGCTTCCAGCCAATCCACCTGTCAGCTCATCAATCTTTGGTAGAGGGTGAGAATCCTTCCTGGTGACGTCATTTAATCTTCGATAGTCTATGCAAAAACGTGTAGATCCGTCCTTTTTGGGAACCAAAACTATTGGACTTGCCCAAGGACTATGAGAAGCCTCAATCACACCAGTATCCTCCATATCTTTGATCATCTTATCAACTTCTTCAAGCCGGTGAGGAGCAATTCTTCTGGGTGCTTGACGAATGGGTGCACTATCCCCTACATCCACTGAATGTGAAAAACCAGAAATACATCCCAAATCCTTCCCACACTTGGCAAAAACATCTGTAAATTCTTTCAGAAGGGCCAAGGCTGTAACTCTCTGTGCATCAGTGAGACTAGCAGTTGATTTCTCAGCCAAAGTTTGGACATGAGATGGAAGCATTCCGTCAGGGTGCTCATTACGCGGGGTGCTCTCTGACGACTCATCAAGTGGGCTAATGTCCTGGAAGCTATCATCGTCCTCCTCCATCACTGAAGTACCATATGCTGATCCAATTGTACTGTCGACAGGGCTCTTACCTCTAAAAATAATGGCTTTCTGAGCTGGATCAATCAAGCAGTGGTGCCGTTCCAGAAAATCAAGTCCCAGGATGCAATCCTCGTGTATTTTAGCGATTAGTACAGTGTGGCGACGCAGCACACCATCACCTACATCAAGCAACAATGATGATTGTCCTTTCACTGGAATACGCTTGTGGCGATTCTCGATCATTCGGAATCTCCATCAATTGGTTGGTAATTGGGAAACCACATTACCACCAGAGAATTTTCCACGGGATCATTACAGATCCCACACAACTCCTCTCGCCAAAATTGGTGACCCCGAGGAACACGAGGAATAGAATGAGGAGCATCTAGAACGCGGCCCGCAGGTGTTGCACGCGCTTCCTAGCGACACTACGGCGAATCTCTCAATTATCTAATTAATGCTCTCTGATGACTAGACGTGTGTCATACCGGAGCTAGTTCTCCCTGGCCCCACGAGGAGCGCAGGATAATTGGGATGACCGATGTTACCGATAACTGGTAGTACCAAGTGCGCCATGGCAACAGCCGGCACTATAAAAGTGAAGACCGACCGACCGACCGACAATTGGAGCAAAGATAACACAAGATTACAAAATTTAGGGGTGATCTGGCTGCCTCATTCTATCACCACTTCTCTTATGGTATTTGGTGTGCTGAATTCGAATCTGACGTCAGTTTTTTTTGTTTACGTCAAATTTTCAAAATCCCAGCTAGTTTTACGATTTTTCTAGTTCTCACTTTTCTTCATTTTTTAGTGAGCACTCATCTTGCCCAAATCTCCTCAAAAAGTACTCACACTTATAGGAAATTCCATGTAGAATCCGAATATGTACTTAGTTTTTAATTAAAGATGTGTTAAACCCCCTATTTTCCACAAAACGTATCAAAAAACACCGGTTCTCAACTTTTTTTCTTCGGGTTTTCCCTTACATTTGAAAAGCCACTTGAAAAAAAGTTAAGGCTAAAAAAAATTTTCTCGGGCTTTTACTTTGTAGGGGGGACACCACAGAGGAGAATGAGACTAATCGCAGCCTTCTAAACCCATTAATATCGAAGGAATGAGCTTTTTCATGGCACTGAGATGAAAATTCACAAAAACCGTTAATTAATTTTTCGAGATAAGTATGTGCGTTCTTAAATCTGTTTTCCTCAAATGGATTTTCCTTTCTTTTATATTTTTTATGCTTGTCATCTATTAAGAGTAAGATCGAAAATAGGTACTCAAAGGGGGAGTAAATCATAATTGGGCAACTCTTGTTTTGTTAAGTGATTTTAATTCAGTTTTACAAACGAAACACAATAAACTGCAGAAAAGTTAACGGTGTAAATCTGTTTCATGAAGGCTCAGATGAATCAAAAGTTGGTAAAATGTTTGGTTATTCCTCCACCTCAGAGGTTTCATCGCCGGAATCTATGTAGAGAAAACTTCGCCGCCTGAGGTAAATCTCTTTTTAAGGTCCAACAATAGTCCGCCACCATGTGAACGTCGCAATACCCTTTGTACCGTTCATCCATGGTTTTCATATCTTGCTGGAACCTCTGAGGTGGAGGAATAACCAAACATTGTACCAACTATTGATTCATCTGAGCCTTCATGAAACAGATTAACACCGTTAACTTTTCTGCAGTTTATTGTGTTTCGTTTGTAAAACTGAATTAAAATCACTTAACAAAACAAGAGTTTCCCAATTATGATTTACTCCCCCTTTGAGTACCTATTTTCGATCTTACTCTTAATACGTGACAAGTATAAAAAATGTAGAAGAAAGGAAAATCCATTTGAGGAAAACAGATTTAGGAACGCACATACTTATCTCGAAAAATTAATTAACGGTTTTTGTGAATTTTCATCTCAGTGCCATGAAAAAGCTCCTTCCTTCAATATTAGTGGGTTTAGGAGGCTGCGATTGGTCTCATTCTCCTCTGGGGTGTCCCCCCTACAAAGTAAAAACCCGAGAACATTTTTTTTAGCCTTAACTTTTTTTCAAGTGGCTTTTCAAATGTAAGGGAAAACCCGAAGAAAAAAAGTTGAGAACCGGTGTTTTTTGATACGTTTTGTGGAAAATAGGGGGTTTAACACATCTTTAATTAAAAACTAAGTACATATTCGGATTCTACATGAAATTTCCTATAAGTCTGAGTACTTTTTTAGGAGATTTGGGCAAGATGAGTGCTCACTAAAAAATGAAGAAAAGTGAGAACCAGAAAAATCTTAAAACTAGCTAGGTATATCTTAAAAATCCGACATAAACAAAAAAAACTGACGTCAGATTCGGATTCAGCGCACCAAATACCATAAGAAAAGTGGTGAAAGAACGAGGCAGCCAGACCATCCCTAAATTTTGTAATCCTGAGTAATGAAAAACAAAGACAAACTAATAATGAAATGAAATGAAATAATGAAAATGACAATGAAAATAATAAAAATTGGAAATTTACCTAACGTTTTTTTTAACGGTGCAATAAGATTTGAATCGTGATTTAAGGAAGTTACGGCCATTTTAGTTTAGTCAAGTCGGTAACACGAAAAAAACAGTTTGCCGCAGTGTCGCTAGGAAGCGCGTGCAGCTCCTGCGGGCCGCGTTCTAGATGCTCCTAATAGAATGCATAGCATTATTTGCCAGCCTAGCGAAAATCAAACAAGCTACCGTGCAAACCTCTGTAATTCCTTAACCCTTTTATTTTAATGGTCCATCTCCAGTTTCCATTCTAGAAACTCACGTCGGGGTCACCAGTTTGTAGAGACGAAGTTTTGATGTTGAAGGTGTTGTCTGTTATCTGTATTCGTATTAATTTACGTTTGTTGTACTGTGAATTATGCGTGTTAAGTTACTATAAATTAAATGAAGTTGCAAGTAGATTCATGAACGGAACAATAGCGAGTGAGTATATTTTGAACAAACAAATCAACAGGTGAGGGAATTTGGAACAGGTGAATCAACAGGTGAATAATAATTTGGAATTTTGAGTAACCTAAATATGAATCAAATATTAAACAAATGACGCCACACGCTCACCAGAAACCGAACGCAAATACAGAGGCATCGTAAGAGGATTTATTTCATTCTTTATGTGTTCCAGAAGTTTGATATTTAGAATTGTTTTTGTTGCCCCCGTGTCTACAACAAAATCACAAGGCAGGCCTCCAGCAAATCCTTTCAAGATCAACGATGCATCATTGGCTGCCCGATATATGAAAGTCTCTCCTCTTTCTTTCTCATGAGACCTGTTTGTGGAAATCAGAGTAGGTCTCTTTACTCTGACCTTCTGGCGTTTCCCAATGAGGATACTTGATCAGTACGAGTATCTTGTTTAGGAAACCAGCCAGCTGCTTGGGAGGTTGAGGGTTGAGATGGTGTTCCAGGATTCTGCATCTGGACATCAGCAGTAACTGGAGGGTACGGACACCGCCAAGCTACATGACCTGGAGCAGAGCATCTCCAGCAAATCATTTGGCGGCGTTGGCGTTGCTCATCCAAAGCTCGAGGAAATGGTTTTTTCGAAGGTGACCTCCTTACTACGACGTTTGATTCCATCACTTCACGATTCCCACCATTGTCCCGTTCCTCAACGGCTTCCACTTGTCGGATCGTGATTGGTGTTTGAGACGCTTGAGCAACTGTCTCAAATCGCAAGGAGACATCCAAAGCATCTTCGAGTGTTTTTGGCCACACACCTAACACCTTCTCCCGCACTTTTGGGTCTCGTATACCCTGGACGAAATGGTACACGATCATGTCTTCTCCCGGCCCCGCTTTAAAGTCTGCGGCCCAGGATTTTCTCGCCAACTTCTGTATTGCCTGATGGTACGTTAAAATGTCTTCGTTGGGTAATTGCTTTCGGGTCAAAAGCATGGTCATGAAGCGTTGAGCCTGTTTTTCATAGCCAAACCGCTTTCCTAGTGCTTCAACTAATCTGGTAAAGGTACGTGGCGTTTCAACCAATGGTAATACCTCCAACGCAGATCCTGTCAAAGCATGAGCTAATGCAGTGGTTTTTGTTTGGTCATCCCATCCATTCTTTAGGGCTATTTCCTCAAATTGAAGTCTGTAGGCCTCCCAATCGACATTACCATCGTAGGGTTTTGGTTTGAATAGCTCCTGTCTACTTCCTTGAAAAGGCTCGGGGCTGCGGTTTGTTGGTTTCGAGGCGCACTGACAGCTGTTCGCAGCCTGTGTGATCAGCAAACTTTGGAATTCTGCTAGAAAACTCCTCCAATCTTCTTGCATAGCCTCTCTGAGGTCTCCAAGGGAGGCGCTCCACTCAACTTGCAGTTGTTCCACTAAAGCAGCACGTTCTTTCTCCCAGTACTGTTGAAACTGCATGAGAGGTAAAGATATACCTGATGCTTGAACGAATTCATCATTGGGTTCGTTCCGTTCCACGGTTTCGTCAGAACTTGGGGTGATAGTCTCTTCTCCATCATTCACCCCCTGTCTATCTCTAACAGTGGAGCGGGTATTGACCATAGCTGCCACCAGTATTACGATCTTGTGATTAATAATAGAAATTAAACCACTTGGTTCGGTTTCAAGAATAGAAGTGAATTTTTATTATTTGGGAAAGTAACTAATAGAAACATGTGTTTTGCAATGAATACTAATTGTGTGTAGTGTCCCTAACAATATATTAGCACCATAGTGTGCCTTAATTTTGGAACTATTTCGCAACTTTTCCACTAGATTAGAATACGGAACAAACAAAAAACGCTGCAAATTATTACACAACGGTTTATTATTTTTATAAAGATCACTCGTCTACAAAATCACCAACCATCCAATATGAAGAGAAAAATCAAAAAAAAAATAATAATAAAACTAAAAAAAAAATCAAAAAAATTTAAAAAAAAATCAAAATCACCAACTATCGATTACATTTCGATCAGTTCTAATTTGAACGGAGATTAGGCCTCTTTTGCGATTCACACTCGTGTTTTGATTTATATATATATATATATTTCGAAATAAACACTTAAATTTTCGTAGGAAGCGAACGGTTTGTCCTACAGAGCTCCGCGTGGTCTCAAAAAATTCTAAAAATTCTATAGAATCTTAATTTGAAGGAAAAACAATACCTTTATATCGAAATTTTTTGAGTTAGGGCGTTTTCAAAATTTCAAAATTGATTTTGGAACCCTTAGGAGTGACCTACATCAACCAAAAGCTTCGGGGCACAACTAGACCCCAAATGGAGCCTACATACCAAATTTCATCAAAATCGGTCAATGCTAAGTGGCAAAAGTGCCGCGTACGGCGTACGGCGGACGGACGGCCAAATTTTTATTCGATTTTTGGATTCTACGTACCTTGAAACGTAAACCATCAAATTTTGAGGGGGTGTTAAAATTTTTTTTTTCTTGGTCGATTCCAAAGGTTCATTATTGAAAATAATAAACCAAAATTGCTTTTCGGCTCACCCAAATGTATAGTTGGTTGTTCTTTTCTGAGGCGGGAAATAATTAGAAAACCAGATAGGTGGGTAAAAGGATGTACCTATACAACTTGGAAATAAGTCTTCATGTTCACCTAGTGCTGAACTATTCACTAATGTAAAATATATGAATCTATTTCTCAGTGTATCGGTCCGGAACCGATTACACCCATTGTTCCCCAAATTCGAATGCAACCAATTTAAATGGGAATTTCTGCATTGTGTTCTTTACTCCTCCAAATGGAAAGTCCTGAAAGTCGGAGTTCATTTTGTAAAACAATGTACTACAGTAAGGACTAGGCTATTTGAGAACATAGTGAGCCATTGTGCAGAACATCAAAACGGCTGCACCGATTTGCTCAGTGAGTAAACCATCCAGTGAGTAAGGCCCACTTTCACCAAAAGTTGTTCTAAACGCGCTTAGCTAAACGCGTTAATAGTTAATCTGAAGGAAAGCCGTCTTCGGAGTCCTGAAGAAGGTTATAAATTTACCGAAAGCTCGGCAAAGTAGTTGATAATTCAGTGGACCCCATTCCCAATCCGTTGACGTGGTATACTTTGTTGGGTCGATCTACATATTTGCTGTTAAAAATGCTAACAGAGTGGGCCGTACTAATATAAAAATGTCGTTTCTTGAGACTTCATTCATGCTTGACTACAAGTTTACACCCTGCAAGTTTTGTAGGGGCAAGTTCAGTGAACTACCTAGTTTATGATAGTTTTCTACTATTCAAGCTAAGGTTAAATGAGGTGTCCAACATGAAGTCAAAAACATTAAGATCATCATCCGATATTCATTCGAGTACCGCTACTCCAATAGCTTGTTCATGAAGACGTGAGAGGATTAAAACGAAGTTGCCTGCACGTTGACGTGTAGAAGCCTCGTAGAGGCCGTGACCTCTTTCCATTAGGTTAAAATATAAAAACAGTCCCTGAACTCTGATAAGACTCGAAAGGCTTCGAAGATAGGAAAATAAGACGATGGCTCTAGACGTCAACCAGCTGGATGTTTCTTTTAGTGGAGGACCACCCCCGATACTAATTGTTCCTTTCCCGTGCTCTTTCGTGGTTTTTCTACCAGTTCTGGGTCGTCGTTTATAACCCGTAACTCCTGCCCTATTTCCTGTCGTAGGTACTCGGCGTTTCTTATATCAAAGGTGAACGTTTTGGGACGGACAAAAGGAGCGAACGTCATTTTATATATCCATAAGAAAAGCTTTCCTTCGGTATGTACGGTAGGATACAAAATGTGTGACAAAGTCAATTTATTTCTATCCTTCCAAAGCATATCCAGTTTTTCGGGCAAAACAAAAATTATTGTATCTACGATTGACATGGAATTTTCTGGAAATGTGCGGATTATTCCGTAGCAGTCTCCCAGCGTTTCATTGTTGTTAGACTAAAGGTCCATTATGCGAGCAACTAAAATTGTCGGCAATTCTGCAATTTTTCCCTCTTTCTCTTTCTTCAAAAGTTGAGCAACTCCGAGCAATTAATTGCCTGGAGTTGCTCAACTTTTTCAAACAATCAGTTGTTCTTCAAACACATGTCCCTTGAGGAACGAAGTTACACGACGTGGGAAGAAGAAGTGAATATTGCTGCCGCTGTAGTGGTCCTGGCTGCATCTAGGAGAAAACGCTGCAAATTATTACACAATGGTTTATTATTTTTTATTTTTCTATATAGATCACTCGTCTGCAAAACCACCAACCATCCAACATGAAGAAAAACATCGATCGCATTTCGGTCAGCTTTAATTTGAACGGAGATCAGGCCTCTTTTGCGATTCACACTCGTGTTTCCGATTTATCGTACGTCCAAACTTTAAATTCTCGTAGTGAGCGAACGGTTTGTCCTACAGAGCTCCGGATGGTCTCAAAAAATTCTAAAAATTCTATAGAATCTTAAATTGAAGGAAAAACAATACCTTTATATCAAAATTTTTTGAGTTAGGGCGTTTTCAAAATTTTAAAATTGATTTTGGAACCCTTAGAAGTGACCTACCTCAACCAAAATCTTCGGGGCACAACTAGACCCCAGAAGGAGCCAAATTTCATCAAAATCGGTCAATGCTAAGTGGCAAAAGTGCCGCGTCAGGCGTACGGCGGACGGACGGCCAAATTTTTATTCGATTTTTGGATTCTACGTACCTTGAAACGTAAACCATCAAATTTTGAGGAGGTGTTAAAATTTTTTTTCTTGGTCGATTCCAAAGGTTCATTATTGAAAATAATAAACCAAAAGGAAAAGAAAGTTATTGTAGCGAGATTGCTTCGCGCAGCGAGAATGGAGCTCGGCGCTCCTTTCTGAACTCCTGTTGGATAATTTCCTTTTTATAAATTTCGCCAGGATGTCCGACTATAAGCTTAGAGTATAGTATAAGTTTATATAGTATTGTTTTATATTGTATCTAAGTTCATAACAGTCCAAAATTTCTCAAATTCAAATGGTTGTTTAGGTTTTCATTAGGAGCCCCATCGTTCGAGAAATGGAAGAACAACGGAGAACTCCTTGTCCTAAGTAAAGCTATACGAGAAAATGAACCGATGTGGATGGAATTGTGGCACATCACAGGTAGAAGTCCCTAGATTGTCCCATTCAAATTTCATCTCAAATTGAATTTCATAAAACATCGATTTCTTGCGATATAAGAATCATTCGATTTTGCTTTGATTCGGAGGAAATTGAAAGTTTGTTTCGAAATAGTTCCTGAAGAATTTCATTATAATCATCAGGGAAATTCTATGAGGATAGAAAAATAATCTAAATTGGGAAGAATCCTTAATCGTGTGTTGTTTCTAATTGTAGGAAAGTAGCACCTTGATCGTTAAGCTCATGTATTAGTGTTCTGATCAACACAATCATTACCAAACTTACTTGTTCTTGTGAAGAAGCTTTACTGTCCACCCAACTAGGTAGTCGTTGTTTCTACGTTATTGTTTCTCCATTACGACCTACAGAACTTATTGTATAGAACAGAAGAAACTCGTCTGCTCCAAGAGGGTAAACTAAACTCAATTCATCCGCGCCATCTCTGAACCATGAATAAGTTACACTGTAAGAGAGAGGAGAAGCGATGATTAATTAACTTCCTCCCTCATCACAATTCACATAGGACCGAAACAATTAACCCTCTAAGTAATTGAATTTATGTTTTTTGCTCCTGTTTATGATACATAAGAAAGGATCAAAGTGGCCGACAATGATTCAGAGTACTTGGCAGTCCCGTGGAGAAGGCATTTGTGGCATAAGGGAGAAAAACGTTCCTGTATCTTCGTGAAGAATATTATAATACGCCCGAGGTAGTTAGCTTGAACCTCTTCAACCTCAAGAATGTGAAATTGGTTTTTTTGTTTACCGATTTTATTTTTATTTTTCAGAAATAACGTAATTACAATTTTCATTGTGCCGAGGGGAGAGTTCATTGACTCAGTTCCAACGTCAGAAATCATCTAACGTTTTTCAGGAGAAGGTAATTTCCGAAACGGTCCAGTGATGGGGTTTAGTTTAGATGCTTATTAAACTAGACACGGAAAAGTACCTAGGTATAGGTAAATGAACCTGTACATAGCCTCCTGGTAATGGAAAATTAGAGGAGTTTTGGATAAAAGGGAGTAGTTGATTGGATCTACTTAGAATCAATCGGACGATTGAGTGAAGTCTCTGCAATCAAATTCTTGGTGCAGAATTTGGCTATATTTATGTCAAGATATAATACAATGTTTGAAAAGTTCAGGAAACATTTATCACATTTCAGTTTTGACCGTTCTTTGGTGTACTCCTTATATTATAGTGAGTGTGAAATTGGCCCCAATATAGAATGTGATATTCGCGATTATGTTGACTTTTCAGAATTGACAAAACAACAAACAAGTTCTTGGTCATGCTGATTATTTTTTGGCTTCATCACAAAAAAAATATTCAATTATTATGCATTTAATATTTTGCGAAAGCCGTGGCTTTACAAGTTATTTTAATTTAATCAAAAATCAATCATCGAGGCACCAGCCCTTCATTTCTTTCAGATTTGAGCAAAATCAGGCCTTCAGATCGTGAGAAATTTATGTATAAGGCACGTAGATCATCAAGGAGGTGATGATCCACACTAATCCCCAAAGTGTCATAAAATCGGACCAAGATTTGGCGTAGTTGAGCCTAGGAAAAGTAGTTGTCATCAGACAGTCACTCAACCAAAGGTGTTCGAAATTCTCTAGAATGACAAATCCAAGTGGAATTTTGAATTTGAAGGACAAAAATTGTTCTCTTCTTCTAGACATTTGCTAACATTAACGTTTTTCAAAAAGGGCAAGGAGTATATTTTAAAATTACAAAAGGTGGCCGAAGTACGGGGTGTTTTTGTACGGGCAGTATTACTTTCCTTTACAAAATAACACGGACATTTAGAATTCTTCACTCAAAAATATTGTAGTATTTTAGAGCAGTACAACTGATATTTCCAAGTAAGTAATACATTTTCAGGATCATATTTGTAGTTTTCAAAATTGAAAAACAGCAACACTCTTATGAAGTTGTTTTCGACTGTACTGATGATTTTTTTTCATTTTCCCATGTACTGATTGAACTGTGATGACATCGATTGACGATTATCTTGAACTCAACCACTAGTCCCCCTCAAAATCTGTGCTAAATAGGACGATTACAACGTGAGAAATTGATTTGGAAAACTGCGTTTGCATTTTAACAGACATATTGATCTGATGATTCATATCATTCTGGGCTAACCAATAACAACCCTGCACATTTCTTCAACAGAAAGACATGGATAAAAAAATTGTTATTGAATGCCCCAAAACGCAAAATGCTCGAGACAAATTTCATTTTTAGGATCACTTGTCAACTTTATTGATAAAAATAAAGTATAAAACTTTATTTGTCCCTCCAGACTCATAGATTATCTACCCACTCGTAAATTGTTGATTTTTCAGATTTTCAGTAAACCACGCTACCATACTGTATACACAGGGTATGTTTTAACCCTAGATTACCACCCATACGTCTACCAGGCGTGTGTTAGTTTTCAATTATATGTATCTTTCACCAGGCCTCTCAGCTATCCTCCCTTCACCCAGTTTGCCACAAGCTGTGAAGTGGGGAAGGTGACACCATAGCTCCAAGGTAAGCCCTACCAAGTATTCTAAAGCCTAGGGAGTCCCACAGACATATAGGTGGTAAAGAGCACAAATATCTTACACGTCTACCAGGCGTGTAGGTGGTAAAAACCACACAACTCTCACAGGTCTGCCAGACATCTAGGAGGTAAAAAGTACTCCAAATACGCCCAGATGGTTTTCGAGACATCAATATCAATACTCCTTAAAATGTTACCTTAGTAAGTTCTGTCGCTTTTTACGTGTTTTCAGTAAGCCACAGTAAGTCACATTTCACCCACCATGAAATTGGACTGAACTTTTGGTTTCAAAAAATGGAGATGATTGCAATTTTTTTACATTTATAAATATTTTCCTAAAAAAATTGGATCTTAATAGTGTTTGTATAATTCAGTTTAACGTTTTGTGATAAAAATTAGTTTTTATTCCCGTAAACCATTAAAAATTATCACATTTCTGGACACATTATTAGACGTGTGGGTGGCAAAAAAGTAGTAGAATCCTTAGGATGGTAATCTAGGGTTAAAATGTTTGGTAGTACATATTATGTATACTCTATTCGTCTCTACAAAGTCATAGAGAATATTTTGGCACAAATTTGAATTTTTTTATAAATTACTAAAAGTATCTCCAGAGAGACAAATTAATGTATTATATATTATGAAATAGAAAACCTGCATTCTAAAATCGTTGCAGATTGTCTCTAAATGGATTTTCATGGAAAAAAAATTCAAAATATTGTCCTTGCTAAAGATGTTTTATTGCAATAGCTTCATTTTCTTCAACGTTAAACAAAGATTTTTATAAGTTGAAACGCACAAATTCATGGCGATTTTTTTAGATGATCCTCAGAGCAATTTCTATACAAATTTAAGTCGAACTTGTCTCTTTGAGGGGCTCTTGGAGGTCATCCTTCGGGCGTAGTGGACAAAAGAGAGTGGGCAAGGTCGGTGTCGCTATAGGTCGCCTCGACTGAGACGCCCGTTCGTTGCTCCACGCCCCATTGTGATCATTTCTGGAGGTGGGAACTTGGAACGAAGCGAAGGCTGGGTATTATGAGCACCGAGTGAAAGTCTAAAACTTCTTCATCCACTTTTATAGCAGTTCTTCTATCGAGTTGTTGACGCGGGGAGCCGACAAAAACCGTTTTTCGTAATTGTGTGGTAACAGTCATGTCTCCTCCATCTGTTACGGTACGTACTCTTATCCTACAGATGTGACCTATACCATTGATCTCGGTTTATTCTATTCAAAATGAGGCAGAAGTAGAAGCACGTCTTTGCTAACCTAACTGTTACCTACCTTCCCTCTTCAATCACCACGATTCATTCGTGGGAGACATGGAGGCTCCACACCATTCAAATTCCCTCTCAATGAATAGGATACGGGGTTTTGTATAGTTCAGCATTTTTCATTCGTTATTTCCGTAACAGTACTCCTACAAATTTGCCCAATCCAATCCAAAAATGTAATATTGTATCAAATAAATTAACGTTTCATGTGTATAACGTAGATATAGTTATATTTGACCGCGACATCACTGAAGAGGTCAAGTTCACTCTAGATAATTACTTGAGAACCGATCCAATGATTTGGTAAAAATCAGAGATTTGAGAGTGTCTTGTAGGTACCTGTAACAAGTAAAATGTTGAATTAATGTTGAACAAACAAATGAGATAAATATACAGGGTGTCCCCGAAAACGTTCCCCCCCCCCCCCCCTGCTAAAATCGTCCAGGTAGTGGTAAAAAGAAAATTTTTTTTTTGATTCTTCATGATTTTTCCCAAGGATCTCAAATATGACCACGGTGCGCATTGCGCACGTGCGTAATCGTGCGCAACGCACACCAACTTCGTTTTTTCAAATGAGACCCCCCATTTTTTATTGCAGATTCGGATTCTACGTGAAATTTCATGAACATTTCACCCCTCAACCGATTTTTTTTGTAGCGCGCAACCCGCTCAGTGCGCGCTCAAAGATGCGCAACCGCAAGGTTGTGTCAAAATGTGCATGTACGAAGTACCTAAGTGTGACACATGATATTTCAGTATTTTTTTACGCTGAATCACGTGGTGATGTTAGTTTCTTGATTTTACTGCATTTTTATCAAATTATCGACGAAAAATGAACTTTTAAAAAAGGAAAATTGCATTTTTACTCATTACGCATCTTCTGTGCCCATCCGTTAACTTCATCCTTGTTAATAAGTTGTGGGACATGTTGAAATTTATGTTTTGACATTTAAAAAAAAACTCTCCGATCGCACGTAATTTATTGCAGTATTCTAGAGAACCTTGCTTCATAGCTACCGATAAGTAGCTATGATTTTGTTTACTGGTTGCAGCGTTGCATTTTTTGTGATAAAAAAAAGTGCCGCGAAAAATTCCTTGACCCCCAGCCAAAAGACACATCTATGTCAAAACGATTGTTTATCACGCTGGACTCTTCACTTGTAATTTCACAAGGACTCTCTTTTTGTAATTTCTCGTGAAAAAACCGTCCTGTCTACTTGAAAATCTTTTTTCGATTATCTTGGAAAAAAGTTTTTAAGTAGACAGGGTGGTTTTGCCCTTGAAAAATGCAATTTTCCTTTTCTAAAAGTTCATTTTTCGTCGATAATTTGATAAAAATGCAGGAAAATCAAGAAACTAACATCACCACGTGATTCAGCGTAAAAAAATACTGAAATATCATGTGTCACACTTAGGTACTTCGTACATGCACATTTTGACACAACCTTGCGGTTGCGCATCTTTGAGCGCGCACTGAGCGGGTTGCGCGCTACAAAAAAAATCGGTTGAGGGGTGAAATGTTCATGAAATTTCACGTAGAATCCGAATCTGCAATAAAAAATGGAGGATCTCATTTGAAAAAACGAAGTTGGTGTGCGTTGCGCACGATTGCGCACGTGCGCAATGCGCACCGTGGTCATATTTGAGATCCTTGAAAAAAATCATGAAGATTCAAAAAAAAAAATTTCTTTTTACCACTACCTGGACGATTTTAGCAGGGGGGGGAACGTTTTTGGGGACACCCTGTAGTGATAAATTGATATAACTAACCAAAATCTTAATAATATTTCGACTGAATTCAAAAAAAGAAAGAGGAGGTTTTTCAACTCGGTACATGATGAGTCCATAATTTCTGGTCCTTGAGTCGGTGGGCTTTGCACGGCGCTAGTTTACCCCTCCTTCAAGACTGAGCGGTCTTGCGGTTTCTCGCATCCCCTATTCCTGTCTTCCGCTATAAATATCTCCATTAAGGTCAACAATAATTTTTAATTTCTCGTCGTATCTTTCACAGGTGATAAAAAAAATTGTATCCGTGTAGCAGGTCAAAAAAATTGGGTCTTCCAAAATCAAAATGTTTTCTCTCGTTTTAGGTCTTTCTGAACAATTTCGGTTTCGTGAAAAGATACGTCTGTCTATCTGAGGTAAAGAAAAACTTTTTTAATATTCAACTACACGCACCCTCCGCTGGAAAAATTTATTCTACACGCGGGCAGGACTCAGTCCTGCCCTGGTGTTTTTTGACCTTACTATAATACTGGAAGCCTCCAGTGCAATTCTAGTGCTACCCAGAAAAAATCACTGGCTCTCAGATCCCGAAGGACGACATGAAAATTAATAATTGACATGAAATTGAAGCGTAAGAGGTACAGAAAACTGTATAAAACACAAACGGTGGATACAGCTTTCGTACAAGTACGCAACCACGAGAGACATTTTATGTCTTATGTTTAATAAATTGAGAGCTTTCCAATGAGTGGTGAACGATTTTTGTGGGGTGGAAAATGAGGAAGTTAGTTTTCCCTAGGAACGATTGGTTGTACGTGAAAATCATCAGAAATTTCCGCGTAACGCTCCCCTCGTAACGCTCCCCTCATAACGCTCCCCGCGTGACGATTTTTCATTTATGTGCCATAGTAAAGACATAAAATGTAAAAAAAGAGTTTTTGGTATCTGACAAAGGGATCAAATAACAGGAGTGCACTGTGACTATAACGCATTTAAAAAAATTTAAATGAAAGAGCATTTTTTATCATTTATAAATCGACCAGATTCTAGTTCCATGGAAGTCTGAAACACTATCACAAAATACAAGCATCATCATTATTTTTTTGTTATTTTTCCGAAAATTCTCCTTACCTAACACAATGACGAACAACAGAAAATTCTTATTCATCCAAAATTCCCTCAAACCAGCACTATTACGAAAATAAGAAATAACCCGTTTTTATTTTTACACGAAAATGTTGGAATGGAAGTTTTTGTAAATATTTACCACAAAATCGTTTGGTAATATGTCTGAGTAATCTTTTGCCTCGGAAATTTCTTGAAGAACCCGAAAAAAATTCATGGGGTTGACATCGCTGTGACCTAAAATTTTGGCGAAAACCTCAACAGTGAAAAAATAGCAAAAAACGCGTAATATGGACAGTTTTAGCAATCCTATAACAGTAGTAAAATACTTACCTTCTACACGCGGGCGGTACGAAGACCTCCCGACTTTGGCGGTTTATATTTTTGACGGTTTGACGGTTTATAACTTACTATTGAAGCCCGCAAAGAAATATTTGGCGTGGTTTCCCTTGAAAGGTAATTGCAGAAGGAGAATACCCGGAACCCCATCTCCCTGAGGAGGGAGAACTGTGAGTTAGTCTAAAAATTGAACCAGGTCGGGATGCAGTCCCGCCCTGCGTGTAGAAAAGGGTTAAGGAAAAAACCTATATGATGAAATGTTTAGTGGATGGACTGGTGAATCTGAAGGGGTTCTTACATTCCGAAAGACTAAAGATATAATATTACGCTCAAACACAAATTTGAATTTACTAAACTAAGTAGGTACGGTTTTGTAGTTCCTAATATTTTAAATATTGTACTGCTTAAAAATTATCTATTAATTGTTGGTATTATAAACTCACAATGTGAATTTTTTGTTAGGCACTATGTATGCTGGTGGCAATTATAGTCACAGTGGAGTGTTACGATCCGGAGGATAAACTACTGGACACAGTACTACCTTCTCCCGACACTAAATTCGAGGCATTCTACCCCAGGTATCACGAAAACGTTTAGTTAATGACGTAATTAAACAATGAAATGACCGATAGAAAGTGCAATAACCATCGAAAGAATTGTTTGAAGGATGTTTTCATCATATTCATACTCGTATTAAGGTGCCCGTCCACTAGGTCGACAGCGCGGCGCGGCGCGGCGCGACGCGGCGCGACGCGAAAAAAAATTTCTAGAAATTTAATGGGAAATGAATGGCAGCCCGTCCACTAGGTCGACAGCGCGGCGCGGCGCGGCGCGGGTCGAAACTTTTTCGCAATCTGTCGCTCTCCAGACTTCTGGAGCGCGGCGTCGCGCCGCGTCGCGCCGCGCCGCGCCGCGCTGTCGACCTAGTGGACGGAGGGCGAAGCGAAAAATTGTCGACCTCGGTCATTTTCGTCAGTGTTCGGCTTTCGTATACGAGGCTTAATCATGTGTGAAGCTCGAAAAACTTCCCCCTCGACATTCTAAAATAATTTATAAACTTTTGCTCGTCTCTTAGCAAATCTTGGAACAGGTGATTGTGCTCCCCCAGGTCCATCCTCTTTATTGGATGGACCTAAACTCTTCTCCTTTTCCCACCGATTTGGTCCTCTTCTTCTGCTTCCAAAGCTGCAACTAAAATGAACATTTCTTCTTCGTCGTCCGATGAAGACATAATATCTATGCCCCACATTTTCCTGAGAAGGCACCTTATCAGGCGTGGCGAAACGGCGGGTCGAAAAATTTTATCCGCTCCAGTGGACGGAGCCTAGGAATTTCGCGTCGCGCCGCGTCGCGCCGCGCCGCGCCGCGCTGTCGACCTAGTGGACGGCCAGCTTTAAGGATCCCATCTACAGTTTCAACTCCAGAATTTAAACGATCTTAAAAAGTACGTCCTAAAATGTAAATTTGAACCACTAGAAATAGGAAAAATAATCTAATCTAGGTATTATAATAATAATCAAATAGGTAATCAAAGTCATGCAAATATTTCTCTCTTGAATTTTATAGAAAAGTAGCTTAATTTTTGTTGCGTTGCCCTCCACAACTCTGACAAAGCCTTCACCCTGCAGTGTTCTGGGCACTTGAATCCAAAAATACCTTTCTTCGAAAGACTCTAATTTTTTCAGGAATCTTTTCTGGGAGTTTTCTTTGTATCATAAAGAACTACCCACTTCAATAAAGATTCACAACAAAGAAAAAAAATTGGAAAATGTCATGCAAGTACCTCATTCATTTTCAAAAGGAGTCTTCGTTGCAAATATCATACTGCTATCTTGTTAATGTTTTACATTTTTTAATTTAGAGTGTAAGTAGGTAGTTTTGATGTTTACCCAAAAAGTCATTATGCTGTATCTATCGCCAGGAAAGCCTACGGGCAGCCGAATGGTAACTCCCGGGCAGCCCACGGGCACGCAACGTTTTACCAGCACCGCCACCCAGCGCTCATCGACACGGCGAACTCTCCTGCCTACGGATTCAGATTCGACGGTGTCAGACGTTTCAACTACGACTAATTCATAATGACATTGTTACATCGTTCAACATTATCTGAACTTCCAGACGATTCTGTCGAACAGAATGGTGTAAAAATTAATTAAAAAATTTAAAATGGTAAAAGAGCTAAAATCTGACTTTTTTACGATTTTCTGTTCCTGATTATACCCGGAATTGCTCCTACTTACAAAAAATACGTACATCCATCTAGAATCTAACTCTTCCAATGAGAAAAGAACATACAACTTCAAAGTACAAAATCTTTTCTCACTCTCTTAAGAGACAGCATCAAAACGCTGCAAATTTTTACACAACGGTTTATTATATTCTTGGAGACTGGGGTTCATCCCTCTTGAGCCAGCTCAATGGGTTACTAGTATTTTGATAAATGTCTCGAGAATGGGGGGTGCGCTTGATTTTTTTTCAATTTTTAAACGAAAGTAGACCTTGTCCTGAGAATTTTGACACCAGCCGTCTCTTTTTGGATGAGTAGATCTTTTTCTATGATTTTTCTAAGTTTCGAATGTTTATGACGTGCCTCCCCAGCCCATTGTGACGTCATAAACATTCAAAACTTAGAAAATTCATAGAAGAAGGTCTTCTCACGCTAGAAGGTGGCGGTTGGTGTGAAAATTCTCAGAATTTAGTTTAGATTAAAAATAACAATAAACAGTTTTTCCGACCCGTGCGCACACCCCATTGCTAATTTAAGAGGACTTCGAGTAGTTACTATTTTCTTCAAATTGCAGACATAATAACGTTCATTAATAAAATAAAATCGGTCGGAGAGAACGATTGTAAGTAATATTTTTGTATTCAAACTTGGAGTACCTACCTTCTTTCCTCAAAAAGCGCCCGCCCATAGGTAGGCTTGTCCTCCTCAGCTTCAAAACGTTCTTCTAAAATGAGACGAGCACGGGATCTGTTCGTCTTTGCTTCTTCCGACGACTCTTTCATAGCGGTTTTGGTACATTTTACCTTCCTCCATTTTCTTGAATTGCTCTGTCATTGAAATTCACATCGGCTTCGTGGACTACCAATTTGCTTTGATCGACACAATTCGAAACAATAGATAAGTAAAACGATTATCAATTACAAATGAGTAGAAAATATATCAAAACTGTTTGAATATACTCGAAACTGAAAATCCCTATATAGAAAACCGGCTTGTTTGTGTTGAACGATCAGAAATAACAATTAATATCATAGTCACCAGATAGTTGATCGTCGGTAGCACCATTTCTCTCATAGTAGTTTCTTCAATTGGGCACTATCTTAAATTTTGGTGAAAAAAAGCTCTGGGTCGTATAAAAAAATTCTTCAAATCATGTCGAATGAAAAATCAATACTAGGTACCTATATATCGAACTTTTTGGGCTAGGGCTAGGGCGTTTTGAAGATTCCCCCCACCCCCCTTTTTTTTATCCGTTTGAAGTGACTAACAAAATCAAAACCTTTTTGGCACAACTGGGCTCCAAATGGAGCCAATACACACAATTTCTTCAACAATTGGGAGCTGGGTAAAGTACCGCCTACGGCGTGCCTACTGACGAAACATTGTGTTCATTTTTCGGATTTTGGGTAAGTATATTGAAATGTTACCTAAATCATCAAAGCTGAATTCCAAGGGTTCATTATTGACAATAATAAATCAAAAGTTCAAGTAAAGTCTTTATTTTTGTGATAACACAGAGTGCATAATATAATTTTTATTGGCATAAATCTCCTTCGATCAAATTAGGGTCATAAAATAATGGTGGTTTTTGGAACTTTACTAAAAATAATTACCTATAGATTGACTTCGATGAGTCCATAAAACCAAACTGTTTTGAACTAGACATAAGTAAGAAGAACAACTTTAACAATTATAAGAGTGACATAATTTTACCGACTAACAATTACATTAACCTATCCAACATCACAGTTCAAAATCAACCTTACTCAACCTTACTGGTAACTATTTTGTGCCTGACACGTAGCTTTCAGCTGTGAACTCGATAAAAGTGAAGAAGAAGTTGCTCTTATCAGTGTTATCACAATCGCATAAACGTTCTTGTTCGTTGGCGTCGTGTGCTAGATTTTTCAAACCAGTTTATTGCTGTTTTAATTGAAATCCCGATTGTCTGGTGGAAAGAAACTGTGATAAGTCGATTGGAACTAGGATGAAGCGGAAAGGCGGAGAACTGATGGCCTACGGGCTGGAAAGGAGCATCAAACGGGCGTACGACCCGAGCGGCGTCAAGCGGACGTCCAACTTGATGTCGCCGATCGTCGCCCTCGAGGGTCACGGGAGCGACGTCTTCGGCTGCGCTTTTCATCCTGAGGGAAAGTACCTCGCGTCCGCTGGAGTCGATCGTCAGGTAAATACAGTGAAGTATGCGAGAAGTGCTGTGGTGGAAGGGAAAACCAGCTATCCCTATAGCATAGAAGTGAGGTAGGTATCATGGGTAAATACTTCACCGGCATCATTAAAAAGAAGGGTCACGGTGGGGTCGGACTAACTTGAAGACCCAAGTTCAAATGATTGATACTAGGACTAAAGCTCCCTAGCTTGAATTAGCCTCTTTAGTACATGGGTACGTATCATGGAAGAATTGGACGGTAAGCTCGTTGGAGAAAAGGATCTGTGAATACTCAGCTGAGTGCTTTTTGCTCTAATGGGGAATTTGCTTCACATTTTAAAAACGTCTGCCAAGTGGGTGTGGCACATAGCTTCCTCGTATCCATAACCCGATTATATAGATGATCCGATGCATAATAGTTAATCTCAAACACCAATCTCTTAAGTACCTTTCACTACCCTCATAGGGGACCATCTACACGCTTATCTGGACAATCCTAGAAAATTTGATCAAATTCGGATGAAAAATGTAAATGTTATGGTTGTTATAAGGATTTTACGTATGCGCATGAGCAGAGACTTCAGTAAATTTTAAGGCCTTGATTTTCATTGGGGACCATCTACAACCTAATCCGCGTAATCCCTAAAAATGTCATCGAAATCGGGTAGAAAATGTGGAAGTTATGGCTGTTACAAGGAATTCGCGTTTGCGCATGCGCAGCGGCTACTATCAGTCCGGTAGTGATGATCTTCATTGGGGACCATCTACAACCTAATCTGCATAATCCCTGAAAATTTCATCGAAATCGGGTGGAAAATGTGGAAGTTATGGTCGTTACAAGGAAATACACGTTTGCGCATGCGCAGTGGCTACTATCAGTCCGAAGGTGATGATTTTCGTAGGGGACCATTTAAATACTAGTCTGTAACAATTCTGAAAATTTCATTGAAATCGGATGGAAAATGTAGAAGTTGTGGCCGTTACAAGGAATTCACGTTTGCGCATTCGCAGTCGCTTCTATCAGTCCGAGGATGATGATTTTCATAGGGGACCGTCTACACACCAACTCGCACAATCCCTGAAAATTTCATAGAAATCGGACAATAACTTCGTATAGTTAGGCGCGTTACAAGTAAATCATGACAGACAGACAGACAGATACGGAACCAAAATTGTTCACAAAGGTCTAAAACGCAAAACGCGAGTAAAAATTTTTATTTTGGAGAACTTTTTTTTTTCGTCCTTGAGAGGTGAAAACAAAGCTTCCGCTACCTTGGTAGACTCAGAAGCAAAAATCAAAGAAGGGCTCACGGATAAGGAAGAAAACCGTAGTGTGCTGCTCCAAAAAGCATTCAAAACATTTAGAGAATTTAAGGAAGATGGAAATTTTAAATGTACTTAGTGGCAATCAGTATATGGGGGCAACTATGTTACGGTGTATCCGGCTGCCTAACCAATCTGATTCCATTCATAAAGAGTCACTTCAGGGGGGGGGGGTCTGCAGCGTACTACAGTAGTGCTACCTCTGGAAGCGTAAATGAAACTATTAGCTTATGTGGTCGAACACAGGAGTGCGCGAACTGGGGGAGAAAGAGCACAACGCGAAAGTGACCAAAAGAAGCAATAAGGTATTTCACTCAATTTTTTTAAAAAAAATTTCAAAAGAGCATGGGTCAGGAATAAAGGTAATCAGGTCTGTTTGTCGATAAAATGTTTGGAAGAAATTAGGGAAGCTAATGAAAGCTGAAGATTTGAATAATGTGGCGTAGTAAGTTGTTGACCTCGAACGTCTCGTGGCCTTGGATACTATAAAATACTACACACACGCCTGCAGCGTAGTGCGTGTTCGTTCATGGAAGCCCGCCTTTTTTTCTACCACATGTTATAGTATCAATGGGCAAAAAGTTGAAGTATAGAGGTTTTCAATGGTGCTGAATCCAAATTTGAGGTCAAAAACCTGAATTTCTGACCCACCGAAATACCCCATTGTACTCACTGTTTTTTACAATACAATTCTACCTATTAGTTTATCAAGCATTATTAGTCTTAATCTTCTCTTATTTAGTTTCTACACGAGTCTACCTACAACTCTACCCACGTGACGTTCTTTGATACTATTTGCTGAGATACTTCTTTTACGCATCAACAGAGCTCAGCCAAAGTGAACGGTTTTTCCCATATTTCTCTGGCTATTATTGTTCGATTTTGACGATTCCAGCGGCAACCCCCTTAAGGGGGTCTCAGTCGGATTAGTATAGTTCCGGGTTAGTATTTCCCTTAATTGTAGGGGCAAAAACAAAAACCTAATTTGAAATTTTCAAGGATTTTAGAAAGTCATTACCGAGGTCAAGACTGACTGAGACTCCCTTAACACGTCCACTGCGTTACCCAAAAAGTGAACTTCCCATGGGCCTAGAAGGAAATTTGCAGAATTTCCAATTTTTCAAAATTTCAACTTCAATTGATTCATAAAATTGTTTATTGGTCTGACAGAGGAACGAAAGGTATCACATCTTCGTACAGTATCAGAGAACAATAATCAACATTGAATCGATTTTAACATAGTTTTGTAACATTTATGTCCCAAGCTGAGGATAAACATCCACGCAACTGACATTTCTTTAAATTCTTATGTAATAATTTATATGTCACTATAGTGGCCAATATTGTGTTCTTACCATTTTGTTAATTATCGTTCCCAGGTGCTATTATGGAATGTATACGGGGAGTGTGAGAACATTTCCAGTTTCTCGGGGCACTCCGGCGCCGTTATGGACGTCAAGTTTTCCACCGATGGAAACACCATTTTCACCTGTGCCACCGACATGACAGTCGCACTGTGGGACGTCATGGCGGGACAGCGGATCAAAAAGCTCAAAGGGCACACAGGTTACGTCAACTCGGTGCACCCGACTCGGCGAGGTACGCTGCTCGTGGCATCAGGATCGGACGATTGCTCCATCAAAGTTTGGGATCCGAGGAAGAAAGGGAAATGTACCAATTTGGTGAATCCTTATCAGGTCAGTATAGCTCAGTACCTTTGGGCCTTGAGCATGATATACAACTATTTCATTTGCGAAGGGTTTGAATATATTGAATTTAACTTCCCACGAATTATTTCAACTTTATGCAGTTTAGCCTTTGGAATTTGCAATGAAGGGCTGCAAATGATTGGACAGCAGTTCATTCATCTGCGTAGCTCACCCGGCCTCGAAGAACAAACTGCCAAACGTACAATTATTATTCAGGAGGTTAGCAATTATTTTATTTTTACAGAAACAACATCGTGTTCCTAGAGTAGTGGGGGCCTTCAATCATATTCAAATTTGATTGTTGGTTGCTAATGGAACAATTCAGCACTACTGAACGATATAAAATTCCACTCGAAGAAACGAAAAAACATCACCTTCTCATAGCATTGTAGCAGGCGATCTGTGAACTATAGGTCTGCCACAGAAACTTTGCATTTCTTTGGCGCATTCTTCTGGAGAACATAGAACTGATTATCTCTTATCATAAAGCAGATTCCCGTGCGTGCAATAATTTTTTGGGGATTTCTCCCTTCAAAAGAGACATAATTTCCCTCCTACTGCAGATTGAAATTCGTGCATTTCCGAAATTGAAATTTCGTGGCACTACACAAACATCAAATTTCTCACGGCTTTAAATTCCACGTCAAGGTTTCACCGTGGAAGGTTGACTCGATTGTTATAGTTCTTGGATCCGCCACCTAGAGGCGCCACACGGATGCAAAGTTTCTGTGGTAGATCTATAGAACCATCTATTGATGATCGCTAGGTTTGCTCTGAGCCCTGAAGGGTTCTAATGGTTGGTCCTACAGCCCATCCCTCTGAGTGATCTCAATCGTTTCTAAAAATTGGGGACCACCCGAAATTAACCCTAATTGGACCATGGTGTCACTTGTGTCACCGAAAACATCTTGGGAATTCCACAGCTGTCCCGAGGTGTCACCAGATTAACTAGATTTAAATTGCAATTTAAAAATTAACTGACAGAACTGAATTTTTTGTACCATTTTTTGTAAGTTATTAGGAATCAAAAAATGAAGTTGTGAAAAAAATTGTGGAAATTTTTTTTATCGATTTCCTTAGAATCTTTTGTTGTAACTTAATTTTGAAACTTCCAATAACTCACAAAAATTTATGTTGTCCATTGAATTTGAAATTGCAATTTGATTACTTCGATGACACTTAGGGATATCTGTGGAGTTCCTGAGATGTTTTCGGTGACACTAGTGGTACCATGGTCCAATTAGGGTTAATGAAAAACATCAGTGAACACTCATTTTAGATTCCCAAAATGCAGCACTCGAACCTATAACATCCGACATCAACATTCGAGCTGATTATCTACCTATAATCAAATCTGCAGCTTGGACAAAATGGTAAATGGAATGTGTAAGCTTTTTGGGGCAGTGTTTCAGTGAACAGGTTCCTTCGACAAAAGGGGGTTCTAAGGGGGTCGCGATACTGAAAGGCAAAAACAAGAAAAATATCGGAATCTTAGACTAATTGAATTTAGTGGTACTTAACTGGTTCTTGGTAGCGGCGTTCTCCCGAGCGGCTTGGAGATGAGGCGTAGCGTTCCAGTAGATACCTTTGTTATATATGTTAGTTTCAATACTGTTATACCTGAAGGGATCTGTTAACCTGAAGGGTTTTATGTATCGATATGTTGAAAATAAATGAAGTTACGTTACGTTTGTTGTTTCTTTCAAGCAAGTTCCTATTATCGATACGGTTTGCAATACTCTTGTTACTCAGAACCTGGGATGTTGGGTAAGTTTTGAAATGAGAAGAATTATTTAACCAAATGTCTTTTAGATTTAATCTCAGGACTAGAACGGCGATACAGGTAAGTAAAAATGGTTTCAAAGTGGTTACGGTAAGTTCTGCAACTTCGATCCCAGGGATTGAGCGCCTGAGGGGCGTTACGATGGAATTCAATCAGGTAAGAAGGTAAGTTCTACTTATAACGACTAGTCTTAGTCTTACGTTACGGTACGATACTCTTAGAGGTAAGATCAACAAGGTGAGTATTCTTATGCTTTTAGATACGTTACAGGTAAGTTCCTCTTAGTTCCTATTTTAGTTATAGTAAAATATCACTGAGTCACGGTACCTCTACCTTTAATTGGCCAATTATACTAAGGTAGGTAAGATTGTTTGCACTCACGTTCCGGGTTACCGTAGCGAGTCCGGAGGCAATGCAGCGAGGTTGAAGGGGGAGAGCCGGGAACGGACTGTTTCAGCGTCTTCCTCCGATACGACGATCCGGCAGGAACAACGAGATCCAGGGGAGGCAGGACGAACAAGTTTCACCGGTTACTGTCTTTTCCACTGAGTAAACCGCGTGTCTTGGGGGAGGCAGGAGGGATACGGTTCGGCGCGATACGGGTCGACGCGGAACAAGGGGAGTGCGCTTCAAAGACAATGGGGAGATCACTTCGAGACGAGCTGGCCAGGCTAAACTTCAGGACTAAAGCATTTCCGTTGATACATCATAATATCATTGGGTTTCCGGGCTCAGTGTTGCCCTCTCCATCTTCAGTTGGCACTCCTGCTCTTCCATACTGGTTAGTTGATCAGCCTCCTCCATGCCAGTTGATTGGCCTTCTCCATGCTCCTCCATGACAGTTGATTTTTGTTGTATCCTAAGGTGTTGATCGGATACTTTGTTCTGAGGCCACGCCCCTGTGATGTGGCCTGTGATAGGTGGTGGGGGCCTGGTCCCGAAGGGAATCAGGACTTATGGATGTGAGGTGCCTGTGAGGGGAAATAATGAGCAACTTGGTTGCTCACATTCCCCGCCCCTTCGGGAGCCAGGGTCATCTACGATGACACTGGGCAATGGCACCGGATCCTCCGGATATGTCCTCCTCAGCTCCTGCTCGTAGCGATATCGTCGGCATCCAGAGCAACGGGTGGGGTCTCGCTCCTCCTGGTGGTTGGATGGGCAGGTGGGCAGTGGCTTCTCCTCGGCATGAGCTCTCCGCAGCCGTTGCCAGAATGTCTTGCATGCAGTACATCGGAATTTGAGGATGTACTGGCATGGCAGGAGACAGACTGGACACTTCTTCGAACCTTTTCTGGCCGACGACCCGTCAGGTCGGAGATTCGAAGGAGTGGCTGCGGTGGGGGTTCTGCATCTGCTCAGGCGGAGTCGTGGTAGCTGGAGTGGGGTGGATATCCACGCCTCGTGGTCGGTGTCCCGGTCAGGTGTAGGGGACTTCAGGATCGTGGCAGGATCGATCTCCGTCACAATTTGGACCGGTGTCTGAGATGGGCCCGGTTGTGGAGACAGGTCTCGCCCAGGTGTTGGAGGCGGAAACCCAATCCTGCGGACGGCGGAACGAGGTGTGTCGGGGTCAGAATCTGCGGCGGATTGCGATGAGGAACTGGGTGGGCGACTGGTTGCTGGTGGCACTACTCCACTGGTACTCGCCGCGGGTGGCTCCGCGGGAGTCAATGCCGGCGGGACGGCTGGTTGTGTTGCCGCCTTAATCGCTTTCAGCAACGCCGCGTTTTGCCTCTCTAGCTGCTTGTTCCGATGCAGCATCCTCTGTCTTTCTTCCAGCAGCACATCTCGCTCGCTGGCGATCCGCTGGAATGTTGGTAACCACGATCCAACTCGACTTACTGCGACCATGCTCACATCTCCCAAAGCGGCTCTCGCTTCATAGTTGTCAGTGCGGATCATTGCTCTAATGAATGTAGCAAGGGCGCACATCTTCATCGCTGGCTCGCATAAGGGTTCGGGGGTGTTCACGACCGTTTTGGGAAGGGCCTGGAGGTTACGCGTTTTTTCTTCAATTTCTTCGCGAAGGTGAGTGAGGGCTTCATCTGGTGGTGGAGGGTGTTCCCAGGCTTCCGGCGTTTCGAGGTGACGCTGCGTCATCCTAAAATAGAATTGTACCTTGCTAGTGTGTGTTTTTGAAAGTGATGTTATATTGTTTCGGCCCGTAGGATGAAGGTTACAGTGTCTCAGGGACAGGTGAGTGAGAACTAAGTGTTTTTTTCAAGGTAAGTGTTAAATTTTAAATTATTTTAAGTTGATATTCGACCTGAAGGGTCTTTTAATTTAGCTTATTTGGTTGTATCTTTTTCAGAGTTCCTGGATTAACGGTAAGTACATGTGGTTTTTTTTTTTTTTTTTTTTTTTTTTTTAAATAAACTTGTAAATGAACTTTGTGAACTTCTCTTATATATACATGTTTTCATAACTGTATTAATTGTACGTATGTGTGGTAGGTCTGTCGGTAGTTGTAATTCCCTAGTAGTAAGTCAGTTAGTTGAGCCTCGTCCTGTGTGAAGGTGTTGGTAATTGACCGGCACTCTCCGACGGAGGATATACCTCGGTGTATCTTCTGTGTGAGATTCGTCGGCGGTGGTCTCCACTTCACTTACAGGAGCTGCGGGCTGCTGTCTCGGCGTTTCCGGGGGGTCTTCATCTGAAGATGTTCCGGGAGGGCTGGTGGTCTGGTCCCACAGGTTGTTTTCGGTGCGTATGTCTGTTGGTTTTGGCGAGGTAACGGGGCTATCGACGGTTCCTGGAGTTGAGGGACCGGGTTGCTCCCATTTTCCTTGTTTGTTGGTCGGAGTTACTGGGTACGGTTTGACGGGTTTCTCGTCTGCTGAGGCCCAGTCTTCGGTTAACAGCTTCTCTACTAAGGTGGGTTCGGGTGGTGTTACAGGTGTCACCTCTGGAGTTGTTGGTTCCACTCTCTGGTCGGTAAAAGCTTCGTCAGGGATACCATTTTCGAAAGCTGGCTTGAGGCGGTTCACATGAACTGTCTGTTGTTTTAGGTTCGCGGGGTCGCGAATCTCGTACGTCACTTCTGTGTATTTGGCTGAGATCACCCAAGGTCCTGACCATGGGCTCCACAGCTTTCTGGCGGCTCCCGTCGGTGGCTGTATCTCCCTTAGATACACTCGGTCATCCAATTCGAAAGACCTGCTTTTCAGTCGTTTGTTAATTACATCACTGCGCCTCTTCCAGGCGTCGTGGAGACAAGTTATCGCAGCGTTACGGGCGATTCTCAATCGTCGTAGATTCGAGTCTTCATTATCCGGTTTCAGAGTCTGGAACGTTTCGTTTGGTAGTCTAACCTCTCGACCGAAAGTCAAGTAATTCGGTGTGAAACCAGTACTCTTGTGGGGTGTCGCTCTATACGCTGCCAGTGCCACTGGTAGAACGGCTTCCCAAGCTGTAGTCTTTTTGACGATCTTCGCCAGAATGTTCGCCAGTGTCCTGTGAAACCTCTCACAGACACCATTTCCTTCTGGGTGGTACGCTGTAGTAAATACTTGGCGTATTCCCCAGTTCAGACAGAGTTCTTTTGTCGACTTTGCGGTGAACGCTGTTCCCCTATCCGAAACCAATCTTTCTGGCACTCCGTGAGTGGGTATGTATTTGGTTGCCAACACACGTGCCACTGTTCCTGCAGTGCAATCGGCTACCACGTACGCCTCGGCATATTTGGTAAAATGATCAATAGCCGTTAATATGTACTTCGGGGTGGATCCAGACGTGACTGGTCCAACAAAATCCACCCCTACGATCTGCCCTGGTCTTTCTGGTAACAGAGGTTTCTGGATTGGATGGCGTAATCCGCTTGGTGTGTTTCGTTTCTGGCAAGCGACGCATTGGCGGACGAAGTTCTTGACGTCTTTGGCCAGACCCGGCCAATACCCTAGTCTTCGGACAATCTTTTCCATGGCTTCGGCGCCGGGATGACCAGCCCAAGCGTTCCGATGACAATTCTCCATCAACCATTCCCTCAACGACACGGGCATCAACGGGGTCCATCGCTCTTGTCCATCCAGCGTGATCTTTATCTCGACGACTCCGTTTACTTTGCGCGTTTCACCTCTGTTTTTGATGCGGAATGTTGATTGAACCCACGGGTCGATATTCTGGGCGGCAACGATGAGACTTCGGGGAAACTCGAGGGTCATCGCGCCGATGTCCATCCGGCTCAGCCCATCCGCGTGAGCCATCTGCGATCCGGGTCTATATCGAGGCACGAAACTATACTCGGCGAGGCGAAGGGTCCATCTTCCGATTCTGGAAGTCGGGTCCTTGAGGCGCATGGCTGCCGTGAGGGCCATGTGATCGGTCTGTAGCTCAAAGGACCGACCCAGCAAATATTCTTGGAAGTGTCTCACTGCCCACACGACAGCGAGCAGTTCCCTTTCCGTCACAGAATAACGCGTTTCGGCCGGATTAAGCTTTCGGCTTGCGTATGCAACTGGTCTTTCTTGTCCGTCATACTCCTGAGATAGGACGGCGCCTATCGCGGAATTCGATGCGTCCGTAGCCAGGATAAAGGTTTTGTCTAGATCGGGGTATGCTAGAACAGGTTCTCCTATCAGTTGTGTCCTCAACTCGTCAAACGCCTTTTGATGGGATTCGTTCCACTCGAACGGCACTCCTTTCTTGGTTAGGTTGGTCAACGGGGTAACGATCTCTGCAAACTTCGGGATAAAGCGGCGGTAAAATCCCGCTAATCCGAGGAAGGATTGCAACTTCAATACGGAGGTAGGTACAGGGAAGTCCCTAACTGCCCGCGTCTTTTCGGGTTCGGTGTGTATCCCCGTTGATGTTACCCTATGTCCAAGGAATCGTACCTCTTGCTTCAAAAATTCACATTTTGCGAGGTTCACCTTCAGTCCGGCATCCCTAAACCGATCGAACACTTGTCGGAGCTTGAGTAGATGTTCCTCTGCTGTTGGCGAGAAGATGATTACATCATCTAGATAGACGAGGCATTGGTCACCCAGGAGTCCATCCAATACGTTGTTCATAACGCGTTGGAACGTCGCTGGCGCATTTTTTAGCCCGAACGGCATTTTATCATACTCAAAATGCCTACCAAGCACGGAAAATGCGGTTTTTTCTTTCGTGTCAGGGTGCACAGGAATTTGGTGATACCCTGAAATCAAATCGATGGTGGTAAAATATTTGCAACCTCCCAACATGGACAGTGTCTCCTGGAGTCGTGGGATGGGGTAGGCGTCCCCTTTTGTAATTTTGTTTAATTGCCTGAAGTCGGTACAAAATCTCCATTTTTGCGTTTCTCCGGGAGGCGTTTTCTTCTTTACCATCAGTACTGGTGCACACCACGGGCTGGTTGAACTACTGATTACTCCGGAAGCCAACATATCTTTTAACTGCTTTTCCACCACCTCGCGGAGAGCGTGGGGGATCGGATATGGTTTTTGGTTGGTCACTTCCGGTTGCGTTGTCGTAATTTCATGGGCTACCTGGAGACTGCATCCCTCTCCCGATGGGGGTTGGAACAAGTCCCAGTAGAACAAAAGTGTGTTCCTAGCCATTATCTGCGGTGCTTCGGTAAGATGGGAGATCTTTTCTTCAATTACTGCCTCTGTATCTGGTTGTGGGTCGTCCCATTGATCGGTGGGTATGAGCTCCCATTCGTCGTCTTCACTGGTACACTCTTCTGTTTCTGATCCAGGTTGTTTCATTTCCAACCTACATGTCTTGGTGATAGGTGGTTTCTGTGTTGACAGTTCGTGGACCCTTTTTAGAGTTCCTCTGGATTCTGCAAAGGCGTCCTCCTCAATTTCCTGTTGACTCGAAGTCTCAATGTCGTCCTCACAAGGGAGCGTTACACCTCTCGATACACCTGGTTCCTCATCAGATGTTTGAGTTATCATCAGTATCGATACACCCGGCGATACCATGGGCGATACGGTATCCGATACACCCGGCGATACCATGGGCGATACCCCCGGTGTCTCTTGGTACTGCAGGGGCGATACGGCATCCGATACACCCGGCGATACCATGGGCGATACCCCCGGTGTCTCTTGGTACTGTAGGGGCGATACGGCATCCGATACACCCGGCGATACCATGGGCGATACCCCCGGTGTCTCTTGGTTCTGCAGGGGCGATACGGCATCCGATACACCCGGCGATACCCCCGGTGTCTCTTGGTACTGCAGGGGCGATACGGCATCCGATACACCCGGCGATACCATGGGCGATACCCCCGGTGTCTCTTGGTACTGCAGGGGCGATACGGCATCCGATACACCCGGCGATACCCTGGGCGGTTGTTCGCTGCTACCCATTTGTAAGTGTGAGTTTGGGGTCGTTACAGGATCCGATACGTCCGGCGATACGGTGGATGATTGTTCGCTGCCACCAATTTGTAAGCTACCAATGTGTAAGCTTGGGGGCGTTACGGTACCCGATACACCCGGCGATACCATGGGCGATACCTCTGGTGTCTCCCTATATTGTTGGGATGTTACGGGGTCCGATACCCCTAGCGATACGGTGGTCGATACCGCTGATGTTCCTCCGTGTTGTTGGGTCAATGAGGGGTCCGATACACCTAGCGATACGGTGGGCGATACCTCGGGCAATACCCCTGGTGTTCCTCTGTGTTGTTGGGTCAAGTAGGGGTCCGATACACCTAGCGATACGGTGGGCGATACCTCGGGCAATACCCCTGGTGTTCCTCTGTGTTGTTGGGTCAATGAGGGGTCCGATACACCTAGCGATACGGTGGGCGATACCGTCAATGTTCCTGGGCACGGTTCCCAGTTCTCAAGGTCCACAAGGGCGGCAGTTACCGAGCGAGAGGTGCTGGGGAGGGCCGTATCCGTACCGTCTGTGTAGCTCAGGTACTGCGATCCGGGGTTCTCCCTCCTCCCGTCCGATATTACTACCCCTATGTTCCCGAGACTCCGATACTCCTCATCACGTTCCTCTTCAATTGTTTCGGTATCGGTCCTCATCTCCATGTTCGGTCCCAGTGTCAAGGTCAGTGGAATCTGTCTCAATACGTCGAGACCCAGTAGGTTCAGGTCGGCACGCTTCCGCGCGAACACCGGAAAAGTGTGGAGAAATCTGTACCGGCCGATGCGGGTGTCAACGACCTGTTCCCCTGCAAAGGGTAGTAAGGTTCCATCGGCTCCCCAGGCCACCATTTTGGTTGGCCGTAACGGTATTCCAACTATCGGGCTCGCCAACACGGAAAGCGCGGCTCTGTGTCCACCAACATATGACGCGTCTCCGGTCCTAGACCCACTTCTATTCGAAGGGTTCGGGCCATTGGCTGTTCCACCGCGGTTACACGAGGTTTATCTTCCTCTGTTCCCCTGTAGAGAGTTACTTCCTTCACATGGTTTCGGTTCCGCGAGCGGGTTGAGATACGGGTAGCAACTTTTTCTTCTGCGGACAATCCGGTTCCAGGTGTTCCCGACATCCACAGAAATTACAGAAGATAGTCTTCTGGGGACTTCTGGGACAATCCACCGGAAAGTGTTCCTTCGATGCACAAAAGAGACACGGATATCTGGGCATGGGTTTTTCATCGTTACGCTGGTTACGGTGGTCGTTGTTCCACTGATCTCTACGGTCTCCGTTCCACTGGTTCCGCTGGTCACCGTTCCATCGGTTCCAGCTGGTCACCGTTCCACGTGTTTTGCGGGGTTCTCGTTCCACTGGTTACGGCGTTCTTCACCGTATCTTTGTTCCCGTCTCGGTTATGGGTTGATCTCGACGCGGACATCGGGCGGCAAAATGGTTCGTTCCACCACAATTGTAGCATCTTGTTCCGCCGATACCGCTGCGAGTTCCCAATGTTCTCGGTATCTATCGTTTCTGCGAAGGTCTTCTTCAAGTTCCTCTGCCATTCTGTAGGGCGATACGTATCGTAGCGGGTCGATCCATTACGAGGAAGGCACTCAATTTCTTTCCGACACCTCTAATAAATGCGCTGAGGGTCTTCCGTTCCACCCAGTCACTTCGGTCATGCCGATCCAGATGGGTTCCCTCCTCTACTACTGCGCATTGTGCCAACCCCACGTATGCGATCCGCAAACTGACGTAGGGTTTCCGAGGCGTTCCGCTTCACCGTCCAAAGTGACGCGGCGGCATGTTGTGGGTTTCTGTCTTCTGAACCATGACAGCATCTCGTCTCTGATCATGTTATAGGCATTGTCGCAATCAAGGGTATCGTTCCTATCAAGAGGAATTGTTTCGCGATCCCTCTTGCCTTGATCCTGAGGAGTTTTCAGCTTCTGTTCCTGTGTTAGTCCCTCGGTTACTGCGTCGAAGTTTGTAAAGAACGAGCCAACACTCAGCGATCCGGTTGCGTCGGGGTCCCATGGTTCCACTTCTAGGAGCAAGGAACGTGGAATGCCGTTCCCGCCCTCGTCACGGCTCGACTCGTTGTACTTCGACAATAAAGTATTCATTTGCTTCATTGTTTCAGTAAGCAAGTCTACCGGACCCTTTTCTTGGAACGGATCGGGATCCACAAAGTCTTCTGGGTCTCCCAACGACATTGTCAATGTTAATTAAGCAATACCGGAACACAATCACAATCACAGTCACAGGGTCGGCTCGGAACGGTTTCTGTCAAGTTTCGGTCGGTATTGGGTTGTTCTGTGTGACGACACAGGTGTTTGTTTGTGTAATACAGTTGTGAAAATACGGTGTAATAGTTCACTTATATATACAATTTTCTAGTACTATACTACACACCAACACACCTACACCCTGGTTCTTCTGGTTATTCGATTCCGATATGACTCTACTGGAAGGAACTGTTACTGAACACCTAGCTACAAACGGAAACTGGGTTCGTGCGGGGCGCACACCACGCAGTCCGGGCGATATACCGACCCGACACACACAAGTTATCGAGTGCGATACGGCGCTTCGGAGTTACGGTTCGCATAATCCCAGACACGGGTCACCAACTTGTAAGTTCGTTTCGGAACCCCAAAATTCGGCGATCCTAGGCTGAGAAAATCCTACCGCTTGCCACCATTTTGTAAGCTTTTTGGGCAGTGTTTCAGTGAACAGGTTCCTTCGACAAAGGGGGTTCTAAGGGGGTCGCGATACTGAAAGGCAAAAAAAAGAAAAATATCGGATCTTAGACTAATTGAATTTAGTGTACTTAACTGGTTCTTGGTAGCGGCGTTCTCCCGAGCGGCTTGGAGATGAGGCGTAGCGTTCCAGTAGATACCTTTGTTATATATGTTTATTCAATACTGTTATACCTGAAGGGATCTGTTAACCTGAAGGGTTTTATGTATCGATATGTTGAAAATAAATGAAGTTACGTTACGTTTGTTGTTTCTTTCAAGCAAGTTCCTATTATCGATACGGTTTGCAATACTCTTGTTACTCAGAACCTGGGATGTTGGGTAAGTTTTGAAATGAGAAGAATTATTTACCAAATGTCTTTTAGATTTAATCTCAGGACTAGAACGCGGCGATACAGGTAAGTAAAATGGTTTCAAAGTGGTTACGGTAAGTTCTGCAACTCTCGATCCCAGGGATCGAGCGCCTGAGGGGCGTTACGGTGGAATTCAATCAGGTAAGGTAAGTTTTACTTATAGCGACTAGTCTTAGTCTACGATACTCTTAGAGGTAAGATCAACAAGGTGAGTATTCTTATGCTTTTAGATACGTTACAGGTAAGTTCCTCTTAGTTCCTATTTTAGTTATAGTAAAATATCACTGAGTCACGGTACCTCTACCTTTAATTGGCCAATTATATTAAGGTAGGTAAAGATTGTTTGCACTCACGTTCCGGGTTACCGTAGCGAGTCCGGAGGCGATGCAGCGAGGTTGAAGGGGGAGAGCCGGGAACGGACTGTTTCTGCGTCTCTTCCTCCGATACGACGATCCGCAGGTTCAACGAGATCCAGGGGAGGCAGGCGAACGAACAAGTTTCACCGGTTACTGTCTTTTCCACTGAGTAAACCGCGTGTACTTGGGGGAGGCAGGAGGGATACGGTCGGCGCGATACGGGTCGACGCGGAACAAGGGGAGTGCGCTTCAAAGACAATGGGGATGATCACTTCGAGACGAGCTGGCCAGGCTAAACTTCAGGACTGAGGTATTTCCGTTGATACATCATAATATCATTGGGTTTCTGGGCTCAGTGTTGCCCTCTCCATCTTCAGTTGGCACTCCTGCTCTTCCATACTTAGTTAGTTGATCAGCTTCCTCCATGCCAGTTTATTGGCCTTCTCCATGCTCCTCCATGACAGTTGATTTTTGTTGTATCCTTAGGTGTTGATCGGATACTTTTTTCTGAGGCCACGCCCCTGTGATGTGGCCTGTGATAGGTGGTGGGGGCCTGGTCCCGAAGGGAATCAGGACTTATGGATGTGAGGTGCCTGTGAGGGGAAATAATGAGCAACTTGGTTGCTCACAAA
>CM019170.2:14512748-14607472 GCA_009739505.2 Apolygus lucorum
CTCCTTCAAACATGCGTTATACATGTCCAACAATATTTCTGGCTGTTCATCGACAACAATCTTCAGTATCTCTACAGGGATCCTATCTGGACCTGGAGCCTTTTGTTGCGCATAGATTTTGCTGCACACAGCACCTCGTTTTAGTGAAGAGAGGGATCTCACCGGTGACCTCGACGGTGGACGGTCTTCAACCTCGTGTTCAGGGAACAATTCCCCCCCAATTCTGTCCTTCACTTCCGGTGCCATTGTCGAGGTTAAGTCCATCCCCCTGAGTTTCTTCAGCACAATCTTATACCCAAGTCCCAGGGGTCGTTCTCGACCTCATTCACACAGATCCTTCCATTTCTGGGCTTACTTTTGGCAATAACCACTTTTAGTGCGTGTCTTGCTGCCCTGTACTGCTCGGTCTTTTGCTGGAAATCATAATAGTCCCTCGGCCTGGCTCTTTGAGCTAGTCTCCGGAGTCGAAAACAGTTCTTCCTCAGGTCAGCAATCTCCTGGTTCCACCAATAAACAGGGCGACGATCCCGCATGGCTTTCCTCTTTGGCATAGAGCACTCGCATGCCTTGGTTAGCAGGCCCATTGTAGCTGTTACCAGCATCGTAGCAATGGGTCCACCCCACAATGCGGTGTTTAATGCCCTCGAGGGTGCCTCTACTCATATGGATCATAGTACGGAACAGATCCTTATCCAGCCGCTCCACATTCCAGCGCTGGAGGGGGGGCCTCTCCCAGACTGGGCACGTACTCACCTATCTCAAACTCAATGTACTGATGGTCGCTGGCGGAGTAATCCTCCAGTACCTTCCACCTGCTAAGTTTTGCTGCGAGGCTATCGGAGGCCATAGTAATGTCGGGTATGGTCCCTCTACATCCAGCTCTTCGAAAGGTTGGCACGTCTCCTTGGTTCATGATGGTCAACCCCAATCTTGACGCCATTTCCATCACTCTGTTCCCTCTGCTGTCTGGCTCGGCTCCCCCCACTCCAGTGCTTTTGCATTGAAGTCACCCGCAACTAGTACCTCTCCTCTGGTGTTGCGCACCCTCATCTTCGATAGCACCTAGTTTTTCCTCGAAGTTGGCGATTGGATCATTGGGGGTCAGATAGCAACTGAAGTAGGTCACGCCCTTACTCCTGATCCAGACGTAACCCACCCCAGCCCCCCTCGCCTCCACCGGGACAGACGAGCGATTTGCCACCCCAAATGGCAGAAGTGCCTGATGAGTCGGCAAACCAGTCATCCCCCCTATCCTCGTAGTTGTACTGTTCGCTAATCAACATAACATCTGCCTTTCTTTCCACGACGATTTGCTCCTTGAGGGAGCTAGCCGTTCGACTCCGGTGGAGGTTGATCTGAAGGAACTTCATATCCTTCCTCTCATCCTCCTCTCTAGGGCCCTCCGAAAGCCAGTACAACCTTTTTTGCCAGCCTCGTGGCTATCAGCGACGCCCAGCTCTTTGCACAAGGGACATGCAGCATCATTCGTGCACTCAGCTCTCTTGTGCCCTGTCTCGCCACATTTTAGACAGATTGTCGCCCGATTCGGGCCCTTACAATCTCTGGCCAGATGCCCATAATCCATGCATCTAAAGCATCGGGGTACATCCACCCTTCTTCGGATTCGGCAGTTTACCCATCCAATTTGGATCTTCCCTACCTTGACCAGCTTCTCCGCATCCCCTCCCGCAAGGGAGACAATGGCCAGGATCTGCTGTCTGCCATTTGGGGCAGTCAGGTTCACCGTAAGGTCCTCGCGAGGTCCTCCAAGCTTCCTCTCGATCCCAGCCCTTACCTCGTCAGCTGGGGTAAGGGAATCAATATCACGGATTTCGAGGGACGCCCGTGGCTTGAGGTCTTTCACCAGCCCCCCACCCACGGCATCCTCTACGGACTTTCTGAAGCTTTCTGTGATGCCGCAAGATGGTTCCATCTCCAGCATCACGTCTCCTCCCATTGTTTTTCGAATGGCTCTAATCTCCGTATTAGTGTCCGCTGGTTTCACACTCAGCTTCAGTTTTCGAAGCACCTCGGCATATGGAAGCGTCTCAGACACCTTAATAACTAGGGCCTGTGGTCTCTTCCTCCGTTTTTCCTGTTGATGGTGTCCGCCCTGCTTCCTCCTTTTGTCCCGTTCTGTTCGCTGTTTCGCTTCTTCTTCCCTCTTATTCCTCTCTGCTTCCTTTTTTCGTTTCTCTGCCTCCGCTTGTTTCTGGATTCTCTTCAGTCTATCCGCCTCTCTCTCTGCCTCCCGGGCAGCTTTCCTCTGGGCCTCCTTGCTTAGGTCCTTCTTGTCCTTTCGGAACCTCAACTTATGTGGCGCGTTTTAAGCTGTCAGAGTCAGTTACTGTTTGGCTTGAGCCTTCACTGTCAGTCTCCATCTCCTCCTCTTCTGATTTATTGATTAATTATCTTCTTTCCCCAGTTTCGATTCTTCCACCCTGGAGCAGCCAGGTATTGTGTCCCTGAACGTTGCACCTGGGAAGGCTGTAATGTCAGTGAGTTCACCCTCACTTTCTCTGCTGGCTCTGCTATCTGGTGCCTCTGAATGGAGCCTCTTTCGGATTAAATCCTTCCCCTCCTTCTCAGGTGACCATCTTGTAGATTGCTCCACCTCAGTCTTCAGGATTTCCATAAGTGGACCTTTCTTCTTCAAGTTTGCACTAAGGACATCATGCAACTCCACAAGTAGTACGAGTCCATCTTTAATGGTCATACTGACAGTCTTCTGCTGCTTTGTTGTAGCCAACATCCTCTGAATCTCCTTTCTCATGTTGGCAAGACTCTCTCGGTTCACCTCTTCTAGAAGCAGTATTTCCTTCCAGCTGCTATATTGGGACACATCTACTACTCCACTATTCATTTCAAGATTTTGATTAGACATCACATTGGGTTTTTATCCCACCACCCCAAACCGGCTCACCTACCCAGGGGGTTCCTGGGCAGGCTATGCCCATCCCTAGATGATACTCAATAGGGTGGGCTCAAGGCTCTTACTGGTCGAAGATTTTCAGAAACTCCCACGGCTCCGACACCGTGGGCACCGGTAAGGGGCGCTGCCAAGCGGGGGCCCCGCAGGATGGTTGGCGGCACTTCCTGGGGAAGAAGCCCCGTTACCCACCTGGGCGACAGCTCGAGTTATCAGTACAATTCACAATCCAAGAAGTCAAAAGGCATCCATATCGTGATAACTGGGATCCCCATCTCCAGCCATCGTGGTTGGGACTCGACACAATTTTTCAAACCGTTCCAACTTAAACTGGGAGGCCGGTTGTACAAACCCAACCGACCAAAGGTTAGAACCCGACGGGGCAAAGAGCCTACGTCATGGACGGGAGGAACTCCCCGTCATGAGCCCCCACTAAGGGTGGTCACGTACCCTCGTCCTCAGTGAGTACCCAATTAGCCCTGGGGAAGGGGAAGGTGCAACGCAGACTGATCAACTAACAGGTTGTACAAACCCAACTGACCAAAGGTCAGAACCCGACGGGGCAAAGAGCCTACGTCTTGGACGGGAGGAACTCCCCGTCATGAGCCCCACTAAGGGTGGTCACGTACCCTCGTCCTCAGTGAGTACCCAATTAGCCCTGGGTGAAGGGGAAGATGCAACGCACATCGATCAACTAACACTTTGTACAAACCCAACTGACCAAAGGTCAGGACCCGACGGGGCAAAGAGCCTACGTCTTGGACGGGAGGAACTCCCCGTCATGAGCCCCACTAAGGGTGGTCAAGTGGAACAGCTATAGGGTCATGTCTAGCGCAAAAGTCCGACAAAGGTTTCACAGCGGTCTACTACAGTGGGCGGAAACTAAGCGAACAGGAAAGAAAATGGAGTACATACGAGTTGGAAACGTTTTCCCCACTGTACGCAATACGCAAATTCGGACCGACGTACCTTGCACATAACCATTTCTTCGCGTACACTGATGCAAAAGCTGTTGCGACAATTAAAACGTTGCAACAGGCGTCACCTAGAGTACAGCGATGGCAGTCGGAACTTATGAACTATAATTACACGCTCAACCACCTCAGCGGCCACGCAAACTCAATAGCAGACTATTTGTCACGCGCGGGGCCAGCTATCACAGAAGTGCCGCGAGACGACATACCACAATGGGCCAGCGAACAGCCACGACACAAAGTACCCGATATACACACCCAGCGAGACAGGAACATACCTCCGACGCAATCTGTCTTGTTGCTCCAGGGGTACCCGGCTCTCTTCGCAGGGCTCCATAAACATCAGCGCGCTGATGAGTCCTTAGGGCCAATAATCGAAAGGATCCAGCGGAATGAAACGGTGCCTGATTACACAATCAGTCAAGGCATCCTTCATTACGCAACCCCGGGAAGACCACCAAAGCCGTGTCTCCCAGCCAGCCTACTAGACATAACGTTCGCATACTACCATGACTCCGCCCTAGGCGCACATATGGGCCAGGTAAAAACAGCGGACAATATAAGGCAACATTTCTATTTCCCAAACCTCGATAGGGAAATAAGGGCACGTGTGGCAAATTGTATTACTTGCGCGAGGGCCAAACACCATAATAAAACTTATGGGGACATGTCAGCCACTATTACAGAACGCCCCAACCAGCTATTATACTGCGATGTGGCTGGTCCGTTACCGAGGACGAAAAGTCAAAATATCTATATTTTGATAGCAGTAGACGGGTTCTCAAGGTTCTCCTTTTTCATGCCGATGAAAAAAAATAATTCCGAAACTATAATCAAAACACTACAAACAAATGTTTTTAGTAAGTTCGGTTATTATAAATACATGTGCACCGACAACCATTCAGTGTTTCGGTCACATACATTCAACAATTTCCTCATCTGCCATGGGATGAGCATGAAGCCAACACATGTACACTATCCAAATCCCAATTTTGCGGAAAGACAGATCAAAACATTGAAGGCTGCCCTAACATCATACCATGCAGATGACCATACACAATGGGACACCAACCTGGAGTACCTGCAACTAGGCTTCAACTCGGTCAAACACACCAGCCATGGTTACACACCGGCAAGGTTGTTTTTAGGCCGAGAGACTCCAACCCCCATCCAATTGGTATGGGGGATACAACCCATTGAGGAGTATCCGACAACGGACCAACAACGGGTATGGGAACAGGCATGTACCAACCTGCAACGGGCGATGGATAGACGAAAAAAATATTACGACCAACGTCACACCCCGCATACGTTTCAAGAAGGAGATCAGGTACTGATCCGCCAGTACATACTGAGCTCCAAGGTAAACAAGGTAAATGCCAAGCTGACTTACCGATATAGTGCGCCATATATCATCGATAAGGCATTATCTCCAGTCACTTATCGACTAATCAGCACCACTGATCAGAATGACATCAAGACCCAACATGTCAGTCAGTTAAAACCCTTCCCAGCTGACACTGAACAAACACGAAACAACACACCAACTAGCATGTCCACAGTGTCCCAATCAAACACTAACACCCGTCTGCACCTTTCTGCCCGAGCAACAGGATATGGACAGCGACAACTCAAGACAAAGTCAGGACGACGCCCAGACGGAAGTCCAGGCGATGCAGGACCTGGAGCGGGAGGGCGGCCGCCAAACCGCCACCCGCCAGCCCACTGCGTCCGACCCCCCACCCGGTCCATCAGGGCAACAAGCGGCCCCGAGCGCCACGAGGAAGAAGAAGGGGGGGCCAGTCCCGAACCCCGTACTACTGGGAACGCCCCCAAAACGAACAAAATAAATAAGTAAAGAAAAAAAAATATATATATATAAAAAAAAAAAATAAAAATAAAAAAAATAAAAAGAAAAATAAAGAAATAAAAAAGAAAAAACAAAAAAAAAAAAGAAAAAAAAATAAAAATAAATAAAATAAAAAAAATATAAAAAAAAATAAAAAAATAAAAAAAAAAATAAAAAAAATTAAAAAAAAAAAAAAAATAATAAAAAAAAAACCAAAAAAAAAAAAGATGAAATACAGACATAATAGAAGAACATAATAAATGAAACACGATAAAGTGATAAACAGAAGTGATAAAAAAAAAAGATGAAATACATACAAACATAATAGAAGAACATAATAAATGAAACACGAAGAAGTGATATATCACGGAGAAGTGATATACAACGTCCATGAAGACGCCAGCGGGTTTCGTCCAGCATCGAACGTACCTACGGCACGCGTCGAGCACGGTTTCCCCGCTGAGGGTCCGCATTTCAGTTATTGATTTTATTTTTGTAATTTAACCACCTTCCCACGCCCTATCCTACCCGCACAAATTTTTAAGGCAGAAGCCCCAAAAATTTCCAACCCAGAGGGGGAGTGAAGCAGTTCTCAGGTAACTGCTCCTGAGAGCAGGTCAGTGGTGGACCGCGCTCTACTCCTCTGATGGGTGGGGACACGGAACGGCAGGAGTCTTCAGTCTCTTCCCGGTTTCCACCTGAGTAAGTAGATTTTCATATCTTGTGCGATTTCCTTTTCTTTCGATCTCCACAACCCTTTCATTTTCATTTCGGACCAATATACGATTAAAGAACTAATCTATATTAAAAACACTCCGTCTTGTCTTTGACTATACCCAATTTTTCGCTACCAATTAAGTTACTTATAACTAAATTGAATCTTGGGTAGGATTAGTAGTCATTAATATTCAGAGAATATTAATAACTCTATTTCAACCTTCGGACTGATAGTAGCCACTGCGCATGCGCAAACGTGAATTTCCTTTTAACGTCAATAATTTCTACATTTTCTATCCGATTTCAATGAAATTCTCAGGGATGTTACAGATTAGTATTTAGATGGTCCCCTATGAAAATCATCATCCCCGGACTGATAGAAGTGACTGCGCATGCGCAAACGTGATTTCCTTGTAACGGCCATAACTTCTACATTTTCCATCCGATTCCAATGAAATTCTCAGGGATATTACAGATTAGGTTGTAGATGGTCCCTTATGAAGATCATCACCTTCATACTGATATTAGCCACTGCGCATGCGCAAACGTGAATTTCTTCGTAACGGCCATAACTTCCACTTTTTCTACCCGATTTCGATGAAATTTTCAGGGATTATGCGGATTAGGTTGTAGATGGTCCCCAATGAAGATCACCACCATCGGACTGATAGTAGCCACTGCGCATGCGCAAACGTGAATTTCCTTTTAACGTCAATAATTTCTACATTTTCTATCCGATTTCAATGAAATTTTCAGGGATGTTACAGATTAGTATTTAGATGGTCCCCTATGAAAATCACCACCTTCGGACTGATAGTAGCCACTGCGCATGCGCAAACGTGAATTCCTTGTAACGGCCATAACTTCTACATTTTCCATCCGATTTCAATGAAAATTTCAGAGATGTTACAGATTAGTATTTAGATGGTCCCCTATGAAAATCATCATCCCCGGACTGATAGAAGCAACTGCGCATGCGCAAACGTGAATTTCCTTGTAACGGCCATAACTTCCACTTTTTCTACCCGATTTCGATGAAATTTTCAGGGATTATGCGGATTAGGTTGTAGATGGTCCCCAATGAAGATCACCACCTTCGGACTGATAGTAGCCACTGCGCATGCGCAAACGTGAATTTCCTTTTAACGTCAATAATTTCTACATTTTCTATCCGATTTCAATGAAATTCTCAGGGATGTTACAGATTAGTATTTAGATGGTCCCCTATGAAAATCATCATCCCCGGACTGATAGAAGTGACTGCGCATGCGCAAACGTGATTTCCTTGTAACGGCCATAACTTCTACATTTTCCATCCGATTCCAATGAAATTCTCAGGGATATTACAGATTAGATTGTAGATGGTCCCTTATGAAGATCATCACCTTCATACTGATAGTAGCCACTGCGCATGCGCAAACGTGAATTTCCTTGTAACGGCCATAACTTCCACTTTTTCTACCCGATTTCGATGAAATTTTCAGGGATTATGCGGATTAGGTTGTAGATGGTCCCCAATGAAGATCACCACCATCGGACTGATAGACTGATTTTTTTTTTTCATTGTTTTTATTGATAGATTACTCCGCACAACTTTGGAAGGGGATATCGTACTATTTGCAGACGATGCGTCATTCATTATAAAAGGAGATTCATGGCTGGACGTACAACACAAAGCTGAATCAAATATGTCCACATTAATGAGTACCATTGGTGACTTAGGACTAATAGTAAATTTCAATAAAACTGATTTTATTACTTTTTCTTTGAGGAGTAATAATGTTCCAACAATAGGGATATTAAAGTGTCACCTTCCAACATGCGAGGGTTTTGAAGAATGCAATTGCCCAGTAATAAAACAAGTTGTTAGTGTTACGTACTTAGGAGTAATAATAGATCAGTGTCTCACATGGAATCTCCAAGTTGAAAATATGAAATCAAGATTAAGGAAAACACTTTATGTCTGTCGTGAGGTAAGGAATTTTTTAGATGTTAGTAATCGCAGGATGTTATATTTTGCATTAGTTCAATCATTGTTAATCTACGGGGTGAGTGGGTGGGGGGGTTGTAGTGAAGGGCTTATTGATTTGATTTATGTCTCTCAAAAATTAATAATTAAAACGTTACTTAAAAAAGAAATGAAATATTCCACACATAAACTTTTCGCTGAATTTAAGGTTTTAGAATTCCGTTCACTTATAAATAAATTAACAACACAGAAAGTGATGAGAGACGTATACCTGGGGAAATTTAAATTCGTGGAGGAAGGCAGGACGAGGTTGGGTTACCAGGGCATGTTACAGACCCCAATTCGTTTTACCACCTGTGGCCAAAAACTGTATGATTATAGAGGCGTAAAATTATTTAATGATCTTCCTCAAGAGATAAAAAATCAAAAACTGTACCCGATATTTAAACAAAGATTGGCAGATCACTACAGGAAATATTATGTTCCTAGCGTTACATAGGATGTAATTACCATGTTTCGTATTTTTATAAAAATATTCTTTCTTTTCTTTCTCTCGTAGATTTTTGATCTCTATTTTGTCTGTTGACAGCTGACATTGAAATATTGTTAAGTATTACAATATTTAAGTAAGTTACATAGGATGTAATTACCATTTTTCCTATTTTTATAAAAATATTCTTTCTTTTCTTTCTCTCGTCGATTTTTGATCTCTATTTTGTCTGTTGACAGCTGACATTGTAAAGAATTGAAATGTAGAATATTAACACGTCCTTTTTAGTTTTTGTTTAGAACTCCTCCTCTTGGCACAAGCTTAGGCTTTTAGAGAGGAGTAGTTTGTTGTTATTTTCATTTGCCATTCATGTATATGTATGTCTAAAAAAATAAATAAATTTATATAAAAAAAAAAGTAGCCACTGCGCATGCGCAAACGTGAATTTCCTTTTAACGTCAATAATTTCTACATTTTCTATCCGATTTCAATGAAATTTTCAGGGATGTTACAGATTAGTATTTAGATGGTCCCCTATGAAAATCACCACCTTCGGACTGATAGTAGCCACTGCGCATGCGCAAACGTGAATTTCCTTTTAACGTCAATAATTTCTACATTTTCTATCCGATTTCAATGAAATTTTCAGAGATGTTACAGATTAACTTGTTTTGATGTTTTGAGATTAACTACTATGTTGGTTGTGTGTCTGTGTGTCTGTGTATCTGTGTGTCTGTCATGAATTCCTTGTAACGCGCATAACTATACGAAGTTATGGTCCGATTTCGATGAAATTTTCAGGGAATGTGCGGGTTGGTGTGTAGACGGTCCCCTATGAAAATCATCATCCTCGGACTGATAGAAGCGACTGCGCATGCGCAAACGTGAATTCCTTGTAACGGCCATAACTTCTACATTTTCCATCCGATTTCAATGAAAATTTCAGAGATGTTACAGATTAGTATTTAGATGGTCCCCTATGAAAATCATCATCCCCGGACTGATAGAAGCAACTGCGCATGCGCAAACGTGAATTTCCTTGTAACGGCCATAACTTCTACATTTTCCATCCGATTTCAATGAAATTTTCAGGGATTATGCGGATTAGATTGTAAATGGTCCCCTATGAAAATCATCACCCCCGGACTGATAGTAGTCGATGCGCATGCGCAAACGTAAAATCCGTGTAACAGCCGTGCGTACGTCAGAATCTCAAATTCTACAGTATCTACTGTCTGGCGCCCGTAGCACATTCGCAGCGATTCAAACTTCTTGCCAAGGAGTCTCGGGTACGACTCCCAGCCGTACCTAGAAATTTTTTGATTCTTGGAGTAGTGACTCGCTTACATCTTTCATCCGAATTTGATGAAATTTTCTAGGATTATCCAGAGTAGCGTGTAGATGGTCCCCTATGAGGGTAGTGAAAGGTACTTAGAGATTGGTGTTTTGAGATTAACTACTATGCATCGGATCATCTATATAATTGGGTTATGGATACGAGGAAGCTATGTGCCACACCCACTTGGCAGACTTTTTTTTCAATCTTCATGATTTTCCCAAGGATTTTAAATATGACCACGGTGCGCATTGCGCACGTGCGCTATCATTCGTAATGCACACCAACTTTGTTATCTCAAATGGGAACCTGTATTGCTTCCGAGTCTACCAAGGTAGCGGAAGCTTTGTTTTCACTTTTCAAGGACGAAAAAAAAAAGTTCTCCAAAATAAAAATTTTCACTCGCGTTTTGCGTTTTAGACCTTTCTGAACAATTTTGGTTCAGTGTCTGTGTGTCTGTCTGTCTGTCTGTCTGTGTGTCTGTCATGATTTCCTTGTAACGCGCATAACTATACGAAGTTATTGTCCGATTTCAATGAAATTTTCAGGGATTGTGCGGGTTGGTGTGTAGACGGTCCCCTATGAAAGTCATCATCCCCGGACTGATAGAAGCGACTGCGCATGCGCAAACGTGATTTCCTTGTAACGGCCATAACTTCTACATTTTCCATCCGATTCCAATGAAATTCTCAGGGATATTACAGATTAGGTTGTAGATGGTCCCCTATGAAGATCATCACCTTCAGACTGATAGTAGCCACTGCGCATGCGCAAACGTGAATTTCCTTGTAACGGCCATAACTTCCACTTTTTCTACCCGATTTCGATGAAATTTTCAGGGATTATGCGGATTAGGTTGTAGATGGTCCCCAATGAAGATCACCACCTTCGGACTGATAGTAGCCACTGCGCATGCGCAAACGTGAATTTCCTTTTAACGTCAATAATTTCTACATTTTCTATCCGATTTCAATGAAATTTTCAGGGATGTTACAGATTAGTATTTAGATGGTCCCCTATGAAAATCATCATCCCCGGACTGATAGAAGTGACTGCGCATGCGCAAACGTGAATTTCCTTGTAACGGCCATAACTTCTACATTTTCCATCCGATTCCAATGAAATTCTCAGGGATATTACAGATTAGGTTGTAGATGGTCCCCTATGAAGATCATCACCTTCAGACTGATAGTAGCCACTGCGCATGCGCAAACGTGAATTTCCTTGTAACGGCCATAACTTCCACTTTTTCTACCCGATTTCGATGAAATTTTCAGGGATTATGCGGATTAGGTTGTAGATGGTCCCCAATGAAGATCACCACCTTCGGACTGATAGTAGCCACTGCGCATGCGCAAACGTGAATTTCCTTTTAACGTCAATAATTTCTACATTTTCTATCCGATTTCAATGAAATTTTCAGGGATGTTACAGATTAGTATTTAGATGGTCCCCAATGAAGATCACCACCTTCGGACTGATAGTAGCCACTGCGCATGCGCAAACGTGAATTTCCTTCTAACGTCAATAATTTCTACATTTTCTATCCGATTTCAATGAAATTTTCAGGGATGTTACAGATTAGTATTTAGATGGTCCCCTATGAAAATCACCACCTTCGGACTGATAGTAGCCACTGCGCATGCGCAAACGTGAATTCCTTGTAACGGCCATAACTTCTACATTTTCCATCCGATTTCAATGAAATTTTCAGAGATGTTACAGATTAACTTGTTTTGATGTTTTGAGATTAACTACTATGCATCGGATCATCTATACAATCGTGTTATGGATACGAGGAAGCTATGTGCCACACCCACTTGGCAGACGTTTTTTGTTGCAAATTAGTAGTAAAATTGACTCGTACAGTTTGGCAGACCAGTTAGGCTTACACCCTGTATATTACATTATTAATATAGTATTGATGTTATATCGTTTATTCGGAATCTGCGTGAAAATTTCTATTAGAATATTACCTAATTAGATATAAAATATTTATTAGATTTAAGAGCTTGTTGGATTTTTTATAAAGATTTATTAGATTTTAAAATATGAAGTTGGTTTTTTTTTATAGGTATAGTGAAATTAATTATACATTATTAAAGCAAAAACGCAGCAAATTATTGCCCAAAGGTTTATCATTTTCTGTATAGATCACCCTTCTGTATAGATCCCTCCCTACCAACCGTAGGTACCTACTACCTACTAGGGCATTTTTGTAAATTTCAACCCCAACCACCAACCAAATGGAAATGAAGGGTTGAAATTTTCTATCCGTAGATTTATACAGTCCGTAGGTACCTGCGGTTGGTAGGGAGAGATCTATACAGAAGGGTGATCTATACAGAAAATAATGAACCTTTGGGCAATGATTTGCAGCGTCTTTTTTGTTTTTACCTACCAACCATTGGTAGTTATTACCTACCATACCATACTGCCTTCACACCTTCACAATCAAGTTTATTAGGAGGAACTACCTAAACGCTTCACACTCGATTCGAAAAAATAGGGAGCTTCATATGGAAATTTGATTACTGGTTGCTCAGAAAGCAAAACTGAATACAAATCGAAGAAATAAACAGCGATCGCATTTTAGTCAGATACAATTTGAATGGAGATTAGACCTCTGGTGATTCATACTCGTGATTCTGATTTATCGAAGGAAAACCTTCAAGTACTTACTCGTAGGGACCGAACGGTTTGTCCTACAGAGCTCCGGGTGGTCTCAAAAATTTTTAAAAATTCAAATTTTCAAAAATTGGTGAAAAACCGATATCTTTATTTCGAGAGTTTTCGAGCTAGGGCACTCTTGAGAATTTCAACCTCCAATTTTCACCCCTTAGAAGTGGCCGACATTAACCAAAAGCTTCGCGGCACAACTAGACCCCAAATGGAGCCCTACTCTAAATTTGAACCAAATCGGTCCAGGGTTGCTAAGAAAAGTGCCGCGTACGGCGTACGGCGGGAACATTTTTTATTCGATTTTCGGATTCTACGTACCTTGAAACGTAAAACATCAAATTTTGAGGGGGGGGGGGGGGGGTTAACATTTTTTCCCCTTGCTCGATTCCAATGGCTTATTATTAAAAATAAAGAACTAAAACTTTAAAATTGAAATAACTCGGAAACAAAGCCTCTAAAAAATTACTAAGAGACATTTTTTGTTGCAAATTAGTTGTAGAATCGACCCCTTGGATGAATGAGACTTGTTTTGTTGACAGCCTGTATAGTGACATTAATTTATACATTATTAAAGCAAAAATCACTTAAATTCTATAAATATATTTCTTTGAAGATTAGCAATATTCACTCATGCTACTCGAATGGGACTTTTTGCCCATCGCCTAGTTCTTTGCCCCGTAACTCTGTCCTCCGAAGACAACATGGGCTTCATATGAGAAAAAGCACCTTCAAACAGGCAGTTTCAACATAGAGCGTCTAAGAGAAATGAGAACGCGGGCTCAATAAAGATCGTAAATGGCGGGACGTAAAGATGCATTTCCAGCTGATAATAACATTCGGGTCCTTGACTCCGACTGGAACCCTCGAAACTAGCGAAAGAAAAGCCCCCGCCAGAACCCTTCCAGGACGTCCCCCCCAAGACCGAGTACCCCTGGAGGCCTCCAGGAGAAGTGAGAGTGTATATAAAGGAATGATGCGGGAGTTCGGGATATAAAACGTGACTATATAGTCTAACTTACAGTGAGGCAGCCCTACTTCCTTTACCAGACTCCGGATCATGAAGGTAGGTGTTGAAGTCCCATTCGAGCAGCATGAGTGAATAACCGAATTTTCAAAAAAATATCTTAACCGACCCAATTTTGAACCATAAAAAACTTGTTAATACTGTATAAGGAAGAAATTTTTACAGGAAATTAAATGCTGATTTCAAATTTATATAATAAATTACAAAATTCATCATAGCATTTTCTACTAAAAACCTTAAAAAATACTCCACTTGTCTCCAAGGACACAGCTCACAAGTAAATTATTGCTTTATTTATTTATTTCAAGCAATTGATTTTCTTTCGATATTCAGCAAACGCTACCACCACCATACATTGTGTACATATACATATATATTTTTTTAATTTACTAGGTACTCAATATTTATAGTCTACTTGAATCGGGGACGTAAGTCAACAAAAATTTCATTTTTTTTTTTTTTTTTTTTCATTTTTTTTGTTTTTCATCCCTAGGAGCAATTTAGCAATTTTTCGTTTGCAATTAAAAGGGCATGCAATTGACGTCTCTATCATGATAAAAATCGCCCTTGAAAATCCTGGTTTCTTTTAGAAGGGCCCAAGTCCGGACTTACATTGGTAGCAGAAACTTTGATTGTTTTCACATTTCAAGGTTTAAAAGAAAAATTCTCCAAAATCAAAATTTTCACTCGCGTTTTACGTTTTAGACAATTTTGGTTTCGTGTTTTTCATGTATTTTTGTCATAAAATCCTTGAAAACTCCAATTTTGATGAAATTTCCATTGAATGTGGGGGGTTTTTTGGTATATGGTATCCTGTGAAAATGATTGAAACCGCTGTAACAGCCATACCATAAATATTTTTCGACCGAATTCGATTGAATTTTCTGGGATTATACGGATTGGGGCGAAAGCCCTTCCCCTATGAGGGTAGTGGAAGGTACTTGGAGATTGATGTTTCGAGATTAGCCAATATGTATCGAATCATCAATCTATAAATCGGGGTTAGGAATACGAAGAAACTATGTGCCACACCCTTGGGCAGACTTTTTTTTCATTTCTATAGCAACTGTGTTTCATCATTTTACGACTTTCCGGTTTCAGAAAGCCTGCAATTCATAAAAAGTGAGCTAGTACACGATTTTTTTGAGAAGGGCGTACTACTCACTCCATGGAATAGATAATCGAATTTGGGACCCCTAGGTGGGGGATAAAAATCTGGTTTTCCTCTCACAATTTAGGAAGTTTTTCTTGATTTCCCGAAAGTTTGGTTTTAAGGACTTACGCCCATTTAAAAGGAACCGATTCACTTGTTTCCATGGACTCATAGAGTAAGTACCCTCATTTAAATAGTCAATTTTTATTTTATTTTTTTAATTTAGACTTTTTTTGGTTTTTTCGGACTTATAGAATACACACACGTAAATTGTTGCTTTATTTCGATTTCAAGCAAACAAAACCATCTCCATACTTTGGACTCAAAAAATATCCCCAAGTGAATGATTTGATTTTCTTTTGATATTCAGCAGGTAATTCACTAGGTACTCAAGATTCACAGTATACTTGTTTTTATGGACTCATAAAGTACTCTCATTTAAAATTGAAATTTAATAGTCAATTTTATACTTGTATACTTGTTTCCATGGACTCATAAAGTACCCTCATTTGAAATTTAAATTTAATAGTCAATTTTGACTATTTAATAGTCAATTTTTTGGATTTTTTTAAAAAAATTTTTTCTTCGAATTTATCCTCTTTTGACTTTCCAGATTTACACACAGTACAAACACGTAAATTTTTGCTTTTTCGATTTCAAGCGAACCAAAACACCACCAAGCTGTCGACTACTTTGGACTCAAGTGAATGATTAGATTTTCTCTCGATATTCTATACATATTATATTTTTAAAATTTTAGTGCTCAATATTCACAGTCTACTTGTTTTTATGGACTCATGAGTACCTACACGTAAATAGTTCATTTTTTCGATTTTCAACAAACCATACTACCACCACCATATTGTGTATTCAGGGTATGTTTTAAAATTTGAGTACTCAAATTCATACTCTTCTTGTCTCCACGGATTCATAGAGTACTTAGTAAATTGTTGCTTTTTCGATTTCAAGCAAACAAACCATCTCCATACTGCGGGCTCTCAAACTTTCCTCAAGTAAATTATTTGATTATCCTTCGATATTCAGCAAATCGTACCACCACAACACTGTAAACTTAGTTTCCTATGTTCAAGTTCCGTACCAACCTCGATTATATATTGATGATTTTTGAGCTTCTATCATTGTACAGTGGTTTTGATTGTAGAAATCAATCTTCATAAACTTGTTTCGATTATAACTAAATGTATAAGCAATCATCTTGGTGATTTTAAGCAAAATATGAGAAAAAAGATAGATTTAATAATTCAGGAAATCAATGAACAAGTACTCGTATGCTACCGTTGGTCCTTTTCGGTACTATTTATCTGCTCATTCCCTTTCTTTACAGGTGCTGTGTAGCGCTCTGGTGGTAGCCATAGTTATCAACGAAGTACACAGTCATGGTGAGAAAATAGTGCATCTTATTCCTCGTTTCTTAATAGGGCGAAACATCCTCATTCTAGGAAGAGCAACAAACGATTTATGATGGTTTCTATGGTGATTTTAACCCTATAAAGCCATCCATACGTCAATTAACGTGCGATCCTGTTAAAAAGAAATCTGAAAGCCTAATTACACGTTTCACTATAAAGTAATTTCACACTATTATGAAGTCAATTAATTGGAGACACCTTCATTTCTGGATTATTCAGTCAACACAGATGGAGTAGTTTTGATATAAAATTAAAGAGTCATTTAATGACATTTATGGAGTCAATAAATGACTCATCAGTTTTATAGCTAATTACTCCATCTGTGTTGACTAAATAATCCAGTAACCTGAATAATGAATCAAATTTTGATTTATAAAATTCAAAAATTAAAAAAAGTATTATTTATTATTTTATTAATTTAGAAATTTACTTAGGTAGGTACCTACTAATTTATTTATTTTTTTTATTTAATTGTATTCAAGCATTTATTATTTTTAATTAATTAATTTATTTATTTTTCAATATTTAAAAAAAAATTATTTGAATTATGAAACCAAGTGACGTCTAGAACTCCATTTCATTTTTTCTTGACAAAACGAATGAAAAAAGATGAGACAAACCCAGAAACGTTCATTTTTTTGATATATTGACATTGTTTCAAAATTTGAAGGTGTTCAGTTGTTGACAAGCATCACTTTGCCCAACAGTTTTCTAGATACATTCAAACTTTGGAAAAAAGTGTATATAGTGCTGCTAAATATTGAGTGCAAAAAGCCACCTGCTCAACTAATCCTCAGGCATAATTAGCATTGCGTGCTGCCCCCGGCACGTCGATTCGACGTCGTACGTCTGGAGAAGTAGAGTATAACAACACTTGGACTTGTTTGTTACAACGAAGCTGACTTGGCAATCCTAAGCTCCCAAGCTACTACAGTGCTCCTGTCGGCCATATTGTGCGACTGGAGTTGCCAATACGTCAAAACGACGTACGTGTGGCTTTCCAGGGTTAAACTAGAACAACATGGGTGTACTCTATGAAATTATATCATCTTATAAGCTCTGATTTTTGGGTGGTGGTTCGGATTCTCTTAATCACAGGCTTTTACGAGTTGGAGTTGGGCAGATTTTAATTCAACGGCGTTTCTGCCTCTGTGGTGAAAAGATTTGAACAAAATTCAGATTTGAAACTAAGTTTAGTGCGAAGACAAAATTGTCAGTTCAATTTCGCACCACTATGTTGAGTTGCAAAACTGAATTTCACTTTGCAAAAATGTTGTCCTCAACTTCATTTGATACTTTTAGAAAGCCAAGAAGTCATGAATTTCGAGTCCACTCAGACTAGATTATAAAAATCAGCTGAAAAATCATGTTTTTGAGAAGAGCGCATAACATATATTCGAAATAACATAGGATTCAGAGTGGTAACTCCGATCGAAAATGTCAAATTTCAAAAACATGTTTAACTTTCCTTTTCGACTTGATTTTTTTAAAATGTTTTATTTCAAAAAGATTTTAGTTTTGCACTACGAACCTTGGAAATTTAACGCTCTTTCCTACGGTACCCTCAAACTTGAATTTAGTTGGTTAATAACGGGTGCTACGGCAGTTTTAATGACACAAGGTCGAAAAACACAAAAATATCTTAAAATTCAAAAATAGGAAAAACAAGGAGTTAAAACAAAACTGATAGGAGACATTTTTTGTTGGAAATACAACGTAGAATCAATTCTTGAATCATTAATTCTGGGGCTCATGAAGACTTGACCAGTCAAGCCTAGTAAGCTCTGAGAACTTTCCCAGATGCATAAATGCTTTTATTTGATCTATCGAGGTTTTGCTGTGAAGTTCAATCTTGAGGGCTGCTGTAAAATACGTTTGATGTAAAAATACATCGAAACGTCGGCCTAGTGTTTCATTCTGGCCCTCAAGAACCTATCAACTATAGCGTTTCCGAGTCAAATTCAAGGTTTTCCTAATCAAATTCTAGGTTTTTCTAAAAAAAATTCAAGGGTTTGCTGAACAAATTCAAGGTTTTCCTTATCCAATTTAAGATTTTTTGAAACAAATTCAAAGGTTTTTCTAAACAAATACAAAGTTTTTCTAAAAAATTCAATGTTTTCCTAAACAAATTCAAGGGTTTTCAATTCAAAATTAAGGTTTTCTAATATAACGTTAAAATTTTTTTTCCAAACTAAAGCATTTTATTCACAATCAAATCAGAACAAGGTCCTATTCCGAATTAAAAGACTGAATTAAAGAATGAATTCATCAGTTATTTAGTATGTATCACAGATTAGCACAATCTGTGCTGGTGCCTGTTGACTTCGAGCTACAACATCACACAAATTGTGCTAACTTTGTGATGGATATCCCAACGCCGAAATTACAAATTTGAATTGAAAAATCTTGAATTTGAATTAAAAAACCTCGAATTTGTTTAGGAAAACCTTGAATTTGGCTCGAAAGACCATGAAATTGACTCGGAAATGCTATATTTCTTCATAACGGAGTGAAAATATTCTTCTCTCACCACAAAAAGTTATATCGTATTAGGCTAGAATAGAACTACGTAGGACACGATTTGTCAACTTGTAACACACATTTTGGTATTATTTGCAAGGTGGTTGGAGTGGAGGAGGTGGAGGTGGATGGAAAGGTGGTGGTGGAGGCGGCTACACGTACGGAGGTGGACACGGAGGCGGAGGCGGTGGAGGACATGGTGATTGTACAATATTTTCAGTAGAGAAAGATGCTTTTACAAATTTTTATTAGTGTATAAATATTTTCTGGAAAAATCGATAATAATTTATTACTTGGGAGAAATATGCACAAAATTATTTGATTTTTTTTTTCTTTCATCAGGTGTGCACATCACGTAGTTCCAAAATTTTGGCCATCGTTCCAAAATGCAATATTTTTAAAAAGTAATAGATGCAGATGAAGTGGGTGATAATGGTTTTAGAGACTAATTTTCAAAAAGAATGAATAAATGAATAGCGCATTATTTTTTTACGTATTTACTGTGAATATGATTTTATAAGTTTGTTTGCACCAAGCGTTCATTTAATTTCAAAAAGTTCATCATTTTTGATATTTCGGAGATTTTTCTCTGAAAAGTTTGTTCAAATTACTTCACGTTGTTGAATTTCGAGGACAAGAAATTGTTTCCACTGTAACCCTCGTACACCGTATTAAAGACGACCTGCCCTCCAGAATTACCTTGTTTTCGAGTTTGCAGACAAAGGGCCCTCCAGGGAACACAGTCCTAAAATATACGGTATTGCAAAATACAATTTTCCCCCATTTACCCCTAACAAGACCCAATTAAAGAGAAAATAACAGAGAAAAAAATATTCCGCTGGTTAAAATATCAATCATTAAAGTAGGCTCCTAGGTTGCAAAAAAAAATTGCTTGAGTAAATTATTAGTTCAATTTTAATTGAATTTAAAGAAGTAAGGATTGTCGTTAAGAGATTTCCAATTTTTAATCGACTTTAAAACCGTCGTGGGCGCGAAGGAGGAGCTACCCACTCATTTCGGAGTGTAATTGAACGATTTTTGGTTTTTTATTTTCAATTGAAGAACCTTTGCAATCGACCAAGAAACTTTTTTTTTCACCTTCCCCTCAAAATTTGTTGGTTTACGTTTCAAGGTACGTAGAATCCGAAAATCGAATAAAAAAATTTCCGTCCGTCCACCATCGTACTTTCCTTAGTTACCATGGACCAATTTTGATGAAATTTTGTATATGGGCTCCATTTGGGGTCTAGTTATGCCCCAAAGGTTTTGGTTGATGTCAGTCACTTCTAAGGGGTGAAAATTAAGGGTTGAAATTTTCAATAGTCTCGAAAACTCTCGAAATAAAGGTATAGTTTTTTCACAAATTTTAGACAGAATTGAGTTTTTAGATTTTTTTTGACCCGGATCTCTGTAGGACCAACCGTTCGCTCCCTACGAGAACTTAGAGGGGTCTCAGTCGGTCACCGTTTGTTCCTCGCTCCGTGTTAGTATTTCATGAAATCGAAGGCGCAAAAACTTAAAAAGTTGTACCTAAATTTGAAATTTTAACCTTTTCGCGCCCGGATTCTCGAGAGCCTACTGTCCCTCACAGCCCGCCCGCCGGCGGCCCCCTGTGTCCCCTCAGTACCACATTATTTTGGCAACTCGGTGGTTCGTCCGAAGTTGTTTGCTTGCATTATTTTATTGTACTATTTTTTCGCGTGATACTTTCTGTTATGAGTTCATGAGAATTATTGAGATTATTTGCATTATTTATTCATTTACTAGCCAGTTGAACATATTGGAAATAATGAAATTAATGTAGAATAATTATGATACCTCATGACTCGCTCCGATTTCTATTAAATTCATTCAATATAATTTATTGTTTTCCACTTTCATTCTGTTTAGGAAAATTCCTACAATTTGATAACTCTTCATAATGGGGAAAACCAAAAGTGGGAAGAGGGACAAAACATTTTTGCGAATATTCCCGAGCAGAGTTCAAATAGGCGGTGAAATATCTGAAAAGCGGCAATATCTTTGACAGGCCTACCGCCAAAAATACCAAAATAGAATTAGAAGGGTTAAAAAAAAATTAAAAAAAAAAACAAGAAGAAGACAGCGACCAAATTGGCGAAGATCAAAGAGAACCAACTGTTTGAGGTGCCGCTGCATCAGAACATAAAACCGACCAATAAAACGCCGACAAACAATGATATTAGAGAAAAAAAAAACACTTAAAATGTTCAAGGAATATATACACTGTTCCGTGAATGCAATATCATGAGGTTTGTAATGGATATTACACCCTGGAAGATCGTAGTTACACGGCAAAAGAGCTCAAGTGCCAGAACGGCTATTATCGGCGGCGGGCAGCTACGGAAAGGCCGAGCCGCCCGATATATGACGTTGGCGGGCAGCTACGGAAAGTACAGCGGCCCGATATATGACGTTGGCGGGCAGCAAAGGGTTAAAGGATTTTAGAAATTCACTAGTTCACGTCTCTAGGGAATTGAAAAACTGAATTATTGCTGCTGGAATCATCAAAATCGAACAATAATTGCCAGAGAAAAATGGGGAAAACCGTTAATTCAATTACGTTTTTCTGACTTACGATAAGTCAGAAACACGACCGTGAATCTCCAAAGAGGCCTAATCTCCGTCCAAATTTTAGCTGACGAGAATGCGATCGTTCGTCTCTTCGAGTTGTAGTCAGTTTTGCGTCTTTAGCAACCAGTAGTTAATTTTCTAATAATTAGAGCAACCTCAACTCCCTGTTTCTTCTGAAGGGAAGTAACTGAGGTGGTTTACTGAAATAACTTATTACGAATATAGGTAGTACGATTAATATCACTACTTATGCTACTACCACTCATGTTTTGAACCCAATTGATCTTTTTTATTCAATAATTTTGTTGGTATTATATGTGAAAATTTATTTCTAATTTCTTAAAGGTTAAGTTTCTTTTTTTTTTTTGTTAAAAATTAAGAATTCGACAGTTTTTGAAATACAGGGTGTCTCAAAAGTTGTTCACCCCCCTGCTAAAATCGTCCAGATAGTGGTTAAAATTTTTTTTTTACCAAGGATCTCAAATATGACCATATTGCGCATTGCGCAAATTGTGCGCAACGCACACCAACTTCGTTATTTATAATGAGACCCCCCATTTTTATTGCAGATTTGGATTCTACGCAAAATGTCATTAATTTAAGACCCTTCACTTGATTTTTTTGGTTGCGCGCAACCCATCCCATGAGCGCGCAAAGTCGCCCAACTACCAAATTGCGCAAAATATAGATTCACGTAAACCCCAAGTGTGGCGCATGTTTTTTTCATTATTTTTCGACGCTGAATAACGTGGTGGTATCCGTTTTTGAATTTGATTGGAATTTTCGAAATGGCGGTCAAAAATTCGGTTGTTTTTAGCGATATTTCAATAATTTAACCCCCTATTTTTTTATTGCAGCCCGGTTGAGAAAGAAGGAGGGAAAGAAAATAACATTATTTAGCTCGTCAGAATCGTCTGTCTGTTGGGGTGGCGCCTATTCGGGAACCGCTCGGCGTAAACTCGAACTGCTCTTCTCAAAAAAGAGCGATTTATCGCTAAAAACAACCGAATTTTCGACCGCCATTTCGAAAATTCCAATCAAATTCAAAAATGGATACCACCACGTGATTCAGCGTCGAAAAATAATAAAACAACATGTGCCACTCTTGGGGTTTAAGTGAATCCATATTTTGTGCAATTTGGTAGTTGGGCGACTTTGCGCGTTCATGGGACGGGTTGCGCGCAACCAAAAACGCTGCAAATTATTACACAATGGTTTATTATTTTTCTATATAGATCACTCGTCTACAAAATCACCAACCATCCAATATGAAGGAAAAAAAAAAAATCAAAAAAAAAAAAATAAAAAAAAATTTTTAAAAAAATCAAAATCACCAAATATCGATTACATTTTGATCAGCTCTAATTTGAACGGAGATTAGGCCTCTTTTGCGATTCACACTCGTGTTTTGATTTATATATATATATATTTCAAAATAAACACTTAAATTTTCGTAGGAAGCGAACGGTTTGTCCTACAGAGCTCCGCGTGGTCTCAAAAAATTCTAAAAATTCTATAAAATCTTAAATTGAAGGAAAAACAATACCTTTATATCAAAATTTTTTGAGTTAGGGCGTTTTCAAAATTTCAAAATTGATTTTGGAACCCTTAGAAGTGACCTACCTCAACCAAAAGCTTCGGGGCAGAACTAAACCCCAAATGGAGCCTACATACCAAATTTCATCAAAATCGGTCAATGCTAAGTGGCAAAAGTGCCGCGTACGGCGTACGGCGTACGGCGTACGGCGGACGGCGGACGGCGGACGGACGGCCAAATTTTTATTCGATTTTTGGATTCTACGTACCTTGAAACGTAAACCATCAAATTTTGAGGGGGTGTTAAAATTTTTTTTTTCTTGGTCGATTCCAAAGGTTCATTATTGGAAATAATAAACCAAAATCAAGTGAAGGGTCTTAAATTCGTGAAATTTTGCTTAGAATCCAAATCTGCAATAAAAAATGGGGTGTCTCATTTGAAATAACGAAGTTGGTGTGCGTTGCGCACGATTTGCGCAATGCGCAATATGGTCATATTTGGGATCTTTGGGAAAAATCATGAAGATTCAAAAAAAATTTTTTTTACCACTATCTGGACGATTTTAGCAGGGAGATGAACAACTTTTGAGACACCCTGTATACCTGAGATGTGCGAAATTGCTGATTTTAACTACTAAGAAATGATTTTTGATTTTCGAGCTGTTGGAAGCAAATATTGCAACAATCGGTGTAGTGACAATTGTGACTCTAAAATAGTCAAAAATTATTGAATGTGTACTGAAAATTAATATTGCAAATGTAACAGGTGGGGGAGGAGGTGGACATGGCGGCGGATGGGCTGGAGGCGGCGGTGGACACGGAGGTGGCGGCGGTGGATATGGAGGCGGAGGTGGACACGGAGGCGGCGGCGGTGGTGGCGTGACTCACGCTATAGTCAAAATCATCACCATCCCGATCAAATCAGGAGGGGGCGGCGGAGGATATGGCGGCAGAGGCGGTCACGGAGGCGGCGGTGGCGGCTACGGAGGTGGCGGAGGACACGGAGGCGGCGGTGGATGGAAGTCTGGAGGCGGCGGAGGTCACGGTTTGTAATTTCGAATTTCGGGTCGAATGGCGCCAAATTATCATTGCTTTAAGATTTTCGGCAATTTTTTGAAGTTTCCCAAATTCACACTTTTTTCAGTATAAAAAAACTCGAATTTCTAGAACATTTAATGAAGAATATTGAAATGTAATAAACTGACCTAAAGTAAATATTTCTAGCTAGCAGAATAATAATAAACAGCAAACACTTTTTCTGAGAGAAAGGTTATTTGTTGGATGGCTTTGTCGTAAAATATTTATTTTGATAATCGATTTTACTGTTCAATTGATTACGTTTTAAGCCTATTTTGAAAGAAAGATTTTAGATTTTATAATAACTTCAACATTTTTAGTATGGAAGTTTTGAACCTTTTTTCAAGGAAATTTGTTTTAACATTCTAATACTTTTATAGAGTTTCACTTTTACTTCCACGTTTTGGTTTATTATTTTCAATAATGAACCTTTGGAATCGACCAAGAAAAAAAAAAATTTTAACACGCCCTCAAAATTTGATGGTTTACGTTTCAAGGTACGTAGAATCCAAAAATCGAATAAAAATTTGGCCGTCCGTCCGCCGTACGCGGCACTTTTGCCACTTAGTATTGACCGATTTTGATGAAATTTGGTATGTATGCTCCATTTGGGGTCTAGTTGTGCCCCGAAGCTTTTGGTTGATGTAGGTCACTCCTAAGGGTTCCAAAATCAATTTTGAAATTTTGAAAACGCCCTAACTCAAAAAATTTCGATATAAAGGTATTGTTTTTCCTTCAATTTAAGATTCTATAGAATTTTTAGAATTTTTTGAGACCACGCGGAGCTCTGTAGGACAAACCGTTCGCTCCCTACGAAAATTTAAGGGTTGATATTGAAATATATATATACATAAATCAAAACACGAGTGTGAATCGCAAAAGAGGCCTAATCTCCGTTCAAATTAGAGCTGACCGAAATGCGATCGATGGTTGGTGATTTTGTTTTTTTTTTTATTTTTTTTATTTATTTTTTTTATTTTTTTAATTTTTTGATTTTTTTTTCTTTTTCTCTTCATATTGGATGGTTGGTGATTTTGTAGACGAGTGATCTATATAAAAATAATAAACCGTTGTGTAATAATTTGCAGCGTTTTTTTTTTTGTTTTTTTTTTGCAGAGTGGTAGGAATAACAAAGGCAACTCAGATGGGGAACTGATGCCAGTGTATAAACATGAATACAGGAATGAAATAGGAAACTGTGTTCAATATTTTTAACCTCAAAATATTTAAAAAGCTTGGTAGATGAGTACCTCTACCTAGAAGATTCATTAAAAATAACTGTAATTTATTGATTTAATCGACTGATTTTAATTATGGAGCTGTGCTATGTGCCACACTCTCATTTCAATCCCACATACCTACTTGGGATAGACATGTTGCTTATACGTTGAATGTACTTGGTGCAATGTACTTATTGCACTTACTTCGAATTGTTAGTCCCAGACTTTTTTCATGTTTCTAATTTGTTTTCCAAAAGTCGTAATTTGACTTCGATGAAACCCAGATGTACCTCTATTTAATATTTTTTTTTTTGGCAGGTGGCGGTGGCGGTGGCGGCGGCTACGGCGGAGGCGGACACGGCGGAGGCGGACACGGCGGAGGCGGACACGGCGGCGGCGGAGGTGGACACGGAGGCGGAGGCGGAGGCGGATGGAAGAGCGGAGGTGGAGGAGGTAACAACCTGCACATCATCACAGCCATATTACCCCATTTGCTTAAAACTGCTCACTGAGTTTCCCCACTCTCAATAGTGTTTATATCGAATTTTCAAGTAATTTCGACAAAGAAAATTATTTTGGAAAGAAAGAAAAACCATCAGCTGCAGTTTTGAACGATATTTTTTCATTTTCGAAAATATTAACCAGAGTACCAAAATTGACCCAAACAGATGAAATTTGGACGTCTTGAAATTTCGTACGAAAAAACATGACTGCATGTTGCACGGTTTCAAGAAAGAATTCAACGAGTTTCGGGTCACAAGTTTACTCTTCTTCAGTGAAGGAATTCACAATTTTGCATCCAGTTCTAACGTTCCTCAAGTAATTGATGATACCGAAACGTTTCTTTTTGATTTTATGGAGAGAATAATTTTATTTCCAAGTTCAAAATAACATTTTATGTTAACATACTTAACATACTTAAGTAATAATACTTAACATATTATGTTAAGTATCAAAGTTGTTAAACAATTATTTTGGAAAAAAAACCATCAGCTGGAATTTTGAATAATATTTTTTTTCATTTTAGGAAAGTCGGGAAATAGTAAGTAATAAGAGTACCAAAATTTGCCCAAATAGGTGAAATTTGGACGTCTTGAAATTTTGTCCACAAAAAACATTACTGTTGCACGGTTTCAAGGACATTATGAAGAGTTCAACTAGTTTCGGGTCACAAGTTTACTCTTCTTCAGTGAACAAAATCACAATTTCACATCCAGTTCTAACGATACTCAAGTAATTGATGATACCGAAACGTTTCTTTTTGATTTTATGGAGAGAATAATTTTGATTCCAAGTTCAAAATATGTTAGGTATAAGAGTTGTTAGAAAAGTAATGCGATTACTCATTACAAACTCAAACTACTTAAGAAGAAATGTAATGGCGATTAGCGTTCCAATTACTGTACTAGTAATCGAGGTTAGAATTACTTTTTTCCAATTACAAGTAATGGAATTGGAGAAAACCGAATACCGTAAATCGTAAAAAGTAATCGTCATCCATTTCAGTAATTGGAATGGTAATCGGCATCACATTTTTTTTTTTTCAAAAGTAATTGGAATTTGTAATGGATAGTCGAATTGAAGAGTTTGATTCCGAAAGGTACTGAAGACCATTTTTATCGAAATTGAGTTGAAACTTTCCCAGGGTTTTAGGGGTTATTTCTTCACAAAGATGCGATAGTTTTGGAGCAAAAGATAGTCTATTCCCTTGAAAAATGAGGGTGAATATCAAAAGGTGCTATATCCAGCACAATGGCGGTCTCTTATCCGTTTTGTTTCAAAAAGTACTATGTCCACTTCGGTTGATTTCAAAAATTACTAAACGTCACGTTTTGTTTCAATAAGTACTGCATATATCCATAAATCTGATATTTCAAATCTCGTTCAAAATTGTTTCAAACTTTGAATTAATTTACCTCTTTTCCCAAAAATATTTATTATAATTTATAAATATATATAAAAATAACATCACTGATTTATAGCACGTTTTTCAGGTCGCTACGGTTTTTCTCACGTTTTACCAAAATGGATTTAGTACCTTTTGGAATCAAGCTCCTCAATTACTTTTTTAACAACTTTGGTACGGCGAACGACATTGCGAATTTCGAATCTGCATACCTTGAAACGTAAAATGACTGGTTTTAGGGGGAGTTACAGTATTTTTTCTTAATGATCACATTGGGTAATATTAGAAATAATAAACCGAAAGTAATCGAATTACCATCACTCCATCCCGATCCCTGTAATGGTAATTGGAACGACGATTAGATTTTCCAAATACATATAATGGTAATTGAACATGCCAGTGGAGAAAGGAACTAAGTGCAAAAATAGCATTTCTCCGACCTCTAGTGGTGGAGTGAACTTCTTCCTCTCGCAGTTCTTTACAGGACATGAACTTTTTTATGCCCATTTTGCCTATAAAATGGGGAAGGTATCTGCCCCAACATGTTTACACTGCCAGAACAAAGATGACGATGATGTGCTCTACACCTTCAAATGCACTAAATAAGCGCCTGAAAGAGACCAGCTGATGGCAGACCTGGAGTTAGCTCCCCAGAGTTCAACACCAGAGGATGTTGTCAGCAAGATGCTGGAAGGTGAAAGGATCTGGACTGCTGTGGCAGAGTACACAGAAAGCATCCTGACAAGGAAGATACTCTTAGAACGAGAAATAGAGAGGAGGGAGCATCAGGTCCGCCCTCTCACCCAGAACTGATTAAACCATCTCTCTTGGCCCGAGAGAAGCTTTTCTTGGTTCAATGCCAATCCTGAGCACTCCCCAGCTAAGACTTGACCTCGTTAGAGAGGTCAGTAAGGAGCTGTGTTCATCCAAGGAGCTGAGATCCCTTGCCCTGGCGACTATAGAGGAGAGATATCCACCTGAAACATGGCTGCATGTCTACACTGACGGATCTGCCCAAAACTCGACCACCAATGCAGGAGCAGGAGTTTTCTCCAACTCTTTCCAACTTAGTGCTCCCGTTGGACAGTCAGCCTCCAACTTTGACGGGCAGGTCGAAGCCATTTCTATGGCTCTGGGCGAGTGCCTGAGGAGAACTGACACCAGAGTCGCAATTTTTGTGGACTCCATGGCAGCTCTCCAAGCCGTGTGTAACGCTAGAGGAGATGACGACAGTTCCATTGTGAGAAGGTCCAAACAACGAGCACACGAGCTGATCAGCAGAGGAGTGGAATTGGTGCTTCAGTGGATTCCCGGACACTGTGGAGTGTATGGGAATGAGGAAGCTGATCGTATGGCGAAAGAGGGTGCCCTTTCCGCCCAATTTGAGAATAGCGTCACGTACCACACTTCCAAAAGAGCTATTAAGACCTGTATTACGAAATCTTTGGAAGTAAGGCAGCAGCGTGAAGCTGAAGGTAGGAAGTGGCAATCACTAACTATACAAAACGGACAGATTCCACATAACCTTCCTCGACAAGTAGCTGTAGCCTGTTTTAGGCTAACCACAGGCCATGACTACCTCCAAGGCCACCTGTACAGAATAGGTGTATTTCAGAGCCCGGATTGTGTGCTCTGTGGAGGCGGGTTCATGGATGGTCAGCATCTGGGTAATTGTCCAGAGCTTGAAGACGTCCGTGCATCCTTGGAGGCCGAATATTGTATTAATATCAGAAACTCGACGTTATATTGGGCTGCGAGAAGACGAATGGCCGAAGTTGCCGCAAACCGTCGAGGCATAAGATTAAAAAAAAAAAAATAAAAAATAAGAACTGATTAAACGCCCCAGGACTCAGCCCGAAGTAACGTGTTAAACGGTTCCGGGCTGAGTTCCAACGTGGGACAAAAGGAGGTGTTTGTTTAGTGGGTTTGAATCCCACATAACCGGAAGACGCGAACCCTTCCAGGTATCTTAAGAGATCCAACTCCACCTGTGGATCTTAAAGATTTTCTCACCTTCCTATCGAAAAAAAGTAGTGAAGGGCACTAACTACACTCTTAGTTCCTTTTTCCACGAAAGATCGGTGGAGGCGACGAATATTTTTGTCATGCCATTGCGAGAACTTAGTTCCTTTCACCCCCAGACGATGAGTCTTGCCCAGGAAATCTCAAAACGGCAATTGAAGAGAAAAATATATTATTTGGCACGTAGTTCTCTTCACCACAGGCCTGTTCAATTGGTTTTTCAATTACCATTACTTGTAATCGGAAAAAGTAATTGACATTTCTATTAACATTACAGTAATTGGAATGGTAATCGCGATTACTCCTGGAGTAATTACAATGCCAAAACTTCGGATTTTCAATTTCTTTTTTATGGAAGTTTTCTCGACCCAAATATACTTTATTATGACGAAAGTAATGGGAAAAGTAGTAATTCTTCAAAGTAATGATTACGTCTCAACTCTGTTAGACAAAACAAAAATTGATCATGAAGGGCTGAAGCTACTTTTGTGATTTGTCTTTTCAAGAGAAAAAAAAACCCTCAAAACTGAAGCTGATCGTTTGGTGCTGTTTTCTTGTCAAAAAAATGTGGAGAAAAAAAAACTTTTCTAGTACCTAATTTTCATCTGTTTTTCTAGGCGGTTGGTGGTAGAAAGCGCATGGCAGAAGGCACATTCCTCCGATACCCACATTCCCAACGCATAGTTGTTAAAATTCGCCTGTAAATACAAAACGAAATTGTGTATTAAAGATGAAACTTGTAAATTTCCGAACGCCATTAAATTAATTCGACAACTGTATAGAAGAACCGTTGTATTTTGTGAGCACTCCTTTTGCACCTCGAAACTTTGCAAAACTCAAGCACATCTGACTGCGGCAAACACCACTTATTTCTCCAGCCAGGCTACTCAAATACGCTTTCTAACTATTAATTTTATTACGACAGGTCTTCATTGACTCTTTGACAGCTCAAATGGTCAAATTTTGAGCTCTTTAGAATCTGTGTGAGTGAAGTTGTGGTCGGCATGGATTTCGATGAACAGAACATCGATTTTTTTCCAAAAAAAAGTCGAGGTTTCAATACATCAATGTTTCATAAGAAACAGTTAATTTTCATTAAAAATTTGCTTAAAATAACTACTTAGTTCTTTGCAACAATTTTGATACTTGTATCTCTATTTTAAATTAATCATAAAAGTGTTATCATTAAAATTTTCAAAAAATTGAAAAGAAGTAAAAACTTTAATTTTTATTTTATTCAAGTCTCTAGAAAAGTTTTTTTACTTCATTTAGAAATAATAATTTTGATTGTTGACTTGGAATAAAATTTCTCCTGATCCCCAGCAGTAAGGGATTTTATGGCTAAAAACGATGCAAATTATTACAAAAATGTTTATTATTTTCTATGTAGATCACTCGTCTGCACAGAACACGGCTTTGCCATTGTTACCACCAACCAACATGAAGAAAAACATCGATCGCATTTCTGTCAGCTAAAATTTGAACCGAAATTAGGCCTCTTTAGCGATTCACACTCCAGTTTCTGATCGTCCAACCCTTAAATTCTCGTAGCGAGCGAACGGTTTGTCCTACAGGGCTCCGCGAGGAATCTAAAAAGTCTAAAAATTCTATACTCATGTTCTCAATCTTAAATTGATTGAAAAACAATACCCGTATATCACAATTTTTGAGCTAGGGTGTTTTCAAAATTTCAAACCTAACTTTTCAACCATTAGAAGTGACCCACATCAACCAAAATCTTCGTGACACAACTAGACCCCGAATGGAGCCTGTATACCATTAACAATTTATATTTGGAAAAAATACTTCACCGCTAAAATTTATGGTATTGTACATAAATATTTATATCACAGCATTGTATCAGCACTTTCAGCAATCAGCAGTCATGTCCATCTGGCTGCTTGGTATCAGGGTCCGAGATCCGACCTCGGACATTGGGGTGAGGGACAAGGTTGAATCACTATATCCCACAAATGATGGAGGGAGGATTGTGCCTCTTCCGGCTATACCATCAGTCGACGCTTCTCCTCCCCATGGGGTTCGAGTTCAGCTCCAAGTCCCACGGAGCCCATTTGCTCGAGCCGCGGCACGCCGTTGTGTGGCCGTAGCCCTGGATTTAGACCAGATGAATGATCCTCCTGGTAGGACTCGGGTGGTCACCCACTCCAGGATAAACAGTGGGTAACCAGCCAGAATCAGATCCTTGGTTGACTTGCCAAGCCATATCCCTCTCCAGGTGATAGTTTCTCCCTCACCTTTAGTTGGTTTCGGTGAATGTTTGCAAGTGCTACTGCAGCCCCCAGTAATGCGTCAACTTCATATTTTTGAATTTTGGAAGCATTGATGTCTGCGAGTGATCTCTGGCCGGAGCCAGAGACCACTGAGACATCAATAATGAAGGCTCCTCTTGGTGTTACCACGAGGTCCGGACGATAACCTCGCTGTTCCAGGTTAAAGTGTGGCTTTAGCCATACTGGCTATCCTTTACGGCGAGCATAGGCTTCTAATAGGTTCAGGGCAGAATTGTGACGGGAACACCGCTGGGCAAATCTGGAGCACATGCGAGACTGTTTCGGGTGTTTACTGAACAACTAGACCCCAAATGGAGCCTGTATACCAAATTTCATCAAAATCGGTCCATGGGAACTGAGGAAAGTGCGGCGTACTGCGGATGGACGGCCACATTTTTATTCGATTTTTGGATTCTACGTATCTTGAAACGTAAACCAACAATTTTTTCGGGGGTTGAATTTTTTTCTTTGTCGATTCCAAAGGTTCATTATTGAAAATAATAAACCAAAAATCTGATGTCTGAAAATGTTGAAAATTATAATCTTTGAAAAAACTAAAACGAACTATTTTCTTTGACTAACAATATTGTACGATACCTCGAAGGGTTAAACTATACGACAACCGAATGAAGTTGTTGAATAGGAGACGAATATTCTAAGCTATTCACAGGAAACATTCTTTTCCTGTAAGGGCAATTTTTGAACTACAGGTAAACTCGCGTCTAACACATGTGAAATTACATCCGTTAGACCTTCAACGTTGATTTTTTTCCCTCCGACTGTAGGTTCTGATGAGCTCTTCAATACCCTCTAGAATTATATTGGATATTTTGTTTTTTAATGTTACTCGTAAGCTAAAAATGCCTTTTCACATTGTCGTGGTTCGTCTGAAAGTTAAATTCTCAACTTTGCTGTCAATTTTCGATCATCTAATAACTTTTTTTATTCATGTAATTTTTTTCTGCATTAAAGTTGAGGATCTAACATCTCAGAACGAACCTTCGTTAATGAGCATGTAAACTGCAGTCAACATTCATGATCAATACAAAGCTGTCTATAACTTTTTTCAACATTGTCATGGCTAAAAAACAATCCTCTGCTGAGCAACTTTGCTGAGGGATATTTCGGAAATTGAAGCAAGTCGCTGAGGGTAGCAACTCTCATATTACCAACATATTAGCAACCCTCAGGTCATATTAATCCGAAACTACTTATGCTTCAAGTCTCCTCCAAAGCTCATTATTTAGAGCTAATAACAATGTTAAGAAAACATGCACTGAATTGAATCTTGGTCATTAAAATTACCGAACTGGAGGCAACCACGACAATGTTAGTAATAAACCTACGCACCTGAATTCTTTCTTCCACGTTAACCCTTAACATCCTGAGGTATCTTTTTGGAAGTCCGATTTTTAATAGCAACTGTTTATCGTCTTCTTAGAAGCCGTTGGCTATCTTCATACTCCAACTACTGGTTGTGTAAGAAAACGTAACAATAAAAACTTAACAACTCAAAAAATGAAATAGTTCTCGAGTTGACAATCTGTAATTGGGCCTTCGAGGTACCTTCTACTCTCATTTCTCACCTTGTAAGCTATTAATTGGGTTTCCCCGTCACAGATGCCGCCACTGTCAGCACAAAACCCTCTGTGAAGTGAACCTTCTTCACCTTATTCCTTGGTTCTGTACTTTTGAGAAATAACAGACCCCAACATCCTGCCAAGGATTTTCCCAAGTTTCCTTCTTCTACTCCTACAAAATTGGGTTTATAGACAGATTATGCTAATGCAGATTTTTGGGTACCTTTTGCTCAAATATTCTATGGATTTGTCAAAATGAATCTAAATTTCACAAACAAATCCGAATAAATAACATGTGGAAAATTAAGGGTTAATAGAGTTGATGAAAAAAGAAAAGATTTACCAGAAATGCAATGCTGATTTTGTTTCTTCCACCAATCAAGAAGCAAATTGTAACAAAGAAACAAACTAAAATATATCCATATTATTAGGGACACATTAACATTGACGTGTGCCCCAAATCACATTGTCATGGACCTGAAATTCAAATTTAAATTTTGGACTGGGGAAAGTGATTCATGAGCTGCCATACAGGGTATGACCAAAATCCATTAAAATAAATTCAAGTGATTTGGAAAACTTTTTTTCCAATTTTTCTTGGATCAAAATTGCCCCCAGTTTAGGAATAACCCATAAATATTGTAGGTTTACCTTTTGAACGAGTAGCAGTAGATGTAATAGGTCCCTTCCCAATGTCAGCCCGGGGAAATCGCTTCATTATCGTTGCTGTAGACCAATTTACAAAGTGGCCAGAGGCATTTCCATCTCCTGGCCAGAAAGCAGAGACAATAGCGCGTGGCCTGGTTGAGAATCTTGTGTCAAGGTTCGGAGTACCACGGGAACTTCATACTGATCAGGGCCGAAATTTTGAGTCGGACGTTTTCAAAGAAACAATGAAGATACTCGGAACCAACAAGACCAGAACCACATCTCTAACACCTCAAAGTAATGGGGGTGTAGAGCGATTCAACCGCACGCTGATTGACATGCTTTGCAAGGTCACTGAAAAGCACCAGAGGGACTGGGACGAGCACCTTTCCTGGGCGCTACTTGCTTACCGAGCGACCATTCATCGGGCTACAGGATTCTCTCCAGCCATGCTGACCTGTGGGAGGACGCCCACACTCCCAGCCGATCTACTAACGGGGGTGGCGCCAAACCCAGTCAGCACAAGGACTTATGCTGAGGCCCTGCGACAAAACCTGGATGAAGCCCACAGTATGGCACGACAAGCATTAGGGAAAGTTGCAGAAGACGCAAAAAGAAGGTATGATGTGCGCGCAGAGAAACCTCGATTCGAGAAGGGAGACAAGGTTTGGCTGTACAACCCAGGAAGAAAGAAGGGCCTAGCTCCAAAGCTCCAAAGGCCATGGGTTGGACCTTGTGTCATATGTAAGCCAGTAACCGACGTTGCATTCAGAATCCGGCTACCGACTGGACGACAGATTGTTGTACATACAGATCGGTTGCAGGACTACCAGGAGAAGAAAGAAGAATGTGGTGTTGGGAAACTGTCGTCATTATAGCAACATATTTTTCGTTGTTGGATACATCAAAAATCCCGTAGTTGAGTTCGAGTTCTGGTAAACACCTAGTTGTGCTATTTTTCTAAAGTTCTTACAAAAAATACATAGTTGAACCTAGATCATTGTCTCTCTTTCCAACAATATCATTCTATGTTTTCATGGGTGGTTCAGGCTGATTTCACCACCATATTCGTCTATTTTTGACCCGACTGAGTGGTGAAATTTGACAAGATAAGGCGGTTCCATTAAATTCTAACTTCCTCAAATTTGATATCTTTTGAGCTTTCATCATTCGAAGTTCGTTTGTCGAAAATAACCATGTAGATAAGTATATTCGTAGCATGTACATACATAGCATAGACATTCTGCAAAGCACGACGAGCACCAACGGGTCTATCTTCAAGTACACAACACCAATCAACTCCTCAGCTGCACTTTCTTAGCTTTTTTGTCGCCCAGCATCGAAATTGCGAAGGTGGCTTCGTCTTGGGCAGCGTTTTTGAGCTTCATTACTGCCAACTGCCGAAATTCAGACTTCACATTTCTCCATGAACATCGTTGAATTGAATGCTGTGTAATAAATTAGCACTGAGTACTGCGAGACCTAATCACTAGTTATGATTTGGCCTCAGACGATTTCATCTGTCTACCTACTATCATTAGATAATCTTGAAACTTTAAATTTGTACTTATGGTGGATTTTAGTCCAAAACCTTCTTGAATTGTACTCAAGCTGTGACATGCAGTACTGGGGTTTGCATTTGTACCTAATTAATCGTAAAATTGATTGTTATTTACCTTAAGTACAAGTAAGTTGTTGAACTCACAAATTACTGAAGTCAGCAGAAATTTGCTTACATAACCTAATAATATAGCTTAAAATTATTTCAATAGTTACCATAGTACTCCAAATCACAAAATTGTGCACTTGGGACTAATTTATAGGATTGTTGCGAATCGAGTTCAGAATACATCAGGTGGTTAAGCTATTGCAGTAGGTCTAAAAACTTGATGAAACAATGACGGATAGGTTTAGATTTTTATAAATTGTGAAAAGTTTAGTCGCTAAAGTGTATTATAATGTTTTTAAAATACCAACTCAAATGTTTATGTTGTAAAATGCTTAAATTGATTCGTAATATGGTCAAGATGATTTTATATAAAGTCAATATTATCGTTCATATCCATAATGTTTTGAATGAATATATTGTAATGTAATAATGTAAGAATATAGCTGTGATACTGTTACCTTACTGTTAAGCATGAATAGTTCAATTGTTGACTAGATATATAATTTAGAGCTTGCTTGGCAGTAAATAAAGTGAAATTTGTTACCAATTTTGTGAATCTAATTTATTTTCAGATCATTGATATTGTTCCTGTAAGACTCGAAATTGGACATTCTTATATTTTGAATCTAGATTCACGAGGGCAATTAGATTGTCACTTCGTACGTCTGTATAAATTATACACGAGTGGTCCAATAACTTTCCAACTGTTGACAGATTTAGAAATTTGGCTAAAAAGAAAAACATCGTTCGATTTTGATTATTTTCATGAAAGGAAAACATCATTTTTCGATCTCTCAGTTTGATTTTGATCAACTAGACTAATGAGGAACAAACATGACCATATTGCTTCGTGCTTCGAACGGGTCGCTAAGGAAGGCCACGTTCTCGACGAAAGAGTTTGTCCTCATAAATTGCCAGACAACATGTTGCTTTGTGAACATGAATACGAAGTCAATACGATGTTTTCAATACCACATTCCTGAGATATATCCCTATCTATTAGAATCTGAAAGGATTATTAGAATAATTATTAGGTGATAGCATAAGTATTACGACTGGGTTACGAAGGTGTGAGCTTGATCAAGGTTATGGTTAACATACCTCATTGGAGAATCCATCGAAACCAGCAGTCGAGTACAGGAGGACATCATGATGTAAATATATCATCATCAAGCTGTCGAGAGAGTACCAGTATTTCAAGGCCAGTCAGTATTTTCAAGGTCTGGGTGAAGGGGAAGTGAAGGGATTACTTAGAAAGGAAAGGGCCACGTGGACCCCTACCACGTGGGGAAAGGCACCAAGGTTGTTTGATTTTTCAGCAGGGCGGTGAGTTGGATTTTATAAGGTGGAGGCGGCTGGTCATTAGAGTGATGGTCGCTTCTCTCGTGGGTTTCCTTAAACGGGGAGACGCCAAGGTGGGTGGGGCCTGGGGTCGGTTGGGTGGCTCTGGCCGGTGGATAGGGCTCTCGCCAGCACTTCCTTCACCCACTTGTATTACCTATGTTAATGTTTGACAAAGGTAACAATTATCTTAGGCAATACAAAATAAAAACTTTGAATTTGTCCTGTTGTAAACCCACGAAAGCCCCGGTCTCTTTGAAGGGGTTCGTGCACGAATGTATTGGCTAGCTATAACCAGCACATGTACGGGATTTTTCCTGTTTTAATGTACCAACCTACCCCTTAGTGTACCAACCTACCCTTTAGGGTAGGTACCTACCCATACCAACATACCCTGTGCATACAGTATGTTGGTATGGTATACTGAAAATCGAAAAATCCCAACAATAGCCGTGTGGGTACTCTATGAATTTGTGGAGACGAGTAGAACGTGAATATGGACTCCTAACTTCTTCAAAGCATACCCTGTGCATACAGTATGTTGGTATGGTATACTTCTTCTTCTTAATGGCACTACAGCCCATTGAGGGCCTTGGCCTGCTCGCAAATCCGCCTCCAGACTGCTCTGTCTTGTGTCTTCCTCCGCCACAGCCTTAAGCCCATCTCGTTCAGGTCCGCCTCCACATCCTGCATCCACGTCATCCGCGGTCTGCCACGCAACCTGCGTCCACCGGGATGTCCTTATTCGCCACTCCCCTCGGTCACAAACTGGACCGAAGATCCTCCTCAGGATTTTCCTTTCCCACACCTCCATCAACCGCATATCTCGAACCGTCAGCACCCAACACTCTGCTCCATAAGTCACAATCGGACGTATTATGGACTCATAAATCCTAATCTTGAGGCTACGGGATAGGTATGGTATACTGAAAATCGAAAAAACCAACAATAGCCGTGTGGGTACTCTGTGAGTTTGTGGAGACGAGTAGAACATGAATATGGACTCCTCACATCTTCAAATGATACCCTGTGCATACAACATGTTGGTATGGTATACTAGAAATCGAAAAATTTTCCCATCCAACTTTTCCCTTCCAATTTTTTCAATCGTGCAACATAAACTTTTAATAAGAAATTGCAACACCAGTGTTCCTTTTCTTAACCATACCTTCAACTGAAAGATTTCTTTGAAAGTTCACTCATTAATTCACGCTGTTCGAATGGGCTTTTTTGCCTAAAGGGTTCTTCCCTATGTTGGATGTTGCTGAAAATTTCGAAATTGTTAAAACCGATGGGTCTTGCAATGTTTGAGCCCCCCTTTCACTTTGTCTCCTTGTTTGATCGAGCCTCCGAGTTCCTTTCACTTTTCTGTGGCAAAGTAGTAGGATGTTGTACCTCAATGTTCACTTTACTGTTATATGATTCTTTTCACTATGTAACCCTCACCAATGTTTGAAGCCACCCCTCCCCTTCCACTTTGTCCTCTTGATTGGCATCAGTGTTTTCTCCCAGTCCCATTCGCTTCTCTGAGCTAATAGGATTTAAATGTCTCCTTTCTCAACAGTTCTAACCAATATTTGAACTTTGAGCTCCTTGGATTGAGCTGTATGGGCGAGAATCGAGGACACACATACAGACCGACATAGAAATTGTATAACTATATAATAGGATTCCCCCAAGAGCAAAATTTGTAAATATATTTAATATAGCAGAAATATTTAATATAGTAACGCCAGGTATAAAAAATTAGTTTATTATTGAGTGTAGATATAACATAGATTCATACGGAGGTAAGTATAGGTGCTGTACTAACATTTGCATACGAAACAGGGTGTCGTTCGTGCGGACGTTGAATTAGTGGGGTATCTTGTTGCAAAGGTCAGCTTTTGGCAATGCTTTGCGAGCAGTTTCTGCCAAAACGTCGTTAGCTTGTCCAACGATGTGACCGTGCATGCTCTTGGCCACTTCGTCCAGAATCCTATTCTCGATCTTGTGGAAGAGTCCACCTCCAGTGTGGATGGAAATCCTGCCGAGTTGGTTGAGCACCAGGTGGTCCACGTTGGCGACGCAGGAGGTTCCCTGGCCGGTCAGAGAGATCTGAGCGTCGATGGAGTTCGAATCGACGGACACGTCCACTTTGGACGACATGGAGCCGATACGGTGGATTTTGGCTTGGCAGCGGCCAAAGTTGGCGTTGAGAGTTCCCAGTCCCAATTTGACATTCAAGATCACTTTGTTTCCTTGAGTAGTCATCGAAGCATCACCAGTCCTGTAAAAAGCCAACATCAGGATTACTTGAAAGCTTCTGAAACTAAGGGACCACCCCACAAGCGAGCACTGAAGTGACAAATCCTCAATCTTGCCAAAAACTGGCCCAAAAGTGATTTTTCTCCCTCACTATAAAAAATTTGGGATTGTTTTCGCGCAGCAAATCAAAAAATGTGGGTTTTCCAAAACCAAAATTTCCAATATTTGATTTTTTTAAACAAAGAGATTTATGATAAAAGTTTATTCCCCGTCAAGTCAATCACAAATCAGGCCCTTTAGTTAGAATCCACCAAAGTACCAGAATGGATATGGACAGAGAGTTTAACACTTGATTGTTAGGATTTCAAAAACAGTCAAGTTTCGGGATCTTATGCTAGAAGTGTTACTTCTTGATAAATAAAATTGGAAAGTCTATGTGGAAGATGAAGCAGAAGGACTCAGCTTCTCCTTATCAATTCTTTTATTAGGCAAGCGCTTTCGGGGCGAGCTGTGGCCCCTTTTTCCGGCCTATCTTCTACAACCTGCATCCACATTCAACCAGGTTGTAGAAGATAAGCTTGAAAAAGGGGCCACAGCTTGCCCCGAAAGCGCTTGCCTAATAAAAGAATTGATGAGGGGTAACTGAGTCCTTCAGCTTCATCTTCCACATAGACTTTCTAATAAGACTACAGCAAGAACACAGAACAATAAATAAGATTGCCTAAAACTGATGTTCAGCAGAAAGGCAATTAACCCTCTCATGGTAACATGTGGGTCAGGCCTGCTTCAAGCGCATTATTTTTGTGGGGGTAGTCTTGACCCTTCAAGAACCTTCTTTTTAAGTTTTCCTCTAGTCTTAGAAGAAAGGAATCCCTCTGGGAGGTAATTAGTCCTTCATTATTTAATTTTTGAAGAGTTGAAAAACAACGCCTGGGTCTGACAGACCCATTGTTACCTAATATGCACGGACAAAATCAAATGTTTTTTTTTTTTTTTTTTGTAATGGATCTAAATTTTGAATTTTTGCCGCGCTATACGGTTGTCAGATTTTAGGTTTTGGATGAATTGATGATTTCCTACTGATGAAAGCCTGTGAACTTTTTTTTTCTCTCTCCAGAGAAAACAAGAAATATTAAAAGTACTATTTCTTTTACTGTTCAAGTAATGCCCTGTTATCAGTTTTTGTCAGCTCTGGAGCCATAAGAAGGTAGGTAGTTGGAAAGGCAGATGGATGATGAAAGTAATAGTAGAAAGTATACTCTATGAGGAGATACTCAACACCAGGCGGTATGAAGTAAAGTAAGCAACCAGGTTGAATTTTCGTCCGACTGCCATTCTTGGCGTCGCGGACGTCATCAGCTGTCTCCCTAAGGGGAGATCAGAATTTGTTCTGATGATTTCGCTCATGGCTTCCCAAACATCACCGCCCTGGGTTGGAACGAGAGATTGCCGATCGTCTAATAGACAGAAAACTTTCTGCGACGACCAGACTCGAACGCGCGTCCCCGCTAGACGGTTCTCATCTTATCACCGCAGTCGGGTACACTGTCTACTAGACCACCGACGCCCTACCAGGCGGTATGACATGTGATGGGAAAAAACAATTCTTTTGCAGTTCAATGAGATGAGTACCTAACAAATAATCTGTAAAAAAAATAGATTCTTTTCGAAATATTTTAAATGCGTTAATTTGGTTCTTCATACATACCTTCGGATGGAGGCGAGAGATCGGAATCTGCCATCGTGGCAGTTGAAGTTGCCGCTGATCTTGATGAAGTGATGCCACTTTTCGTGCCAGTCCTGGCTGATGTCGGGAATCACCAGCTCGTCCTTCCCCTCCTGACGGATCACCTGCTGAAGGGACGCGATCAGCTGATCAGCCAACTGGTTCAAGTTGACTGTATCAGCAGCCGTCACGCTCGCAAGAGCGACCAGAAGCAAAGCTTTGAAGATCATTTTGTGCACTCGAAACGCTGGACCCGTTGATTTATATACTCCTCGCCTTATCTCCGTCTTGTCCAAGTCCAACCTCAACAACTGATTTCTTTTTCATTAGTAGTTACAACTCATACTCTTTATCTCGAGTCGATGATATCAGTAAAACTAGTCACTTATTTTTTCCGCTTTTATTCCAGAGAACAAACTATATTTCAAATTAGCACTCGAGAAGTTCATTTTTATAACCGTGTTTGTTTAAGATCTTGACCATCGAGCTGTGCAAAGAAATTAGTTAGTTCTGAAGTTGATAACCATATCTCTTTAGTTTTTGCGTAGCAAGCAGTATGAAGGTCATAAGGAGGAAAAAATAATAAAAAATGCTCTATCAATATTTCGGGGAGGTTTCAGAGTGCTTATTGTAGGGAAATTTGAATTTTTACATCTACTGGAGATGAGGTCCATATCGAGTCAAGAGTAACAACAATAGCGTCGAAATGCTCTTCTCTTTTTAAAAAATCCTAAAAACCCTTTTCATTATATTATATTTTAGTTTGCCCCTCGAAAGAAACGTTAAAAATAATTTTAGATCATTAGGAAAAATTATGGGGGTTTGTAGTACGGTAGCGAAAAATACGAAGAAATACGGAAGAATATGTAACAGAATGGCTATCTGTCATTCCCATCACTGAAGACATCCTCGACCTGACCTGCAACGAATTCCGGGTTGCCATCACCATGAGATAAAATCACCATGAGATAATATCTCACCATATTATGGTCAGTGGCTTACCAGCCCCAAGTGATGAGTGTGGGGAAAGCATGAGTCTGACCCATTCCCTGAACTGCAAGAAAGGAGGTTTTGTGGGGCCACGACGAGTGTGCGATCCTTGCTTGGGGTGGAGAGGCTACAGAGGTAGTCATGAGAGAGGCTGCCGACGGTCAGCCGGCGCTGAATGTTGATATTCAGGCCAATGGAGTCTGTGACAGTGGGTTGGTGGCGTTTTTCAACAACCGAATTACTCGTATCAATGCTGACCTACTGCACCAGGGAATGGTCAACAGTTTCACAAGAAGCTGCTCGTGAAGAACATCGAAAATATGATCAAGCAACTGAAGACGTTCGTGGCTCTGACTGCTTCAGGTGATGAAGCTCATCTCAGAGAATTTCATGCTTTCCTGAAAAGAGCAGCAAGGCTGTCAGAAAAATGGAGAAGAGACAAGAAAGACGAAAGACGTGTCCAAGCAGGGTTTCCACCACACCAAACCAAAATTTCCCACAGCCCATCCTAAAATTTCCCACGATTTCCCACAGACAAGTAAAAAATTCCCTCCTAATTTCCCATAGCCCTTGATGAATTTTTCCTACCTTTCACTGGACTAAGTCTAAATTTAGACTCTTTACACTGGACAAATGATTTTCCATGATGTATTTTTTCTCATTCTTTTCTTTCTCATACATTTCTTTTTTCTATTCTTTCTACATCATTGTACGAAAAAGCGTGATAAAATGAAAGAATCGGTCAAAAATATTGACTGTGGGAATTTTTTCCCACAGAAAAAAGTTTCCCTTTTTTTCCCTCGGACCCCCGGAATTTCCCACAAAAGGGAAAAATTCCCACGAAGTGGAAACACTGTGTCCAAGACAAATGGCTCTCTTAAAAGTACAGCCGTTGGTTGCGGGTCGTATCTATGAGACTGAAGGAAGAAGATATAAAATCTCGGGACAGAAGATGAAGCAACTCTTACGAGACTCAGAGCTTCCAGAAGTCATGTTTATGGATGGCAACGATATATCGATAGATTGCGGTTGATATATCGATATATATACATCGATATAAGGAACCGATATTATCGCTCAATATCGATGTATTTACTGATAATATCGCGACTTGTTTTCAACGAATGAAAATGAATATTAAAATGAATGGATGAGGGGACACCTGTACCTGTGTAAAACATCAAGTAATTTTATTCCAAATTTTGTAGGTAGGTTTACACCAGGTGTAATAAACTGTAGGTCCTACAGTGTCGCTCAGGGCTCAATTATTTGACTTGAGCCAAAAATGATGGATCCGCGACTAGATTAAAACTACCTGCTATACGAAGTGAAGCAGGTTTTCACAACAATTATTTTCAATTTTGAAGGACCAAAACCCCAATCAATTTATAAATCAATCAAAAACAAAAAAAAAATCATTTATAAAAATCAATTTATAATTTTTTTATTTATTTATTTTTTGTATACCCCAATCAATTTATAAATCGAACATTGCAATGGCGAGGGTATTTACGATTATTTATTTATTATGTTGTAGTACTGTATGTATTACTGTATGTTGTAGCACTCCTGAGGGTAGCTGTTGTAGCACTATTTTTCCCCAAAATTTGTAACCCCGAAAACCCAGTGTTACTGACATAGTGCTCTGAAACCATGAAATTTCTCGAACTTTTCAGTTTTAAACTATGAGTTTTGATAATTCATACCCATTAAAACTTTTTGAGTAGGTTAAATACTAACTTCAACCTGATTTTCCTAGTAGGTCTTCCGATATGTCGAGCACCTGTATCGATATAAATGAATTCCTAAATTATTTTAGTAACGTTTCAATTTATTCACCTACCTACTTACTGCGACAAGTTTTTCCAAGTATATCTTCTGATGTGTCGATAAATGTCTTACTAAATGATGTTTGTATTGTTTTAAAACGATTAAATTCGCCTATCTACTTCAACACGTTTTTCCAAGTAAATCCTTCCATATATCGTAATATCGATACAATTTAACCGATATATCGAAGGTATCGATATGTTATTGACGATATATCATTCGTTTAGTATATCGATACATTTCATACGATATGTTATCCCTATTCATGTTCGTCGCTGAATGAAAGCGAAAAGCCCAACCCTAACCTTCTCTCAACCTTCAACTGTGGTATAACCATAAGTTTCGCAGGCGTTGTATTTTGTGGTCGTTGTTGGAAACACCCGACGCCAGGTTGTCTGGTAATTCTTTCTTAGTTTGATAAATGGTTTTGACCGTTCCGAATTTATGTGTGTACTTATTCTAAGCAAGCCCTTAGTCACTTAAACCATAAGTTTGATCTATTGTGACAGATTTAGGTTACTTCTAAGGGTTGAAAATTACGGGTTGAAATTTTGAAAACGCCCTAACTCGAAAAATTTGGATTTAAAAGTATTGGTTTTCCATCAATATAAGATAGTATTGCATTTTTGGAATTTTAAAGACCACGCGGAGCTCTGTAGGACAAACCGTTCGCTCCCTACGAGAATTTAAGGGTTGGATTTACGATAAATCAGAAACACGAGTGTGAACAGCGAAAAAAGGCCTAATCTTCGTTCAAATGTTAGCTGCAAAATGCGATCGATATTTTTCTTCATGTTGGTTGGTGGTAACAATGGCAAAGCCGTGTTCTTTGCAGACGAGTGATCTTTACAGAAAAATAATAAACCTTTGTATAATAATTTGCAGCGTTTTTAAGACGAATTCAACTATCACACTTTCTTGCAACACGCACTAATTTCGTTATTTCAAATGAAATCCTAATTTTTCTTTATAAAATATTCGGATTTCACTCCAAATTTCATGAGTTTTAGACCCCTCAACCGATTTTTTTGGTTGCGCACAACCTGTCCAGTGAGCGCGCAAATGGATTATGCCAAAATTGAGATGAAGGTAGACCCCAAGTGTGATACATGGATTTTCATTATTTTTCGACGCTGTATCACGCGGTAGTATCCACTGTCGGATTTAGCCGAAAATTAGGTTGTTTTTAATAGAAAATCGCTCTTTCTCCATCCTTATGAGTTACGACGCTATTTTGATTAGTTCGGGTGGCTAATTGTACCCATAAATGTTATTGTCTTTCCCTCCTCGCAAATTCAGAGGCAGAGTTAGCCACCCGAAAAAACCGAATTTGTTTCAAAATTTTGGAGGAGAGAAAGAAAATAAAATTTATGGGTAGATTTAGCCGCCCGAACTAATTAAAATAGCCTCGTAACTCATATTCGATTTTCTATTAAAAACCCTAATTTTTGGTCCCCATATCGAAATATTCGAACAACAGGAGGCAGAGTGATCAGGTAGGAATGGAGTATCCGTATTTGTACATTGCGCCCTAAATCCCAACCACAAGACGAATTTTTATAAACATTTAGAGCACAAGGGCCAAAAATTTTGGAGTTAAGTGACCCATTGTGTTCCAAACTTATTAACTTTCATCCGCTCGCGCTGTCTTGAGTCACACAAGCGATCGCTTACTCAACTCGATAACGACAAGGATGTGGATTGTCATCTTGTAAGTGAGTTCTAACACATTATTCATAATGAAAAACGTTTAGTAAACCTAATTATTACAAACTTTGGTAAATACATGAATAACGTCATACTCATATTCTTCCTGGGCTTACTGCCTAATCACTAAACTATCACATTCTTTTCAATAAATCAGATTTTTTCTCCATAGCAGAAGATATATAATCGCATTATTAGAAGGAACCATGCAAAAACTTTCATTAAAAATATTTATAAACTTTGGTAAAAAAAAAATAACGTCAAAATATTCTTCCTCAGCTTACTACTTAGTGACTAACAATCACATTCTTTTCAATAAATCAAATTGTTCTTCATAGCATCTTGTGGAAAAGTGTCCAACTAGAGAATACAACGGCATCTTCCCAAAAAATTCATCGCATTCATTTCATTCATTCAACATTATAGCGGTAGTTTGCCGCCCACGCGATCGGATGAAGGTTAAGAGTTAGGGCATTTTTTCAGGACAGGATACTTTTACTAACAATAACTACCCATTTCGGCATTATACTCGATTTTCATGAAAATAACACTCATGCCCCTTGTATTTTGCTGTACGTGCTTTGCTGTACGTTATTTTGCTGTACGTGCAGTTGCACGGGCTCATTATCGTAGCAACTGTAAACCATTTTTCTCGGAACTAGGAATATTAACATTACCGGCCCAATATATCCTTCTATTGTATGTTGCCTAGCACTCCCATACATACCATACACGCAGTATTGACCTGCTTGCTTTACCCTCATGCAGGCTTAATGTAGCCCGAAATTCGATAGGGGTGCTGTACATTTTATAATGTTCTCCCTATGAGGGCTAGGGAAGTAAGCACAAATTTCATACCCTTTAAAAGAGTGTGCAAATCTATCCTCGTGTCTATGGCACCATTCGACTTTGATGAATATTTTTGTAGAATTAGTACCTACTTACCTTCTAAACACTCGACTCGACGTGGAATCATGTAGGTATTTATTTGTAATTTTAGTATTAGCTATACGAGTAATATTTTTTTGAAACCAAGGAATATTGTTCAAAAGTACTCGCGCTCGTTCATGATTTAACTTAGTTGGAACTCAGTGATGCAAACTCTGTGATTAATTTGTTAAGTAAATACTCTGTGATATTGGTAAATAGTCCGCTTTTAATTCTTCTTCTAGTCATTCTCGTGTTGTTGTTTTAGTCCTGGTCTGTTTTGTGCTGTATGTATGTAACCTATATGTAAGTGTATCTCAAGGCTGGGCCACGTGACGTACGGGCTTAGGCTACGGCCGTTTTATTCATCTCCGCAGGGTTGCACTTCAGAGTACTTTACCTTAATAATATTACTAACATTCATTACAATTCGTTATGTCAATTTATTTAGGTTTCAGTTTATTTTGCTTCGTCTCACCAATGTTATATATTTAAGCCTTTTTTTATTATTATGGCAATTGTCAATGCACACGGTGTACTACGACAAATAAATCTTCATTCATTCATTCATTATTTTAGACCCCTCCTTTGAGAAAATGAATGGCTTGGCGAAAAAAAATTAAATATTTCGTAACATATTATATTTCTAATTTACAATAAATTATTATCGAAAAAGTGTGGCGAAATTCACTTGAGATATTGCTTTCTTAGCGTAGGCCTCCAGCATTTCGTTGACGAGTTGTCTTATCTGGGTCTGAAAATGTCTTGCCACGATCTCCAGGAGTCGGCTTTTGATTTTCGAAAAAATCCCTCCGCCCGTGTGAACTCGGATTTTTCCGAATTCCGCGAGGAAAATGTGACTGATGGTGGCTTTGAGTTCGCCGCCGGAAAATCGTATTTTGATTTCGGCGTCTATCGAATTGGTTTGGACGGACGCCCTCAGCCCTGACGTCACCGAGAGCCGGTGCAGGGTCGCTTGACACTTTTCGTACTCCAATTCGAATTCGCAGAAGCCTAGAAGGACTTTGAGCACCAGGTGGTCCCCTCTTTTGGATAGATTCGCGTCCCCAGTTCTGGAAAAAATTGGAAGTTTCAAATGAGTTTGGAAATTTGGAATTGACAACGAAGTGGGGAGGGAGTGAGTGAACTTGTCCTGAACAGTCTGATTCAAATATTGCGGCTACTGGGATTGAACCAATTTCCTCTTTGGTAAGGGGAGCTTTTATTAATAATTGAATACCACAGGGAAAGGAGGGGAAATGAATGAATTTTTCCATTCAGAGAAAACTGAAATTCAATGTTTGACGCGTTCTACTCATATCCATCTTCATGAACGCCTGGGTCGTTTTATTTTTCCTCATTAGTTAAACTTTCCTCTAACGATATAACGGAGAGATAAATTAATTAATAAACATCCACAATTTGTAAATAGTTTTATTTAAAAAAAATATCCACCCTTACTAAAAAAAGTGGAAGAAGGAGGGGAGTGAGAGCAGTCTAAAGGAGTATCTTCCTCTTTATTTCCCTGGTTTTTCAAATCTTCCCCTTTCTTTCCCTCTATTCGGGCCTTCTATCGTATTTATGTACAATAGAAAACTGTTGTCTTGTTTGTTAACTTCATCCTTTAATAATTAACAATTACACTACAAATTACTACAATTGAAACCCCAATCACTGCAAAACTTCTCATCATCACATGAATACTAATTTAGGGCCAAAAATACACCTGGCTAAATTATACTAACTCGAATACTAAATTTTGATGCCAAATTAAATCACAATAAATAAAATGTTAGATATCGCTTCCGCGACACTCCAGCCCAAAAAAGCACCTTCAAGAAGCTTGGTCTTCATCTCTTCAACTTCCGGAAGAGACAATTGACTGATGGCGCGATGAAGGAGTTGTCTTTGAGAAAGTACTTTGAGTACTTCGGCGTTTTTTTCTCAATACTTTATGTCTTCTTTCGTTGAGCTCGAACATACTGGACCCTCCCACCAGAACATAAAATCACTAACATCTACTGTTTGCAGATTGAAAGAATGCGGATGGTGTGGTGTGGTGTCCATGTGTATTACAATCCCAAAAAACATCGTCCTTCTTCTACCTACCACTCAAGCCAAGAAAAATGAGACCGAGGGTTGTTGACTACCGACCGATGATAAGTGAAAGGATCGATTTATTACTGGCAAAACGAAACGAATATAAAACAGGTTCCTTTCCATTGGAAAAGTCATATCAATTAAGAGAATGTACATTCATTCATTAAAAAATAAAATCACGCTTCCAGTACCTGAAGGATGATGCTTCTTTCAAATTTTAAAGTCAACTGAAGGGTAAACTAAAGGGCAAGTGAACTAACATTTGAGATAAAAATAATCCTTCCTAACAATTGGCTGAGTGGAGGGGCTCTCTTCCTGATTATGACTCGAGTTGCCCTTATCCCTGGATTACGATTACCGAGGCTCGGCCCTTTCCCCAGCCTGACTTGACAGGATACCTAAGATTTTTGAACAGGTAGTCGTCTTATGTTAGCAGGTTTACCCTCAGGGAAATTGGTCAACCGCATTCTTTCTATCTGCGAACCGTACAACCTTGCCTCTCGTGGCCAAATCAGCATGATTGTCATCGTCAGGAGGTTTGTCGATGTCCTTATAATCCAAATAAATCGTGTAACGTCCCGATGATATGCCTCAAGTCCTATTGGAAGAAAAGATTTCTCGATATCGGTTACTGCTACAAAATTATGGGTATGTGCTCTTAGGAGCATTCCACAAAGTCTGCCAGCAGTACTCTTCCCTTATATAAATATTCATTTAAGCTTTTTTCTTCTCTATTAGCTTTGACAGACCCATTAAATCGCGAAATGACGATCTATTGCTCTCTTCAAAAGACTTACAGCAGTTCGCACTCGCTGAAAGTCGTTTTGTATATCTCCATTGCTTTCAGATCTCATACTATAGTCCTCAATCAATGTTTTCAATAGATCAATGGCTCTTTGAAGCCCTTCAATTCTCAACCCTTCCATTGATGGATCGGAATAACCACGCTCTGTAACCACTTTTGGTTTATTATTTTCAATATTGAACCTTTTAAACCGACCAAGAAAAAAAATGTTTTAACCCCTCTTCAAAATTTGTTGGTTTAGGTTTCAAGGTACGTAGAATCCAAAAATCGAATAAAAATTTGGCAGTCCGTCAGCCGTACCTACGCCGTACGCGGCACTTTCCTCACTTAGCATTGACCGATTTTGATGAAATTCATTTCACCATCAATTGTAGTGGTGAAATATTTTTTCCAAATATAAATTGTTAATGGTATGTAGGCTCCATTTGGGGTCTAGTTGTGCCGCAAAGATTTTGATTGATGTAGGTTACTTCTAAGGGTTGAAAGTAAAGTTAGAAATTTTAAAAACGCCCCAACTCCAAAAATTTTGATATAAAAGTATTGGTTTTTCCATCAATTTAAGATACTTGAGAATTTTTAGGATTTTTTGAGACCACGCGGAGCCCTGTAGGACAAACCGTTCGTTCCCTACGAGAATTTAAGAGTTGGACTTACGATAAATCAGAAAAGGCCGAATCTCCGTTCAAATTTTAGCTGACCGAAATGCGATCGATGTTTTTCTTCAAGTTGGTTGGTGGTAACAATGGCAAAGCCGTGTTATTTGCAGACGAGTGATCTATATAGAAAAATAATAAACCTTTGTGTAATAATTTGCAGCGTTTTCTATTGTATTTATGTGCACTAGAGTTTTCTTCTTTTGTTAACTTTTTGCTCTAATAAAAAAAGAAGAAAAACTCGGCGCTTTGCTCCTCGGCGGGGGGCTCCGCCCCCCTGCACCCCCCGGTTTATTTCTTTTTCCATACTCTGTATGAAATCATAGGAACACAGAATGTGTTTTTGCGATGCTAGTCATCCGTTAAATAAAAAACAACAATAATAAATGTGGAGTCTTTGGCAATAATAAAATAAATAATTGTTAGACATTTAATTTGGTCTAAAACCCTATAAATGTTATATAAATAAATATGTAACTACAAGAAAAATACTATATAAATTGAGAGCTTTCCAACGAATGGTGAACAATTTCTGTGCAATGAACACTGCGGGAGTTCTATTTCCTTACCAACGGCTTGGTTGCACGTGAAAATCATTATAAAAGGCGCGTAACGGTTTTTTCTGTCGCTTTTTCGTGACGATTTTTTTTTCGGTAGGTCATCGCAAAAACACTTTCTGTGTTAAAAGCTCGACAATTGAAACCACAATCACCGCAAAACTTCTAGCACCACATGATTACAAACTTAGGGCCAAAAATACACCTGGCGAAATTAAACTCTGAAATTTGAATACTAAATTTTGATACAAAATTAAATCACAATAAATAAAATGTTAGACATCGCTTCCGCGACACCTTCCCCCTTCTTTCCCAGTGATTTCAGACGCAACATGAGCTATTTATCGCAGATCGTCCTCCTTTTTTTCCCATTTTGATCTCATATTTTGAAACTACATCTTTGGGAGAGTTTTTTGCCAACCTTGACTCATTTTCAGAAAAAAATTGACATTTCCCCTTCTTTCCTTGTAGTCTTCAATTAATTTTTTCACATTAGCTTCCCACCGGGGAAAATTAATTATTAATTACTAACCATTATTTAGGTACTGAATTGATCTTGGAGGTAGGAAGAAGAAGAACTCCCTCTCAAATAATTCGAAATTCATATATTCATCTCGATTCACCTTTGAATGGACGTCAACGACCTGAGGCGTCCGTTAGTGCAGTTAATGCAGCCCCTCAGCTGAAGAATCCCTCTGGTCTCCTCCCACTCCTCGTGGACCTCCGGCACGGGCATCTCGTCCATGTCGTGATCGATGGCGAGCTGCCTGATGGAGTCCAGCAGCTTGTCGACCACCCCGTTCACGTCGACAGGTTCGCTAGAGTTCACCATACATAGCAGAGACACTGAAAATCAATAAATTTGTGATTACCGGAAACGTACACTTTTAAGTTTTAAAATAATGTATCATATTAGTATAGTATATAATATCTATGTATTCAATTTCGTCACTCAAATCCGTGGACATTTTATATTAAGAATTTCTTCTTAAAGCTTCAATTCATTCAAACTCGGATGGTAGTAAGTGGCTGACCTCGAAATGACCCCCCACGAATCTCATCACAAGTCAGATCAGGCTTGCCGCTGCGCCCGTACTAACTATAGATGCTGATGCAACACTCAAAAATTCATCCTGGTGGTTATGGAATTTTCAGAAATCTTTTCGGGTTTAATTTACGTAATATAAAGGTATATGTTACGTTACGATAAGTAGGTTCTATGACATGTTGAGAAAAAAATTCAAACAGAATCGACTTACTCAATGTACTCCCAGCTGGAGGAATTTCTAGATACGGTAATTTGTTCGATAAGGGTTTCTTATGTTTTGATCTTGTATTTTGGTAATTCACTGATAGATCTTTGAAAGAAGAAAATTGTCAAAGTATGCCTGAGAAGGTTGCAACTAATATTTCCGCTGAAGTGCATGTGATAAAGAAATATACTGATATTAAATAATACCTATAATATCTAAACTTAAGGAGGGCATAACTTCAGGGTTCGATTCTACCAGGTATTTCCAACAAAAAATGCCTCCTAGTAATTTTTGGTTAACCCACTGAAAATGCCTTTTTATTCACTTCGAACTTTTTTCTTGCGTTATCGACCTTACGTCATTAAAACTGTCTCAACTCCTAATACTTACCAAGTATATACAAATTAGAGGAAATCGTTGGAAAGAGCGATAAATTTCCAAGCTACCCAGTGTAAAACCATTTGCAAAAAATCAAGTCGAAAAGCAAACTAATTTTTTTCCAAAATTTGTTTTTTTTTCTCGAAGTTTTCACTTTGAACGCCTGCCCATTTCGATGGGCGCTCTTCGGTAAATACATGCTTAAATTGTCAGCTTTCCAACGGTCTATCAATTTCCCATTTTAAAATTCAAATTGGAAGAGTAAATCAAGTTTGAACGCAAGTAAACGTGAGTTTTACAAGAAAATCGAGTGTTTTACGCTGTTTATGGTCACCCTCAAGATGACATGACGAGTTTGGTACCAATTTCCTACGTACTTTTTCACGCTGAATCCAATAGTGATACTTCCGAATGATTCCGACTGCTAGAAAGTAGATTTTTCGAAGAAACCTTCGTTTTTTGAACATAAAATACGCATTATTCGTGGATATGGTAATAAAGTAACTCCTTCCTTCTAAAAAAATATCAATCAGCTGGAAAAATGGTGTACCATATCTATGGATACTGCATGTGTTATTGTCAAAAATGAAGGTCTTCCTCGGAAAATCCACTTTCTAGCAGTCGGAATCATTCGGAAGTATCACCATTGGATTCAGCGTAAAAAATTACGAAGGAAATGATACAAAACTTGTCAAGTCATCTTGAGATCGAGGGTGACCGAGAAATTGATTCACCGTTCAATTCAAGAGAAATTGATAGACCATTGGAAAGCTGACAATTTGAGCATGTTTTTCCAAAGAGCGCCCATCAAAATGGGCAGGTGTTCAAAGAGAAAACTTCGAAAAGAAAAAATCAAATTTTGTAAAAAAAAGCATTAAAGTTTGCTTTTTGACTTGATTTTTTAGAAATTGTTTGTAGCTAAAAGATTCTGATTTTACACTGGTTAGCTTGGAAATTTAATGCTCTTTCCAACGATATCCTTAAATTTGAATTTACTTGGTAAATAACAGGAGTTGAGACAGTTTTAATGACGTAAGTCGAAAACGCGAAAAAATTTTGAAGTGAACTAAAAGGCATTTTGAGGGGGTTAAGCAAAAATTGCTATGAGACATTTTTTATAGAATCGAACCCTAAAGTTATGCCCTTCTCAAGTGTAGACACCCTTTATATTAAAATTCTCAACCAATTTTTTAAAAAGTTCGATGGCACTAAGTTGGTATGACCACATACTAACTATAATTATTTTGGCTTCATTTCTTACACTCGTACTTAATAATTACATAATAAAAAGGAATAAAAAACGCAATTTTTTATAAAATAGTTTTTTAATCAAAATAATAAAAGCGAATAAAACAATTTCAATGGTTTATAAACTACTTTTTCTTCCGAAAAATCACACATAGAATAATAATTGTTTGATTTTATGAGGCTGAAAAATTCAAGTCAAAACGAATGCAAAAGAGTATTTTATAATAATATAATTTGGGATATGTGAAAAACGCATTTTCAGCTATAATTTATTGCAGGTAATGAGATCAAAATGGGATCTTCTTGCAGAGATCGACCTTCTTCATGGCTTCCCTCAATGCGTCCTCGATGTGGTGATTGATTTGCCCTCTGATGAGGTCGTTGAACTGGTTGAGAACCCAAGTGAACAACAAGCTGCCCAACTTGTTGAGGTCGCCGGGTCCGCTCATCTGGACGTCGAAGTTGCCGAGGTCGACGATCTGAGCGCTGTCGAGCTGAACGTTGCATTGATTGCCTTGACGGATGATGGTGATGACGGCGTTGATGGAGTTGCGGGTGCAGGCAGCGTGGATGGAGCCTTCGGAGTGAATTGCCAGGAGTTGGAAGGAGTAGTGGCTGAAGTCTACTTCGAGCAGACCAAGCCCCATAGAAGCAGACAGAGTCAGCTTGTTGCCTGCAAGAAGACAACACTCATTATTTAGTGCCAAAACAGTCGAAAATTCTAGTTACTGTAGTTAGTAGACATCAAATTTGTTGGTTTAAGAAAGGCAATTACATAAAGATGTGTTTGAGAAAAGACCCTGACGATTAAAATTAGTGCATCACGAGAAATCAGCAATAACATGAATACCAAGATGAACAACCAGAAACCCAGATTACCTATCATGTCCAAATAGGGATTATTTTTGAAGAGGATAATGACTTTGGGCAAAAGGGAAGAAAAAGCACGAGTTACATGTTACGCAAGCTGGATGCGAAGTGGAGGACTTACGTTGCCGACCAAACATCATCGTGCGGCTGCACGGTTTGGACTGGAAGTCAACCAGTCGAAGACCAAATACATGGAAAACCTTGCTACAAGAAGAGAACGGTCAAAGGATATACATTCGACACTGTGAGTGATTTTGTCTATCTGGGATCCCTAGTAACAAGTGAAAATGAAGTTGTAGCAGAAGTGCAGCGAAGGATACAGGTGGTTCCGAGACATGGACCTCTCTAGAGCATTGGAAGAGGATTTACGCAGCTTCGAGAGAAAAGTTCTGAGTGGGTGGAACCTATGATGAACAAAGAAGTCATGGACATATACAGGGACTAAGACGTCGTCCAATTTATAAAGATGGGACGGCTCCAGTGGGCTGGCCATGTTGGCAGGATGAGCCCAGAGGAGCCACCTCGTAACATCCTCGGCGAAAGAGTCCACACCAAGCGAGGAGTCGGGCGCCCAAAACTTCGCTGGTTGGATGGTGTTGCCTCTGATTCTGCTCCATCCTAGGTACAAGAAACTGGAGAGCAGCAGCACAGAATAGAGAGGACTGGCGAACATCATTGCAGTAGGCCCTGACCCCACGACGGGTTGTGGCCGATAGCAGTGTGTCGCGAGTGCTGTCGCTAGCAAACGATCATTCTCACGACCCTACTGTAAATCCGATGAGAAAAGGCTATACATGTTGGGCAAGCTGGATGCCAACCAAAACATCAAGAAGTACTTGGTAGACGTCAGCCAGCGTTACAGGGCCGACTTTGACGACGACGAGCACGAGGAATAAGCTTTATTTACCTACCTCAATGACGACGACGTGTATTTCTATCACTGTTCACCAATATAAACGCATTTGCCCAAACCCAACCTTTTTCATCAGAAGTGTTTGCCCAAAGCCACTGCGTTTTTTGCCCAAAACCATTGAAATTTTTGAAGGTTTGCCCAAACTCAAATCCCCCCCATTTGAATCTCTACTTATTTATACATCTTCTTCAACTTTGAATTGGTTGGTGGGGCTTGGAAATTCTGTTTAATCATACCTTCTGTCTTCATAGTGACGTCACCAGTTCGCCTGATAGAAGTGGTGTCCTGGAAAAGACCTCCGCTCGCATGGAACTCCCCGTGGATGGTGGTCGTCCAAATCTTCTTGTCGAAAGTTTTGTCGAGGTTGGGAATGACGATTTTGTCTTGACCCCGCGACTTCAGCACCTCCCTGCCCGAGTCCAGAAGCTCGTCGACGGCCTGATCGACAATCATGTTAACACGATGAAAGTATGAGTATAATTCGCCAGTCGTTCCCCCAAAAACGGCAGGAACACGACTGTGAATTTCAGTTACAAAAGGAGCCAAATCGCATTCATGGTTTCATAATAACCACCTAAAACAAATTATTGTAGGTAATAAGTTTCGGATGTTTATTTCATTCGGAACAGGTTTCGGTATTCGTCGATGCCTTCCTCAGCCATATCATAATATTTATTAAACAGCCCCCTTAAATTTTTGAGATTCCAACTTGTATCTATGTTGCTTCCAACTCGTGTTTTTGAAAGTTCCGTTTACCAGGTTGAATTGTTCAAGAAACGCTACCAGATGGTGGAGGATTCAATTTTATAATGTGATCGCGAATCAACTAAAAGGATTTGACAAAAATTAATTCAAACAGAAAATTGCTCCCTATTCTTTTGGTGCATTTTTTGAAGCTATTAAAGGAGCTAAATTTTATTCTTAATTTATTGATCTCTACTTTAGTTATTTTATTTTATGACGTGCTGGAGAATTTATCAACGTAGGTACTCAGTTTAGTCAAGCTAATATCTATGTAGGTGTTAATTTATTTTTAATTTAGGAGTTAATGTGATATTTTTGTGATAATAGTAACAATGCTGTGATATTGGGTGAGGGTATGTTTTAAATATAACTGTAGGGTATCATTATTGTCTTCGTTTAAGTGATTTTTCTATTGTTTATTGGTTAATATTTTATATAAATTGAAATTTTTTATTCGCTCTTTTAGTTGATTTTTTAGTCATGACCGGCCCGGGGGCGGAAGACCAGACCGTTGCCCGGCATGAGTACACGGTCCGGGAACTGCCATGGTGGGTGGGTCCGCGCTTGGTACTTCCCGGCTGGGCTCCGCTGCCTTAGTGCTCTGGAAGTTTTCATTTCTCCTTCTTTTCTAACCGTGTGCCCTGTCTAATATCCCAGTGTTTTGTTTTCCCCTATTATCTGTTATATTTTGTATTTATAATTGACTATTGTCTATACACTTCGTGTGCAATGACAAATAAAAACATTCATTCACTCATTCATTGTGGTACCAACTCCATCTTTGTGAAATGCATAACTCTCTCATCACATCTATGCATCGTAAGAGCCGCGGCGGTGAAGACCCCGGAGTCCATCCGTCTACCGTCGATTTCGTTGAAAAAAATGCACGTTTTTCCGCGTTCAAACAGACATTTCTCCCTTAAAATCGATTGTTAAATATTTTTGACTACACCGTTGAAAAGCTGAGATTTTGGCACACTTTTTAGGGAAAGTTTCACAATTCTCCATCAAGAATTTATATGGTTAGGCGATTGAAAAAACAAGCGATTTCAGGATTTTGACGAGTTTTGCTTTTCATACGTCGTTTGCACATCTCAACTCCACTTGAAAAAATGTTATTGGTCATCACAAAGATTGAAAATTAAACGCTATTTCCATCGGAGTTTTTAGATTTGAGCTAACTCTTGAATTGAGGGAGTTAAGGCAGATTTATGGAGTAAAGATCAAAAACACGAGGAAAAAAATTCAAAGTGAAAAAAAAAAGACATTTTGAGTGGGGATACCAAAAAATGTGATGAGGCACTTTTTTTCGGAAATTATTATTAGAACACGTGGAAGAAAGGTTGTGAAGCCTGTACAATATGACTGAGGAAGGCATCGATGAATGCCATTACATGTTCCGAATGAAATAACAACCTGAAACGCATTAGGTCCCTATTCAATCAAGAAGATGTTCTATCCATTTCACCAACTAAAGAACAAATTATTATAGAATTCGTTGTTTCGTTATTCAGCGGTAGATGACCTGACCAACAATATACGATGCATAATAATCATACAAACAGTCCCAAGCCTTCTTACTCGACTTTCTAATACGACTCCATAAGATAACAGGGATTAGGATTATTATATTTCAACCACTACTTCCTACAGCCATCAAATAAACTGTCGAGATATGATAATACATAATTATGATAAGTATCAGTTATGTTACTTACCTGGTTGATGACCGCCACATCCGCCAGAGCGCCGGCGCACAGCGCTAAGCTCAAAACAACGTACAAGTTTTTCATGTCGCTCCAACGAAGAATCTTCGAGTTGTGATCAACCAAATTCAAAAGATTGCAGAATCGCTCAGAGGAAAAAGCGACGTAGATAACAAACACTGAAGTTGTTTATTTTAAATAAAAAATTAAATAGCGGATATTTAGAAGTGGCCTGTTTGCTAATAATGGCCACCTTGATCACCACTCTTGTTCAAGATTTATATGTTTCCATTAGAAGAGTGAAATACGATGTCTACAGTCAAATTCTCTTAAAAACAATGGTTCTTATAATTAGTTTTCCTCACACCTCATCAATCTCGAAACTTCTACCAACGAGTGGTTCACTTCAAAGAAAATATGATTTACACCGTCGTATCTCTGGTGTGACCGGCAAACTTGGACAATGAAACTACAGAATTTTTAGTTTATTATATTCAATAATGAACCTTCAGAATCGACCAAGAAAATTTTTACCCTCCCCCCATCAAAATTTGTTGGTTTTTTAAATTCATTTTCGAATTTCAAGGTACGTAGAATCCTAAAATCGAATTAAAATTTTTCCGTCCGTGTGCCGTAAGCGTCACTTTCCTTAGTTACCATGGACCTTTGGTTATCTTTCCTTAGTTACTTTACTATTTGGTATGAGGGCTCCATTTGGGGTCCTAGTTGTGCTCCAAAGCTTTTGGTTGAAGTAAGTCACTCCTAAGGGGTGAAAAAATAAGGGCTGAAATTTCCAAACGACCTTGCTCAGAAACTTTCAAATAAAGGTATTGTTTTTTTTCATCAATTTGAAATAGTACTGAATTTTTAGAACTGAATGAGACCACCCAGAGCTTTATAGGACCAACCAAGAACTTACGGGTTGGATTGATGATAAATCAGAAACACGAGAGTGAATCGCAAAAGAGGCCACCGTTGGAATTTTATCTGACCAAAATGCGTTCATTCATAGAAACCATGGACATAACCATGATCTATTGTTTTCCCCTCTAAGGGAGAAATTTGGTCAGATAATATTTCAACGGAGTTTCGATTCTCGGATTGCGCACATTTGCCACAAAAAATGCAACGCGATACTAGTTAACAAAACCAGGGCTACCAGTAGCTATGAAGCAAGTTTCTCTAGACTACTGCGATAATATTACGTGCGCTCGAAGAGTCTTTTTTTGTTTTTTAGAGAAAAAATCTGTTTATTTATGGAAAACGCTGCAAATTATTACACAAGGGTTTATTATTTTTCTATATAGATCACTCGTCTGCAAAGAACACGGCTTTGCCATTGTTACCACCAACCAACATGAAGAAAAACATCGATCGCATTTCGGTCAGCTAAAATTTGAACGGAGATTAGGCCTCTTTTGCGATTCACACTCGTGTTTCTGATTAATCGTACGTCCAACCCTTAAATTCTCGTAAGAAGAGAACGGTTTGTCCTACAGGGCTCCGCGTGGTCTCTAAAAATTCTATACTATCTTAAATTGATATAGTAACAATACCTTTATATCAAAATTTTTTGAGTTAGGGCGTTTTCAAAATTTCAAACCTTATTTTTCAACCCTCAGAAGTGACTGATATCAACCAAAATCTTCGGGGCACAACTGGACCCCAAATGGAGCCTACATACTAAATTTCATCAAAATCGGTCAATCCTAAATGGGGAAAGTGCGTACGGCGGACGGAAGGCCAAATTTGACCAACTAATTTTGAGGGGGGGGGGGAATTTTCTTGGTCGATTCCGAAGGTTCATTATTGAAAATAATTAACCAAAAGTGAACAGGTAGGTACATATTATTAGAAGAGATGATACGTTGTTGATCACAAAAATTGAAATAAAGTATCAACCTACTTCATGCTAATAAATTATTCATAAAATATCTTGTGTGTATTTTATTTCATCATTTTAATTTTCAAATTATACCTTCAACACTGGACATATCCAAGATCCATTGTTTTCCCCTCAAAGGGAAAAATTGAAAGCCTCTTGAGAAGTTTCGGATCCGCGGATTCGCCCGATCTACTGGCCCACATTGGATTCCATGTTCCCCGCCCTGCATCCCGTACAGTTTTCGCCTTTGTCGTCCCGTTTTCCTCTACTAATAGTCCAGTCAAATTAGCAGTTAGGGTTTGCATTAATTCCGGACAAAGCGAAACTTTTATGGGTGACTTGTGGGTGCCTATGGAACATGTTTTTAGTATATTCTACTAGATTCTCCTTGTGCTAACTTTTTGGTGCCCGAAAAACCGCGATTTTTCGGCACTTGTTTCAGTTTTTTGCCTATAACTCGTACACGATGCATCCTACGGAAAATTTTACTCCTTCCTTTATTAAACAGGATGAATTTCTGCGTCGAATGACCACCTGAAACGTTAAGATCGGTTCAGCCGTTTGGCCGAAATCGATCGTTGAAGTTTGGCGATTTTTCCCAAATTGGTTGAAAAATGGGTTACGCTCAAGTTTCAAGGCCTGTACATCAAAAACGGCGTATCCAACCAAAAAATGTCACATACTCAAAGTTGTAGAGAATCAAATTTTGTGTAAGAAAAGCATCCCCCCTTCCTCCCCCCTCCCACCCGCCCCTACCAAATGATAGAATAACGAAACAACTTCTGAGTAAACGAAATTATGAGTATTGAAAACGGTGTTGCAATCAAAAAATGTCATATAATCAAAGTGAAACGTCTGTTGTTCAACTTACTAAGGCACTGAGGTACTTGTAATACTAGAAAAGGCGAAAGAAAAAACATTCTCCTGGTCCTAACTTTTTGGTGCCCGAAAAACCGCGATTTTTCGGCACTTGATTCAGTTTTTCGCCTATAACTCGTACACGATGCATCCTACGGAAAATGTTACTCAATCCTTTATTAAACAGGATGAATTTCTGCGTCGAATGACCACCTGAAACGTTAAGATCGGTTCAGCCGTTTGGCCGAAATCGATCGTTGAATTTTGCCGCTTTTTCCCAAATTGGTTGAAAAATGGGTTACGCTCAAGTTTCAAGGCCTGTACATCAAAAACGGCGTATCCAACCAAAAAATGTCACATAATCAAAGTTGTAGAGAATCAAATTTTGTGTAAGAAAAGCATCCCCTCTTCGTCCCCCCCCCTCCCACCCGCCCCTACCAAATGATAGAATAACGAAACAACTTCTGAGTAAACGAAATTATGAGTATTGAAAACGGTGTTGCAATCAAAAATGTCATATAATCAAAGTGAAACGTCTGTTGTTCGACCTAAGGCACTGAAGTACTTATAATAATAGAAAAGGCAAAAGAAAAAACATCTCCTAGATTCTCCTTTTGCTCACTTTTTGGTGCCCGAAAAACCACGATCTTTCGGCACTTGTTCCAGTTTTTCGCCTATAACTCGTACACGATGCATCCTACGGAAAATTTTACTCAATCCTTTATTAAACAGGATGAATTTCTGCGTCGACTGACCACCTTCATTTTTTAGATCGGTTCAGCCGTTTGGCCGAAATCGATCGTTGAAGTTTTGGCGATCAACCAATTTGGGAAACATCACCAAACTTCAACGATCGATTTCGGCCAAACGGCTGAACCGATCTAAAAAATGAAGGTGGTCAGTCGACGCAGAAATTCATCCTGTTTAATAAAGGATTGAGTAAAATTTTCCGTAGGATGCATCGTGTACGAGTTATAGGCGAAAAACTGGAACAAGTGCCGAAAAATCGTGGTTTTTCGGGCACCAAAAAGTGAGCAAAAGGAGAATCTAGGAGATGTTTTTTCTTTTGCCTTTTCTATTATTATAAGTACTTCAGTGCCTTAGGTCGAACAACAGACGTTTCACTTTGATTATATGACATTTTTTGATTGCAACACCGTTTTCAATACTCATAATTTCGTTTACTCAGAAGTTGTTTCGTTATTCTATCATTTGGTAGGGGCGGGTGGGAGGGGGGGGGAGGAAGAGGGGATGCTTTTCTTACACAAAATTTAATTCTCTACAACTTTGATTATGTGACATTTTTTGGTTGGATACGCCGTTTTTGATGTACAGGCCTTGAAACTTGAGCGTAACCCATTTTCAACCAATTTGGGAAAAAGCGGCAAAATTCAACGATCGATTTCGGCCAAACGGCTGAACCGATCTTAACGTTTCAGGTGGTCATTCGACGCAGAAATTCATCCTGTTTAATAAAGGATTGAGTAACATTTTCCGTAGGATGCATCGTGTACGAGTTATAGGCGAAAAACTGAATCAAGTGCCGAAAAATCGCGGTTTTTCGGGCACCAAAAAGTTAGGACCAGGAGAATGTTTTTTCTTTCGCCTTTTCTAGTATTACAAGTACCTCAGTGCCTTAGTAAGTTGAACAACAGACGTTTCACTTTGATTATATGACATTTTTTGATTGCAACACCGTTTTCAATACTCATAATTTCGTTTACTCAGAAGTTGTTTCGTTATTCTATCATTTGGTAGGGGCGGGTGGGAGGGGGGGGAGGAAGAGGGGATGCTTTTCTTACACAAAATTTGATTCTCTACAACTTTGATTATGTGACATTTTTTGGTTGGATACGCCGTTTTTGATGTACAGGCCTTGAAACTTGAGCGTAACCCATTTTTCAACCAATTTGGGAAAAAGCGGCAAAATTCAACGATCGATTTCGGCCAAACGGCTGAACCGATCTTAACGTTTCAGGTGGTCATTCGACGCAGAAATTCATCCTGTTTAATAAAGGATTGAGTAACATTTTCCGTAGGATGCATCGTGTACGAGTTATAGGCGAAAAACTGAATCAAGTGCCGAAAAATCGCGGTTTTTTGGGCACCAAAAAGCTAGGACCAGGAGAATGTTTTTTTCTTTCGCCTTTTCTAGTATTACAAGTACCTCAGTGCCTTAGTAAGTTGAACAACAGACGTTTCACTTTGATTTTATGACATTTTTTGATTGCAACACCGTTTTCAATACTCATAATTTCGTTTACTCAGAAGTTGTTTCGTTATTCTATCATTTGGTAGGGGCGGGTGGGAGGGGGGAGGAAGGGGGGATGCTTTTCTTACACAAAATTTGATTCTCTACAACTTTGAGTATGTGACATTTTTTGGTTGGATACGCCGTTTTTGATGTACAGGCCTTGAAACTTGAGCGTAACCCATTTTTCAACCAATTTGGGAAAAATCGCCAAACTTCAACGATCGATTTCGGCCAAACGGCTGAACCGATCTTAACGTTTCAGGTGGTCATTCGACGCAGAAATTCATCCTGTTTAATAAAGGAAGGAGTAAAATTTTCCGTAGGATGCATCGTGTACGAGTTATAGGCAAAAAACTGAAACAAGTGCCGAAAAATCGCGGTTTTTCGGGCACCAAAAAGTTAGCACAAGGAGAATCTAGTAGAATATACTAAAAACATGTTCCATAGGCACCCACAAGTCACCCATAAAAGTTTCGCTTTGTCCGGAATTAATGCAAACCCCCCCCCCCCCTTTTTTGGCTAATGGGGGGTGCGCCTTGATTTTTTTTAGATTTTTAATCGAAAGTAGACTACATCCTGAGAATTTTGGCACCAACCGTGACCTTCTAGCGTGAGTAGATCTTTTCCTATGATTTTTCAAAGTTTCGACCGATTATGACGTCACGCGCCCCTCTCGCCTGGGCGGGACCCCCCAGCCCACTGTGACGTCATAATCGGTCGAAACTTTGAAAAATCATAGGAAAAGATCTACTCACGCTAGAAGGTCGCGGTTGGTGCCAAAATTCTCAGAATGAGGTCTAGTTTGGATTAAAAATAACAATAAACAGTTTTTCCTACCAAGGCGCACACCCCATTTGACTGGACTATAACTACCTACCTACTCCATCGTCCCTTTAGTCGCATTCCTCGCGAGGTAAACCTTCTTTCAGCTTCTCCTCCCTTCATAGACATCCTCTCCTCGCCACTCTCCTCCATCAAAACGCTTCTCATAAACCACCTTCACGCAGTGACTTGAATCTTTATACTCGAAAATACTACATCTTCAATATTGTAATTGGGCATGTCCCGTTTCTATCATAATAAATAATAATAAATAAATAAATAAAAAAGTTTGAAAAAAAATTCTGTTTATTCATAGAAAAGTAAATAGGCAGAGATTATTAGAAGAGATACTACGTTGTTGATTACAAAACACTGCAAATTATTACACAAAGGTTTTGCCATTGTTACCACCAATCAACACGAAGAAAAACATCGATCGCATTTCGGTCAGCTAAAATTTAAACGGAGATTAGGCATCTTTTGCGATTCATACTCGTGTTTCTGATGTATTGTAAGTCCACGTCCAATTTATCGTAAATCAACAAATTTTGAGGGGAGGGAGGAGTTAAACATTTTTCTCTAGTTCTATTCCAAAGGTTTATTATTGAAAATAATAAACTAAAATTGAAATTTATGACCCCGGTGAATGAGTGGGCGATTGGATAAGAGGCCCTGAAGTAGGAATAATGATAAATCAGAAACACGTGTGTGAATCGCTTTTTTCCGTTTGGGCAGATACAAGTTACATTCTAGGTATGGAAAAAGTTCATGTTTCGTAACAAACTGACTTTTTTTTCTAAGATTTGGAATATTAGTTAAAAATATGTCGAGTTGTTTCCCAAAATCTTCATCTCCCTCGGAACCTCAATGGACGGGCGTGAACGCTGGGCAATTTACAATGAGTTGTTGGACGGTTAGAGGGAATTTACATTGTTCACACTCTGGAGAAGGTTCTCTTGGATGTGTCATGAGGAATCCGTGCGTCAGTCTGAAGTGGCCAATTCTCAGACGTGTAAGAATGACTTCTTCACGTCGAGAATGCATGACAGATCCGTCGGGTAGCTTCCACGTTCTGCTTGATGATGCCCGTGTACCAACATCTCTCTTTATGCTCCATAATTTTTGATGATCTATTTCATTCCATTTCAATTTCCACTTCGTCCATGCTGTAGATTTTATTAGAGGTAGAAAGTCGGAGCGTATATCGATACCTTAAAGCACAAAGGTATCCATCCATCTTCCACATTAAAATTTTTTTTCAACTTCAGAAAAACTCAAATTTAGCAAACTATTATTGACCTTCTTGACGATTATAGCTCGAAAATTTCTTGAAGAAATTAAAGAGTTTGGTCTAATAAGCCATTATTTTAGGAATTGTGCACTGGTGATAACTTCTTTTGAATTTTTCTCAAAACTCCGTTTTTGGACATAGCCCCTTTGTGCTTTAAGGTATCGATATGTACGTTGATTGTGACAGGGTCTTGGCATGCGTTCTTGGCTTCACGATCAGCAACTTCGTTTCCTATGATTCCATAATGACCGGGAACCCAACAGAAAATCACTTCCACGGTATTTTGAAGATGTCGATGGACACTCAGAAGTATTTCTCCTACGAGAGGGAGTGCTTCTACCCCTTCTCTAAGTGCTTGGAGAATCGCAAATGAATGTTCGCTGTTATAAATGGGCCAAATCTCCATTCAAAATTCAGGTGATAAAAATGCGAAAATAATAATAAACCATTGTGCATTAATTTGCTGCGTTTCTAATGTTTTATTCATTTGCGGATACAGACAGACATACAAAAAAACCGAAGATCGCAATAGACAATGATCTGAAAAGTAAATAAAGAGTGAAATCAAACTACGTCATCTCTAGACTGGATGCTTCAACCATTTGGAAGAAAAATCGGATCTCACCGTGATTGATTTATGAGGGAAGAAGACAGGGATAGTGGGTGACACTATAGGGGATTATAGTTGTCCCGGAGGGTGAGGTTATGATTTGTAAGGTTATGCTGCCACCTGTAGATAGCAACACCTGTTAGAGGACAGAGGAGCCCTTCAATTATCCTGCAAAAAAACCTTACGAGAAACAAAATTCGGATCTCAACTCACAAATATCAGGTCCGGAGGACTCCATGAGACGATCTGGTTGATATGTATAATTGGAGACCTCAGCAAGGGAGCGGATTGGAGATTCGGTTGGAACTGAGAGACCGAGTTGGGTCCTCCAACCTCCTTCGTCGACTTATTGATTAGGACGGGAGGGCTTCCCTGGAGGTTCAGGGCTGTTCTAAACGGTTCTCGGATCTGACCGTGTTCCCACCTGTTCCATTTGGGTTCAACACTGTTTCGAAACTTCGATCGCCTCAATTGGCGTGGCGTGTTCAAATTTCTAGAGCAGAGCCAGATAAGTGTAAGCTGCATAAATCTTCACCAGAGAATAACACCAAGGATCTCCAAGACACAACTCATTTTGGTTTATTATTTTCAATAATGCCAATTACCCATTTATCCTAATAACACCCCAACCGTATGTACGTATGTCGTCCGAACGTAGGAGACCCGGGTTCGATTCCAGGCCGTGATGTAAAATTTTTTCTTTCAATAAATAACGTGTTTATCTACGATATCTACAAAATAAAATTTCGGAGATTTCTCTGCAGGAGTAGGATCTGATACATAAAATACCATCCGTAGGTACGTGTACGTCGCCCGTACGTAGGAGACTCGGGTTCGATTCCAGGCTGTGACATCAACTTTTTTTGTAATTTGATAAATTACGTGTTCATTTATTGCTTTGTTGTTGACATTTTATGTCACGGCATTACGGATTTCTTTTCAGGTATTGACGATTTGTTTTCGCCTGTCTTGAGTCATCAAAAATTAACTTCCGTCGAACGGGGATCGATCTCCTAAAATTTAATTTCGGAGATTTCTCTGCAGGAATAGAATCTAATACATAAAACACCACCCGTAGGTAAGTGTACGTCGCCCGTACGTGGGAGACTCGGTTTCGATTCCAGGCTGTGACATCAACTTTTTTTGTAATTTGATAAATTACGTGTTTATTTATTACTTTGTTGTTGACATTTTATGTCACGGCATTACGGATTTCTTTTCAGGTATTGACGATTTGTTTTCGCCTGTCTTGAGTCATCAAAAATTAACTTCCGTCGAACGGGGATCGATCTCCTAAAATGTAATTTCGGAGATTTCTCTGCAGGAATAGAATCTAATACATAAAATACCACCCGTAGGTACGTGTACGTCGCCCGTACGTGGGAGACTCGGGTTCGATTCCAGGCTGTGACATCAACTTTTTTTGTAATTTGATAAATTACGTGTTCATTTATTACTTTGTTGTTGACATTTTATGTCACGGCATTACGGATTTCTTTTCAGGTATTGACGATTTGTTTTCGCCTGTCTTGAGTCATCAAAAATTAACTTCCGTCGAACGGGGATCGATCTCCTAAAATGTAATTTCGGAGATTTCTCTGCAGGAATAGAATCTCATACATAACATATTGTTTAGTAATGCATGCATTCCAGGGGACGTCCCATTGGATAAGCATTAGATCAGTTTAACCAGTTGGTAAGTGATAAAACTGATTCACTCGATGTAATTTATTTATTACTTTAGGCAAGAAATACTGACCCCCCCCCCCCCCCCATTATCCACCTTAACATTTCTAGCGGCATGGGAGCCTCGAATCTGAAGAGCATTTTAAAATCCATGATCTACGATACCCAACATGCGAATTCGAGTTCACCCCCCCCCCCCCCACACCAACGCCAACAATGGTGCCAGTCTGGCACCAAAGCGGAAATACGTCGTAACATTGAACTTTCATCTGTTAGTTTTGGTAGGCAGTCCGTCGAAGTTCACATCCGTATTCAAGGTGAAACACAAAAAAAAAAACATGAAATAAGCGGTTTATGGCATCATGGCACCATGTCCTGGCACCATGGTGGCACCACTATTAGTTCCATGGTGGTACAGAGAATAATTCATGAAAATTTGGAGGTATAATGAGAATTTTTCCTCAATTTCAAAGCTTGGGTACAATTACTCGTAGTAAGCAGTAAAGGAACCAAAATATTGAAAAATCGGATATTTTGTGAATATTATCCCCCCACTCACCCCCACCCCTTGCGAATTTTGGTACTCTGGTAAAATCATGTACAACTCGGAAGTTATTTGAGTCAAACAAAAAAAGAAACACGCAAATCGGTTGGAAATTGAGGCCTGGGCAGAGTTTACAAGATTATGCACGAAAACGCACGTTTTTTAAGCATTAACCCCCCCTTTCCCCCTCTTAAAAAGCAAAATCCAAAACTCCAGCGTCGTAGTGCACAACTAGATAGTATTTCGCGTCAAACGAAAAAAGAATCACGAAAATCGTTTGAGAACTAAGGCCTGGGCAGAGTACACAAGATTATGCCCAAAAACGCACGTTTTTCGAGCATTAACCCCCCCTTTCCTCCCCATAAAAGGCAAAATTCGAAATTCCGGCGACGTAGTGCACAACTAGATAGTTTTTCGCGACGAACAAAAAAAGAACCAGGAAAATCGGTTGAGAACTAAGGCCTGTGCAGAGTACACAAGATTTTGTTACACACACACACACACACCTACACACACACACATACACACACACACAGACATACACCTATGGTTTTTTTCGCGGATTTGGATTCAGAATGGTCTAAAACGGATTACTGTGTGGTTATTTTTTTTTCTGTTGAGTGTTGTCCTCCTTCAGATCGATCGCATAAGGACGCCCAAGTCTTACTGTGGGACGTCCTAAAAATACTAAATAGATACGTGTACGTCGCCCGAACGTGGGAGACCCGGGTTCGATTCCAGGCTGTGACATCAACTTTTTGTAATTTGATGAACTACCAGTTAAACATTATTTTGTTGTCAACATTTTATGTCCCAGTATTACGAATTTCTTTTCACTTATCTACGATTTGTTTTTTTCCTGCTTTTAGCAGGTTTTCTAGCTGATTTTGCATCAACCTTCAGTGCCTATATCGCAACGGAAACCGTATTTAATTTTTCTCAAGAATGAATGAATGAAAAAATTCTGTAATTTGTATTATTACACATTGATGAGAATAGCAATTATTTATTACTCAACATTATAAATTATTTACAGAAAGTACATGAACCTATAAATCTGAATAATCTAATTTTTATAAGTCTTCATTATTTGGTTTGTGTTAGTTTTTCAACGTATGATTTTAGGTATTTACCATGGAGTCAGTAATACACAATTCTTATTTATCAATTTTATATAGTTAATTTACCTTTTTTCTTTACCATTTACGCACATTTATTTGCCTGGTTATGTATTTCGTTTTCACAATTATTAGATATTACTTCCGAGTCTACCAAGGGAGCTTTGTTTTCACTTTTCAAGGATGAAAAAAAAAATGTTCTCCAAAATCAAAATTTCCACTCGCGTTATACGTTTCGTATACCTTCCTGAACAATAGTGGTTCCGTTTCTGTTTGTCTGTCATGAAATCCTTGCCACAGCCATAACTTCTACGATTCTCACCCGTTTTGATGAAATTTTTAGTGATTGTGTGGGTTGGCGAGTAGATGGTCTTCTATAAAAATCATCACCCCTGGATTGATAGCAGCCGCTCTGTATGCGCAAATGTATGTTTCCTTGTAACAGCCATAACTCCTACATTTCCAATCTGATTTCAATGAAATTTTCTGGAATTATGCGGGTTGGGGTGGAGGTGGTCCCTATGGAAATAATGGTCCCCAAATTGAAATTTGGAACAAATTGAAGCATTTCTCAACTGATTTTGATGACATTTTCGGGGATTATGCGGGTTGGGGTGTAGGTGGTCCCCTATGGAAATAATGGTCCACAAACTGAAATTTGGAACAAATTGAAGCATTTCTCAACTGATTTTGATGACATTTTCGGGGATTATGCGGGTTGGGGTGGAGGTGGTCAATATGAAAATAATGGCCCCCAAACTGAATGTATTTTGTGCGTATGCGCAAACGTGAATTTCCTTGTTACAGCCGTAAAAAAGGCCATTAAAGGCCTTTTTATTACTTAGTTTTTCCGCATTTAACTTGTTACAATAATGTCTTGTCAATTTTGTTCTTCTCATACATTTCCCGTGCGGACGTTTCCTTTCTCTGAGCATTTTTCCATTTTTAATATTTTTTACTCGTTGTATTGGGCTTGCCCGTATAAAATCAATAAGCAGCTTCTACACTTTCCATCTGATTTCGAGGAAAGTTTCAGGAATTACGGGATTTATGGTGATGTTTTGAGATTAAGGGGGTCTCAGTCGGTCGCCGTTCGTCTTTTAGTATTTAAGCTTAGAAAAGTTAGAAAGTTAAAACTTAAAACTTAGAAAGTTGTATCTAACTTGAAATTTTAAAGGATTTTAGAAATTCATTTGTGCACAGCCCTAGGGGATTGAAAACCTGAAACATTGCCGCCTGAATCATCAAAATCGAACAATAATAATTATTGCCAGAGAAAAATGAGAAATAGTACTGAATAAACGGTTTTTCCCATATTTCTCTGGCAATTATTGTTCGATTTTGATGATTCCAGCGGCAATCTTTCAGTTTTTTTTAATTCCCAAGGCCCTTGCACTAATGAATTTCTAAAATTCTTGAAAATTTCATGTTTAACTACATTTTATGGGGAAAACAAAACTGAATTAACGGTTTTTCCCATTTTTCTCTGGCAAATATTGTTCGATTTTGATAATTACAACGGCAACATTTCAGTTATTCAATTCATAAGGGCCGTACACTAATGAATTTTGAAATCCTTTAAAATTTCCAATTTAAGTACAACTTTTCAAGTTTTTGGCCCTTAGATTTGGCCAAATACTGACCCGGAACGAGGTACGAACGTCGACCGACTGAGACCCCCTTAACAAGCATGCAATCGGGTTGTGGATACGAGGAAGCTATGTGCCACACTCACTTGGCAGACGTTTTTACATGTTCGACAGTTGTTAGACCGAATAACGGTCCCCCAGGTTTCGTGAGGAACTTTGAGTTTATTTAATAAATTATGATAGAAATATTAGTGGTCTCCCATAGCTTATATTGGTGTACACGTAATGAGATGGTACATGAGGAGCCGTGCAACGCACGGGTAACCGACTGGTACTCAAGATGGAGTGTTAGACTTACTGTAAGTAGACTTATGTTCCATGTCGTGCGAGGTGAAAATCCATCCAATGGCGTCAAGTGGTAGAAGTGACTACTCGTATGTTTTCATTTTTCACTACACGATTTCACCACGCACGTACAGAAACGTCATCGAACATAACTTATATTTGTTATTTATTGCATTTACTCGCACTCCCTACGCACTGTATTGAAATCACACGGTGAAATAACGTTGAGCTCAAGTTTTGGCGCCGCGACAAGTGAGGGCTTGGTGATGTCGACTACCGGGTCTCACCCAATGCGGGCTCTGACTCATTGTTTTACGTATCTCGAGGTTGTCTCCACCGTCAGTCCTTCCTATCGCGAAGTCGTAACCTCTTGGTTTAGAGGTCAGCAATGTTATCTCATGCAGCTCAGTTTGTTGATTATTAATTTGTCAACGTCAAAATAAACACTTTATATAGCAAGAACAAGCAATGCTAAGCTGCAGCCTTATGAGATTGAGAAGAAGAAATCCTGTATTTCTCTTAGTTCCTTCTCGTCGTTCCCATTTGTACAGATTGAGTCAATAAGCAAATTTTCACAGTTTCCATTATTGAGTTCAAACTCATCAAAAACGTCTGCTAAGTGGGTGTGGCACACAGCTTCCTCTATCCATAACCATGTATAGATGATCCATGAGGGCCAATATTTTCATAGGAGTCCATCCCCACCCCAGCTTGCATAATTTCCTGGAAATTCCATCGAAATCAGATGGAAAATATAGAAGTTATGGCTGTAACAAGGAAATACACGTTTGGGCATAAGCGGGAGCTACTATCAATCCGGGGGTGATGATTTTCATAGAGGACCATGTACACGCCGCACAGTACTGTGAGGTCATAGGTCAAGTGATCAAAAATCAATTTGTGGAGAGTTCTGTTAGGGAAGGTTGCGCTTATCACGGATTTCATACTACTTCATATTTCAAGGAAAGAAAATTGCACAATAAATAATATCATAAGAAGTTTATGAAAAATACTGAAATTTTAAATTCAAATCAAAAGTAACATTAGCGCTGCTGATGCTAGAGAGAGCGCTTCCACAACTCAGTTCCATAGCGTTAGATGTGCTTGGTACAGCATTAGGTATCAGTTTTGTGGAGGGTGGTCGTGTCAATGAAGTTATCCCTAATCAGATACTGGTTGATAACTTCATAATCTTTTCTGTTCTATTCTGTTGATATAAAAAATGCGAGGATGTGGTTTTTTCCTCTCCACACTTTCCTGCGACTTTAATTTTTTTTTCCTTCTCTTCATATTGGATGGTTGGTGATTTTGTAGACGAGTGATCTATATAGAAAAATTATAAACCATTGTGTAATAATTTGCAGCGTTTTCCTCCTTTTTTTTCAAAGAAAGCTTTTTGAAAAATTAAAGTCGCAAGAAAGTGTGGAGAGGAAAAAACCACATCCTCGCATTATGAACGGAGATTAGGCCTCACACTCGTGTTTCTGATTTATCGCATGTTTATTATTTTTATGGTTTATTATTTCATTATTATTATTTTAATGGTTTATTATTTTTCTATTTAATCGTATATAAAGCCACCAACCATCCAACATGAAGAAAAATACTTGGAAAATGTCACCCCACGCATATTTAAGCAAAAACCTCTTTTTTGGCCGGTTATTTGCCCATAACTTCTATACAAATTAAGCAATCGGAATAGTTCGACGATAGGACCAACTAGACCCCAAATGGAGTCTATGTGCAAAAGAACGGGTTTTTTAGACCGATTCTAAGGCCTTTTATGGCCCGGACGGCGGACGGCGGACGGCGGACGGACATTGCAAATTTGGATTCTACGCACCTTAAAACGTCAAGTGACAAAGTTTGAGGGGGGTTATAAAAATTAATATCCTAAACAAATTAATATCCTAATAATTAATTAACCGGTTATAATTAATAATTAATTAACCGGTTAATAATTAATTGGTTATAAAAATTAATATCCTAAATAAACTAATATCCTCGCAAATTATTACACAATGGTTTATTTTTTTTCCATATAGATAACTCGTCTACAAAATCACCAACCATCCAATATGAGGAGAAGGAAAAAAAAATCAAAAAAAAAAAAAAAACTTGGCGCTTTGCGCCTCGGCGGGGGGCTCCGCCCCCCTGCACCCCCCGGTTTATTTCTTTTTCCATACTCTGTATGAAATCATAGGAACACAGAATGTGTTTTTGCGATGCTAGTCATCCGTTAAATAAAAAACGCTGCAAATCATTGCTCAAAGGTTTATTATTATCTGTATAGATCACTGGTTCTCCATCAATAGCACCTACCACCATCTGTATTCTCCCTTGACCATTCCCTCTCAAATTTCAGCTTCCTGCGTTCAATAGGATTGAAAATGACTTCGGAGCTCACTCAGCTGATCAGTGATCTGAAGAGTGAAGAAGATCTCCTCGAATGCTGAAGACGCCTGGAAGAGCACTTCCATTCAATAGGATTGAAAATGGCTTCGGAGCTCACTCAGCTGATCAGTGATCTGAGGAGTGAAGAAGATCTCCTCGAATGCTGGAGACGCCTGGAAGAGCACTTTCATTCAATAGGATTGAAAATGGCTTCGGAGCTCACTCAGCTGATCAGTGATCTGAGGAGTGAAGAAGCTTTTGAGCAATGATTTGCAGCGTTTTTTACCCACCAACATTTTTTTTACCTACCAACTTTTTTTTACCTACCACACCATACTGGCTTCACACCTTCACAATCAAAATTATTAGAAAGAACTAAACGCTTCACACTTGATTGGAAAAATAGAAAGCTTCATATGGAAATTTGATTACTGGTTACGCAGAAGGCAAAACTGTATACAAATCGAAGAAATGAACAGCGATCGCATTTTAGTCCGATAAAATTTGAATGGAGATTAGACCTCTTTTGCGATTCACACTCATGATTCTGTTTTATCGAAGGAAAACCCTTAAGTACCCGTGGGGAGCGAACGGATTATCCTACAGAGCTCCGGGTGGTCTCAAAAATTTTTAAAAATTCAATACTATTTAAAATTGGTGAAAAAACGATACCTTTATTTCGAGAGTTTTCGAGCTAGGGCACTCAAAAAAAAAAAAAAAAATTTCAACCCTTAATTTTCACCCCTGAGAAGTGACCTACATCAACCAAAAGCTTCGCGGCACAACTAGACCCCAAATGGAGCCCATATACCAAATTTGAACCAAATCGGTTCAGTGTTGCTAAGAAAAGTGCCACGGACGGCGGACGGGGGACGGCGGACGGCGGACGGGGGACGGCGGACGGACATTGCAAATTTGGATTCTACGCACCTTGAAACGTAAAGTGACAAAGTTTGAGGGGGGTTATAAAAATTTTTTGCGATACGATCACATAGGCTTATTATTAGAAATAATAAACCAAAACAACAATAATAAATGTGGAGTCTTTGGCAATAATAAAATAAATAATTGTTAGACATTTAATTTGGTATAAAACCCTATAAATGTTATATAAATAAATATGTAACTACAAGAAAAATACTATATAAATTGAGAGCTTTCCAACGAATGGGGAACAATTTCTGTGCAATGAACACTGCGGGAGTTCTATTTCCTTACCAACGGCTTGGTTGCACGTGAAAATCATTATAAAAGGCGCGTAACGGTTTTTTCTGTCGCTTTTTCGTGACGATTTTTTTTCGGTAGGTCATCGCAAAAACACATTCTGTGTTAAAAAAAAGAATCAAAATTACCAACAATCGATCGCATTTTGGTCAGCTTTAATTTGAACGGAGATTAGGCCTCTTTTGCGAATCACACTCGTGTTTTGATTTATATATATATTTCAATATAAACCCTTAAATTTTCGTAGGGAGCGAACGGTTTGTCCTACAGAGCTCCGCGTGGTCTCAAAAAATTCTAAAAATTCTATACAATCTTAAATTGAAGGAAAAACAATACCTTATATCGAAATTTTTTGAGTTAGGGCGTTTTCAAAATTTCAAAATTGATTTTGGAACCCTTAAAATTGACCTACATCAACTAAAACCTTCGGGGCACAACTAGACCCCAAATGGAGCCTGCATACCAAATTTCATCAAAATCGGTCAATGCTAAGTGGCAAAAGTGCCGCGTACGGCGGACGGCCGGCCATATTTTGGTTTATTATTTTCAATAATGAACCTTTGGAATCGACCAAGAAAAAAAAAATTTAACACCCCATTAAAATTTGATGGTTTACGTTTCAAGGTAGGTATACGTAGAATCCAAAAATCGAATAAAAATTTGGCCGTCCGTCCGCCGTACGCCGTACGCGGCACTTTTGCCACTTAGCATTGACCGATTTTGATGAAATTTGGTATGTAGGCTCCATTTGGGGTCTAGTTGTGCTCCGAAGCTTTTGGTTGATGTAGGTCACTTCTAAGGGTTCCAAAATCAATTTTGAAATTTTGAAAACGCCCTAACTCAAAAAATGTCGATATAAATCTATTGTTTTTCCTTCAATTTAAGATTCTATAGAATTTTTAAAATTTCTTAAGACCACGCGGAGCTCTGTAGGACAAACCGTTCGCTCCCTACGAAAATTTAAGGGTTTATATTGAAATATATATATATATAAATCAAAACACGAGTGTGAATCGCAAAAGAGGCCTAATCTCCGTTCAAATTAGAGCTGACCGAAATGCGATCGATGGTTGGTGATTTTGATTTTTATTATTTTTTTTATTTTTTTTTTTTATTTTTATTTTTATTTTTTTTCTTCTTTTCATATTGGATGGTTGGTGATTTTGTAGACGAGTGATCTATATAGAAAAATAATAAACCATTGTGTAATAATTTGCAGCGTTTTTATTCGATTTTTGGGTTCTACGTACCTTGAAACGTAAACCATCAAATTTTGAGGGGGTGTTAAAATTTTTTTTTCTTGGTCGATTCCTAAGATTCATTATTGAAAATAATAAACCAAAAAGGATTGAAAATTTCATAGAAAAAAAGTCGCGGCTAGTCGACTAGTAGCAAATTCTAACGGGATTGAGTCAAGGGGTAGTGCCAGAAAACATTAATCAAATGCTCTAATTCCTCATTTCTCCTCTTTTTGAGAAATTCACTATTTAATGTTAAGGTTTAAGAAGAAAAATTGGGAATTATTATTGTGACGATTTTACCGAGTGCTTAGAGGAAATTCATACTTATTAAAAATGATTAAAGAACGTGAATAAAGCACATACTTATGCCGTGACTCGTCATGAAGAGAAATAAGACCCAACTTGTTGATATGATAGTATCCGCACTCATAATGAGCTTGTAGTTCATCGTTAGCGTTTTGGGTGAAATGAGATATTATCATAAATGATCGCGGAACTTGCCCTCTGGTGATCCGTAAGAGGCTTCTGAGGTCAGGAAACCAATTTAAACGTGCTCAAAGACTATCTGGGGATAGGTTCTTGCACTCCTTTCAAATACTAATAGACGTTCGTTTTTTCGATTTGTTACACATACTCACAGTACTGTGCGCCGATCCGCACAATCTCTGAAAATTTCATCGAAATCGGATGAGAAATTAGAAGTTACCGCTGTGACAATGGGTTTAACGTTTGCGCATGTGCAGCGGCTAATATCGATTGGGGGTGATGATTTTTATAGTGGACCATCTACACGGCAATTCGCACAATCCCTGAAAATGTCATCGAAATCGGATGAGAAATGTAGAAGTTATGGCTGTGGCAAGAAATTCATGACAGACAGACACGGAACCAAAATTGTTAAGAAAGGTCTACAACGTAAAACGCGAGTGGAAATTTCGATTTTGGAGAACATTTTTGTTTTTCAAATTGAAAAGTGAAAACAAAGCTTCCGCTACCTTGGTAGACTCGGAAGCAAAACTCTCCATGAGATTGGAAGAGCTGATAGCAATCTGAATCCTCCTCCGAAGAAGAAATAGTGCAGCACAGCCTCTTCACCATCAGAACCACCAGTCCAACAGCCCTTTGAAATGGGCTACCTCATCAGTAAGGATAACGAAAACATTTATAGTGTCGTTTATGGATATGTTACCACAATCATCAGTAATTTATAGTTGAACAATAATCTTTTTGATTTGTGAAATATTATAAAATATGTTTTGTATGGTTGAATGGTCAACCTCGCCCTCCATGCAGCCGTTGGAGCTGCAGATAACAAAGGGACCATTTTTGTAAAATCAAGCCAAATTTTTGCGTATGCAGATGACATAATGATAGTGGCCAGAAGTCAAGGTGGGCTGAGAGAAGTCTTCTGGACAATAGAGACGAATTGTCGCCAAATGGGCTTGAGACTGAATTAAGAAAAGGCCAAATATATGCATTTAGACTCAGGCTCGAGAAGAAGACTGATCCAAAATATCACATTAGGAGAATACAATTTTGAAGAAGTTAGAAGTTTTACCTATCTTGGATCACTAATCACTGATGACAATGGTATGAAAATTGAAGTGAATAAACGAATCCTCTCAGGTAACCGTGCATACTGTGCAAGCATCAAATTGTTCAGATCAAGGTTGTTGTCCCGCACTTCAAAGCTGCTCCTATACAAATCGTTAATACGTCCAGTCGTCTGCTACGGATCTGAAGCCTGGACTTTAATAGATAAGGATGAGAAATCTCTCCGAATTTTCGAACGAAGAATAGTCCGAAGGATAATGGGACCAGTGAACGACCGAGGCCAATGGAGGATTCGGTCGAATCAAGAAATTGACGAGTTTCTTCAAAAAAAAAGATATTGTCCGATTTATTAAAAGTAATCGGATACGTTGGCTTGGGCATGTTGCACGTCAAGACGCAGATGCTCCCACTGTGAAGGGGGGCCTAAAGTGTTAGGCAAGGATTTTGGGGACTAGACGACGCGGACGACCAAAAGTTGGATGGCTGGATGATGTAGTGGCCGACCTTCGAAAGCTGGGGAGAAGAGATTGGAAAAATGAGGCACTGGATAGAGTGGCCTGGAGGAGAAAAGTCTTGGAGGCCAAAGTTCACTCCGAACTGTAGAGTCATTTAAAAAAATGGTTGAATGGATATATCGCTCATATCCTAGAAGAGGGGTACGAGTCCAAAATTGTCATTTTTGGGTTAGGAACGGTTTTGGGTAGTGGAAGTGCTGTTTTTCATACCTAGAAGACAAACGTAAGCCTAGCTCAATCCCCCTCCGCCTGAATGCTGAAAGTTCATTGTTCGATGGACGGGCGAGCCACCTACGTTTGCAGAAGACAGGCACAAAGCCCAGTGCTACCCCCTAAAGTGAACGTATCGCCTCTATTAAGTGATTTCCTCAATTAAAGAAACCTATTGTTAATTTTTTGGAAACGACTATTACAATCAAGACGATCAACAATGATAAATGCATGTTTATTGTGCAATTTATCAGAACACTTCGTTCCCTCGAGCCTAGCCCAAAGGACCCCCCTCCTGACCTTGTCCCAAGAAGGTAGTTGACTGGTGATCTTTACAGAAAAATGATAATTGCAATAATAATCACAATTATAATAATTTACACGGTTTCCTAATTATTTCATCCATCACGAGTTACCTATTTATGTTTCTAGGACGTTGTCAGACTTGGGCATCCTTGAATATGCGATTAATCTGGGTTAAAGGTGGACAACACTCAACGGAAAACAAAATAACCAGATACTAATCCGTTTTAGTCCTTTCAAAACCCAAATCCACGGAAAAAAACCATCAGTCTGTGTCTCTTGTGTTTGTCCAGGCCTTATTCCTCAACTGATTCGCGTGGTTCCTCCTTTGGTCAACGCTGAAATTTATCTAGCGCTGTGGACTACGTCATCCATATTAAATTTTGCCTTGAAGAAGGGGGGAGTAGAAACTATTGAAATTTGGTTTTTTTAAAGCATAATCTTGTGTATTTCGCCCTAACCTCAATTTCCCACTGATTTGAGTGTTTCTTTTTTGTTCGACGTGGAAATCTATCTAATTTTGCACTACTTCGCTGGAATTTTGATATTAGAGTAAACGGAGGAGAAACGAGGGGTTATTTAGTGAAAGTAAGGCTCATTATGACAGCACGTTGAGCGCGCTACCTACTCCTCAATTTCAATCGAATCGCTTGTTTCTTTTTTTCGACTCAGATAACTAACTGACTAACTAACTAATAACCAACTGACTAACATTAAGTCACCAGAGTACTGAAATTCTCATTAGGAAGAGGCAAGTGGAGGGATAATATTCACAAAATTGCGATTTTTCGATATTTTGGTTCATTTAGGGCTTATCGATGGTACCCAAGCTTTGAATCTTTATGAATGAACCTTTGTATTTTCATGAACTATAAATTTTGACACCATAGAACAAATTAGTGGTGCCACTTGTGTGTTTCACCTTGAATGTATACTCCTACGGACTACCTACCGAAACTACCGATGAAAGTTGTACTTACTGGTTGTACTGAAACCGTTGAAGAAAGGGGATTGAACTCGAAATCGCAAGTTGGTTATCTTTGATTATAGATTTTAAGAAGCTGTTTTAATTACTTAAGAATATTTTTGGAGACAAAATTATAAATATCTTCCGTTTTCAATCTGTTTTATTTTTCCGACACCTCCCAATCTAATAAATTTCCGTCTTATACGCCTCAAATCATGATTATTCTCATTTAAAACCAAATTAATCATTTGGGAAAGAATGAAAATCGTCCATGAAAAAAGGGACATCTCTGAAATAAAGAAATATTGTCCATGAAATAAGGGAACAACACCAAAAATCGAAGAAATTTGACAAAAATATTCCCCCCCCCCCACTCCTACCTCACTAGCGAAAAGAATAGTTTCGGTCCATGAGCTGTAGAAGCATGAGTACGGGAACATTTTCCCCGAATATCATTAACATTAAACGTGTTGTCATGGAGATATAGCTATTTGTTTGAGTGTGAAACTTTGAAAGCGATTTCCCGAAAATCGCATTTTTGGACTTGTACCCCTCTTCTAGGATATGAGCGATATTTCTATACCAAATAAAGGAAAATAAAAAAGTCAGTTTAAGTCTCGTCAGATGGAAAAAGGTTTACTAAGTGAAAATCAACAAACGTGAAAACAAATTAGTCATTATGACGTTTTTCGAAATTAAGAAACATCTCAACATGTTCATGAACATCGTATATTTGAAGTAATCTTATCAATCAACTTAGTGCTCTGGATTAAATCATTGTTACAATATGTCCTGGTACAATCCTTATGAGGAAAATACACTGCCCGCACAACTTGGCAGAAATTATTTCAAATTTAATCAATACTTCTCCACTTGCGACACATCATTTGGTCACTACAATGAAAATTGGTCGCAAATTTCGTGCTTGATTAAGACTTGCTTAGCTGCTTCGGCCAATTTTTTGCTCACCACGCGAGCTATTTTCGAGTGATAGCCGTTCACCAAACGCTCAGCTACGAAGCTGAAGATCTTGTCTGGGATTTTTCCTCGACCCGTCAATTTCAAATTGATCTTATTCAGAACCTGAACATCCAGCTGGTCAACGGTGGTTTTGCAGGGTCCGGTCTCGGGGACGGACATCGTCAAGTGGGCGTGGATGCAGTTTTGGCCGATGGATGCAACCAGCTTCCCATGGTATCCGATGTTGAGCAATTTGACGTGGTAGTACTGCAATCAATCAACACTCAAATACATGAGAATCATGTTATAAACAGTGTGGCCAAAGGAATGGTTCTATAATTCGTCTGTTATCACGCAAGAAATGAGCCAGTTGATGAATTCACCTCGAACCCAAATTCCACGTCTTGAAGGCCCAAGTTGACACTCAAAGCCATTGACGCATTTCCTTGCTCCAAAGTTAAAGAGCCGGTTCTCTGGATAGTGCTGACGTTCTTGAACCATCCGCCTTCTCCTTTGAACTCGACAACGTCGAATTTGTGACCAAATATCTTTTTCTCGATCTTCTCGTCGATGGCCGGGATCTCCATCTGAAAATTGATTTTGAAATAAAAAAACCACCTGCCTGGTGGGCCAGTACGGCTTTCTCTTGTCAAACTATTTCGTATCCAACATCCTCAAAACTTGCATACTTCTCAATATTAACTAAAATAACGAGAATTCAGAAAAATCAAGCACACGCAGACCCCCTTGAGATGCTCACCCACCAAACAAAGACCCCTACTCTACACCGTGAGTAAAATAGCTACCTAATTTTTGTGGTAAAATAAACATGGAACATGTTTTAGCCATAAGGTACCTAACTATTCGATAAAGGTTACGCAGAAGGGGGACGCGCGACGGTCACGCATGTTTTAAACACTCCAATCACGCGCCTTTTCCAACACACCGATCTCGCGTCTTTTCCAACACTCCGGTTTTTGAGGCACGAAGCGCCGAGTTTTTCTTGATGCATTTTAGATTATGTTGCTAGGGATAATATAACTTTTGCATTATACCTACCTTCATATGACTAAAGCGGGGATTTCACGACCTGATTTCGGGACCCTAAATCGGGCCCGATCACCGTCGGCCCTGAAATCCGATGGTGAAAACCCATGCTGCTGGTCACGTTTTGGGGAGGCGACCAGGCAGGGGGGTCGGGAGAGATTTCCAACCGATTTCAGGAGATCGGGACCATGAACGGGAGGGCGGTCGGGGACGCGTCGTGAAATCGGGGCTTAAAGGTTCTGAACTAGGTAAACTGGACTAAAACATGTTCCGCCGAGTTTTTTTTTGTTTTTCTTTGTTTTGTTGATTCTGCACGTTTTTTTCAACAATGCTAACAATTTTGACGATGGAACCCCCATTTTTGTTGCAGATTCAAATTATACGACATTTCATGGAAACGACATTTCCACTCGCGTTTTACGTTTCATACCTTCGTGAACGATTTTGGTTCCGTGTATGTCTGTCTGTCATGAAATCCTTGTAACCAGCATTACCATACGAAGTTATTGCCCAATTTCGATGAGATTTTCAGGGATTGTGCGGGTTGTCGTGCGAAAACGAAAAAAGAAAATGAAGAAAAAAATTCCTCCGAAAATCATCACCTCCTTAGTAGCCGCTGCGCATGCGCAAACGTGAATTCCTTGTAACAGCTTAGAGATTGATATTTTGAGATTAATTACTATGCATCGGATCATCTATACAATCGGGTTAAGGATACGAGGAAGCTATGTGCCACACCCACTTGACAAACGTTTTTTGGCTGCGCGCAACCCTGAAATTTCTGAATTTGTTGATATGTGGCCCGCGGTATTTTTCATCTATCTAGTCCACTTGTAATATCATTTTCGTTTGTTGTAGTGAATTCAACATTATTTTTCATTAGTCGGGCAGCATTGTTTTTCTATGTTTACAGTTTTTCACCTACTAATGTTCGTATTTTTGACCATAATTACTTCAAAACTAGTCATATCGCGAAACAGGTAGCAGGACGTGAATCAGAGTTGAAAAACAGTGGTATAACATGTGCCACACTTGTGGACTGAAAACGAGTGAAAAGTGAAACTTTCATGAAATCTTTTTTAGAACTTGAATCTGCAATAAAAACTTAGGGTTTCCATTTGAAAAAACAAAGAATAAACAACAGTGTGAACATTCTAGATCCTTGGGGGAAATACCTAATGGAGATTAAAATAAATTTTTTAATCCCAAAAATTACGGTTTTAGAGGAAACTACGGTTCTTCAATTAAACATAAATGAGGAACTCATTATGAATTAGATTGACTCATTATTTCATGTTATTCGGAATTTTTCAAATAAGGCTACAAAGCAGGTGCGAATTGAAATATCTTACCGTGTCTTGATGTTTATCCAGCAAATCCTGATTGAGTTCGTAGATCATTTCGTCCACCAAATCCTCAATGGGAGTCGCTCGGACCCCCAAAAAGGCGCAAGAAACGAGCAATCCCAGCAGCCAGACCATCTTCGATTATCACACTGAATGAACGGTGCACCTGACCACCGCTTTTTATATTAATTCAGTATTTTTTTGTTGTTGTTTTTTTGAATTTTACGTCACAATATGACCGAGATTCACACCTGCTAACACTCGATCGAACTATTGTTTGGACGTGGGTAAATTATAATTGGTTGTTCTGTCGCAGATTTGAGTGGAGAACAGAATACTTAATTGAATGGCTATCGCATGTAGTGAGCTCGAAGGAAAATAAATTTGATAGCATCATTATTTAGGCCAACTATCCGCTATGAATTGTTTCTACTTTTCAAGGTAAATTTTGAAAACACGAGGATAGTACCAAGTGTAACAGAAGGTCAACCCTCAACGGTCAGATTGAGGACACGATTTTTTTTTTTTTTTTTTACTTGTTTTATTGCACTAAGTTACAATTTAGAAGCAACATTTTTCTGATACATAGTTGGTGTAAGATAAGAAAAGTAAGATACTTCACTTAGTTCTTATTGTCCTGAAATTTGCACTTCATAATGGACACACTAAGTGGATTAGATCGTGTGGCTTGGTTCTCTTAACCCTTTAGCGTTCGGCCTTCAAATTTTTTTTTTTTTTTCTAGACGTTTTGTGTCTCTGTCAGAAGGACATGGCGCCTGGTTGCACACCATTTTTTTTTTTTTCACAGAATTTTATTACCACCTATTTGGTGCTGTAGCATATCACTTCTGAAGCCTGTTCAGCTGAAAAAGAAAAAAAATTAATTTCATTATCAGGAGCCAAAGAAATAAGCTTTTCATTGTGTCCCTCTCTCAAGGACACAATCCGCTTGGTGAAACGTCTTAGTCATTTCCAACTAGGCGTTTGGTATCCCTGTCAGAAAAACATAATGTCTTTCTGAATAACCCAATAATTTTTCAGTGAATAATTGGCGAAGAAATGAAAAAATATATCTTTTAGAACGTTTAATTAAAATAATTGACCAAAATTTCCTTAATCGAATCTCTAAGGAAGTCAAATATTAGAAATGATGTTCGTTTTGAACCATGTCATCAGAGTGAAGAATTCACCAAGAACACAGTTTACAAGGAAATCAAGGTACTCAATCAAGGTAGAAAAAATTATACGTATTGTAAAACGTAAATTTCATTTGTCATTTAAAAAACTATAAGGTAACTCACAACCGTTGCTTTCTTATACTAAAACTAAGAATTAATGAGTAGAATTTACCATTAGACAGAAAAATTACCTTATTGTAATTCCACGAATGATAATTTCCTATTTGGTAAAAAGTAGAAAATATAATATACTGAGTAGGTACGGAAATTATTCAGAAAAATAGCAAAACAGTCCGTCGCAGTCTCCACCCCCCCCCCCCTCACCACATCCAATATATCGGTACTGCCGCGTCCAAAATAACCTATACGATATCCTCAAGTCTAAATACCGTTATAAAATGGAAAAAAAAACAAAGAAAATGAAGAGCATGCCATTATTGGACGTGAACAAGGCCAGATCTGAGAGCACCCTTCACGAGTGGCGAAATACCAGGTTCACTAATATGGAAAAAACTCGAAAGCGCCACTAATTTTTTTTTTTTAATTTAACACATAACAATAAGTATTGTAAATATCAAAGGGCCACTAATTGACAAGGTCAAATTTTTTTTTACATGAAACTATAGCTAGCCAACAATGATAATATATATACGAACATAAACGAGTGCTTGGAAACGATTTCTGAATTGTTATGATCGAATTTGTAGTAAAACCGCTGCAAATCATTGCCCAAATTTTCTGTATAGATCACCCTTCTGTATAGATCCCTCCCTACTAACCGTAGGTATCTACTACCTACTAGGAGAGGAAGACTGTACCGTTAAAGAGATGAAACAATTTCCGTTCAGATCACTAATGGGGTCTCTTTTGTACTTGGCTATTGGCACACGACCAGACATTTGCTTTGCAGTGAACTTCATGAGTCAATTCAATACTAAATACAATGAGACACATTGGAGGGCTGCAAAACGAATCCTCAGTTACCTAAAAGGGACGCTCGATACGAAGTTGACTTATAGAAGGTCTGATGAGCCATTGTGCGGATTTGCTGATACGGATTGGGGTAATCGCAGTTTGGATCGACGATCCTACAGTGGCATGCTCTTCCAAATGTCTAGCGCAGCAATCTCTTGGGAAAACCGAAAACAACGATCGGTCGCTACATCTAGTACCGAAGCTGAGTATTACTGCATGACTGAGGCAATCATAGAAGCACTGTACTTGAAGAGATTTTTGAGAGATCTGGGACATCCACCTGTGGGGGCGATAACCATTTACAATGACAACCAAGGAGCTCAGAAGCTAATCAAAAACCCAGTTCATCTCTCAAGAACGAAGCACATCGATTTCAGGCAAAGGTTCATAAGAGAAGCAGTGGATAAAGAAGATGTGAAATTTTCGTACATGCCAACAGAACAGATGCCGGCAGATCTTTTGTCGAAGGGAATACCGCGACCAAGAGGTGAAGATTGCAAACGGGCTAGGGGGCTAACGACATGCACTTGAGGGGACGTGTTGGAGAATCAAGTCCACATCGTTATTATGATTATTCTCAACAGGTGTTGCTTTTATTTTTTGTAGTTAAGAAATGAAATAAATGTTTCTCATTCTGTGAGAAAAAGTTCGACTGGAATATTGTGTTTATTATAAAAACAACTCTGCAAGATAGGTCACTTCTAAGGGTTGAAAAATAAGGTTTGAAATTCTGAAAACGCCATAACTTGGAAAATTTTGATATAAGGGAATTGTTTTTCCATCAATTTAAGATAGTATTGAATTTTTAGAATTTTTAGAGACTACCCGGAGCTCTGTAGGACAAACCGTTCGCTCCCTACGAGAATTTAAGGGTTGGAGAACTTACGATAAATCAGAAACACGAGCGTGAATCGCAAAAGAGGCCTAATCTCCGTTCAAATTTTAGCAGACCGAAATGCGATCGATGTTTTTCTTCATGTTGGTTGGTGGTAACAATGACAAAGCCGTGTTCTTTGCAGACAAGTGATCTATACAGATAAATAATAAACCTTTGTGTAATAATTTGCAGCGTTTTTCGTTCTTCTTATTTACGTCTTATATTGCAAGTTATAATGAATGAATCCAGAAAATGTCTCTTTTCTAATTCGACATGATCTCTCGAAAATATAGATGCGAGATGATGCGAAGAACTTCGAAAAATTCATGATTCACTTCGACTCATCAGGTGTTCTTTATCGTCTCCGGCAAACTGAAGTGTTTAATTGAAATATAGTTGAGCATCCACTCTAGATTGCGCGTTGCGTGATAAAACCGACGTTTTTAATTCATTTCGGCGTACAAGCGTGCAAGTCTTCAATCCGTGGATCATTTTCAGTCGACATGTTCTGGCAGATCGCGCTCTTGGTTTCCTGCGCCTTCTTGGGCCTCCAGGCGACCCCCGCTGAAGACCTGGTCGACGAGATGATCTACGAACTGAACCAGGAGATGGTCGATAAACATCAGGATATGGTATGAAAACAAATCATATTTGAATGTGGGAGGTAGTCGTACTGAAAATATAGTATTAATTTCAAAGTTGTGTAATGAGGAATTTGAAAACCGAAAAATTAAGGTAATGTAACTTGATAATTTGAGAAATTCTCTTGAGAATTACATTTAAAAAACTCGGAAATTGCAAAGTTTAAAGTTTGGACTAGAAAAAGTCTAACTAGGTGCGAGGTTGTAGCTCATCTGATGGGAAATTTAATGCTCTTTTCAACCATTCAATCAAATTTGAATTTTCACGAAAAATAAGGGAGCTATCGTCATTTTAGTGAGACAAAGTTCAATTTAAGAAAGAAAATATTTAACTTAAAAAAACTTGAAAAAGCAAGGAGTTAAAAGAAAATTGGTCGGGGGGCATTTTGGTTTATTATTTTCAATAATGAACCTTTGGAATCGACCAAGATGAACAAATTTTTAACACCCTCTCAAAGTTTGTTGGTTTACGTTTCAAGGTACGTAGAAGTAAAGGGACCGATTTTGATGAAATTTGGTATGTAGGCTCCATTTGGGGTCTAGTTGTGCCCTGAAGATTTTGGTCGATGTAGGTCACTTTTAAGGGTCAAAAAATGAATTTTGAAATTTTGAAAACGCCCTAACTCAAAAAATTTTGATATGAAGGTATTGTTTTTCCTTCAATTTAAGATAGTATAGAATTTTTCGAATTTTTTGAGACCACGCGGGGCTCTGTAGGACAAACCGTTCGCTCCCTACGAGAATTTAAGGGTTGGACGTACGATAAATCAGAAACACGAGTGTGAATCGCAGAAGAGGCCTAATCTCCGTTCAAATTATACCTGACCAAAATGCGATCGATGTTTTTCTTCTTGTTGGATGGTTGATGGCTTTGCAGACGAGTAATCTATATCGAAAAATAATAAACCATTGTGTAATAATTTGCAGCGTTTTTAGCAAGCTTTTAAAGCGGTATATAAACCGTTTCGGAAGGAATACCATTCGTAAGGTGGTAGACCTTATCCCGAATATTCAGAATCCGTGAAAAAAAGTGTAAAAAATTGATAAACCCGTTTGAAAGAAAACTCTTCATTTTCTTGTACGTTGATTCATATCCCATTAATTCTAGGTGAAACTCCCTTCCATCGATGAAACGTTCGAGAAGAAAATCTCGTTCTTCAAAGTTCGGGGCGAATTCAAGGGAGACGGCGGCTGGTTCAAGAACGCCAGCTCCATCAAGAGAACTGGTCCTCTCGACATGCAACAAGGCAGCTCCAACATCACTCTGGGCATCAGCTTGGGCCTCGGAGACATGGAATTCGGGTTTGAGGTAGGTGTTCACAAATAGCTGTAATTATCTATTCTTTGAGTTTATTTATTTATTTCTGCCAGGAAGAAGAACGCAGTGGTTTGACTTTCTGGGTAGTTGTGCCCTTTCAGAGATTTCAAGAAATGGCAGCATCTGTGAGGCCAAATGTCGTTCTTTCATTTCTTTATCACTGTTCCAAACAAAATATTCCCATTTTTGAACTTAAAAAATTAGTCTTGTAACCAATTGGATTAGACTCTAACTAACTCAAATCCGTATTGAGACTTTTGACATTTTCATGTCTTTGCTTTGGCACATAAACTGAAAAATCGTCACGAAAACTTGCTCGCGAGACCAATAAATAAAATAGACTCACTGTGTTGCGTAGAGAACAATCAACTGTTTTCTTATTTTGATGCTTGGGTACATGAACTAACAACCTTACTTCACCACGTTGTTGTGTAGTGGTTGACATGAAAATGTCCCAATGTGTTGCAGACTCGTAGTCATTGAGTGAAACTCAGAAGTTAAGATCTGTTACGTCACAAACAGTTGATGTGTGTGCGTGAAGGGAGACTATCTCTGCCGATGGATAGTTTTTCTTCTTTCTAAGCACTTCAGCCCCTGGTGACACTTGGCCTCCGTTTTGCTCGGTTCTTAGCAACCAACACCTTCAATTTTGGCGCCATTGCTAGCCACATCTTCAACGTAACTCGTAGTTAATTGATCTCCCCTCCCTCTACGTGCAGCTCCAATGGTTCTTAATGTGAAGTTTCTTTTGATTCTTGCTCTCGGCTATTGAATTTGAACATTTTTGAACAATGGAGCGAAAAAACCACTTTTTAAACATAATATGTTGTATAACATAATATGTTGTATGAACGGATTTCTCTTCGAGATTCACAATAAATTCTGAGAAATCCGTTCGCAGAATTAAAATATCTCGTCCCGTTCTCAAAAATGAGGAGTAAACGAAAATTTCTTCATTTTGGTGGCAGATTTCACAACTAAACTTGTTGTATTTAGCTTTATAAACCTACCTTTTCTAGGCTTACCTGCCTGCCAAACAAATCTCCATTCAATCTGGCAAACCCTGTTCTGCATCCGATCCACATTGTCCATGTATTATGATGAACATTATTGGGTTTCTTGGTTTATTTGGATCCAAATATTTACGTTCTGCTTATACTATTACATTTTTTCAGTAAAACTATTTCGAAATATTTCACTACTTGAAGCCATGATTGAAACACACTACTAAGAGTAACTTTGGAACTATGGAACCAATGACCAGTTCCAACCCGATAAATCAGTCAGAATACCCAAATAATTGTATATGCATGTTAGGGTGTCCCTTATTTTACGACTTTTACGTTCCATTGGGTACCAAAGTACCCTACAAAAAAATTGTTCACCCTCGGACAACGCTAACACGTAGGTACCGCATCTTCACCTAAGTTGATAATATGAAAACCACCAAAAAACCAGTTTTTTTTTTAGAACTAAACTTCTTAAAATTTTTATTGAACATTTCCTTTGTGGATACTTTAGAACCGTACAAAAATGATTTTGATTGGTCGGAGGAAGGGAAGACCAGTTACTGAGCGAGACCCAATTGAAGAGCTGCTCCGTCGCTAAACCCTAAAAGTTCTTCAGCACTCCGCCATCTCTTCCTCAAGCCCCTGATGCACATTGAAGTGGCTCGTAGCACAGCGAACGCTAGTCTAGCTCTCAGCCATCCTCGGACTGCACCCTGTGGTCGACTCCATTTGTCTGATAGCCTTTCTGCTAAGACCTTCACAAAGGCTACCATTTCAGGGGCAAAAACTCCATCAACTGAACACACCAGAGGTGTGAATGAAGCCCGACTTTCCTCGCAGGCACTCAGGTTTTTTCCCTACGTCTTGTTCTTCTCCGATTGAATCCAACTTTTTACACGTTGTTTGAGATATCTCGCGGTATCCTGGAAGCTAACTCAACTCCTCACCGAACATGGGAAAAACCGGGCTTACCTCAAACGCTTCTAGATAGTGGACGACGTCAGCTGTCAGTGCCAAATGAGGGTTCCCCAAACCTGAGATCACATCTTATTTGAATGCCCAAAGTATGATGGCAACCGTGCGAGGCCGGAGCGGAAGGTTATGCTGTCAGGAGGACGCTGGCCTACCCCATTCCAGGAGCTGCTGCGGGATTTTCGGGAGGAGTTATTGTGTTACTTGGAATCCATTGATTTTAGTGATTTGTGAATGTTGTTATGAGTGTTATTTTTACTACTTATATTCTACGACTAATTTTACTACTTATTTGTCATTTTATTCTTTTTATGAACGTGACATTACCTGTGGTTTTTCCCATGTCATATAGAGAGCAGGTGTGTTTGTGATTTAAAAATTTTAAAAAAAAGTTTGATAAGGTCTCCTGAAGTAGGTTTTTTTTTCCAGGAAACCTCAGTTTCAGTTGATTCAAACATTTCTTCGGCCCGCTCTCCTCATTCAATTGAGTTAAAATTTTTACCGCAGCTTCAGCAAACCTTCTCAAACAAAGTGGAGAAAGTTGGCTTCAATCGGATAAGAACGAGGTACAGGAAAAATTATGGCGTTTTCGTAATAAGCTGGCTTTTGGTGGTTTTCATCAACTTAGGTGGAGATGCGGCAAGTGTTAGCGTTGTCCGAGGGTGACCAATTTTTTTGTGGGGTACTTTGGTAACCAATTGAACAAACTGAGGGGTACAGACTTCCGGTTTTCGAATATTTTTTTAAAAAGACCATACAAGGGACACCATAATGCATGTATTATATTACATTTAAGTAATATTTGTGCATACAAATGAGGTATTTTGCCTAATTTGAGATGTGACATCATTGCTGAAAACAAACAATTTCACTGAAAAATAAAAAGTCTAAAACAAGTTAATGCAGAGTGTGGTTTGATTAAGATAATATCGTAATCAAACCACACTCTGAATAAATAAAATATTATTTTATTCTATTTTATAGAACACAAGTCACGCGTACAAGAGTATACACGGAATAATATTCTCGATCTAAAAAAATTCTATCATCACAGGGATAACATTTGGGCAACTCAATAATAAAACATGTAGACGTGACAAACAATCTCGTAGGTAGGTTGGCATCAATCTTCAACACAAGTTTTATCAATGGCAAGCAATATTAGGTTAAATGAGTGACAACTAATAGTATCAAGGTTACTACTCAAATCTCTTACTACATGATTGTCGATTGTATACTTTGTTTTTGGTGGCTACTTTGGCTCTCAGGACATATTGGTCATAATATGACCATATGGATGTATTATAACCAGCCATGTCTTGGGCCAGAGAAGGAACGAGTGTAGGATTGAACCTAGTGCAACATAAGGCGCCTTCAACTGAGAGTATACTCACGCACAACCCTCCGAACAAATACTAAACTGCCTGACACAGAACGGTTATTATGAATAACCGTTATTACCACCATATTATGGCACTTCTATTCAGTTCTTCAGCCATTGAAGAAGATTTTGGCTACTTCATGAATGACCCCAAAAGCTTGATATGCAGCACAGCATAGTTGGATTAATGCTCTTGAAGTTCAATCCGTGATTTTTTTGAACGTTTGGTTTATTTTAAATGTTTGATTTTTCGATAATGGACCTTTGGAATCGACCATCAAACATTTTTTACCCCCTTTATTTATCAATGTTTTATCAAACATGGCTCATGTGATGGAGCCATGCAAAAAGAATTCGTAATATTCATGAAACGGGCATCCCACTCACTAGCAAATAAATGGAAAAAGCCGTTTTCACAACTTGTTGGATGGATTAAGACAAAAATCCAATTGGCCATCATTCGAGCTGTGTCCTTGCGAATACGAGGTTCCCGAAGGAAAGTGCGGCCACTTGAATTGGAGGACGGGGCAGCCATTCCACTGTTGGAAGAAAACCTATGACCCCCCCCCCCCCCCCCCAAAGAAAAAAAAATCCCCGTTGTTATTTACAGTAACTCTATTGTTACGGATGAAGAAAATTATAATAAATACAGGTTTTTTACCCCCCTCAAAATTTGTTGGTTTACGTTTCGAATCCGAGAATCGAATAAAAATTTGGCTATCCGTCCGCCATACGCGGCATTAGCATTGACCGATTTTGATGAAATTTGGTATATGGGCTCCATTTGGGATTTGGTTGTGCCCTGAAGCTTTTGGTTGATGTAGGTCACTTCTAAGGGTTAAAATTTTGAAAACGCCCTAGCTCAAAAAATGTCGATAAATTAATATTTATATCACGACGAAAATTAATATTTTATTATCTAGACTAGAAAGCTACTGGTCTAGGTTTTCTATTATCTCTGGTATTGGCATAGGAATTGCATGCAAGAGTAGGTATATTGATTGTACAAGGTTACTGTACTCTGTGAGCCCATGGAGGGGCGAAATGATATTCCGAAAAAGTGCCCTGCTTTCATTCATTCCGAACTTCCTTCGGGTTGAACATGTTTGGAGTCATTTTGGCAACTGCTTCCAAAGTCTTCTGCCCTTTAATGGGAGTATTTTCAACTTTCTAGTTAAACTTTGTAATGTCCGTTGTTTCAATTGATTCCCACTTATAAACCAATTGGTTTTCCATTTCAGCAATACAGCATCGAAGTGTTCCACATCGGTGTTCACGGCACTCTGAGCGCCTCCATCGCTGATAACTCCATCTACGGCCACCTCACGATGGTCTTCCCCGAGAACGCGCCTTGCAAAACGACCGTCGACAAACTGGAAGTTCAGTCTCTGGGCGGATTCCACGTCGACTTGACTGGACTGGGCAGGGATGCTGACTGGATCTACAGTTACGTCGCTCAATTCCTGGCGAACAAGTACCACAGCAAGATCGCGGATGTCGTCAGCGACAAGTTGCGCGATGCGGCTGTGAAAGGACTCGCCAGGAAAGACATTTGTGACAAGTTCCAAATGTAATTACCTAAATTACTTAACAATGAGATTGAAATTAACATAAAAATAACATCGTATACAAATAAATTATTTATTGCGATTCAATTGGTTTAAATATTTCCTGTATAACACAGTTAATTTGTATGTGAAATACATTGAACAAAGAACAGACCGACCTGCATACTCGAAACAAAAGTTGTTCAAAAAGCTTGAGAGCACGAGTAAAATTTTGATTTTGGAAGACTCAATATGATAATGGGGAATTTTGGTGGGTCGGAAATTCAGGTTTTTGACCTCAAATTTGGATTCAGCACCATTGAAAACCTCTCTAAGTACTCCAACCTTTTGTTCATAGATGCTATAACATGTGGTAGAAAAATTAGATAAAGAGATCACACGCTGCACGAATTTAAAGGTAGGAATCTTCGGTATTGAGTGTTGTAAACTCTTTTCTGACTCTGTGTTTGTGAAAATAAAATAGTAAAAATACGTAAAAATTTTGGATTTGAAGGAAAGTAAACATACCAAGAAATGTATCAATCAGATAAAACGCTTGCATACGAGTCTGCAACGCATTGGGACATTTTTATGTCTTTACCTATTGCTTTTTACCTCACTATAGGATTTTATAACCCACCCTCCGTTGTTGTCAGAATGTGAAACGAATCATTAACATAATAACATAGATATATTATGTTACAAATTGACACAATTATTAATATTAAGAGGTAGGTACCTAATTTCAATAAAATAGACGATTCCGGATTAATTATCTTCTACTCTCACGATCATTAGTTTGTAAACAAAATATGAGAACAGTTATGCCCATAGCTCCGCTATTCGTATAGTCAATATGTTATGGAGAACATGAAAATGTTCGTTAAATCGAGAGCTTTCCGACGAGTGGTAAACGATTTTTGTGGGTTAAAAAGTGTAGAAAAGGAACAAACCTAACAACGGGGTCGTTGTAAGCGGAAATCATTATAAAGGCACTGTAACACAATTTCGTTACGCAATTTCGTGACAGTTTTTTGTGCTATGTGCCAGGGCAAAGACATGAAAATGCAAAATGTAAAATATTGACTCTGAATTTGAACTTGAATTTTAGATTTTATTCTTGGAAAATGTGGAGAAGATATGGAGTATTGTAAGGAGTTTGTTAACCGGCCCGAAACTGTTAAATGACGTAAGTGAAGGAGAGGGTAAATCTCACCTGCCCGAAACCATTAAAAATGATCGTTAAATGAATGTTGACGGAGACTATGAGAGCAAGTTTGTTTTTTGAGCTAGAATGGGTTGCTGGCCTCAAGTTGCCCTTGTATACTCCTGATATAGACGAAGAGAGGCTGGCGCCTCAAGTACCGACCGTGTCAAGCGTACAAGTGGGCTTGCTCGAGGTAGCCTTACACCCGTGGTTTATTTGCGAAACATATACTTTTAGGAAGAGGTCACGAAGTAAAAGCTAAAGTAAAAAGTACTAAAGTTCGTCAGTCCGTCTTTCTATTTATATAGTCTGGGTTAAAGGGGGGTGAAAGGATCAGAAAGGAAGGGGGTGGCACGTGGTAACGAGACCACGTGGTGAAAGGTTGTTTGTCTGTCACGTTAAGTGAAAGGGAGAGATGAAAACATCCTATCAGCTAATTGTAAGCTCATGGGAATCCCAAGACCTTAATATACTATGGTCTAAAGAAACTGATGGATACAGACAGACCAGAATGCTCATCACCTCGTATGAGGCAAAACAGGCCCTATGGTTGACCTCAAAAAGTCGAAACACCATCAGGCTAATGATAGGCATTCTAACGGGACATTACGACTTCCGAAGAATGCTGAATATCATGGACAGTCGTATTTCACCAATGTGTCCATGCGAACAAGAAGAGGACACAGCTGAACTGTTCTTGTGCAGATGCGACCGATTCTGGAGATCCAGAACGGAAGCATTTGGTCACCACATAGTGGAGCGCGCATCTTTGCGTGTAATTTTGTGGAAACGCTGAATCTCTTGCTGATCTCAGCAAAAGATTTGCAAACTCTGAAGTGGGGTAGCCGGCGGAATCCTCTTTTAACATAAAGGGGCCTCGAAAGAGGGAGAGTGTAATCCATTAGAGCCTGAAACTCTTTTCCAATGGCAACCCCAAGCAGTGAGTGAGCGAGTGAATTGTATACTCACCACGTGGTAACCACGTGGTGACCACTTGGTCTTCTATTCTACACTATGAATATATTATAAACTAGCTTTCATAACTAACTTATTGCTAAATTATTGCCATCTATTTTTTTTTTTAATTTGTGGTTAGTTGATTACTTATTATTTATTGTTTGAAAGTATGAGATCCTAGGTCGTTTGGTTGTCTGGAAGTTAGTGGAATCATAAAGGCTCGGCCACACAGAACGCGGGCTGACCGCGCGGACAGTTCGCGCGCGAACCGACAGCAGTCCGCCGCGGA